>CM064332.1:48415692-49040692 GCA_032595735.1 Pelochelys cantorii | reverse complement strand
AATCAGCTTGGATCCCAAGGACTGTGTCAACACAAGGAAGGAGTCATCTCACAGTAGACATCACAATTTCAGCAAAAGAAGTTAACATCAACATGTCCATTTTGGGGGCTTCCATCCTGTTTATGTTGGCTTATTTAGCTTGTTAGAAATAATTATTTGTATTAGTGATAATATGTTTAATTGGCGATGGGCGGGGATCCTATGTAACCTTTATATTTCATTGGTTTATGTGCATATCTCATTTCTGCCACTAGACCTATCAAATTACTTCCCCTCTGCCCATCTGCTGCCTATGTACTCTAATGTATGTTTTGGTTAAGTCAGTGCTCTCCAGGCTAATAACTGATGGGTACTCCACCAGCTGTGTGAACCAATAAATCCTCTGCTTGTTTTCACCTGCACCCAGTGTGTCCGGAATTATTCCCTACACTACGAAAGTTTTCATTTTTGTCAACATTTTCTGGAGGGTTTTTTTACATAAAAACACTGGAAGAGAAAACCCCATGTTGAATGAAAATCAAGTTATGCATTTTAGGCTGAAAAACACAGTTTTTGTTCAATTTTCAGAACCCAAAAATATTTTCTGAACATTGGCATTTTTCAAACATGTTTTTCCAAAACTGATTTTTTTTTACTGGATTTCTGTTTTGGTTTTCATAGAAAAAGCAAAAGCATTTTCACAGGATTTTTTGTAAACAGCTTTTTAAAATATTTCCCAGGAAAAATTACTTTTTCTACCACTTTATTTTTTATGCTTTTATACTGTAAGAACATTCCTGAATTTCAGCAAGGAATCCTATTTTCTGCTCCTGCTAGCATAGGCTCATAAAATATGTTAGAACTTGTATAAAACTATCACTGTGGTTTTGCAAATTGCTAAAAACCTAGATATTGGCCTGAACCCACAAAATTAAAATCCAAACAGCCCCAAAGTTTTGGAATATTTGGATCTGTTAAGTACTGGTTCAGGCCCATTTTTATTTAAAGAACAAAACAAAACAAAAAGACATACCTGGCCAAATCATTCTCAGGGTAAATATATTGTTTACATACATAAAAGTCTGCCTCATGTTTTGACTGAAATGCATGCATTTAAACAAGGCAACATAATCTGAGGAAATAGTGTGTGTGTGTGTGTGTGTGTGTGTGTGTGTGTGTGTGTACATACACTTGCAGGATTAGTCTCTGAAAAATTATTGTTTCCTTCTTGCTGGCACACTTGATCTTTCTGTGGGTTGTCATAAATTCAGAGCATGTAGACCAATAGATTAGTTATTGTACCATTGTCTCACCTCATGCAATTGTTATACTTAATGGATCAGTCAGAATACCAGATAAAAGTAAATCACTTTTGTCAATATTTGTGTAAGGAGAGAGATTGAAATGGCTGTTGTTATTGTTCGTTGATAATAGAGGACTAGACATCCTGACATGTCAATGTCTGCCTTTGGTTAAACAAAATAGCCATGTGATCATTAAGCTTTTGCCTCATTAAGTTTTATGAATCATACTTAAATAAAGTTTCATGCCCTTTTACAATATCACTGAAAATATCATAAGATAATAAATTGTGTCTATAAAGAAACAAAGGGGAGAGTTGCCATGTATAAGTGTCCATCCCTACTGCTTATGTAAACACTTAGGCTGTGTCTAGACTGGCCAGTTTTTCCGCAAAAGCAGCCGCTTTTGCGCAAAAACTTGCCAGCTGTCTACACTGGCCGCTTGAATTTGCGCAAGAGCACTGACGTTCTAATGTAAGAAATCAGTGCTTCTTGCGCAAATACTTTGATGCTCCCATTCGGGCAGAAGTCCTTTTGCGCAAAGCCTTTTGCGCAAAAGGGCCAGTGTAGACAGCTCAGTTTTGTTTTGTGCAAAAAAGCCTCGATGGCTAAAATGGCGATCGGGGCTTTCTTGCGCAAAAGCGCGTCTAGATTGGCCACGGACGCTTTTGCACAAAAAGTGCTTTTGCGCAAAAGCGTCCGTGCCAATCTAGACGCTCTCTTGCTCAAATACTTTTAACGGAAAACTTTTCCGTTAAAAGCATTTGCGCAAATTCATGCCAGTCTAGACGCAGCCTTAGATTTTTGGCTTCTTACCAAAGATAGCTAAGGTTAAAAAAAGAGGAGATGGGGATAAATATACTTGTAAAAAATTGCTTACTTTGCTGGGCCCCCTTGTTCCTCATACAAGTTTCGGTCACTTGGTTCTACAATAGAGCTAACTTCCAAATGGTGGGCTAAGAAGCACAATGTGTACAGAGTCCTTGTAATTTTGTGGAACTTCATTGCCAGTTACTGCAGCAAGAGCAGATTCTTCCACAGATATTTATAGTCACTGGCATCTGTGCAGCAACTGCAAAATGTATTCTGTAAGAATGTTGCAGACTACAGCACTTCAGAGAAACCTAACACATTCTGTCCTTTTTTGAACCATGTTCCTCCTGTTGCCTTTCATGAGTCTTATGATGCCAGGCATGCTAAAAAGACAGTGCTGCTCCCAAAGCAAGTTCCAAAATGTCATCATCAAAATGGAGTATCGGGGAGCAAGAGAACGGGGGACCCTCAGATGGACGTCTCCTATCCACAACTCTTGGGCAGGGAGGAGTTGTGTGAGAAAAGGTTGTCCTTCCTCTCAACATCCTTCACCCACTCAGAGTGAAAGGGAGTTAAAGGTGTTCATCTTATTTACATATCAAGCTGTACATTAGAAAATATTAGTATTGAGATGTCATTGTTCATTAACCCTGCTGAACCCTCTAGCATGTTGGGAGGCCCTCTGCACCCAAAAAACAGTGCAGCTGAACAGAATGCACTGCCAAAGTGGCCATGATGCCGGCTGAGAAACACTCCCTGAGTGAAATGGAGCAAGGTTCCATGCAAGCTCTGGGAGCAGCCCTATAGAGTGTTAGGGTTAGGGCAAAATTAAATGGCTCCTCATTTAATCTTCTCTGACTCCCAGTGCAGGAGGGGATGAGAAGAGAAAAAAGATCTTCTTCTTTTTGCCCCCATTAATTTCTCTACAATCCAGTCGAGATATTGGGGATGCAGTCAGAATCTGGAGAATATGTGGATCCCACGTGTGAGGAGACACCATTTCTGAGGTACTTGTAAATACTTTCAGATGTTACAGAGGACGAGTTCCATTGCTGTGGTTAGGTTTTTTTGTTTTTTGTTTTATGTGCCACCTGTTGATGTAATGCTGTAGAGCAGTGGTTCTCAAATTATGGGTGGGACCCCAAAGTGGGTGATGAACCCATTTTCATGGGATCACCAGGGCTGGTTTAGACTTGCTGGAAGCCTGGGGATGAAGCCTGAGCCCCGCAAGGCCGACAGCCTCTCCAGGCCCCTGGACAAGGGGTGAAGGCCCTGCCCTGAACACCAGAAGGGTTGGGGCTAGGCAGCCCTCAGCTCTACATACAGAGCACCTCCCCCAGCAAGCCCTCAGTGCTGCTCTGTGCAGCACTCTGGCAACAATTTAAAGGGCCAGAGGCTCTGGCTGCCATAGTAGTGGCAGCTCCAGGCCTGAGCTCTACCTCCCAGGGCTGAAGCTTAAGCCCAAGAACTTCAGCCATTAGTGGTAGAGCTTAGGTTTACAGGCCCACCAACCTGGGGCTGAAGCCCCTGATCTTAGGCTACCTCCTCCAGTGTAGTGGGGTGAAGGCAGACTCAGGCTTTGATCCTTCCTCCTGGGGTCATGCTATAACTTTTGCGGTCAGGGGCTCATGGGGCAATGACATTTGAGAATCCCTGGTGAAGAGCAATTTTCAACAATAGAAAAAAAGTATTATGAAGTGCTCACGAAAAACATTTTTCTAACAGCATGGGCTGTAATATCCCTGGCCATTTACATACATGTGTGTTGAAATTCTTGCACTAATAGGGAGAAGTCTTCATTTTGTTGTTTTCCCTTTTGTCAAAATAAAAGCTGTTTCTTGCTGAAAAGTTAATGGCTGTTTCCCAGAACTGTCAGTTTTAGCATAAGTGTCGCTAGTGTATAAACTTGTTCACATTCCCTCGGTGTCTCTGTGGAAATACTGCTGTCATGATGGCACTTGAAGAAAGCTAGACTCTAGATCTAACAGCGTACAGGGGAATGCAAACTTTGCCCAAGCAAGGGCACTGCATATTCTCAATTTGCAGGGAGCCTGACATTGAACCTAACTGGTATAAATTAGAATATTTGCAACTCCCTCCTTCATTGCTATGGAGGTTGGTGCTCTAGGATGTACAGATCCCAACATGCAATTCTTCATCTTGATCCAAGTGACTATGTCTTAATCTGAAAGATTTGGGGTCTCGGCTGGCTGAAAATGTAAAGCTAGAAATATGATGTTCTTTTATACCTAGAGAATAGTTTATTTCATGTTCATGAAATATCTCCTGGGTTTTTTTTCTAATTCTTCTAATCAAGAGACCTTGCACACACACCATCTTACATTTCAGCTGTGAAATGTAGAAGGGATTGACTGATGTAAGGATTACATTAGATAGTAACACAGGACAAAATTCCCCAGTGTTGCCTTTCCCTCCAATCCCAAGGAGTCAACCCACATCTTGTACCTACAGAGCAGATGATGGGCAGATGAACCTGAAGACATTCACATGGAGGTTATAACTGAAAAGTGTTTAAAAGAACCTCAAAACCACAGTTTGCATCACAATGTGATGATACCCCAACATCAGCACAGTAGAGCACAGGTGCTAAAAGAGAACCAGTCATACAGAAACTGGTTGAAAATTTGAAAGTGGAAGGCAGCTGGGTGAAAGTGATCATGAAATCATAAAGTTCATGATTCTAAGGAATGATAGAAAGGAGAACAACAAAATAGAGACAATGGAATTCAGAAAGGCAGATTTTAGTAAACTTAGTCTTGCTTCCCCTGGGACTTTACCTACCAGCTCTCTAAGAGGAAAAACAACTGAAGAAATTGGCAGTTTTTCAAAGGGACGTTAGCAAGGGCCAAAAAGCAAACTATTCCACTGTGTAGGAAAGATAGAAAGTAGGGTAAGAGACCACCTTGGCTCAGCCAGAGGTCTTACATGATCTAAAAATGACAAAGGAGTTGTATAAAAAGTGGAAACTAGGTCAAATTACAAAGGATGAATATAAGCAAACAATGCAAGTATTCAGGGGCAAGATTAGAAAGACAAAAGTACAAAACAAGCTCAATCTAGCTAGAGACATAAAGGGTAACAAGAAGACATTCTACAAATATATTAGAAGCAAGAAGAAGACCAAGGATAGGGTAGGCCTACTGCTCAGTGAAGAGGGAGAAATAATAACAGGAAACTTGGAAATGACAGAGGTGTTTAATGACTTCTTTGTTTCAGTTTTCACCAAGAAGTTTGATGATGGTGGGATGCCTAACATAGTGAATGCTAGTGGAAATGGGGTAGGTTTAGCAGTTAAAATATTAAAGAACAAGTTAAAAATGACTTAGAACAGTTAGATGTCTGCAAGTCACCAGAGCCTGATAAAATGCATCTAGAATACTCAAGGAGCTGATAGAGGAGGTATCTGAGGGTATGTCTACACTGCCACCCTAGTTCGAACGAGGGTGGCTAATGTAGGCATTCGAACTTGCAAATGAAGTTTGCAGGAGGAGTAACGGTAGTTCGAATTAGGAGCTTTAATTTGAACTACCTAGTCCGTGCTGCGTGTAACCGCGGGCAGGGAGTTCAAACTACAGGGCATTTAAAAATGGCGGCACCCGAGAACATGCAAATAAAGCCCTAGTTCGAACTAGGGTGGCAGTGTAGACATACCCTGAGTCTTTAGCTATCATCTTTGAAAAGTCCCGGCAGTCAGGAGACATACCAGAAGACTACCCATCTATAAAAAGGGAAATAAGAACAACCCAGGAAACTACAAGTCAAGTGCTTTGGAGGATAGAGTCAAAATTCAAAATGATCTAGATAAACTAGAAAAATGGTCTGAGGTAAATAGGATGAAGATTAATAAGGACAAATGCAAAGTACTACACTTAGGCAGGAACAATCAGTTTCACGCATACAAAATGGGAAGTGATTGTTTAGGAAGGAGCACTGCAGAAAAGGATCTAGAGGTCATACTGGATGACAAGTTAAACATGAGTCAGTAGTGTGACACGGTTGCAAAAAAAACCCAAACATGATTCTGGAATGCATGAACAGGAGTGTTGTGAGCAAGACACGAGAAGTCATTTTTCCGCTCTGCTCTGCACTGATTAGGCCTCAGTTGGAGTATTGTGTCCAGGGCTGGCTTTAGGAAGTGCGGGGCCCAATTCGAACAATTTCGACAGGGCCCCACAGCAATTTTAGTTGAGCAACAACAACAACAAAAAAACACAGCACAAAAAAAATCCGATGCACTCCTCCTCTGGGGCCGGCAGATTTGTATAATTTTTGGTGGTGCCCCATTAGCCACACCCCCTGACCCCCATTAACCAGGCCTCTGGAGGCAACACACTCAGGGCAAGATGGACACATGACCAGAAGTAAAAGGTGTCACGTCACCCCTCTCGAAGGACTTTTCCCACCATCCTCCTACCAGCAGGGATTAGTTTGGCCCCCACCAAACCCCCTCATGCAACTATCCTGCAGTTGCATTAACCCAATGTGTGTGACATTAACTCGGGGGCAGAGAGAGTGAGGGAAATGTTCCCTCTAAGGCTATGTCTACACTCGCGGCTTCTTACGCAAGTACAGCCGTTCTTGCGCAAGAACCCACAGAGCAGTCACACTGCCCGCCTGCTCTTGCACAAGGAAATTTACAGTATGGCGTGGTAAGAGAGGATGTCTTGTGCAAGAGCTACGCTTTTTTCTAACAGATGTAAGCTCTCTTGCGCAAGAGGGCAGTGTGGATGCTTGGCAGAGATTTCTTGCGCAAGAAACCCCTATGCCTAAAATGGCCATTGGAGCTTTCTTGCTCAAGAGAGCGTCCACACTGTCATGGATGCTCTTGCGCAAAAGCACAGCTCACACATGGCAGTGTGGACGTGTTCTTGTGCAAGACTTCTTGCACAAGAACCCTTGCGCAAGATGTTCTTGCGCAAGAAGCCACCAACGTAGACATAGCCTAAGAGTTTCCTCTCATGAGCAGAATGGATTTTGTGTTGTGCACCTGTACTGAGTTCATGTGGCTTGTTTGGATGTGCCACCAGAGGCGTAGCAAGGGTGTTATGCGCCCAGGGGCAAAGGAAAAATTTGCGCCCCCCCCCCCCACCACCATGTGGCACAGCCCCAAACCTGGTGCACAGCTGAGGGGAACTTGTACCGCATCTTCCCCCACCCCCTACAGTTTGGGGCCAGGCTCCCACATGCACTAACCCTCCAATGGAGATGGAGGAGGGTCGGGCTTGGAGCAGGGCCAGGCTTGGAGCAGAGAGGCAGGGAGGAGGCTCCAACTGCTGGTGGCGGGCAGAGTAGGAGCACGTGAGCTGAAGGGATAACGGGAGGAGCAGAATGGGATTAAATTGGAGCCTCCCTAGCATGGTGCCCAGGGGCAACTGACCCCTCCGGCCCCCTCGCTACGCCACTGCCCCCCCTCCTGCAGATCTATCATCTTATGCATGTGCAAGATCTGTGAGAGCCGTCCCATGTATCTGCAGTTAGTGTCTGTGGCGCCAGCTTCTGGGTGGTGTCTCAATGCTGCCACTTTCACCTCCAAAGAGGGGGCTTCCCAAAGCAGTCCCTTGCTGCTGACCCCCAAGGCGTCCACAGGTCCAGTCTCCTTTCAATGGGCCCACTTCCCAGGGCTCATTGGTCTTGGATCTGGCTTCCATCCCCTCTCCAACATTTGCAACTGCCCAGAGGTGCTCACCTTCCGCCTTATACATTCCCACCTCATTCACCCCACAGGGACAGTCTCTGCCTCATTTGTCCTAGGCACTATTCTACCAAGACGTAATACAAAGTTTCCATGTAAAAGGACTCAATACAAAGCTAAAAACTTCAATGAGAGAATGATTAATACACAGACGTGTCTACATCTGCTGCAGGGAGACACCTCTGCCTGCCTCCACCCCTCTCCCTCCAGAGTCTACAGCCCCATTGCAAAGCGGAGGAGGGGAAGAAAAGAGGCTGAGGCCCATCCAATGGGACTGAAGCAGTCATGAGCAAGCCATGCCTGGGAGCCATTCTCCTGTCCATTGCTGGTGCTGTGTTGCTTCAGGCACACTGAAATGCAGTCACCTCTAGGGTGGGCTGGACAGCTGTTTAACACCTGCACAAGGTTTCAGGCAGGGGGCAGTGCGGGCTGCCTTCCTGCAGAGCCCCCATCAGAACTACCGTCCCCTCCTGGCTTAGGAAAAGAATAAACAGGAGGATTGGAAATTAACCCGCCCAGTCTCACGTCCCCTAGGCAGGGAATAAGCCATCTACATTAGGCCCCAGCTGGAGTATCGTGTCCACTTCTGGGCACCACATTTCAGGAAATGTGGCAAAACTGGAGAAAGTCCAGAGAAGATCAACACAAATGATGAAAGCTCTAGAGAACATGAGATATGAAGCAAGGCTGAAGGAATTGGCCTTGTTTACCTTGGAAAAGAGAAGACCGAAAAGGGACATGAGAGCAGCTTTCAAGTATCTAAAAGAGTATCATAAGGAGGAGGAAGAAGAATTGTTCTCCTTGGCCTCTGAGGTTAGGATGAGAAGCAATGGGCTTAAATTGCAGCAAGGGAGGTTTAGGTTGGACATTAGGAAAAACTTCCTGCCTGTCAGAGTGGTTAAATGCTGGAATAAATTACCTAGGGAGATTGCAGAATCTACATCACTAGAGATATTTAAGACCAGGTTAGACAGACACCTGTCAGGGATGAGCTAGGGCAACTCAACTTTGGAAGCCCCAGGGGCCACACTGATACTTACAGAACATGCTGAGGGCCTCAACTTAAGTGTGGTTGCATATTCAAGCAAATATATACAAATAGCTTCTCTCACACGACAGGCATGAATACAAAGATTAAGGCAAGACTACACAACACACAGGCCCCATTTAAGTCAGTTCTGCTGATATTAATAAAATGCAATATTTACCCGATTTCTACCCATGTGACAGCACTTTTCATGAGCAATGACAGTCCAAGAATTTAACTCCTAAAACGCATATCAACAGAAGATCATTACACTGACTACTTTTTTGTTTTGGCTCCCACTCACCGGCCACGTGTGGATCCCCACATAAACCCAAACTGCACCGCGGGGCGCAAACAAACTGGCCATGGGCAGCATACCAAGTTATTAATAAATATTTTTAAACCTTTACCTTTTCTCTCTGCTGCCATGTCTCCTCTCCTTGCTCCATCATCTCCCCTGGTGCCTGCTGCCCCCCAACTCCTCACCCTCCTCTGCTGTCCTGACTCCTGCCCTTCTCACTGCCCTCAGCCCTCCTGCGACCTGCCCCCCCTCCACCAGCCCTTCACTCCCCCCTGTGCCCACTCCTCCAGTAGCCCCACTCTGATCAAGTGAGCTACCCCTCCTCATCCCCTCTTCCAACACCTCCATCTACACACTTGCCCTGCCTCTCTCCTCTGGTGCTGGTCCCTCCCCTGCAGATGTCTGCCCTTCTGCTTCACCCCAGAATCCCCTGGCACCTTCACCTTCCCTTAGCCCTGCACCCCCCTGGTGCCTCCCCCTTTCCTTACTGTCCCTGCCCCCTTTGCCCTCTTTTTCCCTGATGCCCACCCCCTCACCACTCTCTGCCCCATTCCCCTCATGCCCCTCTGTGCCCTCACACATGACTTGCTCCATCCCCACCTTTCTCATGCCCACCCCTTCTTTCAAGCCTTCTCCCAGCACCTCCCCCTCCCCCTCTAGCCCCCAATGCCCTTCCCCTCTCCTCTTCTCTCCCAGCATCACCCTGACCCCCCTCCCACTGACACCTCCCCTCCTGTTCTTTCCCTCATTGTCTGCACTTGGCCCCCTGCCATTTGTCTCTCCTCCACCCTGTCTCTTGGTGCCTTCCCCTTTCTTCCTCTCCACCCCCCCGCACAAGCCCCTTCCTCTCCCCCCTACCCCCTTCCCCTCCGCACAAGCCCCTTCCTCTTCCCACCTCCCTCTCCCCCTCCGCACAAGCCCCTTCCCCTCCCCCGCCGCACAAGCCCTTTCCCTACCTTCTCCCTTCCACTTTGCGGGGCTGGAGTCTGCACTCAGGCCCCGGAGCCTGAACCCAGAGCCAGCCACGCCCCACAACGTGGCGCCGAGGAGTTTTAAAATCCTGGACTGTGACATCACATCACACCCGGGCATCCTCCCCGCCCACCTGCAACGCCGGGCATGGCAGCAGTAGCCGGCGAGGAGGAGCCACGCTCAGAGCCACACATGGCAGGGACGGTCTGCGGCCGAGGGGGACGCTCTGGGGCCGGGGTGGGAGGACGCATTGGCGGGGGTCGACGGAGGGGGCCAGGGCCTGCTCCAGGCAGAGCCGGGGGAGAGACCCAGCTCCACATATTGCTGGAGCAGGGCCCCTGGTTCTGAATAGTAACTCGCTGCCCATGGCCCAGCACACTTCCAGGTTCAGGGCACGGGGCCCCCTTAGGCATGGGGCCCGATTCGGGGGAATTGGTCGAATCGGCCTAAGGCCAGCCCTGATTGTGTCCAGTTCTGGGCACATTTCAAGAAAGATGTGGAAAAATTGGAGAAGGTCCAGAGAAGAGCAACAAAAATGATTAAAGGCCTAGAAAACATGAGCTATGAGAGAAGACTGAAAGAAATGGGCTTGTTTAGTTTAGAAAAGGGAAGACTGAGAGGGGACATGATAGCAGTTTTCAAGTATCTAAAAGGATGTTACAAGGAGGAGGGAGAAAAATTGTTCTCCTTGACCTCTGATGATAGGACAAGAAGCAATGGGTTTAAACTGCAGCAAGGGAGGTTTAGATTGGACATTAGGAAAAACTTTGTAACTGTCAGGATGGTTAAACACTGGAATAAATTGCCTAGGGAGGTTGTGGAATCTCCATCACTGGAGATATTTAAAAGCAGGTTGAATAGATATCTATCAGGGATGATCTAGATGGTGCTTGGTCCTGCCGTGGGGGCAGAGACTGGACTAGACGATCTCTCGAGTTCCCTTCCTGTTCTAGTAGTCCCTATGAAACTTAGCTCCACTCTTCTTTTTCCCCAAGACACCAATGACTGGACTCGTAAGCCGTCCTTAGCCTGCCACTTTCCCATTGAAACTGCCTTCTGCTGACACCTTCACCCCAGGGTATTGCTGTAACGTGTTATTCTGGGGAGAGATGAAATGCTGTGCTGTTATGATGCAAATATCATCTCACAACTCCAAGTCTGCTTAACCCGTTTCCATTAGGCACACTCTTTCTTACTCTATTGGTTTGAATTAGCTTAAACCCCCACCACTCTCAGATCTGTGTACTTATCCCTAACCTAATGCTAACCATAATGTTTGATGTCTTTTGTTCTAAAGAAAGCTATAATGTAAAGAACTAACAACTCAAGTGAAGCCAATCCATATATGACCCTGGATAACAAATAGTGAAACTAACCTGTGCTCATTTTGGTTTTGCTGGTTTATTCCATCACTAACTAATTCAAAGTTTAGTCTTAAAATAAGCAATTATATTAGCTTGAATGAAGTCATGGTAGTCATGAATAACAGAGTACATTTTTTAAATAGTCTTGCTAAGAGCATTTTTGTATACTATACCTATCCATGAGTATCAGGTAAGTGATCAACATGACAGAGTTTTGTAACTTCAGATGCAGAAATTATGTAATGAGTGAGCAACATATACATTTTAAAAACCTCACTGCTAACAAAATCATTTCACCATTGTTAAAGCCCATTTAATCATTTCCATTGAGGATGTTTTATTGGCCTGCACAATAAAACTACTTTTAGTCATTTGCTGAAGTCAGTCCTCGCCGAATGGTATGTAGGCATGAACACAGATATGAATATAATTTAAAAAGACAAGGTGAGTGAGGTAATATCTTTTATTGAACTAGCTTCTGTTGGTGAAAGAGAAGCTTTTTGAAAATTTGACTCTTTCACTAATGGAAGTTAGTCTAATAAAAGTTATTACCTTCCCAACATTGTCTAATACCAGAGGACCAACATAGCCATAACTCTGTAAATATAACTATAATTTTTCATTTAATTTAATATTCTAAAGCTTCTTGGATTATTTTAGTAGGTCAGCCTTCCACTTAACCATCTCATGGAAGAAATACAGACTTTTTCTTTTAGATTTTTACTTCACACTATATGAACCTTATGCTGTAACCCAACATGTCTTCAGTGGGAAAGATGCTGATAACATAGCACATGGAAAAAAGTGATGCTGTGCTCCAAAGTTCAGAATCAAAGTTTGAGGAGTTCCAGTTTGGGGATTTTATTACATCTGTTTGATAGGACTACCCATCTGTGAAATTTCTGAGCTTGATCCTGAACTATTAAAGACAACAGGAGTTATGTCATTAACTTCTGTGAGAACAAAATCAGGCTTCAGCTCCGGCTTTATTCAGGGTGTTGGTTTCAGCCATCTCTACACATGACCAGCTATAGTTATTCCTATCACATGCTTAAATTACAGTTCAATATTACAGGCAAAAGAATGCATTGTAAACATTTCCAACAATCCAAAAATATGTTATTTTTAAATTATACATTTTATTGACTGTATTTTAATTACAGTACTGATAATAACATAAGACATCATAAATTACTCATCTGGAAATTGATTAATAAGAAACAGTAACTGATAAAAATATCTAAAGTAATTGATCAAAATACAGCACACCAAAAAACAAAATCATTCTAATAACATTACATTATTGTATGTTACTGTATTTATGTCATTGTATGTTATTGTATGTAACATTACATTATTGTATTCTATTACCTATATTTCATTAGTTTTCAGAAGCTGGTTTCATCTGAAGAAGTGGGTTGTGCCCACGAAAGCTCATGATACCATCTACATTTTTTTTTGTCTCTAAGATGCTGCAGGACTATTTCTTGTTTTTTAAGGTTTTTTTCAGTTACAGATTAACATGGCTACCCCTCTGAAACTTTAGAATAGGGAGACTCGCTAGAAGTCTATAGTCATAGACTATTTAAAGTAGTATTTCCTAATTCATATACACTGCAGATGCCAATATATATTGTGGTTTTGCTTTTCTGCGGAGAAAGGTAAATAGGAATTCTGTATACAAATATGATGGATAAGAGAGTGTTATAAGGAGGGTCTTATATCAAAGCCTCTATGACAGAGCACATTCAGTCTCACATTATTTGCCTCCTTCTCACTGTCTCAAACGGTCTTGATCTTTAAAGTATTTTCACAGCACTGCCACACCAGCAGATTTCATCTGACAGCATTAGTCTGATTTTCCATTCTGGTGTGACCCTAGTTAGAAAGGACCTTCCCTCTTATCCCATGACAATGTAATTTACACCAAAGGCTCTTGTGTAAATTACATTGTCATGGGATAAGAGGGAAGGTCCTTTCATGGATTGAGAACTGGTTAAAAGACAGGAAACAAAGGGTAGGAATAAATGGTAAATTTTCAGAATGGAGAGGGGTAACTAGTGGTGCCCCCCAAGGGTCAGTCCTGGGACCAATCCTGTTCAACTTATTTATAAATGATCTGGAGAAAGGGGTAAGCAGTGAGGTGGTAAAGTTTGCGGATGATACTAAACTGTTTAAGATAGTCAAGACAGAAGCAGACTGTGAAGAACTTCATGCATAGTTCTTTGAAAACTTCCATACAGTGTGCAGCGGAGGTCAAAAAGGCAAATAGGACGTTAGGAATTATTAAGAAAGGGATAGAAAATAAGACCCAGAATATCTTACTGCCCCTGTATAAAACTATGGTCTGCCCACATCTTGAATACTGTGTACAGATGTGGTCTCCTCACCTCAAAAAAGATATTTTGGCCTTAGAAAGGGTTCAGAAAAGGGCAACTAAAATTATTAGGGGTTTGGAACGGGTCCCATATGAAGAGCGGTTAAAGCGACTGGGACTTTTCAGTTTAGAAAAGAGGAGACTGAGGGGGGATATGATAGAGGTATATAAAATCATGAGTGGTGTGGAGAGGGTGAATAAAGAAAAGTTATTTATTAATGCCCATAATAGAAGAACTAGAGGACACCAAATGAAATTAATGGGTAGCAAGTTTAAAACTAATAAAAGAAAGTTCTTCTTCACACAACGCATAGTCAACCCGTGGAACTCCTTGCCAGAGGAGGCTGTGAAGGCTAGGACTATAACAGAGTTTAAAGAGAAGCTAGATAATTTCATGGAGGTTAGGTCCATAAAAGGCTATTAGCTAGGGGATAGAAATGGTGTCCCTAGCCTCTGTTTGTCAGAGGCTGGAGAAGGATGGCAGGAGACAAATCATTTGATCATTGTCTTCGGTCCACCCTCTCTGGGGCACCTGGTGTTGGCCACTGTCGGCAGACTGGCTACTGGGCTAGATGGACCTTTGGTCTGACCCAGTATGGCCATTCTTATGTTCTTATGTTCCTATGTTTAAAGTATTTTCACAGCACTGCCACACCAGCAGATTTCATCTGACAGCATTGATCTGATTTTCCATTTTGGTGTGACCCTAGTTAGAAGGGAATTTGCTGTTGTGTTTCGGGCCAGAGGAATGATTCTACATTGTCCATCCCAGTGAAGGAGGCAGAGAAGGTGGCATAGCTGGAGTGCATTAGGTTCCATCTATTCTCACTGCCCAGGACTACTAGGAGGTTATGATACATGTAAATTATGGCAGCCTGTAGACAACTCTGACTTGCTCCAGCAGCCAAGCAAGCTTCGCAACAACTCCAGAAGATGGGAGGTACCCAGGTGCCTGAAATCCACCATTGTCTTCCCACATTCCCATATTGCCCCAAGCAACAGAGATTTGAGTTCCAGGTATTGGATATTTGTTTATGCTTCAGAGGAAGATAAATAAAACCCCCCACAATCAATGGTCCCTCTGATCCCTTCCATCCATGTGCAGAATACATTTTTACATGCACCAAGGCATGTGTGAATGTGCACCACCATAGAAACATACAACCCAGCTGTTGGCACTCTGCTATTCAGCTGGCAGCATTTGAATGTCTCCTGAGTAGCTGCACTAGCACACAGCTTACAGGAAATGCTGCCCACAATGAATTTGGCCAATTATTCAATACATTACTAGGGGAGGATATCTTTTCTATACCTCTGCTAGCCATGAGTTTTTGCCTTGAAGCATAAAGTCTAATAGCACTTACAGTTTTTAACCCATTTTGTGTAACTACAGAGAATGCTTACTCATTAAGACCAGTAGATTTAAAAAAAAAATCACAGAGGGTAGTAACATATGGTGGTTGCTCGGGTTGGGGAATTTTAGCACTGAATAATGACAAAGGAAGAAATAAGCAGTGTTCATATCAATATTTTGTAAATTTCATTTCTATCCAGTGATAAAGGAACAATGTTTTGACTATAAACCTTCAGTAGCAGCTGAGACTGTGTTTGTTTGTTTTTTACATTTGGAAATAAAATGTGCATTATTAATTATGAAAAGCCCTAATGTAGCATCAAAATAGCCTGTGCATCCTTTCTCAGTTTCTTTCTACTGGAATAGTAATCACTGTGACTAAAGGTTTCCAGCTGTAGGCAGCAGGAGCTTCACAAAAATCATATAATAAAATCTGAAGAGTTCACCATGAAGATAAAAATCTTTAAAATCACATGGGCTTCCTGTCTTCCACAGTGTATCCCCAGGCTACAACACTACATTCATGTGGTTCTGTGGGATGCTGAAATTCCCTCTTCATCATTCCGGTGCCTTAAAAACAGCCTGTAGCTAGGTTTGACATAGCATACTTCTTCTCCTACAACTTGTTTGCTGGGTGATTTATTTTCACATCTTGTATGTATACAGCCATTTATGTACTAAGAATTAACTTTGAAGTTAGGAGCCTCCTTTTCCCCTCCCCCCATTTACTTTATATGTTTATTAATCCTTTGCAGACTGGTTGACAGAGTTATGAGCCAATGAAGATGAATGACTAAACTAGATAGACTCAAGAAGTCTCTGTCATTCCTGAATATTAATGGGTGGAGACCTCACCAACAGCAAAGTTGTTTTTATTTGTCTTATGGCAGTATCCTTTGGCCCCAGTCTGCATTATGGCCTCATTCTCATTGGACATGGTGCAAATACATAGAGAAAGAATGATGTCAACTCACAATGAGCCATTCCCAGTCCATGGGTAGGCCAGTCAGAAGAATAGCATACACGATCTCTCAACCACTTTTACTGTAAACTATTGAGGCAGAGACTTTTTGTTGTGTGTTTGTAAAGCTCCTAACACAGTGGATCCATGACTATGTCTCCTGGAAACCAGTGCAATACAAGTAAATAATAGTCACTGCACACCTGCATGTTTTACTCTGATTAGTAATGGTTGACTAAAAGAAATATTTGACAAATACTGCATTTTACACATTTTAGTAAATTTATCATACACATTATTTCACAAGGATAGAACATACGAATGTCCATACTGGATCAAACCAAAGGGCCATCTAGCCCAATATCCTCTCTGCCAACAGTGGCCAATACCAGATGTCCCAGAGCGAGTGAACAGAACAGTTCTATCAGCTGGATGAAAATGAAAAATATTGAATCATTTTCTCAAAATGATCACAAATTTGACAAACTGTCAAATATTATTCCTCTATCTTTTCCCCCAAGGATATTTATAGTGATGCCAGAGCCAACATTAACTAGCCAAATAATCTATCTATGTACAAAGTAACCACAAATCCATATTTCTAATGAAAGGAATGATCAACACTATTTCAATCTCTTATTACATCTCAGGAGAATTTACACACAATCCCAGGTCACCTTTATGTCAAGAGACCAAAAATAATTCTGCTGAAGATCAGATCAATGAATTAGCCTTGTTCCACATCCTGCGCCTTGTATTTCAGAATGCACTGTGTAGGAAGAAGTGCAAGAGTTGCCTCAGAAGGAAAAATTTCATGTGTAAATTGATGACAATCTTAGCTGAAACAACTTGTGCTCGTCAGCATAGCAGGTATGATCTAAACACTACAGAAGTCAATGAAAAGAGTCCGATTGAGATCAGCAGGTTTAGGTCAGGCCCTGACAACTGGGTAGCCACCAGGGTGTTGTAGGGTTTTTTTTTAATTCAAGTCTGTCGGTTAAATCAGAGATACAAATGTAAAATGTAACAATCAGGAACATAAAGTGAATGTGTGACACTGCCTAAAGGGCTTTTGCATCCATAAAGCAATGAATAGGTTTATACAGAGGCATCACTATAGTATTTTCATCTTTGACAATTGACATTCATATATTGTTCAAGTTACATAAAGGGTATCTGTTTTACTTTAAATCCACATTCTAGCATCTGAAAAAGAAAATAAGCCTATTTAAACATTCACAAACCAGAAATATCATGGATCAGATCCTCATCTGACATGGCTCCTGTTCTGTTGACCTATACAAATTTACTCCAACCAAAAAGCAGTCCTGGTCCAGTTTCTGAATCCTAATCTCATCCTGTTTCTCTGCCACCTTTATACTCTACTCCACAAAGGAAAAAGAAAGCATTAGATTGCAGAGCTAAGGGTTTTAGGTTTTTTTTCAAATACTTTGGAGAAAAGTTCCAGTATTAAAAGACCACTTCACCAAATGGCAGAGAATATGCTACCAGTATATCACAGTTCTTCTCCACTGGATTTGAAGGCAATTTGGAATAACAGTTTGCCTATGATTACAACAGGATTACCACTGTCTGGCTTTTTAATCAGACTCTTACAAAAACATCAGTTCTTTTAGGCAGTGAAAAATATTATTTAACAGCCTAACGTGGGATTTTTACAAAAAAAAGGTGAGGTTACTGAAGCATTAATTATAATCCAGTTTTGTTGCCATCATGTGTGTGGTTAATAGAACACTTCAGGTGCCATTTTGACAAAGTACATAAGTAGTCTTTCCCCCCAGATATTAGGATCTAGGAGCATAAATGGTACTTAAGGTCCTTGTGGGTCTATTGTAATAGCTTCTGAGCATCTGTTTTACCAAATGAGATGAGAGACTCTCAAAAGGTGTGGCCTAATTTAAATGCAAATTTTTCTGTATTTTGCAAGAGCTCATTTGACTTCTCAGGTTTTCCTGAAGTAGTACATTTTATTTCTGCTACAAGTAGGGAATGTTGTTTCATGTCCCTGGTCTACACTAGAGATTTATTTCAAAATTACTCCCCTTATTTTGAAATAACAAGTGGATCATCCACACTACCAAGCCTCATATTTCAAAATAAGGGATTAGTTATTTCAAAATAATAACTCCTGCTTTCCACGAGGAATAACACTAACTTCAAAATAGTTATTTCATAATAGGGGCAATGTGGACACTCCAGTACTGCTATTTTGAAATAACTACTCCCCAGAGTACTTCAAACTAATTACTCCCTGGTGCTTCCTGGAGCTCTAAGTCGATGAGGAGCCTGCCTTGGACTAATTTCAAGGCTTTCCATAGTGGGAACATGCTATTTCAAAATTATTATTTTGGGAGTTATTATTTCAAAATAAGTTATTTTGAAATAATTTCCTAGGGTAGATGTGCCCATATAGAATAAATTAACTTTCTAACAGGTTTCACTTTCACTCATTTCTTATTTCCATAATGGATAGTCTTACAGATCTGAGTTTAGAAGAACAGAAAATTTCCTGGTGTTCACAAAATAAATATCAACATTAGATTATAGATGCTATTGTTCTTGGTTTCTTATGTTAGTGCACACAGAGATTGTCTGTGATTCTAGAAATATAGAATGTTTTAAAAGTATTTTTCTGAGACAACACTTTTACTGCTTCTCTTTCAGGTTAGTTTTGATTAATGTTAAGCTTTTCTGGCATTTTGCAAGCAGTCAAAAGGGGGGAGTCACTTTTTTTGGGGACAGATCTTTGCAGGTGTAAAAAGCCCTTTTGTAGTAGAATTGATAGGACCGGGTTTGGGGAAGTCATGCAGGTGCTTGCACTCCTGAGGTTGCCCAGTTTATCGACCCATACTGCGGTCAAGTGAGACACAAATCCTCTGACAATGCCCCCTCTATGCATGAAGCATAGGCAGAAAGGTCCTCAGTAGCTCCTCCAGGACTTTGGCTGGAGCAATAGCAAGAGAGCAGCTCTCCCACTTTGTGGCCTTCCCCTGTAGAATTTCCCACTGCCCAGCCACATTGCTTAAACAGAAAAAAGATGTGAGTCATGGCAGTGCAATCAGGCTAAATGGAATTTGTATGAAGGGTAGAGCGGGTATTGTCTGGTCTTCTCCCTCCAGTGATACTCTTGACATTTGAACTATTTGCAAGATAGGAAGTAGTGATATGTACTTCAGTGACAGTAATGTGTGTGATACCTGGGCTTGGGACTGTTTTAACTTTCCTATGGCTACCATCCCCAAACTCTATATCATGGATATTTTTTCATGAGAGTTAACCTGGACCAATATTTCTAATTGTAATTTAATAAAATGTATAGCCCTGTGTCAGCCTCTGTTATAACCAGAGATGAGTAAAAGTGAAACTTTTAACTGCAGCCCTTGTAATTTAGAAAGATTTTGGATTGAAAGCTTTAGATCTGACCTGCCCCTACAGCACTGATTTCAAATTAGAATCAAGAGTGGAATGGCCTCTAGATCCAGATTTAGACTAGCTCGTTCTAGAACAGCTCATATTTGAGGCTAAAATCTCACCAGATGGATTGGGTAATTTCAGTGCCATCAAATTCAAACCCCATCATTTGATTTAGTCACTAGCCCAAATCCTGCCTAAAATCCTGAGCTGGAAAACAACACTGGCTCATTTATGGCTAGAACAAAGAGATTAATGAACAGGCTAAGTGTATTTTATGCTGTACATGTTTCAATTTATACTCAGGAAGGAATTATTTTTAGGTTTCTAATAATATAGGTAGTCAAGTCATTATAGTTATGCTGTTCTTTGTGGTATACCTTGTAGAGTTTGTAAAAGACACACCATAGCACTATCCTAACAAAACCTAAAATAGATTAATTATTTACTCATGCAGGTAGGTGAAGATGCCCTGGATAGGTGTCTAGGATTTAAAAGAATTGACTCCTTCATGTTAGCAAGAAAACTTTAATTTACTGCTTAGAAATGTATGACCTGATTTTCACCTACCTCTGGCTCCCATTCAAAGCAATAATCTTAATTTAACATTATGATAAAATATAGCTGTATATGATATGGTTGAGGAAAATATGACTACATTCTGAAGTAGATATCCTGAACAAATACAGACATGACTATGTCTATATATATGTGCATTTAACAAAGAAGTAAGGCTGCTAATCACCATCCCCTCAGATTTCTTAATTAATCGCTATGCTTTATCATTTTTATGTCATTGCATGAAAAGTATTACTCTCTCCTTCTTTTCTTTGCATGTTGTTTTTGGTTATAGATTAGATTGTTTTAATTAGATTGGATTACCATCTCCTCATAGTAGGGATTAACACTAATTCCAAAATAGTTATTTCGAAATACCGGTAGTGTGGATGCTCCGGTGCCGCTCTTTTGAAATAATTATGCCCCAGAGTAATTTGCACTAATTACTCCCCAGTGCTTCTTGGGGCTCTATGTCTGAAGTAGCGCATCCAAATTAATGGAACCTGCCTTGGACTAATTTCAAGGCTTTCCCATAGTGTGGACATGTTCATTTGAATTTGCTTAATCGGGAGTTATTAATTTAAATTTAGTAATTTCAAAACACTTTCCTAGTATAGACATAGCCTAATGCACTTACATAATGCCTAGGACACTCTGGGCACAAGAACTAAAACCAGGAGATATGAAAGTATTTAACCCAGGGAAATTGCATTGTGTGATTGAACTATGACAATCAGGGCCGGATTAAGGGGGGGGCTAGCCGGGCAGCTCCCTGGGGCGCCAACCTATGGGGGGCACCTGATGGCAGCTGTAACGGGTGCCGTGCGCCTGAGGCCGGGGGCCGCACAGCGTCCCTTAGAGCTGCCATCAGGCGTCGCGCAGCGCCCCTTAGAGCTGCAATCAGGCGCCGCATGCCCGATTGCAGCTGTAAGGTGCGCCGCGCACTGGGGGGCAGGGCCACACATGCGCTGTGTGCCCGGGGGCGGAGCCACGCATGCATCGCGCGCTCACTGCCCGGGGCGCATGAATGGCTCGAGCCTGCCCTGATGACAATGGATGGAAAGTATGGAAATCTGGTGACCACGGAGATATGAATGGTAAAGAATACATGTCATCACTGTTATCCCGGGTTCTGATTGCCCTCTGCTTAGGAAAAGAAACAGAATTCATAGACTCTGAGGACGGTAGCTATGTGTTCTTCCAACAAAACTCTGTATCTCCACATTCACAGCACTATATAAAACCATTTTGAGTGCCTCTTACTCAGATGGCTTTTGGAGTATAGAACTGAAACAGAACAATACCTTCTCTCTTCCATTTTTAGCTTAACAATGAGCGCAAATAATTTCCACTGTGGAACTAACAGTGCCAGCAGAGCCCAAGTTTGAATGCCGCTCCTCTTGCCCTGGACTGCTGAGCAGGCCTGGCAAGCTGTTCCAGTTGGAATGAGTTTCAGAAAATTATGGGGGAGATGTTAAATGTCTCACACAGCAAAAATATTTCATTCTAGAAGAAAGAGGCTTTTTTAAAGGCCTCATTATGAAGGAATCTCCTTCCAAATGAATCAGACTTGGCAGATTTACAGGAGCCCTGTAAAAACTATTGAAACAGTCTCATTTTGTTCCTCTCACATCAGGAACCTGCGCCTTTGGCTGATTGCTAGGGGTCTAGAATTATCTGTATAGGTGAGGAGCAGATTTAAAGTCTCCTCTGTGGGTATGTCTACACTATACATTAAGCTGGGCCCTGACTCAGGTTTGAGCCCAAGCTCTCCTTCTGTGCACACACAAATCAGTCTGACTCAGCTCAGTAAATGCTCAGGATCTGAGTCCTAAGCAGGAGAAATGACAGCCTCCATGGGTCCTTGGGCAAGGAGGGTGGGAGGGAGCATGACTCCATGCTCCCAGAAGGGGCGGGGTTTAGGGCAAGGTCTAGGTGGAAGTGATGGAACCAGGACTACCAGCCTTCTCTGCCGCTGGGAGCATACCATGCCCCCTCCCCCAGCCCTTAGAGCTGCTCCAGTGGCAATTTAAAGGGCCTGGGGTTCCAGCCGCCACTGCTGCCGCAGAAGCAACTGCCCTCTTCACCTCCCCCTGTCAGTGGGCCTGGTCCCAAGACCTGTTGGACAGTGAGTTGGAGCCTGAGTCCTGATGTGACCCGAGTTGTCAGATCTCTGTAGTGAAGTATGGACACAAAATGGCATGACTGTTGAGTCCACAATTGTAAGCCCAGGCTTACAATGCAATGTGGCCTCTCAAGCATGGGCTTGGAAACACTGACTCCATAAGTCCAGGTCCCAGAGACCCAGGTTTATAATGCAGTGTAGATATTCTCTGAGTGGCCCAGTTATAACTGTAAATAAATCAGGAATCATCTGATTTGTGCTGCACAAATAAGGCCAATAGAGATTTGCCTTCTCTCTCCTTCCTCCAGTACCCTTCAGAAGAAGAGTCAAGGAAAGTGACCTTAATGGATGCAATTGGAAGATGGGCATGCCAAGAGAAACTTCCCCAGGAAGACCCAGGTCAAAGACCGTGGCCTTGATTCATTGTGGACTTTAAAATATAGCAGTGTCAGGCCTTTTTCACACCTGAAGGAGTGTGCAATGTCTATTTAGGTAATAAAGCCTGTAGATTATAAAAAGATAAATCAAGCTTGATAAATCAACAAGGACTTAGAAAATAATGCCAAAGCCAGCAGTAAGATGGGCCTGCTGCAAGAGCCGTATTCAGAATGGTGGGTTTTGTTTTTGGTTTGGGTTTTGTTTTGTTTTTTTTGTCTTACAGAAGTTATTCAGTGTACATCATATTAAAAGAAGAATAAATACAAAGAGCTTTTGCATGAACTTCAAAGCCAGTTAGAACATCTTTTGGCAGCCAGATTTAAAAGATTTAAAATTAATCATTGAGCAGAATAATTGGTAAGTGACACATACATAAAAGGTCTCCATTTTGTATTAAAAATTGCTGCTTTGGTTAAAAAAAACCCATGACTGCACACATTTTATTTTTCACGTATGATTACTATGTTATTTCAGCTTAGAATCATTGACAGTAAAAAAGCAAAGTTATAGAGACTGGAGAGAATGCAATGCAGAGTATGATAGCAAATATTATAATCCGATATGTAAAAAGTTTGGCCTGTAAATCTTAATACCACGCGCAAGTGTGCTTTATTGTTGAGCACAGCACTTATTCACCATTATTAAAGATAAATGTTTCAGGTTCAGAATACTTTAGAAATTATATATGGGCCTGATCCTGCAAATATATATAGACATAAATATCTTCACTCACATGCACAACTTTGTTGCCTGCTCATCTAAATGAAGTTATTCACATGCAGAAAAACATGGCCCTGAAACTATTGAAATCAGTGAAAATATTTCCATTATTTTTACTCGACATATCAACTCTACAATGCAGTGCATTCTATATTTCCTAAATTAACACTTGAAAGCACTTCCTCTTACACATTTTTGTACTTTGAAGTTTTTCATCTTGTCTGACTTCAAATATTTTTAAATGGTACTTAAGTGCTTGTCTTACATTATAGCTTCTTACCATATAGATACAAATTCTGCCCCTAGAGAAACACATAGTTTCATTGTAGTTTCCTCAGTGAGAAGTAATATTTGGCCCTCCAGGTCTGCTCCAATGCCACTGAAGTTTTCTATTGCCTTCAGTGGTTCTTGGATTTGTCCCTAGATGTGCATAATCTGTGTAGACAGGGGGTGATTTAGTGATAATTTTTTTACCATTTGCTTCACGTGCATTAAATTACAGTTTATTTGTATGGTAAAACCAGTTAACATTTCTATTTTCTAATGTACTGTACTGATTATTATACAAATGGGGAGATGCATTACGTATATTATAACTCTAAAGCAGAACAAGGACCATCCTGGATATTGGAACAATGGCCCTTTGGGGAAAACAATTCTATATCTGGAAATGCAAAAGACAAGACTCAAGAATGGGATGTATTTCAAAGGGACATTCTGTCTGTTTATTCAAGATCTATGGACAGACTTAATCAAAGACATAAGAAACACTTCAAAGGCGGAAAAGTGAATTAAATAGGGACAATGTACTTGGAGTAAGTAATTAACTATTGGTTTTCTGACAAGGTAGCCCTTGATGGCCAAGACCTTTCAATAGGAGCAGAAAGGAGACGTTGTCCTGATTTATCTAATTAAGCATCAGAAGTGCCTTCTTCATCACTGTTACTGCCAGGTAATTGGGAATCAAAGTGGAATAGAAGAAGCAGCATGGCCATTGCTGCTTTATTAAAGAGCAGGATACTTAATTTTAGGAGAGAGATCTGAATGTCCTATTATTATTAAATTCCTTCTCTTTACCATCTATTACATTAAACCAAGTAAGGTATAAACCTGGGAACAGGCTCATGCAGCATGCATTTCTTGACTTATTTTTCTGTTATAATCAGGACTGAGTGAATTCTGCTGTCATTCACACCAGTCTATGTCTAGATTAACTCAAATGAAGTTATTGGAGTTTCTCACATTTGCACCACTCTGTCAAATTTGGCTTGATAGCTGGGACTTTGGAGGCTCAAGTTCAATTCCTTGCTCCACCTCAGGAAGACCTATGGCAAGTTGCTTAGCCTTTCTGTGCTTCAGTTCCCCATCCGTAAAGTGGTGATAATATAACTCCCCTGTGAGGTAGGTAAGAATGAATATGTGGAAGACTATGGGACCCTCAGATGCTATGGTAATGCAGGACACATAAATTGCAAGACAGATACTATTTGCAAACATTGCCTAGTTATTTATCAAATATAGAGCGAAGTGCTCTAAGATGGTCAGTCTTTCCATCTAAGAGATATTACAAGTAGGAACTGGCAAAAATAATAGTCAAGAGTTTGCTTGTGTCAAATATTTTCCCTTTAATTTAAATGTGTTTTTTCCGCAAGGCAGAGTGGTTGGTTGGTTTTTGTTGGTTAGGTTTTTTTAGATATTCGGAAGATGAATATGTATTACTGTATATTCTAGCCAGAAGAACAATCTCCATAAGGTAGGTTGTTACCGTGGGTTTCATGCCATAGTTCAAAATTCATACTCTATGTTTATTTCTCTCTCATTTTCTTTTTTCCTCCTCACAATCTCTCTAAAAGCAACTGTAAATTCATACATACATACATAAATGCCAAAATTCAGACCAGTGATGACTTAATTATTCCAAACAAGTTTACTTTTCCTAAATTACCAATGTGGATTGTTTCTTCCTCTGTCCTTCTACCAATGTGTACTCTCTTCTTTAACCTTTTCTGACCTAACATGATGAGTCTCCACTTATTCCTCCTCTTTAAACACACTTGAGTAAGGTTGATAGATCCTGTATTCCCCATTCCCCAACAACTTTTGTCTTTCTGTTGTTTATTTAGGGCCATACCTTCCAATTGGGTCTACGCTGGTAGAGCCAATGACCTTGCCTTCATTGTCGCCTATTGGGCACTTGATGTAAAATATGTATTAATAATAAATAAAACAGACTAGAGAAAAGTGTTGGTGCTAGCCCTGGAAATTTTGGCTGATAGTTAAATATTCATTGTTCAGGGTCCTATAAATTCAGTGCATTGTTTTAAAAAAGCTCACTGTGCTAAACACATTACTTATACACAGACTGAAAATAACCGATGTGCTCACATTGGTAAAACCCAATTGTATGAATCACATCTTAAGGTTTCAGTATAAAACTATGTCAAAATAAAAAGTGCTAGTTGTTATTAAAGAGTTGGAACAGTCAGCTTATTTGTGTTCAATCTGAGAGGAAGCCAAGGAATAAAATGCCTCTTTCTCTCACCCTCCATTTCTCTGCCCCTGCATTATCAAAGCATACAGACACCCTTGCCTGATATTGGTACGTTACTATGCAAACAGAGTTGTCATTTAAAGAATAAGCCTTAGCCAAAATCATCATCTTTGTACATATAAATGACTCAAATAATAAAATTCACTGGAGAGCAGTGCTTCTGACTTTCCATTATTTTCCAAAGATTATAAAAGTGAGTTTCTGAGCCCATCACACCTAAAATTCTCTAGTACTTACACCAAAGAGAGTACGTAACCATTACAATTCTCTAAAGATCTTGTTATGGATTGTATACTGGCTGGATGTAAGAATTACTAGGAGAAATTCTATGGCCTATATTATGCAGGAGTCAGTCTAGAGAACCATAATGGGTGCCTGTGATGGGGCAACCAGGCCCCGCACTGGAGGGCTGGGGGGTAGCCCCGCCCCACCAGCCCTGCTGGGCCTGCTCCCAGCAGAGCCAGAGTATAAAGGCAGAGGGAGCCCTGCAGAAGGGGAGGCCAGAGAGAGGGCCAGCATCGGACTCCGGGAGTGGAGCCAGCAGCCAACGCTGCCTGAGGGACTGGACCAGCTACAACGCCAGCACCAGCCCCGGTAAGGACCGCCGCCGAGGCAGACAGACTAGAGGGGGCCCAGGGTGGTAGGAAGCAGCCCAGGGCAAGGGATTGCGATCACAGCTCGGTGTGTATCAGCTGGACTCCCCACCGAGCAGGCAGGAGCAATAGTCCCTGCCTAAAGGGCCCTGGGCTAGGACCCGGCGGAGAGGGAGGGCCCGGGTCCCCCTACCACCCCTTTCCGCACCCTGGGCAATCACCGCTGGTCCGGAGAGGCTTTTCCCGGGGCTAAGCCTCTGGTACCATATATGTCCTGATAGAGGGGCCTGGACTTCATATTGGAACTGTTAGTACCATATATGCCCTGATAGAGGGGCCTGGACTTTGTAGTGTGACTATTAGTACCGTATATGCCCTGATCGAGGGGCCCGAACTGGGGCAACGAGACCTTAGAAGGGGGGGGCACACTCCATGCCAGGGGCATACCCCTCAACAGTGCCATAGAGACATAAAATCTTCCACAGCATTAGGAATATCCAAAGGAAGAGGATCTAAAGATCCTGGATCAAAATGTTGAAAAAAACCCCAACACACTTTAAAGCATCCTGAGACCTCACACACCAGCATGTGTCTCCACTAGCGTTGTCAACAGTCTGCCCGACGCCCACTAAAGAACACAGTTTGGACTTTCCATTCCCTGGCCTCTCTCAGATTATGCCGACTGGCAATCCAGCTGGCAGGGAAGGGGAGGATCATTACAATATTGTAGATTATGTGCAGACTTTAAAAGGGCCAGATTGTGGCTTCTGATACATGCACACATCTCCATTTAGAGTCAATGGGAATTGTGAGGGTCCTGATCCTGCAACATTTAGCATGTAAATGTAGATCCATTGGAATCAGATCAGGCACTAGAGGGACAGATGGACACAGGCATTCTTACTTTAGAAATACTGACAAAAATACCCATAGCATATCTAGGTAGGATCACTGTCCAGTTTTAAACAAGTCAGTCCTCTTTTTCTGTGGTTTACTTTGTCCCCTGTCTGATAACAGAGATGGAACCAGATGTAGTTTAGTCCAGTGTCATAGATTCAGGACATACCAAGTTGAAAGAGCATCCTTCCCAGTCCCAATCAGCATGACCTTGCATGCACTCTGCATGCAAGCTCACACTGACAGGGGTGGGGGTCATGAGTTCCTAGAAATTCCAAAATGTCTGGTATTCTGGGGATGCAACCGGGGCCGCCTTAAACATATCTCTTCAGTATAACCCTCCTCGTTTTTCATTTTTTGTTTCTCCAGTTGTAAGGAAAACTTGTTCTTGTTAAATGCAATTATTATTTATGAAGCATCACTTAAACAAGAACAACAGGAATGGAAAACACTATCATGGAGCTAAATGAATGTCACAGTAGAATCTGAATATTTGCAGCTCCTGCTTTGTTTATGTTTTGACTGAAAACTTGATGTTGAATTAACGTATTTATCTTTGCACTTGAAAGTAAGTAAAAACTAAAAGCTGCTCTTTCACAGCAAATCTCCAGCCACTTCATCTTCCTGATGTACCACAAACTACACACACAGAAGAGGTTAGTAGCTGAATGGAGAATGATTATGAAGATGAATGAGTGGCCGGAAACAGAGTCAGTTTAATGAGCTGAGCAGTATGGAGGCTGTAATTTTTATAGATTAGCGCTGAACTTGTCACTTACAGGGTGGTACAATGACCTCGTTTCAGAATTACAGTAAGTCAGAAATGAGCTCAACAAGTTTCAGAACAGTGGTAATGTTGTTACCAACTAACTCATCCAAATTACAGTTGCAGTTCTCTAAGAACAATTGCCTCCTTCCAGTGTTCCATCTGTAGCCGAAGATAGGCAGAAATTTGGGAGCCCATGAAGTGCATGCAGACTGGCCATTTGCTAGAGAACTTTTTCCGTGACTCCACATAGCAGCAATTGGATTGGGGAAACAGAAGCAGACAGAGCTACTGAAGCTCAAAATCAGTTTGGGGTTGGAGCAGTTCCTTCAGACTCACAAAACTCACCAGTGCTAAGCCTGGCTATACAGGCTTAGTGTCAGAGCAAGGACTGGCCTCTCAGAAATCAGGCTGAGCCAAGTAAGGAAATGCTAGTTGGCCAGAATCGTCACCTAATTACTAAGTAGAGCTGTTAGAAACCCATTGTGTTCTTTGTTTATAATTGCTGTGGATTTATAAGTTAAAACCACCAACTTTCACCTGGTTTGGTCACTAAATTATACATTGGCCCAATTTTATTTGACCTTAGAGATGGGTTTGTTTCCAGAGTTCATGAGCTTGGGCTGCTTAGCTAACAATCCACATGCAAGCAAATTACATATGGAGTTTCATTTTACAGAATGATAAATTTTAAGAATAGATGGGACCTTTATGATCATACTGTAGGTCTAGATAATACTTAGCACTGCCATGAGTGAGGGGACTAGACTAGATGACCTCTCAAAGTTCTTTCCAGTCCTATGATTCTGTGATTGTCTACTCTGACCTTCTGCATAAAACAGGAAATAGAATTTCACCTGTAATTGCTGCATCAAGCAGACAGTAGTTTGCATAGCTCTGTCCTAGACTAACAAATTGATTTACTGTTCCATATTTCTGCCAGCTTGGGAGCATGGCTTGTGTGAGAGGATGCAGCAGAGGGACAAGAGTGAAGATTGATTTGTTTTTTAAAAAGCAAGGCAAAGGTATCAGCCTCAATCTGGCACCATTCCCAGAAGTACTATTTCACAGACATGATGCTTTTGATAATGGCATCACATCATGGTTTTTGGAGTAGCACACAAGGGATAATGATTGCTCCTCAAGCAGATGACAGTGTTAATTTCACCCCCATCATATGTAATTCACTCAGACTTGTTTGATTTGCTGCAATGGCCATGTTGATTTTAGGACTGTTCGGGTAATGGGTTTGGTGAGGTTGCCCTTGTTTTTATTAAGTCATTGGATGGTTGTAATTTTGGTGGGGTTCTTGATGCAGCCAGTTGTTAATAGGATAACGTGGTATTATTTTCTGGCAATTGTTTTACTTTTAAGCACAGCTGTGAGCAAGGGCTGGCACACTATACTCAATCCCGCTGGTATCCCTGATAGGCATTGCAACTCACAGGCACACCTATGAGGCATAATTCCACACTTATTTCATATCTTGGTCTCCTGGGGTACATCTAGACTACATGGCTCCGTCGATGGAGCCATGTAAAGTAGTTTATTTGGCATAGTCAAAGAAGTGGGGATTTAAATAATCCCTGCTTCATTTAAAATAAAAATGGCCACCGCGCTGTGCCAATGATCAGCTGATCCTGCACAGCACGGCAGTCTAGACACGGCACGGTCGACAAAGGAAGCCTTTGGTTTACCGGAGCGGTCGACAAAGGCTTCCCTTGTCAACCACGCCGAGTCTAGACTGCTGTGCTGTACTGGATCAGTTGATTGTCAGCACAGCGTGGCGGCCATTTTTATTTTAATGAGGCAGGGATTATTTAAATTCCCGCTTCTTTGACTATGCCAAGTAAACTATTTTATATGGCTCCGTCGACGGAGCCATGTTGTCTAGACGTACCCCTGGAGTGATAATTTACTGCTGGCTTATTAACCACGCTGGTCTGGCTCAACTACTCTGGCCAGTGAGTTGGAAGTATGGATGGAAGCAAGCTCTGCCCACTTCCCAACTGCCTGTTCCAAAACTGGAGTAAGTTTGTAAGTAGCCCTCCCAAACACCTGGGCCAAGGTATGGGTAGCCTGCATAGGGATGTCAAAAGGAGTTCTTATTCCCTTGCATGGCTACTTAGTCCAAGTGACAATCAAGTCATACTAATTTAAATATGCTCAGAAGCTTAAAGCCATGAATGGGTGGTTTTTAAATTAAGTTTTCCTCCTGACACTTCCATCAAATAAGTTAGAGATTCTAACAATTTCTTTTCTTCTTTAAATGCTTAAGTACTTTGAAGATTATTTGCAACGCAAATCCTTCCATAAATCTTTAAAAGTTTGTCTGACTTTCATCCATAGCAGCAAATGTCATTTTAATTGTTTTGGATCAGTTGGTGTATCTTTTTTTCTTTTTTGGAAGTATAATTAATATACAGCTAGAGTCAGATCAAGATTAATTCATTAAAAATTAATGAATTAAAATACATTAAGGCCAAAAGGTTTGTATGTAGTCGTCACAGTTCAGGGTATCTGCTCTCGTATTCCTCCCTTGTGGGTCTTTTGGGGGCATCATTCTAGGTTCCTGGAGCTTTAGCTGTCACATTTCTTGGAGAGAGAGCCATGTCTCTCCTTCCAGAGTGGGGGTTTCCACACAGTTACCTGTCTATACTGTGATAATCCCAGCTAGCCAGTCTGCCTATATAGGCCCATGTCTATGTTTTGCTTTCTTTTTGAAGATTATGAACAACATAAATGTCAGCAGTTAAAAGTTACCACATAGCACTTGCTAATCAATCACATTTATTTGTAAGGTGAAAACATTACAGGAAAAATATACTCCAAACAATAAAAGAACCTACATACATGCTAAAAAGTTTACCAAAAGTTACTCCAATTCCAACCTCAGCCTTCAAATCCCACACGTGGATTTTTCCTGTAGTTACAAGTTCATAATTGTCTCAGTTCAGAATCAGAATCTAGGCAGAGCAGCCTTTTCTATTTACAGTTCATGCCTTTGATCTTGGCATCATGTAAAAGGTAATTAGCCAGCAAAGACCCTTTCCTTAAGGTGTAGCTTATCCAGTACAGTCCCCAGGTTTCATGCCTGCCATATCTCCCTTACTTTAGAGATTGCATACAATTTTGACAGACAATAACATGGGAAACATTCATTTAACACCACAGACCCCAAAGATACTTAAACTTAATTCACTAAGGTCTCTTTAATGAGATTGCAGGAGATTGCCAGATCTATCACAGTATTAACCTCTTTTAGAAAGGGGTGAAAGGCAGAATAACTCTATTGTAGGAATTGCCATTCTGGATGAGATCAGTGCTCCTCGGCACAAGTCAGTTGTATTATGTGTTACAGCCTGAGAGGAGAACAAGATTGGTGGGGCTGCTTCTTCTTCTCCTACATAAGGGAAGTGGGTTGGAGTGGGTGTGTGAATGCTCAGAGCCTTGACTCCACTTCCCTGGCACAATGCTTGTTCCATTGATAGGCAGTTTGCTATTGGGATATGCCAATAGTATATTATTGTCTGCCAGAGAAAGGGGGAGCTGGGAAGGAAATTGTAACTCTGAAAGTTCTTTTCTTGGGGTACATCTAGACTGCAGAGTTTTTCTGGGATACCATCCCGGAAAAACTCTGCCGAATCTAAGAATGCGTCTGCTCTTCTGAAATTTTTGTCCCTTGTGATGAGTTTGAGAGTAAACTCTTAACCTAGCCCTCAGTAGGTAGCACCCAATCTGACCACCTGTGCTCTCAAAATTCCCATTAAAGTTAGGTTCACAACCATAGCTTGCAAAGTATTCTGATCCTGTCATATGCATCATCTCACGCCTATTGCCAAATCTACCCACTCCAGCTCAAATGTTAAAGCGTAAGGTCAAGAATATCTGAAGGGACATAAGCTAGATATAGAGCAGGTCACATCTCTTCAGGTAATGAGCACCACTACTGTATCAAATTTTGAACAGGAAAAACATATGCTTCATGCCAAAATGACAAGTTTGTGTTTTGATATTTACTGTATTTGCCTATGTAAAGTGAATACAAATTAAATTATAGGCAGTGGCAGAGACACTCAGCAGCATGGCCTAGTGAACAGAGCACTGAACTGGGACTAAAGAGACCTGGGATTCTGATCCGTGCTATGCTACTGGCCTGCTGCGTGAACTTGGCTAAATCAATTTATTGCTCTGTGCCTCAATTTCTCCATCTGTGAATTCTGACGCAGACCTTTGCAAAGCACTTTGAGAACTACTGATGAAAAGTTGCATATCAGAGCTAGATATAAATAGGTAAATGATAAATTAATATAACTGAATAGCTTTTTCATGAAAAAGACAATCTTTGGTTTTCTCATGAAATGTTTGCAATATCAATCTGCTGACACTAGCCAACAATACTAATTGAGGAAAGCTGGCTCAGTGATACATTGATTCCAGAACTGAGCTGCCATGCCTCAGTCTAGAGCCAGATAATCCTATCCAGAGAGGCCAGCTATGGATGATGGACCCAATGATGGGGTGACATGTTTGGAGGAAAAGAATCTATGGAACATGCAGCGGAGACTAAATGGTTATAGGAGATTCCTACTGGTAAATGAAAGCTGAGCTTTAAGAAAAGTTGTTTTTCCTCTATAATTTCAACACTTTAGTTATCACTGCTAATCCTGTGAAGACCTTGACAAATGAGTCAGTAATTTTTGTATAATCTTTTTAATATAAAAGGCTATATTTAAATGACCCATTTAAAAAAAATAACACATTGACCTTTTAAAACCACTGTATGCCAGATCATAAGAGATTTGGCACTGACATTTTTGTCATAATGGAAGATTCATTAAGGTCAGTGATAAATTTGCTTGCAATACATACAAAAGAAATAAGAGCTTATCGGTGTTATGACAGTGTAATGCGCAGTGGACAATGGATTGAATTATGTACTTAAAGAGGTGAATATGAGGCAATCGACAAATTTCAAGGAGGAAGCTCTGTGTGCGCGCAGTGTGCATGTGTGTTAGAGGGGGAGAGAAGGAACGGTACTCTAAGCAAGGAACATTTTCATTGCTGTATTTGTATCGCACAGTAATATTTACAATAGAGCATCAGAAATGGGAAGTTGTATGATAATTATCCTCCTCTTTTGCCTAGTTTGTACTTAGAATTCTCCAGAGGCGATGCAGGTTGGTGTGTGCCCTGCTGTGCATTACTTCTTGGCATGTCTGCTCTCTTTCAGTGCACGAGCAGCGCACACACAACATGGTGTCAATTGTGATTGATGACACAGCATGAAGAGATCAGACCTTCACCTGCCCACTGGAGTAACAGGGTTGTAATTTAGTAAAGGGTAATGGGAGTGATATTGAAAACAAGGAAATGCGGTAAATGGCTGAAAGTTGTGTTCTCAGCTGTTTAGAACACATTTTTTTTTTTTGTAGTATGATGCATCAATCTAATTCTTAGTGTGGCACAGGAGCATGGGGAATCAAATGTATCTGAAAGACAATATATACTGGTAAGATACGAGGTTCAATTTAGGGAAAGACTGAAGAACATCAGTCTTCACTAAAAACAATTTATGCAGAATAAATTTGGCACTTGCCAACAATTTCTCACAGAATAAAGTTGATGATGATTTAGCATTACTAGACCAAGCTTGTTAGGAATAATATTTATTTTTGGGGGGGGAGGAAGAGGTTTATAAATCTTCTATTAGACAGGATCTTAAGAAGGGTTGAGCACTCACCAACCCATTGAAATCAGTGTGAGTCAATGCTGAGCACTTCTTAGGCTCAGTCCTAATTGGAACAAGAATAGCTGTACACTAATGGCTTCAAAAAAGTTCAGTGCATTGGGCACATGGTAGCCTCTGAGCTCTTTTGAAATCGTGTTTATAACTATGAGGCTATGTCTACACTGTGGTTTTTTTTGCAGAAGAGGATATGCAAATGGAGCACTCATTTGCATATCATCTTCCAATTGTTTTGCGGAAGAGGTGTTGCCGCTAAAAAGCCCCATGTAGATGGGGCCATTTGTCAGAAAAAAAACCTTTTTCGCACAATCCCTTATTCCTCAAAAATCGAAGTTTACAGGATCGTGCGAAAAAGGGTTTTTTCTGAAAAATGGCCCCGTCTACACGGGGCTTTTTAGCGGCAAAACCTCTTCCACAAAAAGAATGGGAAGAAGAGATGCAAATGAGTGCACTATTTGCATATCCTCTTCTGCAAAAAACCTGCAGTGTAGACATGGCCTGAGTGTCACAATGGGAGCGACTGGTGCTAAGCTCTTTTGAAAATCTGGCTCTTAGGGCATGCCTACCCTGCCAAATGACTTTGTTATCCCTGGAAGTGCCCGAAATGTACTTCCCTTAAGGCAGTTCTTAGTAGTTAAAGTAAAGTGGTACAAATATTTTGTTTTAATTTATATTTACTTGCACATTTTAAGTATTTTTGTGACTGGCTTTGGCATTTAGGCCTTGATTCAGGAAACCATTAAAACCATACTTAACTGTAATTCCCCAAATTAAGACCAGTACGTCTTCTTGAAGTCCATGGGATTTAAGCATACGTTCAAAGTTAAGCATGTGCTTGAGTGTACTGCTGATTTAGAACCATAAACAATAATTGATTCTTTTAAAGAAAATGGATTTTTCCTGCATTTAATAGTAATAATTTAGAGTTAACTACTAAAAAGCTGCAGCATCCTTTCACAAAACAAACTGCATTATGAAAGGGGAGAAACAGATGGGATTTCTTAGCGGCATCATGTTAGTTTTATAAAAAGTAAAACACATTTTATAAAGATGGTATTATTACTAAGGGAATATCCACACTTCAAGTGGCACTTGCCCTTTCTCCTTGTGCTTCAGAGTGCACCTGAGATATGTAGTTGCAATTTCATCATGCATTATTGCTTCCTTTTCCCTAATACACTAAAATGAACCAGTGAGGCAGAAACAGAATTAGGGTTTCCATTTAGGTGCATTAGTCACGCAGAAAGGTAATCAGCTGGTTAGTAATGGTATCATAAACCTGCTTCAGTGGAACATATTTACCTTTTTCCTAGCAGTCATTCTGTTAGAAGCCTGCTTATCATCAGTTCCCTCACCACTGTAGCTTTCATTCTAAGTGTTTGTTTTTTAAAGTATGATGCAATTACTGTCTGGTTCAAATTGCATCAGTGATGATAATACTATTATTAGAGTATTTACAGAAAAAGTCTAGTTTGAAGTGAAACAAACAACAATCAGAGGAGACAAAATCACAAGAACACGGAGGAGGAAGTACCTTGTGACATTTTATCATTAAAATAGAAGAATCCGAGCACCAGCTAGACATGGGAAAGTACTTAATCTGCTATTTTAACATGCCTGCCTTATCCACCTGCAGTGGCAGGAGAAATTAGAGTATTCTGTCATAAACTGTTGTTTGATATTGCTGTCTTCAAAAGCGGCTGTTTTCTACAAGTAACTGCATTTCAGTGCTGGTGAAGTAATTCCTGTTGTAATCTCAGGGCAACTGCACCTGTATTCCCCACTTGTGGTCCACTAAGGGCAGCACTATAGGCTCCTGGCTCCTCAGCCATCACCCCTCTTGGGTGGACACCCCCACTTCTAGGGCCATCCCTAGCAGGGTGCAGGGGCAACTTCTCCCCCCCCCCTTCCCCAGACCTTTCCTCTTCCTGCCTCTTCTCTAAACCCCGCCCCTACTCTGCCCCCATTGCAGCCTTCCCCTCTGAGCTACATGATCCAGGGGATAACTTGGGGGGCCTGGTGCAGGGCAGCAATAGGGTTTGTCCCCCCCCCCCCCCGCACTCACCACAGCAGTAGGAACTAGACCCAGCAGCCTGCTCTGCTGCCCAGCCCATTGCACTCTGCTTCAACATGGCGGTGGCAAGCAGAGTACACCAGTCCCAACCTGCTTCTCTCTATTCCCCCAAGCTCTGTATCGCTCAGGGGAGTAGCATGGAATAGGCTGGGATCAGGGCCGGTTCGCTCCACTTGCCACGCCTGTGGTGAAGTGCAACATAGCAGGATGGCAGATGGGTGTTGGAGCAGAGCAGGCTGCTGCGTTGCTCCGGCTCTTGCTTCCATGATGAGTGTGTGGTGGGGAACCCTGCTGATACCCTGTGCCATGCCCTCCAGGTAATCCTCCAGGCTGCTTTGGGCCCCATGGGTCCCATCCACAAGAGTGTTGAAGCAGCTACTGCAGGGCCTCCTAAAGCGCAGAGCCTGGGGCAGTCTCCCAGACCCCTCCTGGAGTTTTTCCAAGCTGCACAGTTTCCTGGCTCTCCTCTGAGACCTCCAGCAAACCAGACTGCCCAAAAATTAGTGTCTGTGCTTTGCTCCCTCTCCTGAGGTTCTCCCATGTATTACCTGCAGTTCTAAGTTACTGCATAGCTCTTTCTAATCAAGCACATTTACTTTAAGGTGAAAGCATTACAGTAAAAAATATTTAAAACAAACCAAGAACTCATGCTAAAAAACTTACTAGTGGTCACCCAAATTGCAACCTTGGGCTTTGATAGGTGTCAGTCCTTCAAAAACCCCAAGTAGGTTTTGCCCATGATCCCTAACTCATAACTGTCTCCGATTCAGACCCAGAGCTACCATGAATAGTTCAGTCTTTCCTTTATACTGCTGGTGCCTTTGATGTTGGAATCATGTCACAGGTGATACAATGGCCCACTCCTCATGGAATAGCTTCAGAAGGCTAGGGTTTTGCATAACTGGAGAAGGAGAATTTTCATTTCCTTCCTCCTAGTTATTCTCTAGGAAAACCACTCCTCATTTGTCTAGCACATTCTTCAATGTAAACATTTGCACCCCTAGGCCTCAGATATGCCGCATCTCCTCTCTCAAAAGGTGCCATATATTCCCGGTCCTCAATAATACCTAAACCATTCACTTAACACAACAGACCACAAAGATACTTAAACTTATTTCAACAAGGATACTGTAGGAAATTGCCAGAACTCTCGCCATTCCTTTTCTGGAGCATCAGGTGCAGAGTTGGCTTCACACCTAGCAAACAGGCTCTCTGACCTGGGAATATTGCCTTGAAGGGAAGGTTATGGATGGTTTGTACTCAGCAGAGTCAAAGCAGAGTGGCGGTATGGTACCCATCAATCAGGTTAGGAGGGCTAACTTGATAGTGCTCACTGGCTTCATGGAGGAAAGAGTAGCAAGACTGACAGACCGAGGGATCTGCACATATGCTCATGTGAGATGCACAGCTAGCATCTGTCCTACCTGCTGTCAGTTTCAGAGTGTCAGGTGGCCCATGACTGGTTCTGGTGGTCAGTGTACTGGGATATACAAATATCAGGACAGAACATGGTTTTCTGTAAAGTGACAAAGGTTGTTCCAGATTTTTAGGAACACTCAAGTACCTTGTTTATTTATAATGAATGAGACCAAGTTATTCATTCAGGCAGACAGAAGTTAGCAAAGACTCTTAAAGGGGGTTGGTTACAACTATTTTGCAGGCCTGACAAAATTACAAAGTCTAGTCCTGGACAACTGACAGAATTCAAAACCAAAACAATCTGGATTCATGCAGATAATTGTACATTAAGATTAATTAGCAGCTAAAAAAGCTGGGTTAAATAGTCATTAATTCCAACAGGGAGAATAAAGCTCAGAAGATAATGGAGATCATGACAGTTTGAAAACCCTCCTTTGGACAGAGAAAACATAAGAACATAAGAACATAAGAATGGCCATACTGGGTCAGACCAAAGGTCCATCGAGCCCAGCATCCCATCTGCCGACGGTGGCCAATGCCAGGTGCCCCAGAGAAGGAGAACAGAAGACAATGATCAAGTGATTTATCTCCTGCCATCCATCTCCTGCCCTTGTTATGAAGGCTAGGGCACCATACTTTATCCCTGGCTAATAGCCATTTATGGACCTAACCTGCAAAAATTTATCAAGCTCTTTTTTAAACCCTAATAGAGTCCTGGCCTTCACAGCCTCCTCGGGCAAGGAGTTCCACAGGTTGACTGTGCGCTGTGTGAAGAAAAATTTCCTTTTATTAGTTTTGAACCTACTACCCATCAATTTCATTTGGTGTCCCCTAGTTCTTGTATTATGGGAAAAGGTAAATAATTTTTCTATAATCACTTTCTCCACACCATTCATGATTTTATATACCTCTATCATATCGCCCCTCAATCGCCTTTTTTCCAAACTGAAAAGTCCCAGTCTCTCTAGCCTCTCCCCATATGGGACCCTTTCCAAGCCCCTAATCATCTTAGTCGCCCTTTTCTGAACCTTTTCTAATGCCAATATATCTTTTTTGAGGTAAGGAGACCACATCTGCACGCAGTACTCGAGATGTGGGCGTACCATAGTTTTATATAGGGGAAGTATGATATCTTTTGTCTTATTATCTATCCCTTTTTTAATAATTCCTAACATCCTATTTGCCTTACTAACTGCCGCTGCACACTGCGTGGATGTCTTCATAGAACTATCCACTATAACTCCAAGATCCCTTTCCTGATCTGTCGTAGCTAAATTTGACCCCATCATGTAGTACGTGTAATTTGGGTTATTTTTTCCAACATGCATTACCTTACACTTACCCACATTAAATTTCATTTGCCATTTTGCTGCCCAATCACTCAGTTTGCTGAGATCTTTTTGTAGTTCTTCACAATCCCTTTTGCTTTTGACTGTCCTGAACAACTTTGTGTCATCTGCAAACTTGGCCACCTCACTGCTTACCTCATTTTCTAGATCATTGATGAACAAGTTGAACAGGATTGGTCCCAGTACTGACCCCTGGGGAACACCACTAGTTACCCTCCTCCATTGTGAAAATTTACCATTTATTCCCACCCTTTGTTTTCTGTCTTTTAACCAATTCCTGATCCATGAAAGGACCTTTCCTCCTATCCCATGACCACCTAATTTACGTAAAAGCCTTTGGTGTGGGACCGTGTCAAAGGCTTTCTGGAAATCTAGGTATATTATATCCACTGGGTGCCCCTTGTCCGCATGTTTATTAACCCCTTCAAAGAATTCTAACAGATTAGTTAGACACGACTTCCCTCTGCAGAAACCATGCTGACTTTTGCCCAACAATTCGTGCTCTTCTATGTGCCTTGCAATTTTACTCTTTACTAGTGTTTCTACTAATTTGCCTGGTACTGATGTTAAACTTATCGGTCTATAATTGCCAGGATCTCCTCTAGAGCCTTTTTTAAATATTGGTGTTATATTGGCCATCTTCCAGTCATTTGGTACCAAAGTGGATTTAAAGGATAGGTTACAAACCACTGTTAATAACTCTGCAATTTCACATTTGAGTTCTTTCAGAACCCTTGGGTGAATGCCGTCTGGTCCCGGAGACTTGTTACTATTCAGCTTATCAATTAATTCCATAACCTCCTCTAATGTCACTTCAATCTGAGTGAGTTCCTCAGATTTGTCACCTAAAAAGGCTGGCTCAGATTTAGGAACCTCTGTAACATCCTCAGCCGTGAAGACTGAAGCAAAGAAATCATTTAATCGCTCCGCAATGGCACTGTCTTCCTTGATCGCTCCTTTTATATCTTTATCATCCAAGGGCCCCACTGCTTTTTTAGCGGGCTTCCTGCTTCTAATGTATTTAAAAAACATTTTACTATCATTTTTTGAATTTTTGGCTAGCTGTTCCTCAAACTCTTTTTTGGCTTTTCTTACTACATTATGACACTTAATTTGGGAGTGTTTATGTTCCTTTCTATTTTCCTCACTAGGATTTGACTTCCACTTTTTAAAAGCTGCCCTTTTCTCTCTCACTGCCTTTTTAACATGGCTGTTTAGCCATGGTGGTTCTTTGTTAGGTCTCTTACTGTGTTTTTTTATTTGGGGTATACATTTAAGTTGGGCCTCTAGTATGGTGTCTTTAAACAGTTCCCATGCAGCTTCCAGGGATTTTAGTTTAATTACTCTCCCTTTTAGTTTCTGTTTAACTAGCTTCCTCATTTTAGTGTAATTCCCCTTTTTGAAATTAAATGCCAGAGTGTTTGACCGCTGCGGTGTTCTTCCCAACACAGGAATATTAAAAGTTATTATATTGTGGTCACTATTTCCAAGCGGTCCAGTAACAGTTACCTCTTGGACCAGATCCTGCGTTCCAGTCAAGACTAGGTCGAGAATCGACTCTCCCCTTGTGGGTTCCCGCCCCCGGGCCTCCTGGTCCGTATCCAGCAGCTCATGCTGCGGTTCATCTGGCCAGGACTGCATTGGGTCTCTGCAGGGGTTCTCCATCTCCCCCTGGAGGAGGGAGGGCAGGGCCTGACGTGTTTGCGCACGCGGGTTCACGTCCTCCGCCTCCGGGCCCTGCAGAGACTCCTATTTGATGCAGGTAGTCCGGCATGGAGCACGCTTGCGCACGCTTTCTTTCGCCGCCTCCGAGGGCTCCGATACGACCGGCAGCTCCTTTATCTGAGAGGTCTTCCGCGAGACCTCTCCGGGCTGCCGGCCTTCTACCAGGACCTCCTCCGGACCTGGAAGCTGCTTGCAGCGACCAGGTCCTTGGGAGCCACCGTGGGGGCAGACCTCCTCGCGGAGCCCCTGCTACACAATCCCCATCTACGTGTGCAGGCGGCGGAGTCCCCCTTGGTGCGCCAGAGGTTGGTCCTGGCAGAAGTCACCAGAGTCGGAGACCTCCTGGACTACAACCGGGGAGACTGGGTGGATCCTCAGGCGCTCGCCCAGCGCATGGGGCTCTCCACCCTACGTACTCCCCGACGCGTACTTCAGGAGGTGAAGGACGCTTTGCCGCCCACTGCTCGGGTGTACCTAAACAAAGTCCTGCGAGAGGGTGCACCCCGCCCACCCCTTACCCCCGGCCCTCCCGATCTCTCCATCGGCCCCCAGCCCCGCGTACCTTCCCGACCTCCTCCCCTTCGTCACCTGAGCCGGCTGCACTCGCTGCAGCCAGTCCCCTTCCGAACCGCGCCAAAGAGTCACCTGTACACGCTCGTGCTTCACACGCTCCACTTCCCCACCCTCGTGTCCCGCCCAGACACCAAGTGGCGGGACCTCCTACCATCAATAGAGGGTGGGGAGCCCCGGTGGGCCAGCCTCTATTCGACTTTGGTTCCACGACCCACCGGGGACATCTGTTGGAGAATCCTGCACGGCGCGGTGAGCACGGGCGTGTACTTGGCGCGGTTCACCCCCACCCCCGAAACGTGCCTCTTTTGTGGCGTGAGGGAGACCCTGGCGCACATCTACCTCGAGTGCGCCAGGTTACAGCCCCTCTTTCGGCTCCTCCAGAACCTCCTGTTGAGGTTCTGGCTGCATTTTTCCCCCCACTTGTTAATTTACGCACACCCCATCTGTGGCCCCACAAAGTCGCGGGACCTCCTGGTCAACCTCCTCCTGGCAATTGCCAAATTGGCAATCTATAAAACCAGGGAAAAGAGGTTGGCCGGGGGAGGGGCCTGCGACTGTGGGGCCTATTTCCGTTGCTATATCCGCTCACGTATCCGGGCAGAGTTCCAATGGGCAGCGTCCGCTGGCTCTCTCGAGACCTTCGGGGAGCAGTGGGCGCTGTCCGGGGTTCTCTGCTCGGTTTCCCCATCCGGCTCCCTCGTTTTAGCCCTTTGACCCTCACACCCGTCCCTGTTTTTTTCATTATTTGTCCCCAGTAATTAGTTGGTTCTCCTGGGTTCTGTGGTCCTCCCCGCAGGCTGGGGGGAGGTCCTTTTGATGTGGGCGGGCTAACGCCCGCCCACCTCCCAGACACCAAATAGTGCCTGAGCGCACGGCCTTTCAAACAAACAAACAAACACACTCAGCTCAGCACTCCAAACGCTCCAAACAAACAAACAAACTCCAAACAAACAAACTCCAAACAAAACACACACAAGCCCAAAACCTCCAAATATAAGCAGCCACTTACCCCAAGGTGCTTTAGTTTGCTCCTTCCTTCTCCTCCTCCAGGAGAGCCTCTCAAAACTCCCTCCTGTTAGCACTCACCCTGTTCGCGAGCAGGAAAAAAGTAAGGACATTCCAGCCCCGGCCATCCGCAGAAATAGCCCAACAGAAAAAGGGCCCAGTTATTCTATTAGAATGAATTTAGGCTATTTCAATGCGTAATGCAATTCAAAATTTTGCAAACATCACAAATGTCTTTTCAATTTGTAAAGTTAGCTCAAGTTTGCAAATTTCCTTTTATTTTAAAGGAGATTTTGTTTTAGAATTAGAAGAAAAAGTGTAGCTAAAAGAGAGCCTGTGTTATGTTTTATGAATAGATGTTCACTCTACAAGTCCCCCAACCTATTGCAGTGAGTATCTGTACATGGTGTGTGTATTTATACACATTTATCAATCTTTTTTGCATTTGAATATCTTTCTTCCCATAGCTGTTTTGAAGAAAGAAAAAAAAAAGCTGTTCTAATAGTATTTTTGCATGGGGCTGGGAATAGAAGTGCTATTAATCTTACAGGACTATCTGGTCTTGAGATTTGCAGTTCAGTTCAGAAGAATCAAAGGATAGTTCACCTAACCTGTGGATTAGCATCCAATCTTTTGGATACTTATCTCCAATGTCCAACTATGAACTTTTTGACATACAGAATAAACGTGTCTGGCATATGATTTATGGATTGCACCTCACCAAGCTGCTGTATGAAAAAACTGTTTTACCCATTTTTGTGCATTAAAAATGTTTAAGTATTTAATGTATCTTTCTGTGACTGCTTTTGAGGACAAAGTGGCTCTGAGGTACAGTAGCTAAGAGTACATGGCAGTACAGAATTCATTATACTACCTGGTAAAATTTATAATACATACTAGTTCATATGAATAAGTTATATGACACTTTAACTAGACTTTGAATAATTCGGGCTACTGAATTTTGGATTGTAAATGTGTTTTGTTTTATTCTTTTAAGAGTTTCTGGGAACACAATTTTAAAAACTTCCTTCCTATAAGGTCTTAGAGTATAAACGTTTGCACCATATAAAAAGGATTAGAAAAGTGTATTGATAATAGCTGATGCATTTCTTCTTTAGTAACTACCAAAGCCACAAGGAGAAGTCTGGCAAATGTTTGAATAAATGAGAAAAAAATAAAGGGATTCAGAATGATAAATGACTCAAACGAAATGCCAGTTCATCTAATAGATTCACTCCGGTTTATTTAGATAGCAGTTTCTATCTGTGGACATGGATTTTGCCATTTTATATATGTGTAAAGTATATTTTGAAATTATACACCAAAGGCCAGATTTTGATGCCCATGTCACGGTTCAGGATTAGCTGTACCTTGGATGCCTCAGAAGTGTTCCCAAGTGCTCCCCTCAGGAGATAGGTCTTGAACCATCACTTCTCTCAGGATTACATCCTGAGATTCTTCTAACTCTCTCAGTCTGGGTCTTGAGCCGCATCACCCTATGAACCATCTGTGGTTCCTCATCCAGCCTGACTGGTCTTGAGAACTACCAGACATCAGGGGCTGTGTCCAGTGTGTGAATACCATAAGCCAGAAAAGCATTTTCAAAACAAAATACTGTTTAATCTCCAGAGTAGGAACAAAGCATCACAAGAGCAGATGGCTTTTAACACAATAAGCAGCTGTTATATCTGTCAGTCTTACCTGATGCTCAGGAAGCCTCTTCTAGAACTGGGCTTCGGTTTACTTGCCTACAGTTCCCGTGTCTCTTTTCTGAGCGTTAGGGACTGCCAATGTATCAGTTCCAAAAGCTCTTGTCTCTCTGCATCTCTTGAAGCTCGCAAAACTGGTTTATGCAGCTCATCAGAGGAAATTGGGGATAGACTTCCAAGGTGGAATTTTAAATGGGGAGCTAGCACAAATTTTCCTGCTTTACTGACTGTGTGGAAACTATCCATTTCTGGATTAATCTTTGTAATCTTACAGCAAACACCACAAAAACCACCAAGCAAACAGAAGTATATATAACATATACAAAATATTACAGGCCATTCCAAGTCCTTCACAGCCCTTACTCATGCTGAGTATTATTTTACTCTGGAAGAAGCATTGTGGTAGAGCACAGCAGTTTTCCTCTCCCCCTCTGTTTTCTCTCATGTTGATCCTATGACCTTATTGTAATGTTCTGTTCTTTCCACCCACAGCTCCACCCCAACATGTCACCTTTTTATCTGGCTGTGAACTTTTGCTGCCTGCCCCCTTTGAACCTAATTTAAAGCCTGCATCATTTATATCTTTTTCTCTGTCATCTTCTGTCCCCATATAAAAAAAAATTTCCATCACAGAGGCAAATTTTATCTTCCCAACCTTTGCAATCCCAAAGCATTACATTTACCTGAAGGCAAACTTCCTTAAGCTATCCTTTGCTTTGCAAGCAAAAATCCATTATACACAAAGTCAAGGTGGGGAGCAAAGAGAATGGAACAAGAGAAGTTATTGATGTGACTTGGTGACATTCAGACTGCTGTTGTGCATTTGTCTTTCTAATGGGAAATCATGTATCTGAATTGGAAAATGTATTTTGCATACCGAATAAGGGTACCATCAGAACTTGAAAGGTCAGCTGCATACCTGCCTCTGAGCCACATTGCATGCAACCAACAGAAAGAAAATTAAAATGCTTAGTTCACTAGCCCTGAAATCCAATATTATATGCCATAAATGTACTATACCATTCTTTTCTAATCAGTGAACATTCTAAGCAACTTACATAACTGTGGTAAATATTGACTACCTTGTATTACAGAATTTTCCATCAAGTTTATCCAGCAGCTACTGTGTGAGTGATAAGAGATCTAATCTTTGAAGCTGGATACTTTTGTCCAAAAAGAGAAAGATTCATCTTTCTTTGGAGAACTGTGACATGGGGTGTGTGGAGAGGGGGGAATTATCCCAGCTGTCCTATTACTTAATATGACTATGACTGCAGAGTGGGGGGTAATGTTTGCAAAACACGTAGGTGACTTACAAACCCAAGTCACATTTTCAGAAGCTATTTAAGCACTTAAGATGTTAAGTCTCACTGCAAGTCAATGGGTGTGAGGGCTTATCTAGGCTTAGATATTTAGGTGCCTAACTTCCTTTGAAATTAATGGGAATTAACCACCAAATGCATTTTAGTATCTGGGCCTTTAAGTATACAAGTCACTTTTGAAAATGGTGCTTAGATTCCTAAATTAGTCCTAGGCTTAATTCCTCCCCTTTATTGCTTCCTGATTCAATATCACTACTAAAGTTATGAGCAGGCTTCATGCTGAAGGGATGCTGTCTTGTAGTTTGTTTCCATTTGTAAAAAAAATATTAAATGAATATTAATATTCATTTTTAAAATAACTAAGCTAATAATTTTTGTGTGGCTATTTCTGTTTTCAAAGAGACATGTTTTTAAAAATGAGTTACAAGTAGTTTCCAGAATTGCAGCAACCCCTGAGTTCCTAGTAGAATTTATTGTTTTACACTCACACTTTCCTGTTTTCTTAAGTGGGATTTTGAAAGCATTCGGTCATGACCTAACTCTGCTCCCGGTAATAAAATTCCCATTCCCTTCAATGGAAGCAGCATTGGATCCTGAGTCAAAATACTGTCATCATTCCTTTCTCCTGGTCACCGGATATAGTTTGTCAAGGCACATTGACAGAGGGCACTCATTGCCCTGAATAAATGTGCAAGCTGGAGTCAGACTCTGAATGTGGGAACTTTACTGAAATAAATAGGCAATTACAGAACAATGTGAATTTAATTATACAGAACATAGGCTTTATTTGTTATTTCACAATCTACTACATACAGTAAAAGGGTTACAAGAGAAAGTTTGATACTGGTCAGCTTTGAGGCATTTAAAATCTCCAGCTGCAGTTTAGATTTCCAGTCCATCTTGAGGTGTAATATGGCCCATTCACCTATCCATATGGCTTTCCAAGAGAGCAGTCCAAGACATAAGCTGCTTACTATCTCATGATACTTGGAACCAAGAGAAATACCTCTGCCAAGATAATGCAGGTGAAAATAAAAGATTTTGAGTTTTGCATTAGTCGGATACTGGAATAGTTTAAAACTTCACCACAATTTGTAAGGGGGATTGACCTCTCCCAAGCAGTAGTGATGAACATGACAGTATTGAGAGTTTATTGATATAACGATGTTGGAGTTGTTGGAATTGCTTACTAAATACTACTTTAACTATATGGCTTTCCAGAGGTTTATATGATTATTCAAATACAGGATAATTATTCCTCTCTGGGTATATTTCTTATATTTGCCTAGCATAATGAATGAGTGGTTTCAAGACTCTAAAAAGGATTTTCTGGTTTTGGTCAAGGAGGGATAAGCACTAAGCCCTAACAGCTGGCATGCTAACAAACAAGCTGTGCATTGCAGCCTGTCCTGATGATGTATTTCAGTTATGTGAAAAGGGCTAGAAGGCATAATCCCAATGTCACTTTTACTTACCCTTTGGCCACTGAGCTTAGGTTCTTATTTGTGTTTTCTCTTCTTTATCTAGGGTTCTCACTTGTTTTATTCTCAGAAAAACAGTCCGGTTTTGTATGTCTTCTTTCTCAGTGCACTATGTTCAATAGAAAATGTGCTGTAGAGCCATAGAGACATCACATCTGAGAGATGATTTCTTTGAAGCTGAAGATGAAGGTATGTGCCTTGGAAAGAGGATTTAGAAAAGATGGGGGGTCAGTTTTTCCTGTTGCCATGCAGGCTATATTCTACTGCCAAGCCTCGTTTGTCCGTCCCTTTCCCAGTCTAAGCTAGCATGGCACCACACTTTCCCATTCCATCACTGTGGCTTCCACACATTGTGGTGACATTCTCCTTATCTTTTACATACTCGGGTACCAATCCCCACTGTTAGGCCTGTGGGTAGGGAGCAGGGCCGGCCCGAGCCCTTTTGGCACCCTGGGCCCGCATGTGTGGCACCGCCCCCGGGCGCACGGCGCATGCGCAGGCCCGCCCCCCCCCAGGGTGCAGGGCCCCGCAGCCATGGGGGGGAAGGGCGCTGCTGGGCCGGCGCCGCGGGGCTGGCACTGCGGGAGCCGGGCGCGTGGCGCCTGATGGCAGCTGTAAGAGATGCCGCGCGCCCCTTACAGCTGCCATCAGGCGCCCCCCATCGGTTGGCACCCTGGGCAGCTGCCTGGCTCGCCCATGCCTCAGTCCGGCTCTGGTAGGGAGTGGGTGGGTGGGTCGGTGGGTGGAGCCCTTCCTTCACTGGTGCAGTTTCTTAAATTGTAAATACACGCAGGGAAAGCTATTTTTTCTTCCCATTTGTAACTGCTTCAGTGATGATAAAATGAATGAATTAAACAAAATGGAAGAAACTAAGGTGATGCTGTTCTGCAGTAAACACTGCCACATAGGAAGCTCGGCCATTATAGCTTCACCATTCCTTCTCACAAGCTCCTTCCTGAGTAGGTTTGGGGGAAAAGAAATAATTCTGCTTGAAACTACAAAATGTTCCTGAGATCTACTATTTCTGAGAGAGACACTCACAGCGGCCCCTGTTCAGGATGCATCCCTGTTTAGGACCCGGCGTATGCCACTTGATTGTTTAAATATTTTGTCTAACATGGTCACAAGAAAGATTACACAGTGATTTTTAAAAACAAACTGTGGTTCCTCTTTAAATGCCATTATCTGGAAGGAGGGTTAGAATCCTCCTGGATCAATGAACTCACATCCTTACTCTTTCCCAACAATGTTATATCCTGAAGCCATCATTTTGACTGTGAAAGTCCTTCCCCTCCCAATTAGACTATCCCCAAGGCAGCTGCCACATTGACCCCTCCATCCCCCCAGCCTCCCCACACATAATGACATTTAAACTGCACTGGCATTCCCAAAAGATGAAAGCTTGTGCTCTTACTGAGATTTTAATTCAAAGCAAACAGAGAAGCAATAATCCCTAAGGCTTGAGGTGGTGCTGTTAAGTACAGTACATAATGCAAAGAATTTCATCTCTTTGCTGCTCCTTCCATTTAGAAGCACCAAAACATTTTGCTCAAAGCAATAAATGCCATTTAAAGAATTATTAGGATTTGAGATGTTCTGTTTGGCAAAGAGGATTAATTCTTCTTCCTGCTCGGTTTCCACTCAGCCAATAAAGCAAGTGACATTAAGCAACTTTTGCTCTTCACTGTTCAGTTTAAAGGGAAGAAAGCCTCTCTATTTTAAACATGTTCCCTGGATGATTCACTTAAAAATAATTTAAAACAATTGTAAATTAAATATTTCATTTTTTATTGTACAATTAAAATGACCCTGTAGTGCTTACCCATTACCATCTGATGCCTTTTCCATTTCCTACAATGTGCCTAATTTATTTTTTGACTCAATTTACACAAAGTCCCTCTTCATAAATTTCTCTGCAAGTGTGTATCCTTTATTAAAACCCATGAGCTCCAACTGAATCAGTGGTTTCATCTGAATTTGCAGTTAATTGACAAGTGTCCTCATCCTATAAATCAATACCATAGTCCTCAGCCCTGTTTACTCTGATGCTGGAAGGGGCCATGATTCACCATGACGGCGCTCCCTACTGATCACACTGGGAATTAGCTCTGTCCTCAGCAGGGCACCCCCTACTGGCTGGTGTCTCACCCGTTGCACTCCACACTCTGGACCAGCGTCGCTCCTTAGATCATGGTGTTCTATTCAGGACACTGCCCTCCAGCAGTGCCCACCATACTGGTTTCTCACTCCCCTTCTGGGGGGTACGAGGAGTCGTCAGTCTCATGCCTGCCATCTTAGACAACTGCAGCCTCGGTCTAGCCCCTCATCTCAGGGGCAAACCACAGGCCACAAAGGCCTCTCCTTGGTGTGGCTAGGTGTGATGCAATGAGTAAGGGGGAGAACTCAAGCCTGCCCACTTCTCTGGGTCCTGGCCAGACACTCTGGTAGCAGCCTTGTCCTGCCCTGCTTCTCTCCCCCTCTACTGCCTCCTGTTCCCTGGGCTACTTCCCTGTGGCCCTTGCAGCCTCCTGGCCCTTCTACCAAGGCCTGCAGCCTGTCAAGTATCAGGCTGAAGCCTCTATCCCAGTCCCCTGAACTTGCCCAGTGCTGTTCCCTGTAAGGTGCTCCCTCTTGCGAACCAGTCCTGCACCCTTCCTGGTCAGGATCTAACTCTCCTCTTCTCTGCTGAGCAGCTCTTTATACACAGGGCTGCCTCAGCAAGCTGCTCTCTCATTGGCTCCCTCTAAGTCTCTCCCTGATTGGCCAGGGCTCTTCACAGGCTCCCTCTATCCTGCTTTAGCCCCATCTAGCCAGAATGGGGCAGCCTGCCCACTACAGATGCCAAGAATCAAATGAGCATGGAGACTGAACTATTGTCTTACCTCTATATGTGGAGGTTAATTGGAAGGGCTTGACTTCGGCCTCCAGGGTTATGAGGGACTGATCTATTGCCCATTACTATCAATGGGAGTCTACCAGAACTTTATTCTGGCACTTTTCATGACCATTTTCTTAAAAACAAAATAGGATGACAGTTAAGTTTTGCATTGCAACTTTAACACTACATTTCTTAGCTTTGTGGGTTGGATTTAGCAAAGGGTGACATTAAGAAGTTTCCTTTTAGTTACCATCCAAAAGTCTGCATAAACAATGGGGTTTTTACTGCTGCCTGAGTCATGGTACTTTGAACCGTCTTCCATGCCCAGGCAGGATATGGGGAAACATGCTAAAAGGAAAAAATGAAAGGGACAATGGAATTGCAGAGGGAAGGAAAGTATCTCACCTTTCACAGGTCTCAAATATTATTCTGCCTGAAGTCAGTTCAAATATTGAGATTGTGATATATTACCTGTAATTGGTTATCTTTCATTTTTTATGTGTTGTGTCCTTAAACCTCTAAAAATTCTGCTGTCTGCAGATACAGGCAATCATTTTGTGAAACAGAGTTGCTGTACCCTGAACAGAGTAAATGCACACACTGTGCTCGCCCAGGGGAAAGCAAGGAAACCGATTGACAGAGCCAGACAAGTACTCAAAAGTCACTTATTTCAAGTCAGGCCCAACAAGGAAAACAACAGAACACCACTGATCATCACTTGCAGCCCCCAGCTTAACTCCCCACCCCCCCAGTGCATCATTGACAATCTTCAACCTATCCTGGAAAATGATCCCTCACTCTCACAGGCCTGGGGAGACAGGCCAGTTCTCACCTACAGACAACCCCCTAACTTGAAACAAATACAAACCAGCAGCCATACACCACACCACAGAAATACTTGCCCAGGAACCTATCCCTGCAAACAAACCCTGTTGCCAACTCTGTCCACTTATCTATACAAGTGACATCATCACAGGACCTGACCACATATGCTGCAACATCAGGGGCTCACACACCTGCACATCCATTAATGTGATCTATGCCATCAAGTGCCAGCAGTGCCCCTCTGCCATGTATATTGGTCAAACTGGACAGTCTCTGCACCAAAGAATAAATGGATACAAATCGGACAACAGGAATCGTAACACAAATAAACCTGTTGGGGAACATTTTAACCTCCCTAGACATTCAATAATGGATTTAAAAGTAGTCATTCTTCTACAAAAGAATTTTATCACCTGATTACAGAGGGAGACCATTGAACTGGAGTTCATTGACAAGTTCAAAACTATCAGCTTAGTCTTGAATAAAGATCTTAATTGGTAACTCACTACAAAGATAATATCCCCGCCTTTGATATCTGCATCCCCACATCAAATGCTTTGAATGGGATACATTCACCCTGACTTAATTAGCTTCATTAACACTAGCCTTACAATTAACAGATAACTTCCTTTGCTGTTATATATCCCCCAGACCAGGGGTGGGCAATAATTTTTGATGGGGAGGCCACTACAAGATTTTGGAAAGTGGTCAAGGGCTGCACTCTTTCATGATATTAATGGAGGAGATGCGGGGTCTGGGATAGAGGCTGGGTACAGAAGAGAGCTTAGGGTAAGGGACTGGGGTGCAGTAGGGAGAATGGGTGAAGCAGATGCTTGTGACCTAGGGCAGGAGATTTGGAGTGCAGGGGTTTGGGATGTGACCTAGGGTAGAAGGGGATTGTGATCTGGGGCAAGGGATTGGGGTGCCTGATCTGGGAGAGGTATGGGTGTAAGAGGGAGACTGAGGATTTGGGTATGTTGAGTGGGGGGGCAGAGGGTTGGGGCAGGGAAAGGCTGGGGTGCCAGAGACAGGCTGTGGCCAGGAGATTTACCAGCCAGCAGCCAAACCTGTGTGCAGCGCTAAGGCTTGCAGAGCTTAAAACATTTCCCAGCTAGCCAGCCTGCCTGCTTGCCTGGACATGTGCTTCAGTGAATAACTGAGCTGAGGAGAGGGGGCGTGGTTCTTCTTGGCTGCCTGTTATTCAATCAAGCAGCTCCCATTGGCTGGTTTTTGGCCAGAAACTGGCCGATGGGACTGTGCTGGGGGCAGGGTGGCTCCTGAAACTTCCCCCCTTCCCCTCCAGTTTAGAAACAAAAAGGAAGCGCGGCAGCAGCATTTCTGCATGGCGCATGGGGCTGCAGGGCAAGCAGGGGAGCCTGCCTGGGGTGCTCCGCTGCCTCTGCGGGCCAGATCTCCTGGCTGGGCATATTTTGCCCAGGTCTGCCCCAGACTCCGTAATTTTCACTCCAATGCATCTGATGAAGTGGGTTTTACTCACAAAAGCTCATGACCTAATAAATTTGTTAGTCTCGTAAGGTGCCACAGCACTACTCACTGTTTTTCTGGGGGTGGGGGACTTTTGTCTTTTCTTGTTCTATTCCTTAACAAATTTCATTCAGATTAAAGGCATGTGACTGATCTCTGGGTATGGAAAAACAGAGGTTATATTAGCTCTTGCAGTTCTTCCATGCCTAGTTACATTCAGTCCCACTAAAAGGTTTTGCTAGTTTAATTTATTTTGTATCCCAAATGGTCTTTCAAATGGAAAAATCCCAACATACATCTTACTTGAGCATTTCAGGTGATCCCAGTGAAATATTTATATTTGCAATGTAATGGGAATTAGCAGGTATCATTGTTAAGGCCTACTTGAGTCTTTACTGGACACCAAATCAACTCTCTGAGTTTGAAAAATAGTATATTACACTCCATAGCATTTGATCCCACAGCCTTTGAAATATTTTTTTCTCTCCTCCTTTTTTGTTTAGCTAAGTATATTGGCACTGGAAAGGCTCTTTCCATGAAATAAGTAGTTCCTAAAGTGATGGGAGACAGAACATGTGATTTAAAATCTTTAGTTATCCAGACTACAGTGTAGATCTGTTCAAGCAGTGCTAGAGCTGTTGAAGTCCCATCTGATTTTATTGCGGGTAGGCTATGCTGACTGTAGCATACTCTCAAAACAGATCTTACATATTTTGTAAAGAAAATACCTAAGTCATTTAACCTCTCTGTGCCTCATTTTTTCCCTCTGAAAACCAGGGAAATTATTTTTTAACCTAATACAATCTGAACATTCAGGGAATTTAGTACATTCATAGCTATATGTAGGTAGGGGACTCCATAGTAGAATCTTTATTTTGCAGATTCAGAACATCTCAGAAAGTTTAAGTTACCTGCTAAGAAGGTTCTGCAAATCCCATATGCACCTACCAGACAGCTGACCTTGGCCCTAATCTTAGTTATGACATTGATTTGGTACAAGGCAGTGAACCACTCACTGAAGTGCTCCAAGTCTTGATTTCCACAGCTGTAAAAAGGAGGCAATGATAGTTGTATCTTGTTTCTTGGTGGTGTGGCAAAAGGTGTTAGTAAGGATTTGAGTCAGTTGCAGGCTATAATGGGTCTGCAGCCAATAGGCCAGTGTCCCTAGCACTGGAAATACCACAGAAAGAAGAACTGTGACAACAGAAGCTTCAGGGGATAGCCGAGTTAGTCCGTTACAAAAAAAACCAACAAATGGTCTGGTAGCACTTTATAGACTAACAAAATATGTAGATGGTATCATGAGCTTTCCGGTCATCTGAAGAAGTGGGCTGTGCCCATGAAAGCTCATGATACCATCTACATGTTTTGTTAGTCTATAAAGTGCTACCAAACCATTTGTTGTTGTTGTTGTTGTTGTTTTTTTGTGGCAACAGAAGTTATGCATTGCTCTTCACTACACCATGTTATCCTTACTTGGCTAAGTATCAGAGGGGTAGCCGTGTTAGTCTGAATCTGCAAAAGCGACGAGGAGTCCTTATAATCTATAAGGTGCCACAGGACTCTTCGTCGCTTTTATTTGGCTAACACTACCATAAAAGTGGGAGGTGATGACCAGGAATAGGGTATGGCCATGGCTCACAAGGGATGCAAGTTGAAGTTGTCCTTTCCTGGCAAGTTCTACATTAGAATGTATCAGTGCAAACATCAGCTGCCTTTTTCCAGACATCATATCTCTTCAGGTGCAGTGGGCCTGGCTGAAGTAGGAGGGCACAAGTATGGAGGGGGTGAATTCTGTGGCAAACTATTGTTAAGACCTCTCACTGGAAGGACTGAATCTAGGACTCAGGACTAGTTATAATCAGACCTCTTGCCCAATAACTGTGACTCTATCACCAATTCCTCTTCCTCCTTGAACAGATTTTTTTTTCAAAATTCTGAGGTGCTTCCTCCCTCTTCTCCCCACAATGGTGGCACGTTGATTTTCACAACTATATTACTACCAAAACAATAGGCCTGAAATTTCAGAGAGTAACTTCAAAATGTAAAAATGCTTCAAGTTCCATTTCATACACTGGAAAGCAAACCGATTGTGCTGAAGAAAACTTTACTCAGGTCTAACATGACTGGGTATCGGTGCCCATTTGTTCATGACCACTGTACCTATAAGTGCCCATTAGTATGTTCAAATGCTGGAGTTTTATGGTGTGCTAGGTTTCTCTGTACCTTGAGCAGGCATACATGTTGAACTTGGCTAAGAAACTATTTAGACCTCCATTTATAATGCAAATATTGACGGGGTTTGAGGCCAGTGTAAAATGTAGTGATAAATTAGTCCTTGAGACTGTGCTTCATTACCCCAAACTAAAAAGATTTAAATAACCCCGACTGCTGTGGCAAATTATAAATTCTATTCTCCTAGCAAAGCTTTAGCCTTACTCTGAGTGTCTGTCTTCTGAGAAGAATGGTTGCTTTGATTCTTTGTCCAAACAAATCTTCCATGATAAAACATTTTTGCAGTCCAGGAACCAGCAGGATTAAAATAGAATACTGAAGTTTCAGAGAGCCCTGTAGGCCTCTATAAATGTCTTTTTTTCTCTGCCCCTAGCACCTATATAGTGTCTAGTGAGTGCTCCTTTAGCAAATTATTGCCAGGGGTCTCATAAAATAATGACAGTCCACTGCCAGCTGATGAGTCTACTGCACAGGAGCTGGAGGTTACAGTCAGTGATCAAATCAGCTAATTCCCTTTAAAGAAAAGGTCAAAACCAGTAGCCATTCTTGTCTATTGAGTCCGCCATGCAACCTGGCTCATTTATATATAGGTTCAAAATCAGTAAGGAAGAGATTAACTTGCAACTAGAAGCTCAGATAGCCCCTTCCTGGGTGCACCCATACTGGGTATGCAGAATTTAACAAGGAGAAAAACAAGCAGATGACAGAAGGGGAGAAGAGCAGAAGAGATGAGCAGAAGCCTGAATGGAGACATGGGCCCTGTTGATCTTTAGCCTGTTTGAACCCCCGAGTAAGAGTGTCAGCCCCTTGACAGTGGGGTTGATTGTGGCACAGAAGCCTGTGTTAGATAGTGCAGTCTGTGGGGTTGGAGGTATGCCTGTGAGTTGGTGGCCAGATGAACCCAGATGAGCTGAGCATTTGATTGTTTATAAACTGCTATTGGACTTTGGTAAAGGACTCTGTAGCCCTGGAAGAGGCTGGACTCTGTGAAGCAATTTGGATGGAGGCCTGGGTCTCTAAGGCTCGAGTAGCCCAAAGACTGGAGAAACTGAGGCTGAGCCACTGCATAACTTCATAGAGCCACAAGGGGGTATGTTGGAGTAACAACTCTGTTACACAGACATTCCTCTGAGGAATTTCTAACTAACATTTTGGAGGCTGCTTCTTAAATCCCATATCACTTTTCTCTGTTCTACAGCTATGGAGCTTTTACCTTATTATGCTATTCTCTGGAGCAGGGATACTCAGACTTTAGTGGTTCAGGAGACAAATCAGTGATAAACAGTAGTATGAATTCATTGTTTCTTTTACTAGCATACTATATATCTATATTTTAACAGTGCAACAGAGGAAATATTTCATTAATAACTTAGAGCAAATGAATAACATGATTGGTTAATAACATAATAGAAGCATCCTGACTGGTTAATAACTTAGGTGGTTAATAATGAAATCATGAAGTATTTTAATATCATGTGCTGCAAAGAGCCTTGGGAGATGCATTAGAACACCACTTGCAGCTCATGAGCCTCAGTCAGAGTATCACTGAAAGTTGGATATCTCCATTTTGTTGTAACACATGTATAAGGTGCACCTTGCAATCTTAACTAAATCTGTTGTGAAAAGACTGAGAATGAACATGGTAATTAACATGAGCTCATTCGCAGGGATCCTAAAAATCTGCTTGTCCAGAAAAACACCGAAGTTGCATTTTTACAGAGACTCTGATGGGTCTCTCATTGACTGCCTCAGGTGGTAAGGTTCTGGCTGTGAAACATAGGCAGCAAGTCTCTGGCTGTCAGATTACATTTTAATAGCAGAAAAATATAAGTTTTATGGGGATTTTTCATCAGAGAATTTGGGGGGGGAGGAGGTTCCTATGGAAAACTAGGGTCTCTGCTCATTAGGTAGCTCTTGACAACTAATGATGAACAAACTGCTTTTCAAAATTCTGCCTAGCAGTTTATGAATGAGATTTCACAATATTTGACTAAAGTATCTATAACTTATACCTAAATACTTACTCTGACGGTCAAGCTTGTGGTCTTGGGCTCATCCTTAAAAGACTCATCTAATATTTACACTGAGTATAAACGAGCAAATATTAATTGGATCAGAAAAAGGGAGAGTGATGATTTTGTGAATGTTGGAAATGTTGGACTTATGTGCCGAAATCCACCTTGTAATTTAGCCCAAAATCTCTATCCCGGAGATACATTTAATATTCTTTGTGCGTTTTATTACTACTATAAATTTACACATCTCTTTCATAGCCATCACTGTAGCAATTGGGTGGGGTTTTTTAATCAAATCTTTCCCCCAGTTTTAATATTCACTCAGGCTCTCTCCGTCCCTCTCTTTTTCCTTCCAGCCATGCATGACTGTTTACGTGTAGTATACATGTGTCTTGGTAATTTGATTGGTGAATAGGGATTTTCAGCTCCTTCTCTGATTTCCAAAATTTAAAATAAGTGATCTTTCTTGTGTAATAAGTGCTTATCTCTCCTCCTTTGTATTCTTTTCAGCCTGAGAACCAGTCTGCTCTTTTGCCCATTCTAATAGCTCTGGCTATCATGAAAGCTTCTATTTCTTCAAGCTTGATAACACTTGGCTTAATCCCATTCCCCTCTAGATTTAAGGGATTTTTCTTCTTGGATATGAAAAAAAAAGTTCTTTATGTAATAATAATATGGCATTAATACCTTGCTAAAATTTTGTTGAACCATTTCACTCTAAAGCTGAGTGATAAGAAGAAGCATTCATTCACAGAAAGAAAATAAGTATGCAAGTAGCCAGGGGTTGCTGTTTTGTTAAATGTGATTTAAATTCATCTGTTAACATTCAAATCTCAGGAAAACCAGGAGTCATATTTGCTAAGTTGTAGATAATTCATTACAATGCATCTAATTAGTAACATTGAGAGTGCAAGGTAGTAGAGGTTAAAGATAGACAAATAAAAAAGCTGTCAAACAACTTAACCCAAAGCTCAAACGGGTTAATTACTAATAGTTAATAATGTCATTTAGCCATCCTCATACAATCCACTGTACATCTGAGTTTATAATACCTTATCTACTTCCTTTGCTTGAAAATCAATCGTGCTTTTTAAACATCACTAGTGTAACTTTCCCCTTAAAGACTGCACCTGTTTCTTCCATGGCTATTCTTTGTTACACATAGAAATTTTTTTTTTTAAACGTAACAGCGATGAAATTGAACAGGGTTCTATAAATCTGTGCAATTTTAGCAAGAATGCTGTCTTTCCATAGGTATTTTTAAACAGGCTATAAAACTCTACAGCAGGTATATAATTGTCTATTAAATTCTACAGAATGGCTCAAAGTTTATACACAATGTTTCTGTTAAATTCAACAGGATTTCTGCAAAGGTTCTTTTATATTTTACATCTCTATTCTCTTTAATTCCTATTCGATAGGGTGAATTAGTTTTATATGCTGCTTGCACTTTGGGGTTTAACAACCTAATATTTCACCTATTTGCACAATATCATTTTAACAGGAAAGCAAAGTGCCTCATTTTTAAAGATGCTGCGCATCATTCATAACACCAATTCCTGTCAGTGAGAACTGAAAGAGCTCAACACCTCTTAATCAGGGCCCAAATGTTTTTATATTCTTGCTAAAAAAAATGACATTTATACAGCAGCACAAATAGCATATTACACAAACAAGTAGACTACATAGAGTTAGTGAGCAGCTTTACATGAGCAGGGCAGCAGACAGATGAAAGTTTGTGTGACCATGATCCCGCAAACACCTATGTCTCATATAAGTAATCCCACTGAGGCCTTAATGAGATTTTATATGTTCTTAAAGTTACTCAGGTATGTAAGCTTAAAATTAAAAACATAAGTTTTTGCAGAGGCCTGGTAAGGAACTAGGGGTACATCTAGACTGCAAGGATCTATTGGAAAAAGATACACAAAATGCTCTCTGCATTTTGCGTATTTTTTTTTCCAATACTTTTGTCAGAAGAGGCTTTTCTGAAACTTGGCATGTCTAGACTGAGCCAAATTTCAGAAAAAAAACCCTCTTTCGAAAGTCCCCTTCTTCCTCGTGGAACGAGGAATACAGGGGCTTTCAAAAGAGCGTGTTTGCTCTTCCACAAAAAAAAGCGGAAGAGCAAACGCGTTCCCTGGACGCGGCGGAGTTTTTAGGTATCCTGAAAAACCCCCGCAGTCCAGCCATACCCTAGATGTCACTATCAAGCTTCCAAGGAATTACAAAGAGTGAAGATTTGTTTAAAAATGTATTTATTTCAACTAAGTTTGCTTAGATGATGAGTGCTAAGGGAAAATACTTGGTAGCTACGAATATGATATGTAAATAGAAACCCTCCATTAAAAGAGTAAAGTAAATGTTAAAATCTATACCACTGAAATCTGAAAACCCAAAAATATTAATGAGGTAAAAGGAAAAAAGATTTATTTTCACAGAGTTTTGCAGAAGAAATTGTCTGTAACTATTGCGACCTACGGAGAAAAATTCTGGAATATTGACTTTGGAAATATAGTGGCATCTGGTTTCATCTGCTCACACATAACTAGAACTATTATGGGTTTTGTTTTAAAAAAGATTATCGCTGTCCTGATAAGCAACAATGCCCCTGTGAGAAAGGAGGCTCTTTCATATACTTAAACATTTGTGCCTTTCCACTTTCTGCATTCTTATTTGCCTGTTTACTTGCTAAACGTGGTACTGCTATTGATCCATCCATCATTTTAAAGTCTTTCTGGTATGCATTTAAGTCTTTGGGACCAATTCTGACATGTTGCATACATTATTATTTTGTACCCATATTTTCACTGTCAATGAAGCCTTCTTCTGCCTAGCACTGAACAACTTTCTTCTCACAACTCTGCCAATGTACTTCAGTCATGAGCTGCAACACCCTTGCTATTGCGGAATGTAATCCTGCACACTTCTAGACACACATGACCCATTGATTTCAACCGTCTATCACAATGTAATCTTATTTCTCCAGTAAATCAAACACGTATAAAGTTTCTTTTTTGTCTTTTGCCCCAAGAGAAATGATATCCAGTGTTCTATTTCTGACCAGTTAGACTTGCAACTGATGACTCAGCACCTGGTATGGTAAAAACATCTTCCATAAGCTCTGTTAGATTCCATTCTTTGTGGCTCATTTGGTCCCCTGGCAGTGTTCCCTAGCATAGGCTGGCTTCACACATACAAGAACTGCTTTCCTGTTATATACACTTCCATGTCCAAAATATTCATGGGTTTCCCTGGCACCTGCTGTAATATAATCTGTCTTGCCAGCAGCCAGAAACATCTACAAACTCAGTGTTATTTAGCACAAAACTCCAAACAGGTGTCAAAGTATAAAGAAGCATGTGTTCCATCAATCAGATCACACTTACATAGTCCCCTTCATATGAATAACTGAGCACTCCACAAACTATTAAATTAAAATCAAACCACATGATGGAAACTAAGATCGTACAAAGGAGTGCTGAGATTGACTTAACTCAGTTCTTGAGATGGATGCAAGTTGGGTAAATAAAAGGGAGAAATAAATAGGCTCTGTTCTGAAGTCCCGTGGTGAGCAGAAATCAGTACTCTCTCATCTAGAATGAAGGAGAAGCCACAGGGAATATGAACACAGCAAATTTCATACATGCGATGGGGTAAGACTGAACAAAACTTCAAATTTGATCCATTGCTGTATTATAAGCCTATGAACCTCTGTCAGCATAGAATATACACAGACATGTTGACTCCAGTTAACATACTGGCAATAGAGTTTTGTACAAACTGCAAATGTCTCTGGGTAATAGCAGAAAGCCCCCCTCCCTTCACCCCAAGTTGTACAGCTGTGGCCTAATACAGGGTATAGAAACATGTAAAAATCCAAGCAAGAAAAGGAGTCATACCTTGGAGATTCTCCTAAAATTGTTGTGTGGCAGCTGTATAGTGTGCATCCTCCAATCTTCAAAAGTGCAGGGGCAGCTTTGATTCCAAGACAGTGAACTTTCAAAGGAGAAGGGAAAAAAGAAAAGCTACCTTTTCAGGAAACAACTAGTGAAGACAGAAAGGACATCAGAAGGGAGTTCTGTCCTCATTAGTGCTTCTCTTTTATCAACATCCTCAATATCCTGCCCTTTTCTATTATAAAGCAGGTATATGTTTCAGCAGCAGCCAGTACAGAGTCTCCAGGGATAAGCCTATCTCTGTGCTATCTGTGTATACAGGACAATAAAAATCATAACACATTATACTGGTCAAAGGAAGCATGTATTTGCAGGGCTGAACACTATGGCGATACACAGTAAAAACAGTCATTGGGAGAACTACTTACTACAGGACTTCAGGTATAAAGATTTATAATATCTAATAAACTGTTCAGCATTTGTACATCACCTCATACACCAGGGTCCTCCTGTTGCATAATAAAAGCTCGTAGGTACCCCAGTAATGCAAACAATAAAATGCAGTGTGAAAAAATATTCACATAAGTCATCAGGAGAGTTCAGAATTCTGGCAGGAAGCAACCCAATTAGCTTGTGACAATACTATGGATTCCAGAGGATGTCAGGGTAGATTAGGGTGATTGTAGGAACTTGAGGTCCCAAAGCAATAAACTGCATCTGTTAAGAAAGATGGACTTTAAACCAAGACTGGCTTCTGCTATAAAATTCAACAGAGGCATTTAATCATAACACAAAATCTAACAGACCACCAACAAGAGCTGAATCTTAGTTTCTCAAATGCATTTCAGTACAGAACCCCACAATGACAGCCTCAGTGCTCTAGGTCAAACAAACATCAGACTGCTGCAAGTATCTGTCACATAAATCATTAGAATATAAATGCTCTTCAAGAAAAGCTGGAGTAACCTGGTTAATAACTCCTGACAGGTAAAGCAATATTGGAGAGAAATTGATGATTAACAAAACAGAGTTCTATAAAATCAGGGCTAATTATGCCATCTTAAAACAGGCTGCCATCAGAGAGAATGAGACACTGCTAATGTTACTAATTTCGAAACTTCAATTGCCCAAATGCATTCTAGAGCTCCCCAACCAGTAGTCCCTATTCCTGTAGACATTTTGCATTTAAGTAGTTCCATTGAGTTCAATAGAACTACTCCTGGACAAAGAATTACTCACATAGGTAAATGTTTCTAGTTCCTTCCAGGCAAATAATAGGACAGTGGTTTTCAAATTAGGGGTCGCAAACCAGTCCTGGGTTGTGGATGTCAGGCACAGGGCCTTGCTGCAGGGTGACCATGGAGGTGCTAAGGCAGCTACCTGACCTGTCCTGGCACTGTAGACTGTGCTGCACCCCAGAAATGGCCAGCAGTGGGCTCCGCTCCTAAGTGAGGGCAGGGGCAGGAGAGTTCACAGTGCTCCATGCACTGTTCCTGCCTTGAGCACTAGCCCTGTTTAGCACCCCTCCCGCACTGCACCGCTGTCTGGGAGCTGCTCAAGGTAAGCCCCTCCTGCCCCAGACCTGCCCCACCCAAAAGCTGAAGCTTTCATCCTCAGCCCCACCCCAAAGCCCACACTTTAGTCAAATTATGTTAGATCACGGGCATCAACAATTTTCTTCAACTGGGTCATGAGAAAAGAAGTTTGAAAACCACTGTAATAGGACACACATACATGACACTGACTGATCATTCAGGAGCATGAGGGCACGCAGAGACAGTTGATCATCTTATCCACAAGCATATCACTCAATTCTGTGGACAAACCACATTAGCTCTTCACTATTTTTAGGATTTAAATGACAGCCAAGACAGAATGCTTGCTGGCCTCAGTAGAGTAAATAGACATTGCATTCTGTAAAACAAATCTATATTCTTGCCCAAATGGAGTTGAAACGTAGTCCTGGATAGGGAAATGAAGAATACTTCCAGACCTAGTCACTTGTCTCTCTCTGAACTGCTCAGTGGGTTATAGACCTTGTGCACATGCTTTGGCGCTGGCACACAGGAAGAACCTCCTGCAGAGGAAATGTCACTTGAAATGTTTTGCTGTCTGGCCATATAAACACATCATTGCCATGCACCTGTGCTCTAGGGCAAGAGTCCAAACAACTTGAGATCAGTCACTGTTCCATCCTGACAGATGGGGATGAATGTACACAGCTAAGAAACCATGTACTATACACAGATCAAGTATTTAAGGCAGGATTCCCAGCTGGTATCATCTTAGCTGAGGTCCATACAGAGTTTCTGCTCCTAAGAGAATGTGTCATCCCTAATAGAGCTCTAAATTGGATTAATTAAAAAAAAAATACCCATGCTTGTTGAAAGCTTTTATGTGGCATGTTTGTGGCCTGAGTTAATAGAATGGAATGGTGTTCAGAGAAATATTACAGATTTTGTACCCAGGAAGAAAAATTCACCAACTGGTAGAATAAGAACTCAGACTTAGGGTATGTCTAGACTACATCCCTCTGTCGCCAGAGGGATGTAAATTAGACATACCGACATTGCAAATGAAGCAGGGATTTAAATCTCCTGCGCTTCATTTGAATAAAAATGGCAGCCACGTTTTGCAGAGTCAGCAGTTTGTCGGCAAAAAGCGGCTGTCAAGACAGGGATCAGGCAACAAAGAAAGCCTTTGTCGGCCGATCCCTTATGCCTCGTAAAACGAGGTTTACAGGATCAGCCGACAAAGGCTTTCTTTGTCGCCCGATCCCCGTCTTCACAGCCGCTTTTTGCCGACAAACTGCTGACTCGACAAAACGCGACGGCCATTTTTTATTCAAGTGAAGCACGGGAGATTTAAATCCCTGCTTCATCTGCAATGTTGGTATGTCTAATTTACATCCCTCTGGAGACAGAGGGATGTAGTCTAGACATACCCTTACTGTCTGACATTAAAGTCCAAATCAACTGGAGTTCACTTCTGGGTTCCAATCACAGCTCTACAGGGGCAAGCTAAGACCAAAACCACCTTTACCTTAGTAAATAAGTAGGCAGGATATGTGGTCGATTGGCAAAAATGTAGTTTTAATTTTAACCTTAACATACAAGATTCCACCCATTCCATAAATGCCTCTACAATCTAAGCCACCTCCTCCATCCTAGTAAAGGTTCCTAGTAGGAGATAACTATCTTGCCTGCCAGCAGTGGAGAATCCCATCTGCTCATAGGCTTTAGTGGTAGGAGCTGGTTCACCATAAGGCAAAACTGGAAATGTAAGAGCAAATATTCTAGATAGTGCACTTAATACACTAGTCATCATATTAAAAGCTATGCTTGGACATTACATGCATGAATCCCACTAACAGTTAATTATATTGATACCTTCCAAGTTACTGAAAACTAGGAAGTATGGCACAGCAAATAATTTACTTAAAGTCTAGTGTAAAGTGTAAACAACATAGTCAAAACACTGTATAACATAGACTGTATTTGTTGTTCCCTTACAATAGCTTGAGAAGCTTTATACATAAACCAGACTTGCAGAGAGATTATTTTTAGACTCCATTAATGACTGTTTCTTGGAACACCTAGCCCTGGAAAACACACAGAGCGAAGCAATTCTTGATCTAGTCCTCAGTGGGGCACAGCATTTGGTCCAAGAGGTGGTTACACATGAATTGCTTGGTAATAGCAACCATAACGTAATAACACTTAAAATCCCTATGAGGAAAAATGCCAAAGATATCCACCAAATTAGCATTTAATCTAAAAAATGGGGGACTACAAAAATAGAAGAAGCTAGTTAAAGAGAAATTTAAAAGGTACAAGAATACAAGTGTGAAATGCCTACAAACTGCTTGGAAATAAAAAAAACCAGCATAAAACAGGCTCAAACTTGAATATACCAATTTTTTTAAAAAAAGGAAAGGTAAGAGGACCAAATATTTACCACCAAGACTAAAGAGCAGAGTAAAAGAAACAATTGGAGGCACAAAGGTATCCTTTAAGAATTGGAAGTCAAATTCTACTGAGGAAAATAGAACAGAGTATACATTCTCACAAGTCAAGAATAAAATATAATAATGTAGGCCAAGAGAGCAATTAACTCGTGAAGAGCAACTAGCTAAAGACACAAAAGGTAACAGCAAAAAGAAAAAAATAAGTACCTCAGAAGCAAGAAGTTTGACAAACACTGGACAATTTAAGATGCTAAAGGAGCACTCAAAGAAGCCATCATGGGGAAAAGCCATAGCAGGGAAAATACATGAATTCTTTGCTTAAGCCTTTACTGCAGTAGATTTGGGGAGATTCCCCACACCAGATCTATTCTTTTAAGGTGGAAGATCTGATTGTCCCAGACTGAATTGTTAATATAAGAGGTTTTGGAACGCTTTGATGATAAATAAATTTTAAGACCAGATGGTAGTCACCCAAGAGTTCTGAAGGGATTTCAATATGACATTTGCATAATTATTAACTGTTATATGTAACGTATCACTTAAATCAACCTCTGCCTTAGGTGACTAGGGAATAGCTAAGGTAATGTCAAAAAGGCTCAAAAAGTGCTCCTGGTAGTTATAGGCCAGGGAACCTAACTTCAGTGCTAAGGAAAATGATTGAAACTATACTAAAAAACAGAATTATCAGACACTTAGGCTGTGTCTACATTGGGGTGATCTTACGCAAAAGTGGCTGTTTTTGCACCAAAACTTGCTGCCTGTCTACACTGGCCGCGAGTTCTTGCGCAAGAACACTGATGTTCTAATGTATGAAATCAGTGCTTCTTGTGCAAGAACTATGATGCTCCCGCTCAGGAATAAGTCCTCTTGTGCAACTGTTCTTGCACAAGAGGCCAGTGTAGACAGGCAACATGAATTTCTTGCGCAAGAAAGCCCTATGGTTAAAATGGCCATCAGAGCTTTCTTGTGCAAGAGAGCGTCTACACTGGCATGGATGCTCTTGCGCAAAAGCACATCTCTTGCGCAAAGGCACATGCCAGTGTAGACGCTCTCTTCTGGAAGAGTTTTTGCACAAGAACTCTTCCGCAAAAGAGTTCTTGTGCAAAATCATGCCAGTGTAGACGTAGCCATAGATAAACACTGTGGCTACGTCTAGACTGGCATGATTTTGCGCAAATACTTTTAACAGAAAAGTTTTTCCATTAAAAGTATTTGCGCAAAAGCGCGTCTAGATTGGCACGGATGCTTTTGCGCAAAAGTGCTTTTGCGCAAAAGCATCCCTGGCCAATCTAGATGCGGTTTTGCACAAGAAAGCCCCGATCGCCATTTTAGCCATCGGGGCTTTTTTGCGCAAAATAAATCTGAGCTGTCTACACTGGCCCTTTTGCGCAAAAGCTTTTGCGCAAAAGGACTTTTGCCCGAACGGGAGCGTCAAAGTATTTGCGCAAGGAGCACTGATTTCTTACATTAGAACATCAGTGCTCTTGCGCAAATTCAAGCGGCCAGTGTAGACAGCTGGCAAGTTTTTGCACAAAAGCAGCTGCTTTTGCGCAAAATCTTGCCAGTCTAGACGCAGCCTGTATGTTGGGGAAGAGTCAAAACTGCTTTTTGTAATATGCAATCATACCTCTCCAATCAAAGCATTCTCTGAAGGCATCAACAAGCATATGAACAAGGGTGATCCAGTGGATATAATGTACTTGGACTTTCAGAAAGCCACTGGCAAGGTCCCTCAGCAAAAGCTCTTAACCAAAGTAAGCAATCATGGGATAAGAGGGAATGTCCTTTCATGGATCAGTAACTGGTTAAAAGCAAAGGGGAAGAATAAACTATCTTGGAAAGAGGAAATTAGCAGATTCCCCCACAAATCTGTACTGGAACCAGTGCTGTTCAACATATTCATAAATGATCTGGAAAAGGGGTAAACAATCAGGTGGCAAAATTTGTAGAGGATACAAAATCATTCAAAATAGTTATGTTGAAGGCTGACCTTGAAGAGTTAGAAAGGGATCTCACTAAATTGGGTGACTGGAGAACAAAAGGGCAGATGAAATTCAGTGTTGATAAATTCAGAGTAAGTCATATGGGGGGGGGGAATCCAACTCTATATACAAAATGATGGGGTCTAAATGAGCTGTTAGTTGGTCAAGAAAGTCACTGGAGTCATGGATAGTTCTCTAAAATCATCTGCTTAATGTACAGCATCAGTCAAAGGGTGTGTCTAAACTACATGGCTCTGTCGACGGAGCCATGTACATTAGGCAGGATGGCAAAGGGAAATGAAGCAGCGATTTAAATAATCGCCGCGTCATTTAAATAAAAATGGCCACCACGCTGTGCCGATCAGCTGATTGTCGGCACAGCGCGGCAGTCTAGATGGGAATCTGCTGACCCCAGAACCCTTCATTGGCAGATCCTTTATGCCTCGTGAAATGAGGCTTACAGGATCTGCCAACGAAGGGTTCTGGGGTTGGCAGATCCCCGTCTAGACTGCCGCGCTGTGCCGACAATCAGCTGATCAGCACAGCGCAGCTGCCATTTTGATTTAAATGAAGCGACGATTATTTAAATTGCCGCTTCATTTCCCTTTGCCTCCTGCCTAATCTACATGGCTCCGTCAACGGAGCCATGTAGTTTAGACGTACCCAAAAAGGCTAAAAACATTGGAAACCACTAAGAGAAGGATAGATATTAAAGAGAAAATATCAAAATGCCCTTATATATAAAATGATATGCCAAAGGACAACAAAAATAACTGAGGTATGAAACAGTTTTGATATAAGATTTAGAAAACGGGGACTGTTCATCTTAGGAAGGAGATGACTATGGGGAGATGTGATAGTAGTCTATAAAATAATGAATGATGTGTAGAGAGTGAATTGAGAAGTGTGATTTACCCCTTCACATAACACAGAAACTAGGGGTCACCCAATGAAATTAATAGACAGCATGTTTACAACAAATAAAAGAAATTACTTCTTCACATAATGCACAGTCAAACTGTAGAACTCAGTATCATAGAATATTGTGAAGGCCAAAATTATAACTGGGTTCAACAAAGAATTATAGAAGTCTAAGGAGGATTAGCCTACCAGTGGCTATTACCCTAGATGGCCAGGGATTTCCCTCAGAAACCGGGGGTGGAAGACAGGGAATGAATCACTCCAAATTGCCGTGCTATGTCCACTCTCTCAGAAGCATCTGTCACTGCCCACTCTTAGAAGACCCAATACTGGGCTAGATATATGATTGGGTTGGCCTACTATGGGTATTTTTATGTTCTTATGTTGTTTTGTAGAAAGACAAAATGAGAGAGAAAAAGAGAGAGCGTTAATATATTTCTATACCAAAGCTATCATGGCATTTGCAAGGTGATGTGTATTATGTACATATCATAGAGTTATCATTTAAAACCTTATCTTGGTCCCATGGACAATGATGGCAGTTGACATCAATAGCAGCAGGATCAGGACTTTAAATACTCCCAATGATTCACTGTTAAGATTTTATGGGTCGGGTAGCTTTGTACTGAGACCTTTTTGTATGACATGCAGATCTTTTGTTTACAGTACAGAAACACATTTTAATGGTCTGATAGTCATATCTGATGTGTACAAAAATAGGATGACTGGTGTAATTCTGGAATAATTTTTGGAAGGTTCTGGCATTATTTTTTATTCATATAATTAAAACCGAGAACAGTGATATACCCTGTTTTCCTGTAACTGTCAAATTTAGCATGTTCTGTGCCAACCATACGGTCTCTAGACTAAAAGTGAAATTGTTCTGTTTTCTTTGGGAGGAAATCTGAATATTTTTCCCAGGTGCATTTTCTTCTAGCGTCCCCAAACGCTTCATAAGAATTCAACTGTACAGAGTACGGTATGACAATTTGGAAAAAATTTACAGCTCCCTTCCAGGATCACACACAATCATAATTTGCTTTCTTGTAGGGGAGGTATAGTTGAGCTTACCTCCTGTTTTCTCCATGCACTAAATTTGTTGTCAGGAATTTAGAGTCAAGCCTTGATTGTAGAAATTCAGAATTCAGGGGTTCACAAACAAAGTGCTATGGTTACAATAAAAATAGATCCTCAGGTTTTTTTACTATTTAAGATATTATCTTTGTTGCGGATGTTCAGTGTCCAATATATCCAGAGAGGAGGTGAATTATATGCAGATGGTGAACTGTTAATTAGAAGGGTTAGAGCATTTTGGATACAAAAGGAAACCACAACCTCACACAGTCCTGACATTTGACCTTTCTTAAAACTGTTTTTCTGTTTATATCTGCAAATTCTGGTTCTGCACAGAGACAGAATGGAAACACCAGAATGTTGCAAGGATTTTCTTACAATATTTCTGGTCTGGCAGGAAAGAACAGAAATCTCATCTTCCAAGAGCCTGTTCTTGTATGATTCACGGCCCATTTTTCCACATTTCAGAGGCTTAATCCTATACCAATTGAAGTCAACAGAGGTGCTGAGATTGAAGTCAGGGGAGCAGACTCGTACCCTGGGGTTGGTTAAGGATTCTGAACTTACCCTCTGAGCCTTCCTAGGGCTGTAATATGGAGGAACCTGGTTCATACCATTATAAATCATTTGAGGAAATTGTACATGATAGAAGTGGTGATGTAGGCTCCAGCTGATGGCAGATGTGTACACATTATTCACACTGACATTCAAAAAATCTTAGATCCACGCATGGATGAAAGATTTAGGAGCTAGATTCCCCACCATGCTGAAACTTTGCCTGGATGCAGGGGAGAAGAGAGAGCTGCAGGGAGACAGGCATGGTTCCCTGATCCAATGCCAGCCAGCTCTAGCAGAAGTTAGAACAGCTGAAAAAAGAAAAATCCTCAGGCGTTCATAGTCTTACGGTTGTCTCATACTGCCTAGAACGGTTTATGAAATGTTTAATTAAAATGGTTAAGTAACAGCGATTGCTCCTTTTAATTTTGTATACTCAATTTTATAGTGTTTTCTCGTCTGCTCAATGCGTGACAGTATTGGGTATATAGGTAGATTTGGGTACTGTGTAAATTTTTCCTGAAGCTCTCTGACATAGGATAACCTCTTCCAGGATACCTCCTTCTGGCCTAAGGTCACTTTGCAGGTGCCCTGCCTTGGTTATCCTCTAAAACTTTTTTTAGTCCATGGGCCTCAAACAGTTCAGGTAGGCTTCCTTGCCAGGTTATAACTGTTCATCTCAATCTCTGGGAACTGGAAGCCTGCAGCCCTCCTTCCAGAGCAAAGTCTCATTTCAGATAATTCCCTCTCCTTGGCTGGAGTAAGCCATCATGCTCCAGCTGGAGCTGCGTTATATCTCACCCTGCCTCTTTCCTCTTGCAGCAGGAGACCACAGCACTCTCAGAGCAGGGTTAGAATAAAAGCAGTTTTTCTCCTTGGATCCATACTTTCAACCCACTCCTCTGGAATGGACCAGAAGTTTACAGTTCTCATTTTGAGGCAGCTTAGAGTATAAGCAGTCATGCTCTGCCTTTGGATCAGGATTCCATAGCCTGCCTCCTGGGGCTGCCAGCAGCAGACTTCAGCCAGCTTCTCTCCAGCTGTCCCCAATTTTATACTTAGCACCTTCACTGTGCGGTCAGCAGCCAGGCTTCCTCCTTCTGCTAGCATTTCTCCGCTCTGTGGGAGAAGGCACCATATACACCACCCTCCTTCCCAAGGTTTATCTCAATACAGGGCTCCTGGTCCCAGACTCTTAAAGAGACAGTGGTTTTGCCTAACTCAGTGGTTTTCAACAGACAGTCCCCAGCCCAGTCAGCATGCAACAGAGACACTTGTGACATCCTCAGGGTTACAGGTAGTGCATACATACGTTTTGAAGATGTGGCCCATATAACACATAGTGAGCCACATGCATCCTACAATGGTCTACCACTAATTCTCCAAGATCCCTTTCTCCCTTTCTGCTCCAGCGATGGCCATTACTTAGCCCTTCATTCATTTTAGTGTTCCTAGAACAGAGTCTTCTGGCCCTCTCTGGGCTTCAAGGGTCCAGTATCCTCTGGGAGAGGCCTACATGTCTGAAGTGCCTAAGGGATATCTACACAGTAATTAGACATCCACGGTCGGTCCCTAGCCAACTCAGGCCTGCAGAGTCTGTGTGGCTGTTTCATTGCTGTGTAGACTTCTGGGTTCAGGCGAAACTGTAGACAGTAGATCACGGTGGGACTTAGGATCCCAGCAGTCAGACTCCGGCCTGAGCTTGGAAGTCTACCCAGTAATGAAACAGCTCCACCGCCCAGCCCCACGAGCCTGAGGCAGCTGATATATCCAACCAGAGGTTTTTCTTTGCTGTGTAGACATACCCTAAATTTCTTTAACTTTGATTGACTTGTGTAATAGCAGTTTTCAAAGGAAAAAATATAAAGTGTTTACTCACCATTATTTGACAACAATGTGTGGGGTTTTTTTCATTAAGACAAAACTGACCGAGAAAAGAGAAGGCATAAAAATATAGCTCATGATTTTTAGTGCTTTGCATTTTGAATGCCCACACTGAATTAACTTAAAGGGGCCTGCTTTTTGGAGAGTTGATGTTCGGCACGTTCTTCATATTAGGAATCTGGAAGGTGTCCCAGTATCTGAGGCCGTTAAAAACTCAGGTCACTTTTTAAAATCTTGGTCATGTCCTTCAATAACCCCTGTCACAAGCAAAGCAAAATACTGGTGTTTACTGCTTTTTCAGGCACTTGGATTGACAAGTAATTCCACAACCCTTACAAACACACTGAGTGGAGTTGGACACAAATGGCTGAGGGACTATTTAGCTGTTGGAAAAGTCTCATTAGTCAGAAGTGAACTGATTCTGACTAATTTTTTGATGGAAACCAGACAGGTCTTGGATGGAAACCTACAGGCTTTCTAGCCAGCTTGTCCACTCCCCAGTTCCCAGGCTCCTTGCCATTCCCCGTGGTGGGCCACCAGGGAACCAGGGCTCTCAAGCTGCCTGGCATCCTACCAAGTGGGATGTCCTACCAGAGCTGGGGCTCTCAGGGCTTCCAGATAACTGGTTCCTCTGCAGCTTGCCGGGCAGGCTGCCAGGGAAACAAGATTGTTTGGGTCCTGGGAGCCCCAGCTTCCTAGCTCCCTAACTTTCTTGCAGCTTACCTGGTGGATTGCAGCTGAGCTGGGAATCCCTAAGCTTCCAGGCTCCTTGGCTCCTTGGGAGTCAAGGGAGCATATTTTGTATCAGAAATACCAAGATATTCCCACAGTACATAACTCTAAAATGGGGATTTTTTTCCAAAGTGGTGACATTTTTTGTGAAAGTGAAATATGGTTTCCCAGCCAGCTCTAATATTGGATGATGTATTGCTTGTATACAAAGCATTTTCCCTCACAGATTAATTCCACAGTAAATACAAAGTCGCTAAGAAAATATGGAGATATTTAGCTTTGCCTGCACTGTGCACATCTGTACCCCATTCCATTTTTTTTAAGTTTTAAAATTTCTATCCCAGAAAAAAAACCAAAGTAAAAACTTGTTTAAAACAACCAGCTAAGTTTGCCAAGAGACACTAAATATTTACCTAATCCATCATTGTACAAAACCCAGTCACTTAAAGGGAAAAAAGTTAAGGACATCATAAATCTTGCGCTCAGTTACACATACTGTTTTTATCAAGAATAAATAAATATGTATTTTTTAACAACACAATAGCCTTAGCTCGAACTCTCACACAAAATAAATACTATTAAGTAAAAATAGATCGCAAAATAAAAACACAGTACAAATCTTTTGGAAAAAGAAATAATAGAAATGCAAGCCCTGGCAAAGGACCTTGAAAGGTCATCTAGTCCATTCCCCTGCCCTGAGGCTGCATCAAGTATACCAACCTGACAAGTATTTGTCTAATTTGTTCTTAAAATCCTTTGACAGGGATTGCATAACCTCTCTTTGAAAGCCTATTTCAGTACTTAACCATCCTTATAGTTAGAAAGCTCTTCTTAATCTCTAATCTAAACCTTTTAGCCTGAAGATTAAACCCATTACTTCTCCAGCTTCAGTGGACATGAAGAATAATTGATCACCATCCTCTTTATAAGAACCCTTCTCATACAGATGTTTATAAGGAGCCTCCCTCGGTCTTCTCAATGCTAAATATTGCCCTTTTTTCACCCTTTCCTCATAGCTTAGATTTTCCAAACCTTTTTATTTTTTTGTCCTCTAGACTCTCCAATTTGCCCACATCTTTTTTTTTTTAATTTGGCATCTAGAACTGGACACAGTACGCCAGCAGAGACTGTACCAATTAGGGATGTAAGCAACTAATCGACTAGTCGACTATCCGACAAGCAAAAGTTTATCGGATAGTTGACACACTAGTCGACTAGTCACTCCCCGCCCCCTTGCTGCCTCTATCAGAAAGAGGCAACAATGGGGGGAGGAAGGAGGAGGTGCTGGGGGGAGCTGGCTTATATTAGCCTTTTTGCAACTACATCAAATTGTTAACTCATAATCAATTTATAATCAACAATAATCCCCAAATCTTTTTCAGTTGAACTACTGCCTAGTCAGTTATTCCCATTTTGTAGCTATGCAATTGCTTTTTCACTTCTGGTGTATACTGCTTTGTCCTTTTCTTTACTGAAATTCATCTTATTGAATTCAGACCAACTATTCTATTTGTCACAATCATTTTGAATTCTAATTCTGTCCTCCAAAGAGCTTGTAATCCTCCCAGGTTTCTGCCATCCATACATTTTATAAAAATGCTATTCACTCCATTATCCAAGTCATTTTAATGAAAATATCCCGCACTTCATTAGCATGTTCACGGGTGGTCGCCATTTTGGAAATTGACTAGCCCGGAGTAACTGCCCGCGTCTACACGTGGCAGTGAAACGGGGGTTCGAAGTAAAGCCCTTAACTCAAATTAGCTGTTAAACATCATTCCAAGAGGAATAACAGGGCTTTACTTCAAACTCCCGTTTCACTGCCGTGTGTAGACGCGGGCAGTTACCGTGCTAGTCAATTTCCAAAATGGTGACCGCCCAGAAACATGCTAATGAAGCGCAGGATATTTAAATCCCGCGCTTCATTTGCAATTTCGGTCACCCTCATTAGCCTCCCTAGTTCGAACTATGGGGGCTAGTGTAGACGTACCCCAAGAGTTTATGTATACACAGACTGATCACACTGATCTACAAGTCTATGTATATACCTAATTTTGACATAAATATATATAAGGTATTTTCTTAATCAACTAGTTATACAACATCATTCCCAAGAAATGAGAACATGTGCCTGTGACAGAATGTATCAGTCCTGCACTGGGTCTGAAGGAGTTAACCAGGCTCACCTGGTTGAGGAAGTCCTACTCCCACAGCACTGCTGGGCATGCTCCCCGCTGGAGGCCAGCTATAAAGACCCATGTAGCTGCCCAGTCAGGGCTGACTGGCATAAGGGAAGGAGGTGTTGCAGAAGCACCAGGGGAGAAACCACTTGTGGACTAAGCCCTGGCGTCCAGCCCACGCGGGTGAAGCCCCCAGACCAGAGCGAAGGAACAGAGAGGACTACCCAAAAAGAGAGACTGGTAGGAAGTTGCCCAGGGTGGGGAATGTAATGCCCCGGGAGCTCAGTGTGCTGCAGTGGGATTCCCTGCCGAGTGAGCAGAGGACCATTCCACTGGTGACAGGGCCCTGGGCTGGGGCCCGGTAGAGAGGGAGGGACTGAATCTTCCTACCCCCCGCCTCACTGACCCTATATGGGGATCTCCACCTATTGTCCTGATGTTGGCTACTAGGCCATACTACCCTGATCACAGGGGGAAGTATATGGACTCTTTTGCCACTGGGATGTACTACCCTGATCACAGGGGGAATTATATTGGCTCCTCTGGTATTCGGCCACACTGCCCTGAGAGAGAGGGGCATAGAAATGGACTCCGGCTGTTTGGCCACACTGCCCTGAGAGTAAGGGGTTGTGTACAGTTTGCTGATGCTGCCCTCACAGGGGGATGGGCAAGGCACTCCTCGACAGTGCCACTGACTATAAACTAGCAGAGTCCATTTGGATGCACAACATAATGTGGTAGCAAGTAGGAAATCAACTACATCTCTGTGTTCTTCTAGATACAGGAAAACATTGTTGTCTCTCAGTAGACTTAGAGTCTACTAACTCTTGCTAACTATTTCCTTTTTGGCGGAAACCACTTACTGTCAAAAGAAAAAGAGGCAGTGTGTGCACCCTGGTAAAATAATGGGTAAACCAGGAAACAACTGAAGAGGGTATTTCTCTGGATAATTAAGGTACCTGTGCTCTTGTGTATCTTTTCCATTGGAAGAACTGGCCATATTCAGAATATAATGTCAACCTCTCACGAAGTCAAGAAATTAGGTCAAGCCCTTCTCCCTATTCTAAATGTACAGTTTTAAAGCCTGTCCATTATTTGTGCAATGCCTTCGAATGGTAGCAAAGGTAAATCATTATTGCATTTTATAAAATGGATGTAGTACTGATTTGAAGACATCCTTACAGACTTTTCTCCACACAGAGTACACAGCTTGGCTGCTTGAACCGTGGCAGTGCTAGGTTCCTGACACTACTCTACCAGCGTTTTTTAAACCTGATCTCATGAACTGCTCTTATTTCTAGACTTATGCTCTTTTCACTAAGTAGGATGCCAATTATCACCAAGTATGTTGGATTTTTTTAACATAGACACATGCCCATTGGTACCATTTAATTCCACTGAGATCACGGTCTCTTTTCAGATTGGTATTGATCATACATTAGCAGCCAATGACTTTTGGTCTCCGACAACTTGGCCTGAATCTTAGCCAGTAAGCTATAGGTGAAAAACTGCATAGCTCGCCTCCCTCCCCCGAGCTATCTAGTCTCTGAGCCATTGTATTAAAATAGTTAGTCACTGTCATCCAATACTCTGTAACAGCCCCTTTTCAGCAGGTATTCTAATTATGGTGGTTAGCAGCTGTGCATTATTTATAACCTCTGTGGTGCACAGCTTCATTAGAGAGACATGCTAACAAACATCAATATACACGAGAATTCACTGGCATTCTTTAGAGATGGATTTTTTTATCATTTTATTTTATTAAAGTTTATTCCGAGGGACAAATACAAATTTTGCCATTCTCGAGTTCAAATACAAATAAAACATATTTCTGGTATCCAGTACAAAGAAGGTTTATGCAACAGAATCAACATACGCAGAAGTGAACTTAGTCTGGAAAGGCTAGAGAATCAATCTGAATAAGAATCCAGAACTTTCATTGGCAAACAAAAGATTTTGGCATGAAGAAACCAGGATAGAAATCCTTCAAGATCATATATTTGTGAGGGATGTCTTGTATCAATTGGATCAGAAATACAGCAGGAACAGCTTTTCTGGTTACACATCTGTATAGTTAGTCTTTAAGGTGCTATTCATTATTTTTTAAGTTTTTCCAGTTACAGACTAACTCGGCTACCCCTCTGAAGCTTTTGTACAGTTATCCTCAGCCAAAATAAAAAAGTGAAAAGATGCATAGAAATGCAAAGAAAGTACAAACTCAAAACTGCTAATTGGACTTTTTTGAGTTCCAGGCAGTCACCTCTAACAGCAAAACATTCAGTAGCTGCTTATTATTGGGCTGTCTAGGGCAGCAGAACCATGATTGCTGTCCCGGGAACTGGGTTTTGTGGAAGTTACAGATTTGCTCTGGTTTTATAAAAACCAGTTCACACCTTTCTAATAGAATTAAGGGCCTTGTTTTACACAGAGTATGTGGGGAGTTATCTTTATCCTCAGAGGATAGTTCTGAAAAACACATACAAGAGGCTTGGCAGTGTCAGGTCACTGAGGAATTCCATATTTTATGTTTTGTTTGCATAAGCCCCAGACCTGCAAAATGATTCCTCATGTGACAGATCCCTGCAACCAATAAAGCCATAACTTCAGCAGAGCTCTGTGAAGGTGCATGGAGGGTTATACCTAGACCAGGGGTCTCAAACTCCTGACCTGTGAGCCAATCCCAGCTGGAGCCATCATGCTATCCAGCCTGGGACCAGGGGGGACCTGTCCATTACCAGCGCCCAAGCTCTGCCCCTTTGCACCATGGCTCCACTCTCTCCTGCCCATGGCATCCTGTCCCCTGAGTATGCAGCTTTGGAAATCAGCAGGGAGGCCTGGCTCTGGCAGCAGGAGTCACAGGGAAGTGGAGCGCATGGGGCAGCTCTGCCTCCCCACCACAGTGATCCCCAAAACTGCATGCTTAGGGATGAAGTGCCGTGTGGGGAGAGAGTGCACAATCACTCCAGCTGGCACTGACCCATGGGCCAGGAATTTGAGACCTCTGGTCTAGACTCACAGAACTGGGACCTTACTTTGCAGTACAGTAGTGCATATTTTGCATCCAGCTAGTCCAGGTGATCTGCCACTTATTTTGTAGGGAACGCAGAAGAACATCAAGGCATTCAGAGATCATGGGGATAGATGTGCTATAAATAACTAAATAGCTATCAAACCAATACCAGGTAGCACTGGTACCTGTCTCCAGTTAGGAAAAGATGGGTGATCTTGTTGATTCATTCCAGAGATGTATTGAGGAATCTATGCAAACCTCTTAAACCATATATGTCTATGGCTCTCTATTCTCCTCAATGATGGGTGAATTTCAAGGCCAAATTGAGAAACATTAAATTCTAACATTATCAGTCTCCAATTAATTTGTTTCCCTCTTAAAAAAAGAAAGGAAATTAAGTGCTATAAACTGTAATGAAACATTAAAGTTGCAGAATTGAAATTAAAAATTTAGGGAGGGCGCACATTGAAGTTCCAAAACAAATATACCTTAGTCACATATTAGATATCCTGCATATTCTGTATACATTTAACATAAATAGACTACTGTGATGAAATGCACCCCTATAATCATGCTCTATGCATCATTGTAATAATTGTTATACAAAATATGCCATGTGAGGTATCATTAGAAAAGTAATAACCTGCTGGTCAATAATATGGTAAAATGTGTGTAGCAACAGTATATGTAAAGTTATAAATTCCCTCGAATGAAGTTGGTGGCCATTGGACGTGGGAGCAGATCCTGGTTTGAGAATTTAATCAGTAAAATTCCTGGAATCCTATGGTAAGAACTTCCCCCTAAACCAACTGTAGCTGGTACGGTTACAAAGAATTTTATCTTTATTTTTCTTGTAACCATTTCAGACTTTAATGGCTCATTATTTGCACTCACTTAAAACCTATCTCTTTACAGTTTCATAAACTTATATTATTTGTAACTTCAATTAAGGTAGCCAACTATTGTATCTTGATTCCCTTAGAGGGGCAATGGACCTAACTTATCTGGACTCACCAGAATAAGGCTGAACTGTGCAAGTCATACATTTTTGTGGGAACATCCAGAACTGGAAGTGTGATGGGGTCACGCTGACTATAGTAGCCAGGGCTTCAGGAAACCAGAAAGTGATAGGTGTTTGCTGGGTAAGAGGTGTTGGACTAGGGCTGAGTACATAGATACTCATGGTGTGACCTGCACATTGTTTATGAGGAGCCCAGGTTGGACACTACAGCAAAAAAAGAATTTTGAGGTACCCCAGAAAGCAGGGCAATGGTGACACAACCCCTCACTGGTCAGGATTGTCCCCTGCAATGTCTTAAATAGTAAGATTGATATTTAACTAACCATAAAGAGAAATTTCTACTTTATGTGCAACCTGGCCGACTTACTAAAGGAAACTTGGTGTTACAATGTATTACATTTTTAAACATATCACTTTGAGCTTAATACTGAGATAAGAGTCTTGCTTTCATTTGAAGGACTAAATATTTCTACGAAAGAAAAGCTATGTATGTATGAAAGCATCTTTGTCCCCTTTGGAATACAAAGTGTCCTTGAAATGCTCCTGACACAAATTTTGCTGATTCAGTAAGTTCTGTGCTGTATCTCCCTAATTGGAATGAGGTCTCATTATCAGTAATTTCCACTCAATTACACAGATTTTTACTCTGGACACAATACTGTGTGGCTCTTGCTAAATGAAATCACTAATGGAAGGCAGCAGCCATAAGAGAAATAACAAGCTGCCCAAGATACTAGCTAGTGGCATCTTCTTTGAAATATGCATGTAAGACATGTTTTGTCTAAGGAAATTTCAATAGCCCTGAAAGAACAATTTTGCCTTAAAAAAAGTTATTCACAGGAGAAACAGTCAGCTTCAATTTCTGAGCAGTGTACACACAAGGACCCCATTTTGTACCATTGGAAGGAAAAAACGTCAAAAAATGGGTATGAAGGAGCCCTGCCAACAGCAAGAAAAAAGCTCAACCTTGAAATTTAAAAAAAAAAACCCACCTTTGTTTCATAATGAAGCCTCTTACTTATATTTCCCAGGGAAAACTTTTATATTTGAAAATACATATCAGTGTATGTGTTTTATTGATCCCTCCAGTGTTGTTACCAAATTTTTTTATTACATCATGGAAAATTCAGAATTCAACATAAGTTGAAACATTAGTATTACCATTTTCAGACTCCTAAGCATTATGTGACATCTCTGTCCATTTTCATGAGTCATATCTTCAGCTGATATAAATAAGCACACCCCCATTTTCACCAGCTGAGGATTTGGTCCCCTATCTTTCTTGTGCCAACAGCTCTTTTCAAAGGGCTTGAACCAAATCCTATAGAAGTCTATGGGAGTCTTTGCAATAACTTCATTGGACTTTGGATGAAACCCATAGACTAGATATTATTGACTAATTGGGTTCTGTTGGGACCACATTCTGCCCTCGTTTGCATCTCACAGAATGTAAATAAGGACAAAATTTGGTCCATGCTTTAGGGAAGCATTAGGATATAATTTAAAAGCAGTTCATACAAACACATGCTGGAAGCACACTGGTCAAAATGCATACAAGTATTATGTTCTTTAGAAGGCAGCCTAATTTATATGTCACTCATTACTTGTGTAAACTGGAATATGATTTGTTTCACTGTGGGGTTAATACTGGATCATTTCTGGCTGTTATGAATATCCGACCTGAAAGAAGGACAGTGCAAAAGGAAATCTAAAAATCTACCTGCAAATTATTAACTCCCAGATTCTCATACTCTTGCTGCTAGCTCATTCTTCAAACAGCTTCAGTGAAATCAACAAGACTAGTTTCAGACACTACATAGTTTAGGGACATCAGAATCTGGCCTAAACTGGCAAGAAATTCTCAGAAATTGCTGCAGTACTTCCTCCATTATAGCATATTGGAATTTTATTAATAATACTACAGTTAGATCACTTTAGGTTCACTGTCCAAGTATGAACTAAAACTATTTTTATCCTTAACCAAATGTACTTTTAAAATGTATCTATTTCACTTCTGACTCTGGCCTTTTTTGCCTTTTTGCTCCTTTCACACTAGCCCAGTGTGACAGAATTTGGATTTCCAAAACTTCTGGAGACTGTTTAAAACCCAAACCAAACATGTGTTCTATAATCTTTTTTATTGCTGAAAGCATTTCTAGTCACAGAAGGTTTACTTAACCCCCTCTTTGTTTTTCTTTATAAAACATCCCTTTTTTGTCTAGCATCTCTTTTAAATGGTCGGGCGTGAACCTTGTATCTGATTATTCAAATGCTTTCCTTCAGATTTGCTGTCTTGCTTTAGCAGTATATTCTAAATTGCCTCTACTCTTCTTCGATATAATCAACATTATGAAAACTGTCATTTGACAGGATTAACTCAAAGAAATGTCAGACGGATTGACTGACAGGCAGGGGGAAATCTCAAAAGAGAAGCTACTGGGTCTGACACTCTTACAAATCACAATTCTTCACATTCCGCAACTCCTTGTGGCTTATCAGTTAAAGGGACATGATACTACTTTTCTAACTGGGGGCTGTCCAGAAATTAGATGACACATTGTTGTGAGCAGGGGTGGCTGCTCACTGACCCCCGAGGGGGAAGAACCCCTCTCTGAGCCCGGATGAGCTGAGCCAGGTCCTACCCCTTTAACTCCACAGAGGCCAAGGGGTGGAGCAGGGAGCATAAAAGCCCAGCCCAGGAGCTCCATAGGCCCCCAGCCACTGAAGAAAGCAGAGGCTGGCCCTGAGTGCCCAAGCTGGGAAGGCCTGGAGGACCGCTGGGCCCTTGCTCTGATGAAGAGACCATCTACACCCTGCCCAAGTGTTCAGAGCACCACGTCCCGGAGGACCAGCAGCCGGTGTAGAGTCAAGTAGATGAGGAGGGGGAGTTAGGAAGTGGCTCAGGGGAAGATGATGACTGTCAGGCTGATCTCATAACATTTTAGAGTGTGTCAGCATGTGGGATGGATCCCTGCTGACACCAGTGGCAGCCAGGGCTACCACGGCTAGGGTCCTGGGCCGGGACATGGTTGAGTACAGAGGTCCTGTGTCCCTCCGCCACCACACATACCAGGTGGCAATCTCCCCCTCCCTGCTCATGCATGGGGAAACTGCGTCTGCTGCTCTGCCCTGAACCAGGGCCTGGGCCTTAATAACTGGAACTGCATTTGTTTGCTGACTCTCCCTGGTCCAGGGCCAGGGCCTTTACTGACTGGGACTGTTTGCATTGCTGCCTGCCCTGCTCTCAGGCCCTGTGGACCTTTACCTACAGGCTTGAGCACTAGTCAGGGGCCCAGGATTAAGCCAGCTGGCTTACACACATCCCCATTTGTTGTTTTTTAAGTTTATCCTGTACAGACTAACTCGGCTACCCCCTGAAGCTTCTATACATCCTTTGGTGATTTTTAAGATCAATAACCCCCTCATAACACTTTGTAACACCATAACAAACTTGCAAATTACCAAACCCATTAGTTACTTTATGGACATCCCCTTGGGAACTGCTTCTACTTTTCTATACAGTGTCACTGGGAAATTTTCCATCAAAATTACTCTGTGGAAATAACATCAGTGAATGCTGGCTGTGGCTACCAATGTGAAAAACAATCTTTCATTCAGCGGCACCAGTGGGGTGAACAGATGTCTTCATCTTCATCCTTTGCTATTGAACAAGATATTTACAAAGGAAGTCAGGGTATGCCAGAAGTTATTTCAGCAAGAGAACTAGCTTCAACATACAATGTGTTATGCTATAGCGCTTCAGGCCTGGGGGCTGGATTCAGCCCCCAGCTTGCCTGGGTCAGGCCTCTGAGGCTCAGGGCCCCTCCTGCATTGGGGAATCTGTGCTGACACTCCAACCCTCCTACTCCCCCACCACAGAGCTGGAGCACACAAAATCTACTAGGCTGGGTCTTTCTAGGCTCTGGTGTGCAAGAGGAATGTGGGGAGTGTCTTTCTCCTACTCAGTCAGGGCGCCACATCAGTGAGGGTTTTTTATCAGTGTGTCAGTGGCCCCCAAACCAAAAAAGGTTCCCCACCCCTACTATGGTGTGAGCAGCAGGAGCTCAGCTGAAAATCCAGGAACAAGCTTTTAATCTCCAAAATATATTTCCAGTTCTGCCTCAAAGTTAATACAAGTTGGCCCTCCCAGGTTCAGCTCTTCGGGATGTGAGCAGTCCCGGACAAAGGAGTTTGGTGGATCAGGGAAGGTCTCTGCTGGGCTCCTCTCCCCAGCTCTTTGGCACCACTGTCCTCAGCCCCCTGGCTGTGGCATCCCTGTGGGCTTTGCACCACACTGGCCCCAGGAGCTCCAATGGCGGCCCTAAGGGCCTTTACAGCCCCGCCAGCTGTGGGCTACTCTGCCCCTCCCCTTCCTGGCCCTGCCAGCTATAGGCTCTGCAATCCCCCGCCATGCAGACTCCGGCAGCCCTACTGGCTTCCCAGCCTGGCCAGCTGTGGGATCTGGTGTCCCATGGGCTCTGCTGCCCCACTAGCCCCACCAGTTGGCTCTGACCCCAGATGCCAGGAACCTCTGTGCTCCAGCACAGGGAGCTCTCTAGTCCAGTAACATCTGTGCTCCTTCCAGATCAGAGAGCCCAGACCACAGAGGTTCAACCTGTATAATGGTGTAGCAAGAATATGTTGCTGGTAATATGCGAGAATGGGGAAGATAATGTATGTTTAGCTGGTGATATGCTTCTAGTTAATGTTTAAAAAATACTTGAACTTGTTTTTGTTTTACTGGAACTGTCAATTAATTGCAGTTAATTCATGTGATTAACTCAAAAAATTAACCATGGTTAAAAAATTAATCACAGTTGGTCGCAGTTGTAATCACAATGTTAAACATTAGAATGCCAATTGATGACAAATATTTACACTGTAAACATTATCAGAACATGTTCATTTTAAAAACACTTTTGCTACAGATTTGACAAAAGGCATAGAAGTTACCATTGTGAGATTTCTAAAGATAGCTACTGTACTTGACCCAGGATTTAAGAATCTGAAGTCTCTTCCAAAAGGCAGAGGGACGAGGTGTGGAGCACACTTTCAGAAGTCTTAAAACAACAACAATGAGGATGCATCTACACTGTACCCTTAGCTTGAAATAAGCCACACAATTTGAGCTTTGCAAATTGCATAGCTTATTTAGAATTAATTTCAAAATAGCTTATTTTGAAATAAACCACTATTCCGAAATGTCCTTTAATCCTCGTGGAGCAAGGTTTACAGGGACATTGGAATAGTGAACCCGTTATTTCGAAAGCTATTTCAAAATCACAGGCTTGTTTCAAAGAGGTGGAATAGCTATTTTGGGATACTGGAAGTATCCCAAAATAGCGCCGCTGTCTAGATGTACTCTTAGATGGAGAAACTACAAATTCTAAACCACCGAAAAAGAAAATCATTTTCTAATGGCTCAGATGATGAAAATAAACATGCAATGGTACTCAGTGCTTTAGACTGTTATCAAGCAGAATGTGTAATCAGTATGGATGCATGTCTTCTGGAATGGTGGTTGAATCACGAAGAGACATATAAATCTTCAGTGCATCTGGCATGGAAATATCTTGCAATGCTGGCTACAACATGTGAACGAATGCTTTCATTTTCAGGTGACATTGTGAACAAGAAGCAGGCAGCATTCATGGTTGATCCGTGAAGGTAGGGCTGGGAGAGGCAAGCCCCACAGCCTACCCCTTCTGCTGGGGTCCTGCCCCCCACTGGAGCCAAGCTGTCTCCCTGCCCCTTACCATGGGAGGTGGGGCAGTGCCCCACATGCATGCCCCTCACCACCACAGGGAGGGGGACAGCAGGTGTGCGGACCCAGCCTCCCCATCCCTGAGGAGGGAGGTGGGCGCATGGCTACAGCCTCCGAGGCCCTGGAGCACCAGGGAGGGCAGAGGGTGAGCAGAAGAATGACTTCTCGTGTCTTGCTGACAACACACCTGTTAATGCATCCCAGAATCATGTTTGCTTTTTTTGCAACAGCATCACACTGCTGACTCATATTCAGCTTGTGGTCCACTATAACCCCTAGATCCCTGTCCGCCGTACTCCTTCCTAGACAGTCACTTCCCATTTTGTATGTGTGAAACTGATTGTTCCTTCCTAAGTGGAGCACTTTGCATTTGTCTTTATTAAACTTCATCCTGTTTACCTCAGACCATTTCTCCAATTTGTCCAGATCATTTTGAATTATGACCCTATCCTCCAGATTAGTCGCAACCCCTCCCAGCTTGGTATCATCTGCAAACGTAATAAGCGTACTTTCTATGCCAATATCTAAATCGTTGATGAAGATATTGAACAGAGCCGGTCCCAAAACAGACCCCTGCAGAACCCCACTTGTTATACCTTTCCAGCAGGATTGTGAACCATTAATAACTACTCTCTGAGTGTGGTTATCCAGCCAGTTATGCACCCACCTTATAGTAGCTTCATCTAAGTTGTATTTGCCTAGTTTATTGATAAGAATATAATGCGAGACTATATCAAATGCCTTACTAAAGTCTAGGTATACCACATTCACCGCTTCTCCCTTATCCACAAGACTTGTTATCCTATCAAAGAAAGCTATCAGATTGGTTTGACATGATTTGTTCTTTACAAATCCATGCTGGCTGTTCCCTATCACCTTGCCACCTTCCAAGTGTTTACAGATGATTTCCTTGATTACTTGCTCCATTATCTTCCCTGGCACAGAAGTTAGACTAACTGGTCTGTAGTTTCCTGGATTGTTCTTATGTCCCTTTTTATAAATGGGCACTATATTTGCCCTTTTCCAGTCTTCTGGAATCTCTCCTGTCTCCCAGGATTTTCCAAAGATGATAGCTAGAGGCTCCTCTATCAACTCCTTGAGTATTCTAGGCTGCATTTCATCAGGCCCTGGTGACTTGCAGGCATCTAACTTTTCTAGGTGATTTTTAACTTGTTCTTTTTTTATTTTATCTTCTAAACCTACCCCCTTCCTACTAGCATTCACTATGTCAGGCATTCCTTCAGACTTCTCGGTGAAGACCGAAACAAAGAAGTCATTAAGCATCTCTGCCATTTCCAAGTTTCCTGTTACTGTTTCTCCCTCCTCACTAACCAGTGGGCCTACCCTGTCCTTGGTCTTCCTCTTGCTTCTAATGTATTTATAAAAAGTCATCTTGTTTCCCTTTATTCCCATAGCTAGTTTGAGCTCATTTTGTGCCTTTGCCTTTCTAATCTTGCCCCTGCATTCCTGTGTTGTTTGCCTATATTCATCCTTTGTAATTTGTCCTACTTTCCATTTTTTATATGACTCCTTTTTTTTATTTTTAGATCATGCAAGATCTCGTAGTTAAGCCAAGGCGGTCTTTTGCCATATTTTCTATCTTTCCGACACAGCGGAATAGCTTGCATTTGGGCCCTTTATAAAGTCCCTTTGAAAAACTGCCAACTCTCCTCAGCTGTTTTTCCCCTCAGTCTTGATTCCCATGGGACCTTACCTATCAGCTCTCTGAGCTTACCAAAATCCACCTTCCTGAAATCCATTGTCTCTATTTTGCTGTTCTCCCTTCTACCCTTCCTTTAGAATTGTGAACTCTGTGATTGCATGATCACTTTCACCCAAGCTGCCTTCCACTTTCAAATTCTCCTCCCTATTTGTTAGGATCAAATCTATAACAGCTTCCCCCCGGTAGCTTTTTCAACCTTCTGAAATAAAAAGTTGTCTCCAATGCAGTCCAAGAACTTATTGGATAGTCTGTGCCCTGCTGTGTTATTTTCCCAACATATATCTGGATAGTTGAAGTCCCCCATCACCACCAAATCCTGGGCTTTGGATGATATTGTTAGTTGTTTAAAAAAAGCCTCATCCACTTTTTCCACCTGGGTAGGTGGCCTGGAGTAGACTCCTAGCATGACATCACCCTTGTTTTTTAATCCCTTTTAGCCTAACCCAGAGACTCTCAACACTTCCGTCTCCTATGTCCATCTCCTCCTCACTCCAAGTGTGTTCATTTTTAATATATAAGGCACACCTCCTCCCTTTTTTCCCTGTCTATCCTTCCTGAGCAAGCTGTACCCTTCTATACAAACATTCCAGTCATATGTATTATCCCACCAAGTTTCTGTGATGCCAACAATGTCATAATTGTATCTATTTATTCGCACTTCCAGTTCTTCCTGCTTATTACCCATACTTCTCGCATTTGTATATAGGCATCTAAGATACTGATTTGACCTTGCCTCCCAGTTTTGCCCTGACCCTCCTTTCTCTCTGCCATTATAAATAAAGTAAGCACTGTATACTTTGTATTCTCTGTTGTAGTTGAAATTAATATGTTTGAAAATGTAGGAAACACCCAAAATATTTAAATCAATGAGTCTCTGTTTTTGGAAAAAAACAAAAACAAATGTGGAACTTATCTTGGAACATACATTTTTGCTCAGCCCTAATGTAAATACTCTGTCCACTCCAATATGCTTCTGCACTTTGTTTTTGAAAGTAAACACAGATTGCTGGCAGCCATAGTCACTGTGGGGGTGTATTGTTCATTGGAATTGTATTTTGGGCACTTTATCAGCCAGCGGGATGCCCTGGGCAGGCTGCTTACCTTTTCAAGGAGTGACGGGATAAGGGACTGTAAGATCAGAGGTGCTGAATACTGAAGAATCATTATTTTCTGCCTTAGCGATCTGATCAGCTTGGGGTCTATAATAATAGTGGGTCCTATAGTATGCCTCCACAAAGGAGAGAAGTATTGTGACTTCTTAATGTAACGTCTTTGACACAGAGGCAACATATTGCACCAGTAAGATTTTGGAGGTTTTCTTCTTCTTCTTTTTTTTTTTACAAAGGAAATTGTCAAATTCAGAGAATGAGACATTTCTTCTGATATCATTCACTTTTTTCCTCCATAGCTTAGTTAAGTTTGTTTTCTCACTGACCTTCTCTCTCCTTTCTGTTTCTTGTTTTCCTTTGTGCCCTTCATAATAATTGTGAATGTTTCAGGCCATCACTCGTAAGGAAGGGTCTTCAGTTTCCAAACACTTGATCTGCAAACATAGGTCACTGTCTGTTTGATTTTTCACTCACTAGCCTTCAGGTATTTGAGTGGCATTTGTTTGCTCCAAAGGAGTTGGTGTATAGTAATTCAATACTTGACCGAATGTAGGAACAGTTCCAAACTGACAGTTCTGATATGTAGGGTAGGATACTTCAGGTAGCATGTACTTCAGGAACAGGACAGAAAAATTCTTGATAGCCAATTCAAAACCGATTGATTGCATTTGTCACATGAGAAGGACTTCACACCAACCCTATTGATTTTCACATGAGCATGTTGACTTATACAATCCCTCAATAACATGGCATGAAAGAGTTCACACAAACAGGGAGAGTTTTGCTTGAAGGCAGAGCTGAAAAATGCTTTAAAGGAAAAATTTTAATTAGATACTGTGGAATAAACAAAACATTAAGACTTCCTTTACTATTTCTCAATAAAAATAATCAAAATAGCATGAAACGTAAATTATATAGGCCTACTTTTAGACTGGCTATTTTTTACTGTGATAAACCACAAGCATTCACGATGTGCATGTAAAATGTGTAGTTCCTTGTTTCAAAGTTATAAAAAGTCTCTAAATTTCTTTTATTGGAAACTTAAAATACTGTCATAAACCGCTCAGCAGAGAGAGTTTTAGTTTTAATTGTTCAAAACAATAAAATCCTGGAAAATGACCCCTCACTCTCAGGTCTTGGGGGAAGGCCAGTTCTCACTTACAGACAACCCCCTAACCCGAAACAAATTCTTTCCAGTAACCATGCATCACAGCTACATCATAAGCATCCAGGAGCCCACGCCTGCAATCAACCCCGGGGCCAACTATGCCCACACATCTACACAAGCATTTTCATCACTGGACCCAACCATATCAGCCACCAAGTCAGAGGCTCATTTAACTGCACATCCACTCATGTGAGCTATGCCATCAAATGCCACCAATGTATATTGGTTAAACTGGACAGTCTCTATGGGAAAGAATTAATGGACACAAATTAGATAGCCGAAAAGGCAACACACAAAAATCTGTTGGAGAACACTTTCATTTTCCTGGTCACTCATTAAAGGATCTCCAAGTCGCTGTTTTGTTTCAAACCAATTCCACAAGCCAAATACACAGAGAAGGATTGGAGCTTACCTTCATTCACAAGTTTAATTCTCATGCCTATGGTTTGAATCGGGATATTGGATGCCTCGCACATTATCAACCAACCAAACAATGAAGGTGCTAATGGTTCTTGATGTCTGTTTAGAATCTGGTATTGGTCATCTTCCTTTCCAAGTGCTAACTAATGATTCTTATCAGCCTCTTATAACTACTCAGCATTTAAGATGCTACTAGACTGTTGGTTTTTTTAAGTTTTTCTTATTACAGACTCACTCGCTAGCCCTCTGAAGCTTATCTGTCATTTATCTGTCTTTTTTTCTTCTTCCTCCCCTTCAATTTTTTTTCCTACTCTTCCCTCCCCCCCCTCCACCCCACTTATCTTATTTATCCTTGGATCTGGACTTCCAAGACTCTGGTCATCTGAAGAAGTGGGTTGTACCTATGAAAGCTCATGATACCATCTACATATTTTGCTAGTGTTTAAAGTGCTACCAGGCTATTTGTTGTTTTTTAAGTTTTTAGTTTTAATTGTTATTTTAATGGTCAAAAATTGCAATTTGGATTCAATTCTAAAATATGAGTAGATTTGATGCTATTATTATACTTCCACAAATTGAGACTACATTTATTTTCACATGAAGGTTTTCTGGCAGCCCATCTCGTGCACTAAATGCTGGTTTTAATTTCTTTGAGAGAACATATGATTCTGTACATTCGGAGTTTTCTCATGGGAAGTTTCCTATAAACTTTTAGCACTCAATCTTACAGCTCTGTTTGGCATTAACATTGGCCTAACAGATTGTAGCAGCATGATGAAGCCTCTTCCAGTATACTGGGTCAATGATCCATAAATTTGAAAGATTGCAAGTATGTCATAAAATGACAAACCCTTGCCATCAATTAAACACAGAATCTGTATTAAACCCACTCCATAACAGTGTATGTGTTTATTTGGGTCAGTCAGTATCACTCATTTATAATTGTGCATTCACCTAATCAGCTGAAATTCCAGCTGCTTTTTTAACACCAGAATCCTAAGCCATGAAATTCTTAACATACATCTGAAAATATTTACATAAACATGAAAAAATAAACCAGAAAATAAAAATATTACTTAAAGTAACATGTTAATTTAACCCTACAGCAGTACTAATACTTGTCTTAATTTGCCCTGTTGTGCCAGGCTACAAGCAAATAAGATTAGATAATGGAGTACACAAATGAACTAGAATTTTCAGAATTGCCTATAGGAGTGAGATACCCAGATATCTTAGGCTCCTTTGACATCCTACCCATGTCTCAAAATGGCAATACCTGTAAATTTCAACAGATGATATCATTTATCACGAGAGAAAGTAAAGCGGTAGTATATTACCACAAATTATTTCCAATCTCCCTATTTTTCTCTTTACCCTCTCTTCTAAATCTTCTGGGTCAAAACGCCACTAACTTTAATGGGGGCTGAATTAAGTTCAATGTTTGGCTGTCTTGAGTTGTTGCACCCTAATATACATAAATGTTCAGTAAAGACCTCCAGCCACTATTGTGGATAACCATGGGCTAAGTCCATTACAAAAAGTGTCAGTCATATGTTCAGGTTTTACTTTAATTTGTTTGTTTCTGGGTGTATGGGAGTGCATGGTGGATATCTCTTTAAAAAAAAGGATTTGGGCAGTGTTCGCAGAATTGTTAACTACATATAAAATATTGATAACACTAATTGTTTCTTAAGGGATTTATTACCCAAATTAGTTACTCTGCTTGGGCATTCTGAATCTGAAAGTTCAGACAAATCTTGCTTGCACATAAACCTCAAAGGTTATGAAATCTTATTATGCAGGAAAGTGTTAAACACAGTTAAGCCATGAACTTAACTAAGATGTGTCTAGTAAGGCTCTTAGAGAGATGGGTCTGTGTATATCAACAAGCCTGGAACTTTAAATACTGAGTCTTATGCTGAGCAATTAACATTTTATTTGTGTTGTTGGGCTTCCTCAATCAACAAACAGAAGTGCAATGAGATCCTGGAACAAATGTGTTTATCATGAGCAAGTGTATCGTTTTCCAAATCTCACACAGTTCAAGACATGGTATAGCTTTTCCCGTATAGCTATGTCAAGACCTCAAGATATCTACCAGGCTTTTCAGCACCTTGACAGCTTGGCTTTAAAAGCTCTCATAAATTCAAGTGAATAGCTGTCAAATTGCAGGTGTGAGCGCCTGCTATTTTGTATCATGAACTATGATTCCCAGGTACAGCAGTGCTGGCAGCACGATCATCATTTAAGTATAATTGCGTACATGTCTCTATTTCATGACCAATGAAATCTATGAGATCACACTGAAAATCTGCACATCTTGTCAGGTCTGCTGTTAGTGTTCATCGCATTGGGATTATTTTAGATTGGCTAGAATAAGTATATTATTTTCCATTTGTTAATAAATGGGGACTCATAATTATCAAAACTGAGCAGCATATATTAAATTATATGTTGATTATTTTTTGTTTTCTCAATCATAATTTCAAAGCATTTTCTCTCTTACCCTTACCTTTCCTCATAACTAAAATCAGAACTAATTGCAGCACTAATTATATTGTGTTCTCCTTGGCAGCAGGAAGGACAACTCAATAAATTTTTCTAGAACAGTAACTTTCAGATGTGTTTGTTTGCTTACCTTCTACAAATCAAAGACAGCAAAGCACACTTTTTAAAGTTCTACCTTGGTTGGACACTCAATGATTTCAGTACTATTTTATCAGGCTCAGTTTTATCAAATGATTGTAACTCAGGCCTTGTCTACACTATAACTTATGTCATTGAGGGTGAATCTACACTAGACCCCTAGTTCGAACTAGGGAGGCTAATGAGGGTGACCAAAATTGCAAAGGAAGCACAGATTTAAATATCCCACGCTTCATTAGCATGTTCCCGGGTGGTAGCCATTTTGGAAACTGACTAGCCCGGAATAACTGCCCGCATCTACACGAGGCAGTGAAATGGGAGTTGGAAGTAAACCCCTTAACTCGAATTAGCTGTTAAACCTCATTCCATGAGGAGTAACAGCTAATTCAAGTTAGGGGTTTACTTCGAACTCCCGTTTCACTGCCGCATGTAGACATGGGCAGTTATTCCTGGCTAGTCAGTTTCCAAAATGGCGACCGCCCGGGAACATGCTAATGAAGCGCGAGATATTTAAATCCCGCGCTTCATTTGCAATTTTGGTCGCCCTCATTAGCCTCCCTAGTTCGAACTAGGGGGCTAGTGTAGACATACCCTGAGAGAGATAAAAACCTACCACCCCTAGCAATATAAGTTACACTGACAGAAGTTCTGATGTGGACAGTGCTATGTTGTTTGGCGAGCTTCTCCCACCTATATAGCTATGTCTGCTCATGGAGATGGTTTTATTATGTGATGGGAGAGTTCTTGCCTTTTGGCAAAGAGTGGCCACATAAGCAATCTTACTGAGATAAAGTTGCATCATGACAGCAGTGCTGCTCAGCCCCATGGACATGGGGGCAAAAGCGGCGGAGCAAGGGACTCTTTAAATCACCACCACAGACTTTCAACCTGAGGCCCCACCCCTTCCAGGAGCATGAAGCTGGGGCCTCCCACTTTGGCCAACGGCCCACGCAGGCTGTCATTTCCCCTGGTGCTCTTATGAGCTCTCTAGTGTAGACGTGGCATAACTAACTCAGTTAAGTCACTAGGGGCATGTCTATACTAGGAAATTATTTCTAAATAACTAAATTCAAAATAATAACTCCCTAATAACAAAATCAAAATAGCATGTTCCCACTACAGGGGAGCCTTGAAATTAGTCCAGGGCAGGCTCTGTTATTGTGGATGTGCTACCTCAACTTAGACCCCCCAGAAAGTTCTGGGAAGTAATTACTTTGAATTACGCTGGGAAGTAGTTATTTTGAAATAGCAGCAGCAGAGCATCCTCACTAACACTATTTTGAAATAATTATTTCAAAATAAGTATTATTCCCCAAGAAAAGCAAGAGTTATTTTGAAATAACCAGCCTGTTATTTTGAAATATTGGGCTTGGTAGTGTGAATGCTCCACTTATTATTTAAAAATAAGGGGGGTTATTTCACAATAACTCCTGGTTATAGACCAGGGCTAAGAGTGGTGTCCTAATCAAGCTATTCTGTATATCTGGTACAATGCCAAGTGTACTACACACTTGAAAACAAGCACTGTAGCAGTTTCAGACAATAGACTACGTGTCTCAAATCTCAGGCCTGGTGATACATGTATAAAACTGATACATGTTTAACAATTATACATGTATAAACATGTATAAAACTGATACATGTTTAACAATAATTTACTAGATCTAGCAAAATGAGACTAATAATTTAGTTCTAGAAGAATGACACTACAATTACAAGACAACCCTTTACATAATAGACTACATCCTCAGGTAATGTAACTCAACAAAGCTCCATTGATTGCATTTCCGAATAATTACTAATTCAATGTCCCCAAAGTTAGCCTGATGATAGAGTCCTGAATAAAATTTCTATAAAGAGCTTTCAAGGTCTACCATTTAAGATGCGTACCCTTTTTTGATAGATCGTTGTAGTGTAGACATAGCCTATGTGAAATGAATCTTGACTTCTTCCCTAGCTTAGAGATCTATGAGTAAAATGATAAAAACAAGGGGAAATTGGCACTCTGCTCAAAGGCTGTACTTATTAACTGCTGAAGGGAAAATCACTAGTGTGCACAGTGCATAAGGATGTATGTGGCCATGTGGTTAAACCCCTGCCCACTACAAATTTGTGTACAGTTGGCAACTTGTGCAACCCTGAAGTAGAAAGATATTTTATTTTAACCAACTTAGCAAGATCTGTGCCAGGCAAAGATTGAAAGCAGGCACTGAACCTATAAATAGGACATTGCAGCAGTGTTCAGTGGTTGGGTGGCTTAAGCAGAAAATAAATAGCTCAGCCAATGGAATTCAGCTGCTTCGCTTCGCTGACATTCTGTTTCTGTGAGACTGTCCTGACTGCTCCTGGTCACGTTTTTTGTTGCTGACTGCTTGCTTCCCTTTGAAGTCCTGCATTTTGGTGGATGTATATTGAATTTCACATGATATCTTGATATTTTAAGCTTGCAAGTTTAAATGATCCCATCTTCGTTTAATTCTGCTGTTTGTTGCTTGCACAAACAAATCTAGCCATCTGCTGGTTGCAGATCAAATCAAATCAAATCCTTCACTTAAGATGTTATCATCAATATTAATGTAACCAATCTGGAATACTGCTTTGTGCATAATTCTAAATAAATAAGTAAAAGTAGCTGTAGCTTGTATTTGATCTATAGAAAATTCTTTGGTGGTTTATTTAATACAAAAGCTGATAAATTCTTGTAGGGCTGTAATGTGGAAAGAGAAGTATTAGAAACCCTTCATTACACTAATGTTTTTTATTAATCTACATTGTAACCTGTTACAAAATTAACTCATAGGGTCAGTCGATAATGACTTTCATTTCCATGAAAGAACAAGAGATTCAGCTTTAATAAACTGATTGTTAAATGATAGTCTAAACCAATGGTTATGTTAATACATAGTGATCACGAGAAGCCACACTATTCACTTATGTTAGGAAAAAAATATATTGGGTCTATTAAAATAGAACACAAAATTGTTCATATTGAATTATGTCTGTCACTTAACTGTTACTTTAAATTTTTATATACACAAAACATAATATGAAAAATGTACTTGTGTCTATAAATACAAGAAACCTAAATGAACTCCACCAATTATTGCAGTTTAAATAGAGACCTAGTGAAATCTAGAAAATTTTGTTATTTGAGTCTGCTTAAAAATTAATTTCTGAGGTATATAAATCCCGGCCAGGTTAACTAAGGTTTAGCAGGGTCCTTCCTGAGTCTAGTTAGGACACTGGATTGCACCTGGAGAGGGTGTACAGCATAACTGAGGTTCTCCTAACACAAGAATTAGGTGCCATCAAACTAAATGAATAGGCAGCAGGCTTAAAACAAACTGCTGGGACTCTGCGGCCACTGCCGGCCCCCTGCTACTGCCTAGCAGCAGGGGCCTGAACTCCCTGCTGCACCCGCCTCCCTCAACACAGGGCTCCTGGCTGAGTCTCACCCCTGCGGCCTGACCTCCTTATACCTAGATTCTGTGGTCCAGGAACATCCGTGGTCCTGCCAAACCAGAGTCCCAGTTAAGAGAGATACAGCCTGTACCTGAGTATTTCCCCTCTTGGGCTACAGGCACAGAGATGCATGGGAGGTCTGTCATCAGAAGCAGAGGGTCCTAAGCCAGCAGGAAGTCTGTGCTGCAGAGGATGGGGATTGAAGTCTGAGGCCAGAGGAAGATGGAGGCAGTAGCAGAGTTAATAGGGAGAGAGAGGGAGGTGACTTGCCCTCATCCCAGCAGGCTATAGGTTTGTGTGCTACTTCAACAGTTTTCACACACAGGGCTAGAGAATCTCCCCTGCAGTCACCTGGATTGGCCCTGCCACCCACGGCGGACACTGCCACCTGGTGCTTGGGGTCATGTGGTGCTCTCACTTGTACTCCACTCATTCAGATTTGGTTCAGTTGATGGAGAAGCAGACAGGCCAGACCTGAAAGGCACTGCATTCCTGTGCACTGGGTTGCAACTCGTGGAATGGAGAGCGGGGTCCAACCCTTGAAATGGGAGCTGCTGCTGAGTGAAAAGGAAGATGATCACAACGGTCCCTTCAGATCATAAAATCTCTCAGAAAAGGCAGACTACTACTGGACCAGAGCCACTGTCAGCAGATGGGGCTAGACCAGAAAGGACTGCTATGCCACACCCCACCATTAGGGGCACACCAACTGTGCATCTATCCTTCTACAAACTTACACAGTTAACTTGTATATACTGAAATGTTAGCGTAGCATGAATTGAAGCCAAATAGTTAGAATAGTACCACAAGAACATTATTCAACACAACACCGTCTAATCACATTACAAAAAATGAAGACATTACCCATCTACCTCAGCAAGTGCTGCAAAGATCGTGTTTGCGATACTCTTTAAAGATTTATATTAACCCACTTGGTAAGCGATAAGAATTATTATTATTCATAGGACTTACATTAACCTTTATTTTAAAATATGCACTTTCTGCTCTTTAGATTTTAATCAGCAAGAATTTCATAAATTCCCTTTTCCAAATGCCTTTACATTTTCAGATTGTATCAGTAATCTGGTTTATCACATTGAATTTCAGACTATTCCCAGGAACTAAAGATTTAAGAGATGAGACTATGTGTCATGGGCTTGAATCTTCTATCATGTAGGAGGATGTGTCACAACTTATAACAAATGTGTCCAATTTTAATCTTACCTGGTGTGCTGGTTTTTATGATTCATGTGTTATCAAATAGACTCTTACCCAGAACTTTGCTCTCCAAAGAAGCTGAAAGAGTGAGCTTTTCATTTAAATTGTAATGGATTTTTAACAATACAAAAAAAAGCCAATTAACTAAAATTTATGCAAGGCATTTTGTTTGCCCTGATGGTCAGGATGTGCTGACTAACAGGCATCAGATATTGATATGTTAGAAAATGAATTATTAGAAAGGATATAACATAATCGTATATTACTGTGCTCTACCTGGCAAGATGGAAGTTGTACTCTTGTGTATTGTCTCTGACTTCAAAGGACATGAAGACTAAATCAATCAAGGTATGGATTATGAATTTGTGATCACTTTACACCAGAAGCAAGGATATCTATGCACTGAAATAGTTTGCTAGGCATACTTCACATTGCCTTCTGCATGTCATGCTCACAGCTCCAACAGGGAAAGACAGACAGTGGGAGAGCAAAGGCTTTTCTGTCATGTCACAGGCTGGATAAACTATACATATTCTGTAACTTAAGATAGGGATATTTTAGAAGAGCGTTTTCTTGTCTCCCTTCAGGCATTGGGTAGATAATGTTTTGCTTCCTGTTTTCCTGCCCTTCTGTAAACTACCAGTAAAGACTTTTGTTTAATCTGAACTGAATTGGGGTTTGAGGTTTGCATCTGAAGACATTACTAACTAGAGAGACTTTGATCTCTAGTCTATCCAGGAAGGTAAGGCAAAGCATAGCAAATGTGAGAGTCTGTGTAAATCAAAGGCCAAGGGGTACATTGTCTCAGGGCATCACTAAGGTGTACCCATGAGTGTCAAATGGCTTAGTGGTACCAGGCTCCATTCAAAATAGGTATCTAAAAAGCCACTTTCAAATCACACCATTACTAACTGATAACCAGTGCAATAATTTCAGGTCTGGTGTAATACATGCAGTTTTTCTTTTTCCGCCAGTATCTCTGCAACAGAACTTTGCACTTACCTATTATACGGAAAACTTCATTACACAAACAGGCATTATTATGTAACAACAGACAAAATTAGCAACAATAAAACTATAAATAACCATTTATCAGATCAGAATGCAATAAAAAGAACAAAACCCAGCTATGTCCCTTAAAATATCCCAGAGGACATTTTCCAGAGGGATTAAATGTTTTTCCAAGGACAAAGCATGCCCTCCAGACTCTCTACCCAAGAGACACAGCAATTTGATTTACATCAAAGGGAACTGAAGACTTATCTAATGGCGTTAAACAATATTTGGATGCAAGAAGCAATATCTCAGTCTTTTCTAACTAATGTCTGTGGGTATTGACTGACATTCAAGATTTGATGTCTGACAAGCTGATCGCACTGAAACTGCACTCTATATGTTAGCTGAAATGGAAACACAGATTTGAGTATCACACTAATAGTAGTGAGAGCTTAAAATAGAGATTCTTAATGTTACTTACTCATCCTAAATAGAGCAAAGATGAAGCCCCGGGTCATAGCCCATTGCATAGATGTTGGGTTAGAGGTGATAATGAACTGAGCTCTTTCAGAAGGATATTAATCAATGAAGTACTTCTCGTTGGTTGTCATGTTTTCCAAAGCATCTCGTGGTGTCACTTGTGAGCAATAGAATGCAAGGCTAAAAGCTGATCCAGGATTAAGAAGGTGACAGGGCTCTTAGAATCAGTTTGAACTAAGTCACTACCATAATCCACACCTTTGTCACCCCTGCAATGGACTATTGCAGTGTATTCTGCACAGGGCTACCTCTTATAAACATTCAAAAGTTGAAGTTGGTTCAGAGCTAAGTGGCCCACCTGTTAAGTAGAGTATCTAGGTATGAATTTGTGGAGCAAGTGCTTAATTCATTGGATTGGCTGCCTTTTGGCTTCAGGATGCACTTGAAAGTGTCAGTTTTGATTTATAAAGCCCTAAATGGATTGGAAATGCCTATTGGAGAGAGGTCCTCTCCCCTTGAGTGAGGTGACCACACATGTTATCAAAAAGGGCACTTGATCTGGAGCTTCCTCTGTATATGGGAAGGATCTGCTAGCAGGATCCTTTGATCATGAGGATCCTTTGACTTTGGAATTCACTCCTTCGCAATCTTCAGCAGCACAGGTCCCAAATAGTCAGAATCTGGTGATAATTTTTGGGGCAGGTGGGATAGACAGTATTCTTAAGGAATTGAAGAGAACCGGGCCATGATGCCATTGAGCCACTGTTTCCAACAGTTAGGGCTCATCTAGACTATGCTAGAGTGTCGAAAGAGGATATGCAAATTCCACAGGAAATTGCATATCTTCTTCCAATCTCCCTTTCGAAAGCAGAGCTTTCAAAAGTGAAAGTCGTTTAGACGTGGCTTTTTCGGCAAACCCCCCTCCCTTGTTGAAAAGCCGCTTAAAGCTCCGCTTTCGAAAGTGAGATCGGAAGAAGATATGCAAATTCCCGTGGAATTTGCATATCCTCTTTCGACACTCTAGCATAGTCTAGATGAGCCCTTAAAGTCTGCATTTGTAGTGATTTCGCCAGTGTATCTATTCCTTAGGATAGCTGTTTGATTTATTCACATTTGAAATACACAACCTATCATCACAATGAACCTTGCCTCTAGCATTCTGGACCAAAACTGATCAAGGCTAGTGTTAGGCTCCTAAATAAAACAGGCTTGATTTACAGAGTTGCTGAAAACTGACAGCTCCCATTGACTTCGGTTGGTGTTGCAGGTGTTCAGAACCTCCAAATAAAAGGAGCCTGATTTTCAGGCATTTAATGGGAGATGAGCAAATTTGCTAATGTTGGTCTAAATGTCAGGAGCACGTCTAAATATCAATGAGGTTTGCAAAAAAAGGCTTACCAGTTTTTTCATTGAGGAGGAACAACGTGTTTTCCAATGTACACTTGACAAATTTTTTATATATAGTAAAACAGTTTATATATTTACAGCTATTTAATATGTTGCATAATCTATTCATCTCTCTGTAAAAGAAGCCAATGAAAATCAATATTTGCCAACCATTCCCACATAGTTGCCCCATATATTTCTTATTTTAACAGTACATTGACTGTTGACAAATGTGGACTTTCTAAGTACTAGAGTAACTCATAGACTGCCAGTCACTGTAGAAATTTGGCACAAGGGGTCCAGCTCCATGCACTATATTTCTCAGTCTCCAAGTTCTGTAGTAAGGAAAACAGTCCTCCAATATGTGGGTCTCGGATGGATTGTGAACTGCACACAAAGACCAAGAGGAAGCTTAGAATTCCAGAATGAGTAATTGCTGGAATCCTTGTCTAAGGAGAGAAGGCTGGTAAGTGTCTGGGGCGGGGGGCGGGGGAGGGGAGGAGGAGGACAAAGCAACCACTGAGGTGGAACTGGGTCTGGCAGTGCTCTCTGAAAGAAAGGCAGAGCTGGATTTCTAGGGAGAGCGCTTTGGGAGATATTCAGCTGAGGAACAAAGCAGGGGAAACAAAGGAGAAACGAGGAATGAAAGGAATGAGTTCATGCTACACAGGGAACCTTTAAACATGGAAACACTTTCTTTTAATTTTTGGCCTTCTCCCCTTCGTGGCAAACAGAAATTGGTGATTGGCCCCCATCTTCACTTGCTTGCACCTGCAAGAGAATATAAATGGCCATTTACAACATTTTCGTGTATTGAAATCTTCTCCAACCATATTTGTTTAGGACATTCAGCATCTAATATTAAATCTGTTATTTTAATAAAAATCTTGGCAGATTACCTGTAAAACCTAGGGGAAGACTTAAGTCTTTATGGCATTGCATCAAAGGTGTCAGTGAAATCATAAGGAATGTAAGTGGTCACAAAGAAAAATCAAGATAGCTACTGAGAAGAGGTGTCGCCAGAAGAAATGGAGATCAGACAAACTGGAGTAGGGCAAGGTCATGAAAAATCTTCCCAATTTTGTCACAGAATTGAAAACAAGACAGTAGAGGCAGAAAATAGAATAGCTAGTATAGTTATCAGGATGGCACTAATAGAAAAAGCACAGAATATCTCATACTGAATGTGAAAGAGTGCAACCTAGTCTACTACATGCTGTAGGAAAAGCTAAACCTATTGTCTTGCTAAGTGGATCATAATTTTTTTTTAAACCAATGCAGCAGGCTGGAAAGAGGTGAGTGGAGATTATTGTTACCTGTTCACAATCTCCTTTAAATAAGGAGCATGCCATAATGCTCCATGGGATGCACAAGTCCTACCTAGCTTCTGCTGTTAAATAAGTTTGATGTTGTCATGCTGGTTAGACCTAATCAGTCTATCATCCATGAAATCATTCAGCATCCCTGAATCTGTTTTTCTTTTATATTTCTGCACTGTTTTTTTGTTTTGTTTTTAGGCAAAAAGAAACAAAACTTGACATTGATCCTTGCTACCCAATATAGTCACACTGGCTTTTAATGTTCAACAATTTGAGTCTTATTTATAATCACTGGCACCTGCTCAGCCAGGACAAACAACAAAAGCTTCTATTTCCAGCCTGCTTTCACCTCTCCAGACTTTACATAGGAGTACTTACTCAGCCTCTTGAGCATTAACACATGCATTAGGTTCCCAGTCAAGGGTGAAAGTAACTTAAGTTTTTTACAGGTTCTGTCATATTGCCACAGCCCACCTTCTCACCTCTACTCCTAGACACGTAGCTTCCTAAATCCCTTTGCACAATTTTGATATTTAAAGCTAGTACCGATACTCTAGAGTAAAACTTTAATATTGGAATAAAAGCCTGAAATAACCTTATAGAAACTCCCACATTGACCCATACAGCAGGTCTCCCTGCACTCCCTCTCTGCCTTGAGATGAATGTGCTGCACGTCAGACTTTTCCAAGCCACATTTTCACATATGGCTTGGAATACCACTGAATATAAGGAGGACCCACACATGAAATGAATAGCAAGATTGCTGCAGGATGAGTGGTAAGAGCACTCCCTTTCACTGTAATGATCTTGTTCATTATACTGAATCCCCTTTGGCAGCCAGTGTTGCTTGTAGCTAGGGTGACTACTTCAGGGATGAGTTTTTTAAGTCTTTCAGAAACATTTTTTCCTCCAGAAGTCTTGAATTCCACAAATCCCAAGTATGTTTCCTGTTGATTTATTCCCAGTTGATCAGCCAATGCTCTTAATACTTTTCTCCAATTAAGTTCTTATAATCAGAAGCCCTATCTTGGCATGTCCTTTGATCAACTTTGTTTGAGACAGTTGTGAGTAGTTTTGCCCTCATGCTGTCAGTGACTGCTTGAATGAATTGAGACAAGTTGATTCTAGGGCTTTTACCAGTGCTGTTTAGTTTGCTGTTATGGATTGTTCAGCCTTCTGGGCTTGTTCAGAGTGAACTCCTAGGCCTGTTTTTAGTCTTTCACTTCTCTTGATATATATTTTCATTAGTTTGTCTGCTTAGGTCATTTCTCATTCTTGTAACATCTCAGACAAGTCCTTTATTTCTGTCAGCACATCCAGCATTAAAGAAAGTTTTCTGATGAAATTACAGAACACAGCTTTGAGGGCAGTCCTTGAAATTTAGCACATTCGCATCTGACTCTTGACCAGTCTTGTGAAGCCACCTTGAAGTGTTTTACCAAAGCCGGGTATGTGTGCCAGAACACACTGGCTGCTCTGCATGTTGAGACCACTTGCATTACATTAAACACTTGGCCAGTTTTTTTTGAAGTACAATGTCTAATTCATTGGCATGATCTCTTCCCCGCACACAAAAAATTCTCACTGATACTGGAGTTAATGTTTTATAAACTTGTACCAGTTCAGCACATGTTCTTTACTAGAGTATGAGGATTGCACTGTCCGTATGCTACAGCAGGTGCAGAGGAGAGACAAGTTGTCCATGTTATGTTTATTTTTGTTGCTTGGGAAATCCTCAAAATACCTAAAATCTCCCACCGTTTCTGCCCCTTTTTGTCACACACAAAGACCCTATGTTACACTACTCTTCACTCTGCACTAAATGTGTTTTCCTCCAGAGCAGGGGTTCTCAACCAGGGGTATGCAGAGGTCTTTCGGGGGTACACTATCTCAACTAGATACTTGCCTACTTTTACAACAAGCTACGTAAAAAGCACTTGCAAAGTCAATACAAAGGAAATTATCATACAGACAATGACTTGTTTATACTGATCTATATACTATACACTGACATGTAAGTACAATATATACCAATTGATTTATTTTATAATTACATGGTAAAAATGAGAAAGTAGCCATCAAGACTAGCTTGGCATTCAGATTTAGATACTGCATCACATACAGTTCTTAAAATACAGAGCCATCATTATTAATTACATTTGAAGAATTTGCATATCCCCCTTTCCTTCTGACATTATGTTCACAAACACTTCCAAGGTGGACTTATTTTCTGCTTCATCCTGGTCTGCAAAAAATGATCTCTGTAGAATGCATGCAAGAGTTTGATTTTCAAATCTCCACTGCACAAGGGAAATTTACTGTCTGCTGCTTTATATAATACTTCAGGGTATGTCCCAATGGTATGAGTGATTAATTACATGTATGGAAGCTTCATAATAGCCAATATTATCCAAGGTTGGTAATAAAGGGTATGTCTAGACTACATGGCTCCATCGATGGAGCCATGTAGATGAGGTTTCTAGACATAGGGAAATGAAGTGGCGATTTAAATAATCGCTGCTTCATTTACATCAAAATGGCTGCCACGCTGTGCCGATCAGCTGTTTGGCGGCACAGCGTGGTAGTCTGGACGCTCCGTGGTCGACAAGGGAAGACTTTGTCGATCACCCTGTTATGCCTCGTGGAATGAGGTTTACCGGGGCGGTCGACAAGGGCTTCCCTTGTCAACCGCGGAGTGTCCAGACTATTGTGTTGTGCCGCCAAACAGCTGATCAGCACAGCGCGGCAGCCATTTTGATGTAAATGAAGCAGCGATTATTTAAATCACCGCTTCATTTCCCTATGTCTAGAAACCTCATCTACATGGCTCTGTCGACGGAGCCATGTAGTCTAGACATACCCAAACAGTTGAGTTAGCCTAAAGTAAATATTTCTAGTAAAATGAGAACTAACAATGTACCCTGATAGACATTTGAGTGAGGAAAGATGTTTAGGAAATCAGAGGTAGCACAGTTGCTAATAGTGTAGAAATATTATACTCAATAGGATATGAGGTGAGAAGCCAGCATATACTCATACTCTAGTTTCCAAGCATTTATATAGAAATCCTAGATTATTTTAAAAGTCTTTCACTAACATGATTAACCATGGTGGGGAGAAATCCTCTTTAATAATATGTTGTGTTATTTCTCGTGATATCTTTCTGCAAAGTATATCATCTTAAACTGTGACGGGGCCAGTCACGAGTGCTACCGACATTATCCATTATTTATGGGGCCATATTTAGGGGAGAGGGAAGAACTGCAGGTTAAAAAGCTTCTGTTATGTATTGTGACGGGGCGGCATTGCCCCGCACTGAAGATCCAGGAGCTCCCCTGGGCCCCACCCACCTCGGCCCTGCTGGGCATGCTCAAGAGTGAAGCTAGGGATAAAAGCCCGGGCAGACAGTCAGTCTGGGGAGATAGCCGGAGGGGCAGGAGCTCAGGGAGGAGCTCCTGAACAGCATCCGCCGCTGCAGCCACCCCAGGAGCAGCACTCGCTGCAGCTTCAGCAACAGTGTTGGATGAGGGGATCGTCAGACTGGGACTGACCCGGGGAGCAGCACGCAGAGGATGGTGCACAGCATCCAAAGGGGTAGGAAGGAGCCCAGGGCGGAGGATTGACCTCCGGGAACTCAGCGCATTCCAGCAGGCATCCCTGCCGAGCAGACAGCAACAGCTTTCGCTGCCAACAGGGCCCTCGGCTGGGACCTGGTGGAGTGGGAGGGCCCGGGTCCCCCTACCTCCCCATCCCACCACAACCATGCTCCCTTGCTGGTGGGAGAGAAGCTCACTGAAGGGCTCAGTGGGAAGGCCCTCTACAACCCTACAGAGGGATTTGTACTTTGGGATTAGGCCTAGAGGGCTGTATATACATGACTAAAGGACTTACACTTTGGGATTGGGCCTAGAGGGCCATATATACCTAACTAAAGGGACTTGTATTTGGAATTGGGCCCAGAGGGCCATATATACCAGACTAAAGGGACTTGTACTTTGGGATTGGGCCTAGAGGGCAATATATACCCATGTAGAGGGACTGGTACCGTGAGGGAACTCGGCCTAAAAGGTCATGTACACCCTAAAAGAGTGGCATCTGGGTGAAACTAAGAATGGCCCAGTCCGAAGAGGGCCGTCACCCAGCCATAGGGTCAACTCCTAGACATGTCAATCCCTCGACATGTACCCAAAACATATAGTAGTGAACAGTGACTGTTTAATCATTTTATGTATTCGTGTCTGCATCACAAGATTTACCCTACCGTATGCACAGTCACCATTACACTCAACAGAGTCTGACAGACTCATTGTTCTCATTCTCAGCACTGAAGAATGCAAATTGAAGGAATAGGAGTCATAATGCTTTTTTTTTTTTCCAGAAGGCAAAATGGCATATCTGCCTGGAAGAGAATAAGAACTTCTGCTTTTGAGCATTCTGAATATTCCAGCTGGCATAATACAAATTTGTGACAAGTCATGTAGGAAGCTCACTAGCAGAAGATACCCCCAAGAGACAACAAGCAAGCAAGCTTGCAGTCAAAACTGATTGTTTAGCAAGTCTCATCCAAGCTTAGTATGCTCTTTGTACAGAATAATTCTTTCAAATGGCTTAAGCTCGCAGAATTAATCTTTGTGTTAGCAGAGAATCTCAGTTGAGAAGTCTCTTTGTTTACAAAATGCTCACAAAGAAACCATTTGTAGTTCATCCTTCAGGAAAGTGCAAAGAACTACCTATGCCAACAAAAATAAAATACAGAAAATGCACTCATTTCTGATGAGTTGGAGACGTTGGTTAAATTGTGTATTGTGAGAATGAATGTAAAGTTCCTGAAAATATTGATGAGCAATGCTCCATCTAATCTTTTTTCCATCCATGTGTAGAATAAACTTTTCTGTGCACCAAGGCATGTGTGAATGTGTAGGAGATGGGGCGTCTGCCCCACACTGGCCCTTTGAAGATTAAAACCCAGTCCTGGGAGGCTATGTCTACATTGGCAGGTTCTTGCGCAAGAATGGCCATTCTTCCACAGAGCTTCCACACTGACCGCCTGCTCTTGCGCAGGAAGATTTACAGTAAAGCGTGGGAAGAGAGGGCTTCTTGCGCAAGAGCTACACTCTTTTCTAACAAGTATAAGCACTTTTGCGCAAGAGCTCTTGCTCAAGAGGACCGTGTAGACGCATGGCAGGGGTTTCTTGCGCAAGAGAACATCCACACTGCCATGGATGATCTTGTACAAAAGCACATGGCTGTGTGGACATGTTCTTGCGCAAGAATTCTTGCACAAGAACCCTTGCGCAAGATGTTCTTCCGCAAGAATCTGCCAGTGTAGACATAGCCAGAGAGGGCTGAGAGAGTGGAGCCCACAGCTGAGGTAGAGTCAGCCAATTAGGGCCCAGCTCGGGCTGTATAAATAAGGGCTCCTGGAGGGAGGAGAACAGATACACTTTTGCTCTAGCTGGGGAGCTGGAGGGACCTGGCTGCCAAGGAAGCTGGAGGCTTCCTGAGACAGAGCAGTAGTGGGAGAAAGCAGGCAGAGCTGGGGAGCTTTGGTCTGACCTCACTGCCAGGCTGCAGGGTCTGAGACAAGGCTTGGGTGTATTTAATACACTGTATTAAGGCTGCCGGTTAACAGCCAGGATAAGGAAAGGCAGCAGGTCCACACGCCCTTGCCAATGATGAGTGGCCATTACAGACTGCAGTTTGCCCCTGTGGCAGGGGCTAGCTGATGACAGGCAATGAGTCACTGAGGCAAGGTGGGTATAGGGGAATTGGGGCTTCCCTGGGAGTGGAGGACCCTAGAATGCAGGGGCACTGACCTAGGACCGTCTGAGGAGGAAAGGGCACCATGGCTAGGAAGGGACATGGGACTGAACCAGCAGAAGACCTGCAACAGAGGCTGGGACACTGACCAGTGGGAGGTGCCTGGGGTGAGTGAGTGACAGTGCACCATCAGTAAAAACAAAAAAAAAACCTAGCTATGGGGTGCTCTGCTAATCAGCTGGATGTCATTTGAATCTCCCCTGAGTGGCTGCACAAGCACACAACTTCCAGGGAACATTGCTGATAAGTGGAATCCTCTGGATATCTGTGGAGCAGATACTGTCTGTACTGCATCTTTTGTGGCTTTCCTCAAGGCACCACTATCTTGTTCTGCAGGGACTAGCCCTATGCAGAGGGTCAACCAAGGCCACCAGTTTAAAAAGTTCTGCTTCACTTATGAACTCAACATGGTGCTTGCATTGTATATTTGCACGTGCAATTAGTGTTGTCACATACATATATTTGCACATACCGATGGGTTATTCTGTAACTAAAAGTGTTAGTTGCAATAACTGCATGTGCAAATATAGGGTGGCTGTGACACACTTTTTTGTGTTTATCTTTTAAAATAAAATCTTGCCTCCAGTCTCCCTGACTTTTGGCTGTTTTCAAAAGCCAGCTGTTTATTTTCTGGGGTGGTGTTTGCAATTTTGGTTATGTGGACACTTCTCATCTGAGACCATTAAGAACCACCAGCTGGTAACAATTGTTGTTTGCTACAAATCTGGGTTACATCTTCTGAACTGGCCAGCTGTAGGCAAAAAGTTCCATTAACCATTTCTTCAAATAGCCAGTCCTTCAAATAACAGTCTTATCTGTGTGTTAATTTTGCAATTGTTTTCTATAAAACACTGTGTTCAGAACAAGCACTTTACTTTAGATTCTCAATTTTTCTCTTATTCCCACACAACAGCTCTCAATATGGTACATTTCAGAAGGAAGCATATAAAGACATCTCAGGAATTTGTGACTGTATTTCCACAGCTCTTTACAATGACAAAGAATTCTGCTGTCACTTGGTAGGATAGAGATCTTGCTGATTGACCCATTGACATCATATTTTATCCAGTGACAATGGGAAACAATATGGTCAGACTTGAACTCAATGTCCGTGATTTTCACAAAACAGTGTTTATTCTTTTTTTAAACAGACTATTATGGAGTCAGTATTTAGAAGGTGAATTGGTGTATAAAAATGAAAGCCAGACATGACATGAATGACTGGCTAAATATTGCCAACTGCTGCTTAGAGACTGAATTGTAGAATTGCAACACGCTTATACATACAAATAGAAATGTTTGTCAGAAATCCTTTACTGTACTTACTAGGGAGCTGTAATGCCCATTTTATATAGTGCTTTTTATTGCTGCTTTAGCTTACGTTTGTATGCCTTAGCTTAGAGGAAAAGGGGACACAACTCTATTAGACCTCTTCAGTGAGACTCTAGCGTCCATTCAGGTACCTATCTGCAGCCCTTCCAACAATGCTATTTTGTAAATATTGAACGTACACTCCCTGGATAGAACTTTAAGAGCATGTGACATTTGGGCCCCTTGAATGCCCACAGCCATAGTTGTTACATCAAAACATTATTTTTAATGAGGAGTAGTGAGGTATTGGCTAGCCCAGTATTTGTCAGGGGGGTTTTATTTTTTCATATTGTGACTCTCTTATGACAGATTGTCTCCTAGTTTCCTTATGACCCAGGCCTGTTCACAAATTTTTTCTGAACTATATACATACTTGGATGTGTGGGGAAGTAAGCTTCAGATGGCAGTAAGCGGACAAGATGCAGATAAGCCTGTTTTTAAATTCTGGGTGCAGTGGCTCAGTAATGTATCATTTTGCATCTCTTTGTTTCTTCTCACTGGGTGAAGGGCTGCCTATAGCACCTACCACTCTAATCTCTTCAGATCACTTCACAGTTTGATTTGGTCCACTTGTGTTTACCATCTTTCCAACTGTGGTGTATTTCCTAATTTTCAGAATGGCAGTGAAAGTCCATGATGCTGTAACAGCAAGCAGAATAAAACTGTACAGAAACCAAGGGTTTTCCTTGATCACCACCTTTCAAAAGATGTTTCCCTCCAAAAATGAGATGTTTCCATTTCTAATGTTTGTCCTCCATGTCTTTAATGCATACATGCATACTTGTCCCCAGATTGTTCATTTGCAAAGTTTGCCTTCATCCTGACAATGCTACTATATGAAGTGTTATAGATGTCACCAGAAAACACAACTTTATTAAGAGACTAGAAAGATAGTTTAGGGGAGAATTAAAGAGAAGGTCGTTTTATTTAAATATGCTGTAAAATATACTATGCTGAATACCACTTTCCTTGATATGTTTTATTAAAAAGCACTTTGGAACAACTCAACACTTGTGATTGCCTGATAATTTAATCTCTCTTTGTCAAGTAAATATCTGTACTTTGTGCTGTACCTCTGAGATTTTACAAAGTAGAAATCTTGGGAAATGAAACTGAAGGAATAAAATGTCAGAACCTCTCAGGAGAGTGATTCTATCTCTCTGTAAACCCCAGAGGATACAAATCCTAATGTCACAGAGATTCTCATCTCTCTGCATGTGGTTTTGGAGGAGCAGATTCCAAGTACTGTATACAGTTGTGAAGTCCATGCAATCCCAGTTATGAGTACTGGAGCAGGTGACCGTGTCACAGAATTGTTACATAGTGATAAGAAACAAGATTTCTTCAATGGCTCCCATGAGCATTTGGCATCAGGAATTAATTTACCATGAAGTGAATTTATGTAATCCTTGTTTGTATGACCAAGAATAGATGCATTCCTAACCCTTCCCTTGAATGTTATTAACCTCTTGAGTGCCACTGAATGGACAGCATGGATGAGGAAATTAGATATCCCACTGCAATATAGTGCATTATTCAAATACCGTGTAACAGAATATTCTAGCCCTTCAAAGCAAACCATGGGCCTGAAACTAATTGACCTCAAAAAGGAGACTTTCTGGGACTAGTAGTTTCCAGAGAGAATGGGAATTGTTGGCCTGGTTCCAAGACATTTTAGGAAAGGGAACAGGATTATAAGTCTCCTTCTTTCCAGTGGGAGAGAGACCAGGGAGGAAACAAGAGCTGTTGTCATTCTCACTGGTGAGATAGCCTGTGCCTTTCCAGGCTATGCTAGGGGATGAGGGAGCTCCTGAGAGGAAGTGGGCTGTTGGCCCCTCTCTGGAAAAGAAGCACTGGGAAAATTAAGGAACTCTGGATCTGTCCATTGTCACCTTGGAGAAAACCTAAGAGGGGTAAGAGGAACATAGAAGGGAACCTGTTTAAAAAAGACAAAGAAGAAGAAGGCTTGAGTGGAGGGTCTCAGTGATGTTAAAAGGTGATAGGAAGGGGGAAGGAGGATGGCAACAGGGAGGCTTCCTGAAATGTATGATGAGAGGCTGATCTTAGTAAGTGACTGGGGAAAAGTCAAGTGGGAAAGTTCAAGGATGGGTCAGAGGGCTGCTTCATCATTAGGGTCCCAGAGCTGACCTCCATCAAAGAGGAAGGTATGAGCTCTCCTAAACCTCAAAGACTGTCAAGTGAGATGTTGCAGTTATGCCCCAGGAAAGGGAAGAGTACTGGGAGAGCCTCAAAGCAGGGCACAACCTCTAAGACTGGCTGGGCAAAGGTAGACAAAAGTTTTCATTCCCTTGCACCTAAGAGGGAAAACAGAAGATCTGTGACCCAATGTCAGGGAGTAGGAGAGCTCTTTGGAGAGGGCCAATGACACAGATGTGGAGAGAAGCTGGACAAAAGTTATTGCAACTACTTGTTTGTTTCAGATTTTCATTACCCCAAAAGGCATTCAGGTTTTGTTTTGGCCAGAGGCAGAAACTACTGGACCAGAGGGAAAACCTCAGTTAGCAGCCACATCTGTCCACAACAGGTAAACAAACTTCTTCACGTTCTGTAATATTCCCCTGCTTTGAAACAGACACTTAGAATGTGCAGTAGAATCATTTCCTAGTAAGTCTTTTTCTTTTAATTTTTTCAAAGAATTTGAGTATCACTAGAGATTCCTAAGGAGCTGACTTTGAATTCACAGACTTCAATTCACTGAAACAATTTGGGATTTTTGAGCTACTTAAACAGCTGTGTATTTATTACATATCCTCAATCTCTGTAATATCTGATAGCCTTCTGAAGGCTTCCCAAACATTTAAAATTTGATGTAACAATTTATGTCCTCTTTCCCAGACAGGACAAATAGATTGTATCATTTGTCGGGTTTTTTTTACCTGTTCTTGTTTGCTCAGCAGAGGGGCCCATAGATTCACCTGGGCAAGGTTGGGGGGAGGGGCAGCTCTATAATCCAAGAAGGGGTGGTGCCTCAGGTGGAAGGGGCAAGGCTGGGGGCAGCCAGAGCTGGGCTTCCCACACTGGGTCCCCCACCTTCCAGCCTGGAGAGTCACCCAGAGTGAGCTGCATGGTGCTCCAGCAGCAATTTAAAGGGACTGGGATTCCAGCCGCCTCTTCTCGTATGGTAGCAGTGCCAGCGGCTGAGAGCCCCAGGCCCTTTTGAATCACCAGGCCCTGGGGGCAATTGCCCCTTTGCCCCTGCTATTAATGGGACTGTTGCTCAGGTCTTATGTGGGTGTTTTGTGATGAGTGTGTTTGAAGAAATTTTCTAAGGAAGCCGAAAGACTAGGTTTGGTTTTAGCTCTGAAGGTGAAAGGTGGGTCCTGTAGTCTGAGTCCACCCACTGTCTCCAGCAGAGCTGGGCAGAGAACAGTCATTCTGTTTCCTGGAGGATTTCACATCTGAATTTTGTTCAGACATGGAAAAAAATGTCAGGGATCCCGGGGAGCCATGATTCTGGGGCAGCCCACTGGGCAGACAGCTGCAGAGTTGGGGAGCCTGGAATCCCCAGCAGCCCACCAAGTAGGTGAACTGGCAGATACCCAATCAGAGCCTTGGTTCCAATGGGGCTTGGCTGAAGTCTCACTAGTGTAGAGTCCGGAACTCACAAAACTCCTGTTGCTGGCCAAGAGTTTGCTATTTCGCTGTAGAACATGGCTATCATGAGAAATCATGGTTGTGCAAGGAGATAGGCTCCCACTCCTGTAGGCTGCTTTGAGTGTTGGGACTGAGAGAGATTTTAAACTGGACTCTGCATTTAGTGGACAGAGCAGAACTCCACCAGGGTGGTGAGATCATTGCAACCTGTGTGGCTCAGCGGATGTTCTGCATGGAATGGCACCTTGGGCGTCTTCAGTGTCTGTGGCTTCCTACTTAAATGACAGGCACTGTGGCAGTGTCCAGAGATAGAAGTTAGTGGGTTGGTTGGTTGTCATTTTGCTGCAATGGCTACGAAAAGAGTATCACTGTATCTGAACTCAACAATAACAATGTTCCACCATATGTCCTAATTCTGCAAAAAAGCATTGGTTGCTGGGGTGCTTCATGGGAGGTTTCTCCTGTTTGCATCTGAAAAGGTTCAAAGTACAGACTCCTTCCCTGCCCTTTCTAGGACTTAAAGGTGTGGGTCTGGAATGGGGGAACAGCTTCACCTGTCACAGGATGCCAGAGGATGTTGTGAAGGCCAGGACTTTAACAGGGTTCAAAAAAGAACTAGATAAATTCATGGGAGATAGGTCTATCAATACTTATGGGTATGTCTACACTACAAAGTTAATTCGAACTAACAGCCGTTAGTTCGAATTAACTTTAATAGCAGCTACACATACAAACCGCGAGTTTGAATTTAAATCAAACTAGAGGAGTGCTTAATTCGAACTAGGTAAACCTCATTCTACGAGGACTAACACCTAGTTCGAATTAAGTAGTTCGAATTAAGGGCTGTGTAGCCACTTAATTTGAACTAGTTGGAGGCTAGCCCTTCCCAGCTTGCCCTGGTGGCCACTCTGGGCTAAACCAGGGAAACTTTTCTTCCCCCGTCCCGGCCCCAGAGCCCTTACAGGGGCACAGTCTGGCTACAGTGCTCGTGCCAGTTGCAAGCCTGCCAGCACCCAGCCAGCAGACCCTGCACCTGGCACAGCATGAGCCAGCCACCTGCTGCCACCCAGCCCTCTGCCTCTTCCCAGGACCAGGCTGGCGGCTCCCAGGAGCCTGCCCGGGGCTGCAAGAGGTGGGTGCCCGCCTGGCCTAGTGCGGAGATCGTGGACCACATTTAGGTTTGGGGGGAGGCCTCCAATGTCCACGACCTCTGCACTAGGCACAGGAATGCAGCCGTCTAGGGCAGGATAGCTGCCAGCCTGGCCACCAAAGACCACATGCGAACCCAGGAGCAGGTTTGCATGAAAATCAAGTTGGTCCAGTGAGACCCCTGACCCTGAGCTTAGAACATAAGAACATAGGAATGGCTGTGCTGGGTCAGACCAAAGGTCCATCTAGCCCAGTAGCCTGTCTGCTGACAGTGGCCAGCACCAGCTACCCTGGAGGGGATGGACCGAAGACAATGACCAAGCAATTTGTCTCATGCCATCCATCTCCAGCCTTCCACAAACAGAGGCCAGGGACACCGTTCCTACCCCCTGGCTAATAGCACTCCATGGACCCAACCTCCATGAATTTATCTAACTTCTCTTTAAACTCTGTTAGAGTTCTAGCCTTCACAGCCTCCTGTGGCAAGGAGTTCCACAGGTTGACTATGTGCTGTGTGAAGAAGAACTTTCTTTTATTAGTTTTAAGCCTGCTACCCATTAATTTCATTTGGTGTCCTCTAGTCCTTATATTATGGGAACTAATGAAGAACTTTTCTTTATTCACCCTCTCTGCACCACTCATGCTTTTATAGACCTCTATCATATCCCCCCTCAGCCTCCTCTTTTCTAAGCTGAAAAGTCCCAGTCTCTTTAGCATCTCTTCATATGGGACCTGTTCCAAACCCCTAATCATTTTAGTTGCCCTTTTCTGAACGCCTTCCAAGGCCAAAATATCTTTTTTGAGGTGAGGAGACCACATCTGTACACAGTACTGAAGATATGGCGTACCATAGTTTTATACTTCCCCTCCTCCTTCTTCCCCTGGCTTCCCCCTTCCAGCTCCCTCCTCCCAGGTTTACCCCTCTCCTCTCCCACCCTCTCTCTTCTCCTCTCCCACCTCCTTTTCCCAGTCTCCCCAGAGGTTAATTCCCCCCCCCCCCAGTTTTGTTAAATAAAGAGAGTTTCTATTTTTGAACACACATGTCCTTTATTTTTTACATCAGGAAGGGGGGCTAGGGAGGGGTAAGTGGAAGGAGGTGAGGGAGGAATCGGGCACGAGCCCCCGATGGGGAGTTCTGGGGTGGCTCTGCGGGCTCCTCGGGGTGGAAGCTCTCCTGCAGGGCCTCCTGGATCCTAGCAGCCCCCCGATTGACCCCCCCGGATAGCAGCCTATGGCAAGTGCAGCCGGGGTGATGGCTGAGTGCTGTGATGTGCCGAGTGTGGGCACTCAGGGCACTCCAAGACAGGACTGCTTTGCTGTCCCTCATTGAGGTAGACAGGCTAATGGGGAACCCTGAGAACTGTCTGTCTGGGGTGGGGGTCGGGTCCCTTTAAGCACAGCCCTCGGCTAGCCTGAGGCAGCAGCTCCACACTCTAAGCCCTAACCTGATGCCCTGCCAGCACTGGTTCCAGCCAGCCTTAACTTCGGTTCAGGGTCCACTCAATGTGGACATGCTAGTTCGAATTAGCAAAATGCTAATTCAAATTAGTTTTTAGGTCTAGATGCACTAATTCGAATTAGCTTAGTTCGAATTAACTAATTCGAATTAAGTTAGTTCGAATTAGTGCTGTAGTGTAGACATACCCTATTAGACAGGGTGGATAGTAATGGTGTCCCTAGCCTCTGTTTGTCATAGGCTGGGAATGGGTAACGGGAGGAATCATTCAATGATTTCCTGTTCTGTTCTTTCCCCCCGAGGCATCTGGCATTGGCCACTGTGGGAAGACAGAATAGTGAGCTAGATGGACCTTTAGTCTGACCAGTATGACTGTTCTTATGTTCTTAGTGTTGGATCTGTCGTTCCAGATCATGGAGTCTTACACATGTAGGCTCCCTTTACTATAGGAGGCTCTGACTTTTACTGGGAGGATACTTTGTGCTGCAGTCTAGCTCTAGAGGTTACAACTCCCATGAGCCCTTGGGAAAAAGGAGGGAAAGGTGCTCTTCCAGGCAGGGAGAGAGAGGGTTAGGGGAGGCTCCATTTTGGAGAGAGGAGCCTTTGCTGGTGTGGAGCCTTTTCCAGGCCAGGAGCTGTTGTGTTGAAGCTGGAACCTGTTACAGAGACTGTTGGGGCTTGGATATAGCAGGCTGCTTCAGAGGCTATTGGTGATGGTCCCTTGAGGGGAGAGACTTTGGCTGTGTGTGTGGCTGAGAAGGGCCTGCGTAACCATGCATAGGAGGTACTGTGTATAACTGTGGCTCTTTGGGAAAGTGGTGCTGGGACAGAGCACAGAAGACAAACTGACTCTGGGTCCAAAGAGAGCCAGAGTGATCTGCCCAGTGAACCTGAGCTGCTGGCATTTGGTGGGGCCTGCTCCAGTAGTAGAGGGATTTTGAAGCTGGCTGCTTAGCTTGGACTGACACACACAGGACCTGCACAGTGCTGTCTCCACTTCAGCTGCAGACCTTCAAGCGCACCCACACAAGCATCTGGGACTCTGAGATCCAGAGGAGTGCACACTCTGGGGTGGGATAAATGGTGGCAGGGTAAATGCCAGTTAGATAAGTTTCCTTTATTTCTGTGTACCTTGTTAATTGATTTTATTCTCTTTTAGTCTGTTAAACTCTGTTTCTTTAAGTTGTTAAGTAAAGGTGTGTTAATTCTAATTTAATCAATTAGATGTATATTATTTGTAATTGTTGTTTTGGTGATAGATCCCAATTGTTACTGGAGTAAGTAAATTTATTCCTGGAGGCTCCTAAGGCACACCATTAAGTGTGTACAGGGCCAGACACCACCATTGTATATTCCTTTAGGAGCAAGGGACTGCAACAAGGGAGTGCATAGGGAATCCCCAACTATACAACATCACCACTGGGCTACTCAGGATCTCCTTTAGTGTTAAAAACATCAGGTGCCCAGGCACACAGGTGAGCGTGGCCTGCTCCCAAGCAACCCAGGGAGGAAAGAAGGAGTTACACACAGAAGAAAAATTCATTAATATACTTTCTGCCCATACAAGGAAAAAACACACACAAATTATTATTGGCATGTAATGTGCTATTCCGTACAGTGTGCCATGGTAATATGCTGACTGGCAAATCAAACTGTTTAACATAATTAGAGACCATTTGGTGACATTCCAAGGGCTCCCAATGAAGCTATGCTGATTGACAGCAACTAAGGACATGGGCCTGCGTTACCTGATGTTCAAATATAGTACTGAAGAAGTTAAAAGGAGACTGAGATTAGCAGTTAGGCTACTGGCACCTTTAAATCCTGAATTGCCAATCTGTGGTCTTAAACTCAGCTGGTTTAGAAAGAAGATTGAGAATGAGTCTCAACAAAGGGTAAAATTCTCTCTCTCTCTCTGACCTTTTGGAATTCCCAAGAGAGATGGAAAGAACTGCCTGCCTGCCAGGGGAAGGATTTATGTTGACATGACAATTTTAAGGTTAACCAGCTGCCTGCTGGCATTTTTGGTGAGTGTTAGGTGCATACTCTCCAATTCATTTTTCTGTATTAAGTCCCTCAGTCCTGTCTCTTGATAACACAGCATTCAAATTACCTACATGGAATACTACATAGCTATTAAAAGAGAGAGATTTTTTTTCCCTCACATAGCTATTTAAAAAGAGATTTTTTTCTTATGTTTCTATTTTATTCTTCAGGATAAGAATACCTGTCTCATCCAAAGAGGAGTATGAAAACAAGTGGGATTAAGAAGAACTGAGGTTATTTTTTAATTTGCTCTGGTGTGTAATACCCAAATAACTATACAGAAAGGAATGAAAATTATAATATCCACGCAATGCTACATAGTATGTTACTTTTTAAAAGTGTGTGAGATAAAGCTGACCTGACCCAGTCACTTGTACTTCCCATTATCCTTTATATATGCAATACTTAATAACCTACTATGATGTAAGTTTTCCCCAGGCTGCTCTTATAATGTTTTTCTTATAAATAGTTAATGCTTAGATCATTCACTTGTGGCCACCCAAGAGGCTTGGGAGGGGGACATGAAGCATTGTGGCTCTTTTCCATCACAATTTTTCCTGGGAAAGATCAGAGAGGGAAATACCTGTGGAAGAATATATGTTCCCCGCAATTAGTTGTGCACAGATTTCATAACAAAGTGAAAATTGACACAGGTTTTTAAAGATCAGTAGGACTACTTATGCTTACATTTAAGCAGTTGCTCAAGTACTTTGCTGCATCAGAGCCCTTGTCTATATTCCCTTGCTTCCCACCGTTCTAACTCTGGACCCCATGTGCCCAGTAAGTGTGTAGCAATGCAGCCCAGTGCAAATTAATTGTGAGTGTGCAGAGCATTACTCTGGGCAAGTCCTACCTTGGACAAACCAATAATTTGCATCCCAGCATTCAGACGCATTTTTTCTCACTGAGAATTGATTTTCAGTGCAAATATCAGCTTTCTATTCCCAGCTGTTTCAGTATTCCAGTCCTTTGTTTGATATTGGGGTTTTGTTTGTTTTTTTGTTTTTGTTTGGGAGAGGAGTCAGAAGAACATGCTCATAGTGGGGAAAGAGTTTATTTCCACTCTGTTGTATTTCACACTGACCAAAATTCTGTTTGATCAAATAATTTAGGACAAATTGTAACTGTAATACAGCAGTGTGGTAAATGAAGTCAATATAAACAATTAGAAAGAAAACCCAACAACTATCGAAGAGAGTCGCTTGCAAATAGGATAGAGTGGTAAATTATTTATACTTAGTATTAAAATAGTGCTATAGATGTGCATGATGGTTTACAAATAAAATTGAGTACTATTCAGAATTTCCATCTATTGGGAAATTCCAAACATCCAGGCTGTGTCTAGACTGGCCAGTTTTTCCACAAAAGCAACCACTTTTGCGAAAGAGCACTGACGTTCTAATGTAAGAAATCAGTGCTTCTTGCGCAGATACTTTGACGCTCCTGTTCGGGCAAAAGTCCTTTTGCGCAAAACCTTTTGCGCAAAAGGGCCAGTGTAGACAGCTCAGTTTTGTTTTGCGCAAAAAAGCCCCGATGGCTAAAATGGCGATCGGGGCTTTCTTGCGCAAAAGCGCGTCTAGATTGGCCACGGACGCTTTTGCGCAAAAAGTGCTTTTGCTCAAAAGCGTCCGTGCCAATCTAGACGCTCTTTTGCGCAAATACTTTTAACGGAAAACTTTTCTGTTAAAAGCATTTGCGCAAAATCATGCCAGTCTAGACATAGCCTCAGCGTTTGATTTTGTCCCACATTTCATCCAAAAAAAATGAGATTTCCGGTTTTTTCACAATACAGACTGTCTGCAGAGTTTCAATTTCTGAAATGTTTAAATGTTTTTCTTCATCATTTTTGATTGAAATGTTTTGACAGTCCCAAAATCAATAGATTTCATTTTGGTTTATTGAAGTGACCCGAAATACTTCATTTTGAGTAAGTTCAACATTCAACTCTATTTTTTATTGGTTCACAGATATTGTAGTTTAGCAGTCTATTGCCTTTCATTCTCCAATATGGGCAAGGTTTCCTTGCTGCACTAAACATCCCACGATGCACACAGAATCACATGACTTCCATAATGCACTGTAGAAAACTTGGTCACAGGAAATCTTCATAGCATTATGGAATCTGAAGTCCCTAGAGTTTGGCTCATAGGAGTGAATTGGAGCCTACATACAAGTCCCTTAAGGTATTACACTAAAGTCAATGCATTGATTGGGAAATGTAGCATAGTGTTTTATTGAACTGATTCAAAATGAAACGTTTCAGCTCAGTTCCACCAGATAAAATATTCCGATATGCATTAAACGTCTCAATTCAATTTTCCCCAATTAAAAAGTCAAATATTTCACAAATATTGAGAGTCTCCCCAGGGAAAAAGTAAACTTTGTAGAAACTGCATTTCCAGTCACAGAGTAATTAGTGGCCTGTTAGCATCTTCCAGAGGCAGTGAGTAAAAGTTTCAGACGTGAGGAGCCTGAGTCCCATTTTCTAAAGAAACATAGGGATAGAACCACTGACTTTTCAGTGTCTAAACCACTTTAGAAAACAGATCTTAGGCATCTATATCATTTAGGTATTTTTGAAAACTTTCCCTGTGCCTCTAGTAACTCGAGCATCAAAATGAAAGCCAGTAACTCCCAAGTTTTAATCTCAGCCCAGACACCCACTTACTGTGTATAATTATAGATTACATTAGCTCTGTAAAAGAAAAAAAAGCCAGAAATGGATTCCTGTAATAGACAAGATATAATTGTCTGCCTACATCTCAGCACGTATGCCACGTATGTGGACCTAGTGTTTTACGTTCTGTCGCGTGGTCGATCACTCTGTCCCTTGCTATCACGGCTACCCTATTCTCACCTTAACTCAGTTTGCCTGTGAGTTGTGGTTTCTCCCTTATGTAATATACTCTGTAGCATGTTTGAAACTTGGTATGCTGTAAATAGGTTTCCTATGCAACAGTTGTCAAATACTGTCTTCTTGACAGTCACTTGTGTTGAACAACTACATACCTTTCTCTCTAACTCAGATCAAAATATCATATTGAGATACTACACACTTTTTAACTTTAAAAATGAAAAGCTATCAGTTAAAAAGCTATTTGTTAAACAAATCTTTAATATATTTCTAAATATACATATATGCAATTCATCCAGCCTTACATCCTTTGAACAGCCACGCTTAAAAACAAGGGACCTTTAGAATCAATGAATTTGCCCCAGGGATGAATTTGACTCATGATATTTTACAGAAACAGAGAAACACGGAGTCTAGGAATCTAGGAAATATATATATATATATATATATATATATATATATATATATATATATATACTGTCATAGTTTGGGAACCACAGCTGTTTAAAATTGCAGGTTTTCAATGGCAAACCTCAACCATCACTATAATTATTATTGTTTTATCAAACACAATCCTAGGGAGTATTTTCGGCTGACAAAAGACTTCTAACTCTTTGTTTATTCATTGCTCTCTGTATAGTGCCCTCCACACATGCTGAGTTAAAGTACTGTTCCTCCCCGCTTTAATACCTACTACACCAGGAATCAAAGGTCTTTGAGCGAGATATACCAGTGTCTGGTTGAAGAAAACAGCAGATCTTTTCATCTAAATATAAATGAAGCAGCATGAAGAACTTCATGTGATTGGGTTTCTGGCAAAAATACCCAGACCTCAAAATATGGTTCACTTCAATCAGTGATGCAGAAATAGCACCCAGATATTTCAGGAAAATATAGTCCTGTCTTTAGCATAGGCAGCCTCAGTACAAGTCAATATGCCTTATCCTCGTGCAGGCAGCACCTGCTCAAAGTGAAGGCAGCTATTGACATTTCCCCAAGACCTGTTGCTCTGTTTGCTTGTAGTCTCAGCTGCCAGTTGCAGCAATGTTTTTCATGATAGGGACACTTCACTGGGTATTTGAAATAGGGTACCAAATTCTCATCAGATTGTTGATTTTTGGCCACTAACATCCTAGTCAAGACAGTTTTTGACTTTGTATTTCATTACCAGATCACACCTTTATCCATCACACTACATGGTTGAAATGGATTTCAAATAAACAGCTTCAAAACGGCACATCTCTCGGGAAAGATCCGTATGTGAGGTGATATAATAGGTCTAATTTGTAGCTCCTGTGTTACTGATATAATGTACACATGTAACTATTCTGCCTAGTCAGTTGGTGCAGAGTCGATATTTTGTCATATAAATATCATCAAGTGCCACTCTTGGTTTGTGGATGCAGAATTATGCCCAACGTTGAAGGCTGAGTTGATGAGGCTCTTTACAAAAATCATTCCCCTGGTTGTAGAAATTTGTTTAAACTTCATGGTTTCATTATTAAATAATGATAAAAAAGAGTTAGACTGAATTCTTGACTGCTTCTGTGGCTTTTCTATTCTATTGTTTTAGACATCCAAAACTGAGCAGTAATTGTATATATGTGAAGAGCCATTGTTTAGTTGGTAATATCATTATTTATTAGCTTCAGCGGGGTAACCGAGAGTAAAATTTACCAATTGTTCCTTTACTGTTATGCTGAAGTTGGAATTATATAACATACATTTGGCTCAAAAATAGCAAATTGACCTGATTACAATATAGAATGAAAAAAAATCAGTGTATTGGTTAACAATCCATAATAATAGAATTGTTGAAATTGCTACATCACAAAATACCAGGCCAGCTCTGAAAAGATAAACTGTGGTCCTGAATATACACAAAGCAGAGGGTAAAAAGAGGGCTTCTTTTTTTTTTTTCTTTTTAAACTACATTGCTTTAAATTATAGCAGCAGAGAAATGAGAAATGGGAAAGCCCTGTTAGATCATCTTGTCATTTCTTCTGTCAGTACAGAACTGTCAATTTCTCTAAAAAGTGCTACTGGTGTCTATTTCCCACTTAGCTATGTTGCAGTTGAATTTTGTATAAACATAATAGAATGATGTTATCTTGTGTGTGTATATTGATTTTTTCTATAAAAATCTTGACATAACTTCAAAATATAATATCAACACTTGTAATGTGTGATAAAATGATATACTGTACTCTAGGATAATTGTGTAGATTATGATCTGATGCATTTTCAGTCTATTGTAATAAACAGGCTTGTGTTTACATATGCTACTGCCATCTATTGCACAGAATCTGAAGAAAAAGTGTACATCATAGGCTCTCTAAGGGTATGTCTACACTACAGCGCTAATTCGAACTAACGCATCTAGACCCAAAAACTAATTCGAATTAGCATTTTGCCTCCCTGGGGGTCGTGGAGGAGCCGCAGCAGCGGCCGGACACCAGCGTGCCCCACCGCATCTGGCGTCTGGACACCAGCAGCGACTGGTGGGACCGCATCATCCTGGAGCACTGGGGAGGCCAACAGTGGACCCAGAACTTCAGGATGAAGAAGGACACCTTCCTGGAGCTCTGCGAGTGGCTCGCCCCTGCTCTGCGGCGACGGGATACTCACATGAGGCCCGCCGTCCCCCTCCAGAAGCATGTGGCCATCGCCCTGTGGAAGCTCTCCACACTGGACAGCTACCGATCCGTTGGGAACCAGTTCGGCGTGGGGAAATCCACGGTCGGAGCAGTGCTCATGCAGGTACAGCACCCACCGGCCACTGGGCTGTGGGGGAAGGGGGGCTGCAAGGAGGGGATGGGCTGCCCCAGGGAAAACAGGGGGGGGAGGAGGCGAAAGTGCCCCGCACGGGAGGGTTTGGTCTGTCCCGGCCGTACTACAGGCCGCCCATGGCGGCCAGGATCGCAGCGGGGGTCGCTTCCGGGAGTGGGGCGTGGGGCAGTGCCAGGGAACAAACACTCCCAGCCACCCGGGCACCCCAGTGATTCGCGGTTTGCTGTGTCTCTCTGCAGGTGGTCAAGGCCATCAACCGGGTGCTGCTCCGCAGGGTGGTCGGCCTCGCTGACCCAGACGCGGGCATCCAGGGGTTCAGCGCCCTCGGCTTCCCCAACTGCGTGGGGCCATCGACGGGACACACGTCCCCATCCGTGCCCCGGAACACCAGGCATCCTCCTGCAGACCATGTCTGACCACCAGGGCCAGTTCACGGACATTAATGTGGGCTGGTCCAGTAAGGCACACGACGCCAGGGTGTTCTGGAACTCCTCCGAGTGCCAGAGGCTGCAGGCTGGGACCTTCTTCCCCGACCGCCACATCAGAGTCGGGGATGTGCACATGCCCGTCTGCCTGGTGGGGGATGCGGCCTACCCCCTACAGCCCTGGCTGATGAAGCCATACACAGGGCACCTCAACCCCTCCCGCCAGGCCTTCAATGCCAGGCTCACCAGGGCCCGCATTGTGGTCGAGGGGGCCTTCGGACGCCTGAAAGCGCGATTTTGATGCCTCCTCACCCGCCTCAACCTCGCCGAGCACAATATCCCTCCTGTGGTGGCAGCATGTTGTGTGCTGCACAATTTATGTGAAAAGAAGGGGGAGGCTTTCCTGCCAGCCTGGATGGCCGAGGCTGAGCACATGGCTGGCCAGTACGTGCAGCCCCGCACCGCCGCCATCTGGGAGGCCCAGCGGGGGGCTGTCCAGATCCGGGAAGCCCTGTGGGAGAGCTTCCAGGTGGAGGAGGACTGAACTCTCCCTGCATGCCCCACTGGGGCCTTCTTCCACCCTCCCCTCCTTCCCCTTTCCCCTCCCTAACCCCCCTTCCTAATGTAAAATAAAAACACCTGCTTTGCCAAAAAAACCTCTCTTTATTGTAAGCACAACTGGGGTGGGCGGAGGGAGGAATGAGGGTGGGAGAGGGGAGGGGAAACCTGGGAGGAGGGAGCTGGAAGGGGGAGGAAGGGGAAGAAGGGAAGGGAAAGCTCAGGGCTGGGGGTCTTGCTGGCTCTCCCGTCTGACAGCACTGCGGGTGCGGGGCATCGGGGGGGAGTGGGTGTGGAGGGTGGGGCAGAAGGGACGGGGGGTGCGGAGGAAGCAGGAGGGGGAGCAGAGGTGGGAGGAGGAGCGAGAGCTGGGGCGGCCGCAAGGGGCTGGAGCAGGAGGAGGCAGGAACCTGTCCACCAAGGTCTGGAGGTGACCTCTGAGGGCACGGCCCTGCTCCTCCAGCGCCTCCAAGCTCCGCTGCCGCAGCCACAGGTCCTCCCGGACCCAGTGGTCCTGGGTGCGGAGCTGGTGCTCCAGTAGCCGCAGGTGCTGCCGTTGGTAGTCCTCCAGGTTCCTGGTGCGCCTGCTGGCCCGGGTGCGGGTGGCTGTTGCAAGCAGGGTGGTGCGCCCTGCAGTCCCAGGTGCTGTGGCTGTGGTGAAACAAGAGCAGTGGTACGTTCTCCCTGGGGACACAGTGGGTGAAACCCAGCCCCGCTCTGCAAGGTGAGGTCGGTGTGTGGGGAACGGGCCAGGGCCCCTGCATGACACCCAGCTGCTGCTCCATGGTGGGCAAGGCCCAGGCGCACGGTCCCTGGGCTCCCTCTCCCCCCCACCCCCCACATACACATAAGGGGAGCATGATGGCACTCACATGTGGAGCCCTCCCCGGCCTCGGACGGCACAGCCGATGTGCTCTGTTGGATGCCTCGGTGGTCCTGGGTCCTGGGCAGGCTTCTTGCAGGCTCCTGGCTCTTGGCATCCTCTTCCTCCTCTTCCGTGTCAGGGACGGGGCCCTCTGCCCCAGGGTCCATCACCACTCGGGGGGCATGGACTGCGTGAGCCCCCAGGATGCGGTCCAGGGTCTCATAATGAGGGCATGCCTCCGGGTCGGCCCCTGGCTGGGAGGCCCTGGAGTAGGCCTGCCGCAGGTCCTTAATTTTGCAGCGGACCTGCTCCCGGGTCCGCATGTGGCCTCTGGTGGCCAGGCTGTCAGCCATGCGGCTGTAGACGGCCGCGTTCCTGTGGCTAGTGCGGAGATCGTGGACGTTGGAGGCCTCCCCCCAAACCTCGATGAGGTCCACGATCTCCGCACTAGACCAGGCGGGCACCCACCTCTTGCGGCCCCGGGCAGGCTCCTGGGAGCCGCCAGCCTGGTCCTGGGAAGAGGCGAAGGGCTGGGTGGCAGCGGGTGGCTGGCTCATCTTGTGCCAGGTGTAGGGTCTGCTGGCTGGGTGCTGGCAGGCTTGCAGCTGGCACAAGCACTGTAGCAAGACCGTGCCCCTTTAAGGGCTCTGGGGCCGGGAAGGGGGCAGAAGAGTTTCCCTGGTTTGGCCCAGAGTGGCCACCAGGGCAAGCTGGGAACGGCTAGCCTCCAACTAGTTCGAATTAAGTGGCTACACAGCCCTTAATTTGAACTACTTAATTCGAAGTAGGCGTTAGTCTCCGTAGAATGAGGTTTACCTAGTTTGAATTAAGCACTCCTCTAGTTCAAATTAAGTTCGAACTAGCGGTTTGCATGTATAGACACTATGAAAGTTAATTCGAACTAACGGCTGTTAGTTCAAATTAACTTTGTAGTGTAGACATACCCTAACAATGGATGCACTTTTGTTTTAACATTTCCTTTAGGTCAAGAGCTAAGAGCCTAGGTATTTTAAGGGAGGAGACACCCGCAGGAACTTCTGAATGCCCATTGTGCAGAAAGGCAAGAATCATGAAATTCTACGTGGCTAATAATGTGGAACAAAACATTCAGGTGTTCAAAAATATGCAAAGCTGTGGTTTTGGAAAATTTACATACCAATTATGTACCAGGTAAAATGATGACAAATACTTAGATATTTGATTCTTATTATTATAGCACTATTCAGTACTCAGACAAAGCACATTCGCACACAAAAAACTCCAATATACTTGTCCAGTTTTTTTTTTTAATTATTTACATTTGACAGACACACCCAATCTGTTAAATATGTATGTAGAGATTTCACTCAGTTTAACAAAATCACTAAAAGAGACATAGATGGTGCAAAGAGGCTCACTCTGTAATAGGGGAACATCCTGATAAACAGATTTGAGTATTATACTAGTGCCTAATGTCTCTTTAAAGAAAAACTAACTCTTGGAATGATTGTTTTGTTTCTTATATTTAAGAACTTACTGAACTTCCAAAATAAATATTTTTAAAAATGAAAAGCAATGTTTGTTCTTCATTCCTGCAAAGATCTTCTCTGGCTTGCAGACTCTCCTTCAGTAACCTTAACAGCTAATTTTAAGTTATAATTTGTGTTTCTATTTTTGCCAGGTAATTTTCAGTCTGATTCATTTGGTATTCCCATAAATGCATTTTTCCAGTAAATGAAAAGCTGCTTCTCCCAGTTCTGGAGTTCAAATAGAATTAATTCATCTGTACATTGATTTATTAGATCTGTAATTAGTTTCTTACAGGTCCTGTAGTTCACTTACATTTCTGAGTATGACACTACCTTGTGTGTCTTTTTGAGCTTTTGTGATTCCTTAATTGTTTAACTAAACAGGTAGGACCAAGACCACAGCGTAGCCTTCATTATGCATCCAGAACTCTCATTGACTTCATTAAGAGATCTGAGTGCACAAGGAATGTGAATTAGGCTTTAAATAGAGAAGCTTTCTTCCAAATATTTGAAGGGCAAATACTCCAAGAAGAAAAGGAACTATCTCTGGTGTTGCAGTTGTAATACACACTTCTGTCCAATATTTTGTAAAAAGAAAACAGGCTGAGTATCAGAAAAAAAAAGTCCCTTCCTTCTAAGGGAAGTCAAACAGGATCAAAGCTGGGAATAGAAAGCAGGTCCCCTGGCTACAAATCACCTGATCTAACCATTAGAACACATGCCTAAGTTTGAGACCGCAAACATTAAAAGTTTATCAGAAACAAATGTATCAGCTGATTAAGTGTTTAATTGGAGTTATATGCAGCACATAGCTATTAAATGCCAAATTCTTCATGTAAAGTGTACAAGAGAGATTAATGTTGTACTACAGTAAGTAATATTAAAGATCCTATTTCTTTGCAAATTGTATTGATGCTAGATTTCAATAAACTTTGACATGAAGTCTTTATTGGCACACATACATGCAATGACAATACACAAATTCAAAACAAACATTTGTTCTTGTAGATCCATTCACCTCAAATGTTACCTCACTGGTTGCATGAGGGTCATTTAGATTTGTGTAACATCTATTTGGTCTAGGGCAGTGTTTCCCAATTTTATTTGGCTCTGGAACCTTTTAAAAAAAACGCCAGGGGAAACTGGTCAGCCCCTTGAAAATGGCAGCCCCAGGCGACCACCCAACTTGCCCACCCTTAAGACCAGCTTGGGGGGGGGGTGATCAGGTTCTCGCAGAACCCTTATTTTCACTTGGCGGAACCCCAGGGTTCTGCGGAGCACTATTTGGGAAACACTGGTCTAGGGGAAGCTCAGTTATATGAAAACTCAACCATGTCTTTCTTACATGTCTCTTGTATTCCCTTTTCATTAAACGGTATTCCTTTAGTATTTCTAGCGATAGTTGTTTCAGATGAATGTCTTAATAAATTTAGCTGATGTACCTTTTCTGAGTACGACAGTAAATATGCTTTCTTATTGGTTTGGTGAACAGTATCTTATATAGAATTCATGACCTTGTATGTTTCCACAGGGCCTTTCCATTTTAGAGCAAATTTCTTCCCCACATTTCTGAAGAGTTTAGCTTATGTTTTTTTATGTGCAACCATATCTCTTTCAGTTATGGCTATTCAGAGCCAACACCACCTTAGTAATTATTTGGGTAGTGTAATTAGCAAAACGATAGCATCACAAATAACTCTTGCCTTAGAGCCATTAGGAGTGCAGAAAATAATCAGAAAAGTATCTAATGTGTGTATGCACTCCATGTAATTTGCTATTTCATAATATATTATAAATGGAAATTTCACTTCAGGGATGGCTATTATGGAACAATAACTGGGCTGGAACAACTAGAGCATTTGCAGCTCTGCATGTTCCTCACATCTGTCCAGTCTCTGTTACAGCTGGTCCCAAGTCATGGATCTACGGGCTATGATCTCTGTTACCACGCATTTCTACCACTAGAAGTAGAGGGTATGAGATGTAATGGAGGGCATTTTAGCAGTGGTTAGTCACATTGAGAAGGCAGCACTGTGCCTGGGTGAAGAGATCATGTAAGCATGGTGAAGGAGAGACAGTTAAGGAAGGGTTTGGATTGTCATGGATTGTCCCTACGCTAAGTAGTTCTGGAGCACAACCACAAGCACAGAATGGGAGCGCTACATCATCATGTAGCCCTGAAATGGCCAGCAATGTGTCCTCTAGCTTAGAAAACATCCATTTATTGCTGTGTGAGGAGCTTGCCTGGACTCTCCAGCACTAGTACATGCAGAAGGCCAGACCAGTCTGGAAGCAGGTTGCTATTGCCATCTGGGAGGTGCCTACCTGAAACTGCTAAGCAGGTTAGTGATGGCAACTGTTGGTGCAGTGATGGCAGAGGTCTGTGACATAGCTACTGCTGTGACTTACCCACAGGTGGTGAACCTTGCCAATGTCCCCAAAATAATTAGCTGGTTTTGAGAGAATGAGGTTTCCAGACTGTGCCACTGATGGCATGCACATGTCCAATGCCTGTCCTCACACTGGGTGCCTGTGAATGTGTCAACCAGCATGGATTCTGCTCATTACAATTAACCACAGTATTCCTAGGGTATCCCAGCAGCATGCATGATAGCAGGGCATTCTGGAGATCTAGTTTGCTTATCTGGACAAGAAGGGGGCTTCATTCCTTCCAGTAATATGGACATCAACAGTTGTATGTGTCCACTGTTAATTGAGAGGACCTGCCTATCCTCTACTTCCCTCTGTCATGAAGCTGTATCCTGATTTAAGAGCACCTTGCAGAAGAAGGTTAAATTAAACACCAAGCAGTTGTAAAATGGAGGCAGAATGTGCATTTGTCAGGCTGTAGGCAAAACAGTTCTGCCTAAAGATATATTTGGATGCCATTGTGCTCAATGCCATTTGTGTTATGGGGTGTTGTGTGCTGCACAACATACACCAGGACAAGAGGGAGCGCTCTGGCCAGAAGAGGGTGGAAGACAATTGTGCTTTACAGGCTCAATACAGGTTATCAGAAAGCATGTCTCTAACTGGAGCTTGTCCCACAGAGAAAGGGAAGTAAGGGATGCCCTGTGTGTCCATATCTTTGCTTTGCATGGGGAAATGTGACTGTGTAGAGTAATGTGATTTTCCTTCACTGTGCATTTTGTTAGTTAGATTGCTAGCTCTTTTGAGGCTGGGACCAATATCCCCTCTAAGCTTTTCCATCCATGTGCGGAATACATTTTTTATGTTCACTGAGGCATGTGCCAATGTGCACCACCACTCGAAACAAAAAAAAAGTCTAGCTGTGAGCACTCTGCTAATCCGCTGGGTGGCATTTGAATCTCTCCTGAGTGGCCACACAAGTGCACAGCTTGCAGGGAGCAGTAGTTGGGACCATCTTTTTGTTTTGTCTGTACAACACCTAACATGATGAGAGCTCGCAGGTGCTATGGTAATAATAATACTAATATTATGACAGTCTACTAAAAGCTTTGGTTTAAATGTCCTGCTTCACTCTTATTGCACTGGCATGGAGAGAACAAGATGCATCTGTCCATGAACACTTCTATTCCAGATGTGCATCAGATGTCTCACTTCCCACCCTATCCCAGAACTGTCCATTGGCTGCACAACAGGATAGCATGAAGGAGAGCCAGTTGTTAACAAGACCAGGGCTGCTTATGCTGGGAGCTGGCCAGGAGGCTAAACATCTACTTGAACAGGTCCCTCTCTTGCTGTTGGTCCTGCTCTCCCATCACCATGGTGTGCTCAAAGAACTCAAATACCATTCTTTCCTTGTCCTGCCACAGCATTTCTGTTTGCATTTCTAGGTGCTGGTCTGACCTGTGGCCAAAGTCTTTCTGCATGTTCCTGTCCCTTCTTAATTTCTCCCTGATGGTTCAAGATCATCTCTGCAAGCGGCCTGGGTGACTATATTGGACTGACAAAGATGGTGGCTCTGCAAATGCAATACTCATATCCAGTGCTTTTTTTGTAAAAAAAAAAAAAAAAGGTGCCAGTACTAGGGTTGCCAGATGGTTTAAAAAAAAATACCAGATCAAAATTTGTCGTGCAAAAAAAAAAAAGAAAAAGCGCCGGGGAGTAACCAGGGAGATCTGGAGGGAAGGATTCAGGAGGTCGGGGCTGAAATGCGCTCATGGCCCCTTTAATTGCCGCATGTCCCAAGCGGGTTTCCATTGGGTGCCAAGCCGGGCCTGGGAAAAGCAGCAAAACTTCCTTTGTTAGAAAATACTGGACAGTTATATGTCCGGTATTTTCTCAATTTGTTTACTGGACACAAAGTCCAAATCCTGGACTGTCCAGTTCAATACCGGACACCTGGCAACCCTAGCTGGTACGCGCGGCATGAGTGCTCCCAGGGCCGGCTGGGGGCTGTGCTGGGGGAAAGTGGCGCAGTGTGAGTGCTCCCAAAAAAAAATGCCGGTACACTGTAATGGTGCATACTGTCACAAAGAAAGTCCCATCAAAGCCACAAGTTGCACCTTCTGTCTGCTTGGTTGGTCTTTAATCCATCTCTGAATTTGACTGCTCAAAGGCAGCTGCATCCCAGATCACTAGCCCACCAAGACAATACTACGTACTCCATATTTTATTTCTAAATTTTCAAAAAAATGGAGGAAAGGAGGGAGGTAGAGAGCACAGACAAGGACTTTCTTACCGGTGATGGTATTAACATTTTTTCAGGCAGTGCTGACATTAAAAGATGCTAATTTGTTGGAGATTCCAGACTAGAAAAGGGAATTTTTTCCCAGACCATGCATCTATGGCAGGGAGACAGTTCATCATCTGGTGACTGATTAGCAAAATTGATGACTGGAACCAGCTAATAAACTGGTGGGTAGATGGGAATCTTGTGGACCATCATCAGTTTCTCCTGTATGAAGAATACTTGAGCATAATCTGGCAGAAATGGATGAAAATTCAGGCAACCCCCCCAACAGGATGCTGAACTAAGATGCAGAAGCTTGCTTATAACAGATCTGATTTTCAAACCTGCCGGAAAGGATACCAAGTACTGAGAGACATTTTAAAATACTCTGCACTTTATATATCCACAAGTCATACAGTAAGATTTATAATCTAGGCTGCCTTTGGCAATACATTAATGCTAGTGCCAGTGTAAGAAAGTGCACCATGTGTAACTGGAGATATACTTATGCTATATGTATTCTTGTGCCTGCAGGCATGGCAGTCATTGCTGACTTTGTAATCCCATGCAAGAGTGCATGCTAGAATGAATCAGTAGTTGAATGTCTGACATCATTCCTCTTTGGAACACATTTTGGATCACACGTGTCGGGGGGGGAGGGAGGGTGGCTAAGAAAATGGCATGGTGTATGCCCTTCATTAAAGCAGAGACCACCCCAGAGCATCCTCCATAATTATAGTTGTGTTGGTCATAACCTGGCAAACCAACCAATAGGAGGTGAGAGATTGTTCTGGGAGCAGAGGCAGCACAGGAAGCCTCCCTGCCCCCCACCATGGCACCCAGAGCAGAGAGCCACAGGGAGCAATCAGCCATTTTGAGCAACTTGTGACTGCAGCAGGTTGGTCTTGCTTTGAGTAAGGGATAGGACTAGGTTGATCTCTTGGGGTCTCTTCCAACCCTAATCATCTATGATGCTACGTCCTCCAGTCCCCGCATCCCCACACACACGCACACACACCTGTATGGTCTGCTTTTGATCCTCACGAGCCCATCCAGAAGAAAGCCTAGCTCTGAGCAGAGCAAAGCACCCAGTCAATGTCTTTGTAATAGGCGCAGTATTTGTCTAGACTTACCACTGGTGTCTCTTGTTTTGAGGTTGCATCCTACAGGATTTTTTTTTCTCTCTGCACTCAATTGCTATCTGAATCCCCTCCTTCACCACGCTGTTCGTGATGTTATTGTACGGGTGATTTTGGGTACATCTCTCCGAACTTTGTGAACCTCTGGCCTAGCTATGTGCTGGAATGAGGGTCTCTTAGATGGCATTCCTGTTCAAGTGCTTTGTAGAAATGAAGGAGGTCTCATGGTATGTGGGTTTTAACATCAACCAGATGTGTATATATAAATTGATTATATGACTTCCAATGCAGAGTAAGAGAGTAGGTAGAAGAGCAGAAAAGCATAGTAAATAGGGAATTGTGGGATGGTACTCGAGAATGTTACCCCAAAAAATTCCCACAGGAGATTACCCCCGGTTACACTAGCATGGGTTTATTGTTTGAGGAATTAGCACTCCACTATATGAGTGCTTTGTCACATGCATCTGACGAAGTGGATCTTTGCCCATGCAAGCTTATGCTCCAATAAATCTGCTAGTCTATAAGGTGCCACAGGACTCCTCGTCGCTCTTCCAAAAAATAGAGCTGCCAGTAAAGGTTTAAACTAAAGAAGATAGAGCTGCCACCAAAGGTTTAAACTAAAGAGGGATCAGCTATCTCACTCTCACAAACACCCTTCCATTCATTCACTCATTCACACACATTCATTCCTGCCCTGAGGCACTCACACAGGCATATGGGTTGCAGAAGGAGCCAAGGCATGTAGATTCTGAAGGGTCTGTCTGCTGATCATGGCTGAGTAGCTGGTCAGGAGAGATGCTGGCTGTAGAGAGGAGCTTCTCAGGAGCAGAGGAACTAAAAAAAGAGAGTCTTACATGTGCTCCCTCTCCTTTTATTGTGTCTGAATGGCCCCTGTAACTCATCCACCTCATCACCAGGAAGCATGCCCAGACTTCCCTTTATCCAGCAAGCAGCAGTCTGATGACTCATCACCATGTGCTCCATGTGCCTCAGCTTTGTAACTCCTACTAAACAAACACACACACACACACACACACACACACACACCTTCATCACAAAGATTATAAAGTTGCAGCTTACAGTAAGTTTCTGAACTTATAAAGCAAAGTTGCTAAGAGTTACAAAGTTGCAAGGTTTTGCAAAGATTTCAATGAGTTGCAGTTTAAAACCTTAGACCTTACAATTTAGTGTATTTCCAGAAAATGCATGTTAAAATCAAGTAAGCTCAGGCAGAGGCTTTTTTTATGCAACAGAGGACTACTGGATCCAGAGTTCTGAAACTCAGGTGTCAGCCTGCTTCTACTCTGCAAAGTGCACAATTAGAGCACCAGTACAAGCCCAGGTTGAAAGTTAACTCTGCAACGAAAACATGCCCCCACATATGCAATTTCATACCACGTCTAAAACCCATACATCTACCTTAGATTTTTTGAGAGAGTTATTGGTCTAGTGCTTGGTAGTAATTGAACAGCTTGTATCTGTATTTAGGGGTAGGTACAAGAATATTAATTAGATCTGATAAGCTATTTCCTTTTTGCAGTATTGACTAGAGTAGCTCAGGTCAATCATTTATTATCCAACCTCTTTAATGCTTAGTTTTTGGAATGATACTCTTAATGTATAAACAGAGAGATGTCATACCCTTGACTTGATTATATTTATTTGTCCTTCAGTCGTTTAAATATTTTTCTCTGTAGAGTAGTATTGATCTGGTCTAGGTTAGTCTCTGTTACAGCCAATTATTATTTAAGCAATAGTTAGTGTCTGACTTTTATGCCAGTTTTTTGTTTCAATATTGATATACATTGTCTTCTAAATAATCCCTTTTTAAATGGATGGCTATTGAGCATCCTCCACCAAATTTCCTTTATCAAAATTTGTTTTTGACATCATACACTTAAACATCATCCCATATTTAAAAAAAAAGAGTGGTAACCATCTTTGTGTTCTGTTAAGTGTCTTAAAAATGTAATTAAGCAAGACCTGATAAATTGAGCAAGACAAGCACAGCACGGAATGCCAGTAATTCAGCAAGACCATTAGGTCATTTGGAGACATCAAGACTTCAATTTATAAAAGTGGAGGTTTTAAGAAAAAAACCTATGTTCCCTTGAATACTAATAATGCTGATAAATAATAAGTATATTAAAATAAAATCAAAACATACATTTTGTGTACAGTACAATTTATTGAAACAAAAGACAGGACTATGCAGCACTTTAAAGACTAGCAAGATGGTTTATTAGGTGATGAGCTTTCGTGGGCCAGACCCATTTCCTCAGATCAAATTGTGAGGAAGTGGGTCTGGCCCACGAAAGCTCATCATCACCTAATAAACCATCTTGTTAGTCTTTAAAGTGCTACATAGTCTTGTCTTTTGTTTCAGCAAGATCAGACTAACACGGCTACATCTCTATTACTATTCTACAATTTATTGGTTATGGTTAGATTTTAATTTTTATGGATTCCTTGTAATAGTTTCTAAGAGCTTGTCTACACTGGCTCTCTAAATTGGTACTGCTGCAATTGATGCAGTTGCATCGATTTAGCTGGTCTGGAGTAGACATGATAAGTTGATGGAGAGCACTCTTCTTTCAATTTCAGTACACCATCACTACTCTGAGAGGTGGAGGCTAAGTTGGCGGGAGAACGTCTCCAACCTACAGAGTGGAGTGTATACACCATGTTAGGTTGATGTAAGCTACATTGCTCAAACAAAGGAGAGAAAGGAAGTATTATTAGCTCCATTTTATAGGGGGGGAACTATGACACAGAGACGAAATAACTTGCCTAAGCTCATGCTAGAATTAAACTCTGCTTGCCTGAGTCCCACCAAAAACATTTTTGTGCTTACTCACAGTAAATGCCTTATTTCTGCCGCACAAATGTAATACTACAAGGCCAGATCCTGAGAGATACTGAGTATCTGCAAATCTCACTGAAATCCATTGGAAACTGCAGAGGTTACATTCCTCGCAGGCCCATAATTGTACAGTTGCAGAGCAAAATTCTGATTGATGGGAAATCTTAACAATTTTTAAATGATAAAATTAAAAAATAACAATCCTGTACTACCTCTAGATTAAAACAATGAGGAGTCCTGTGGCACCTTATTCTCTAAAGTGCCACAGGATTTCTCATTGTTTTAGCAAATACAGCTACTTCTCTGAGGATACGTCTACACTAGCCCCCTACATCAATCTAGGGAGGCTAATGAGGGTGACCGAAATTGCAAATCAAGCCCGGGATTTAAATATCCTGCGCTTGATTTGCATGTTCCCAGCCAGTCGCCATTTTAGAAATTGACTAGCCCGAAGTAACTGCCCGCGTCTACACGCGGCAGTGAAACGGGATTCCGATTTAAAGCCCCTAAATCGAATTAGCTGGTAAACCTCATTGCAGGAGGAATACCAGCTAATTCGAGTTAGGGCTTTAAATCGGAATCCCATTTCACTGCCGCGTGTAGACGCGGGCAGTTACTTCGGGCTAGTCAATTTCTTAAATGGCGACCAGCCGGGAACATGCAAATCAAGCCCGGGATATTTAAATCCCGAGTTTGATTTGCAATTTCGGTCGCCCTCATTAGCCTCCCTAGATCAATCTAGGGGGCTAGTGTAGCTGTACCCTGAGAGTTTTACCTCTAGATTGTAGCTGTGAATCAGATCAAATAATTTATAAGAATTCTTAACTAAGACTAGAAATTAAGCTATTGTTAGGGTGTTCAGTGATCAGGAGAGCCTGTATTCAGTGCAGCTCAAATCAGAATACTTCTCTTTTATTTAAGTAAGTGAAAGGCAAAGCCCTGCTCTCTCTCATATACCAGCCATTTTCTAATCCATTTCTTCAGTACGTGCTTCAACAATTCTCCAGGAAAATGAAGTCAGTGCTTTGAGTTGTGTGCTTTTAAAGTTCAATGCTTCATTGAGCAAGAATGGTCAGACTTGGCATTTGTAGGTACAACTCCAATTTAATCCAACACACTTTCCTCTGAGTAGTATAAATAGCAAACCAAATCATGATTTCACATTACATAATACTATGATCATGGTTCTGTCTTACTTGTATTGTGAATTCAGCAGGAGTTGCACCTGCTTATACAAGTGACAAATTTAGCTTACAGTTTTAACTTCTGCAAGGTCCATTGAACTAAACTGTCACTATATTCTTTAACTGTACTACAGTTACGTAGGTTAAGTATGCAACTAGTGAGAATTGAAGAAACTACACCTTAGAAGGTTAGGTACAAGGACAAAATAAAGTCAAATATGATACAAGTTCCTTTCCACCCTCAGAAGAAATCTCCAATCCAGAATCGATCTAATTCACTGACTAATGAAACCCTTCAAAGCTAAGTCTAATTTAAATTCAACGGCTTTGGCTCTATTTGAATATATGTTGCAACCCCGCTAGCAATCACCACACACTGCACACTAGTTGAATTTAGAACAGAGCTAGTAACTATCCCATTTTTGAATTCATAAGATAAGGGAATTTATTTCCTTAAACCCATCCATGAGTAAAATAATTCATCTATCAGAAACCTCAAGACTTCAGTGGGATTACTGATGTGCTTAGTTTTAAATCTATGCTTCTGTGTTTTGCTGGGTCATTGTCTACAAACTACTCTTACCTAGGTAGGCAGTAAAGAAATACCCAAACCACACACATAATTAAATGCAGACTCATCAGCCCCATGTCTGGCCCATAAACATGCTTAACATTTAATCATCCTGTATTAATTAAATTTAATACATTAATTAAATAAAATCAAGAATTAATGAAAACAAAGCTGAAGTCAAACTGTGACAGAAAAGCATAATTTATCTGAAAGAAAATAAATTAAAATTCAGAATTTACCATTTTTTAAATGAGAACTGTGAGCTATGGTGAATTTTATAATCAGCATCCTTATGTCCATTATATTTTATTATGATGCTTTTGTTTTATTTCTGGTAGCACCTAGTAATCCCAGCTGATATTGGGTCCACATTGTGGTAGCCAATGTACAAACACATACTAACAGTCCTTGCCCTGAATAGGGTCGCCTGCAGTGTTCCCTCTAAGCTGTGTGGCAGCATAGCTGCACAGGTGATTAATCAGCCCACCCAGTCAGTCAGCTCTGAGCACGAAGCCTCTGACTGGGCAGGGCTGATTAATCACCTGTGAAGCTGTCCTGCCCCACACCTTAGAGGGAACACAGGTTGCCAGATGTTCAGTTTTCAACAGGAACACCTGGTGGAAAAGGGACCCGGGCATCTCCAGTCAGCATTGTCAACCAAGTCATTAAAAATCTAGTTGGTGGTACAGCGGGACTAAGGCAGGCTCCCTGCCTGTTGTGACTTTGTAAATGGCTCCTGGAAGCAGCAGTATGCCCCCCTTCCAGCTCCCTGCAAAGGGGCAGCCATGGGGCTCTGCACCCATCTCTGCTGCTCCCATTGGCTGGGAACCAAGTTGCTTGAGGTAAGTGCTGTCTGGTGCCTGAATATCTGAGCCCTCTCCCTGTGCCCCAATCTCCTGCCCCCACCCTGATCCCCCTTCTGCCATAGGAACCCTTCAGATCCAGCCCAGGGCACTCTCCTACATCCCAGACCCCTCATCCCCAACCCCACCCCAGATCCTGCACTCCTAGACAGAGCCTTGACCCCTTCTCACATCCCAACACATTGCTTCAGACAGAGCCTCCTCCCATACTTTGAACTCATTTCTGGCCCCGCCCTGGAGACTGCTCCCCAATCTCCTGAGCCAGCTTGGTAAAAATGAAAGAATGAATGAGGGTGGGGATAAGCAGCGACAAAGGGAGGGGAATTGAGAGAGTGGGGGCAGGGCCTCAGAGGAGGAGCAGGGCAGGGAAAGGGTGTTCAGTTTGTGCAAGTAGAAAGTTGGCAGTCCTAGCCCTGAAGAGTTGAAATTCCAATATAAGTTTTCTGGTTACATTAGTCCTGGTATCCTTTTATCGCTAATGAAAATTAGTATACAGTAGATTTCTTTAACTCTAGTTTATTCTATATTCTGAATAGTCATGCTGTGAATACAGGAGTGGATGAACTAAAATTGAACTGATCATTTTTTCTCTGGAAACAGCTATAGTATTACATTGCTGTCACTTTTTCTGCCTTTCTGTATATTTGTCAGAACTAACTGCTCTGCAAATAGTAACTGTCTTTCCTTATCATATATGTATTGCTCCCAAAGACATGCTGATATCTGATTGGAACTCCAATTCTGCAGTTGGTATGAACTTTAGTATATATTCATTATTAACCCACAGAATCTAGTAATATTCTGGAGTCACTGTGCTAAAAGCATTTTACCTGTCAAGACCTTAGTTCAGAATTCTCTCTTTTTGTCCTGAGTCAGGTGATAGTACATCCCCATTGACTCCTAAAACATATCAGGCAGGTAATTGCATTAGACCAAAATGTGTATCTTAACAATTTTAAACTTTTACACACTCTGCTTCCCCAAGCCTTGTCTGCAATATTTAAAAACCTAATCTCCCAAAACGGACCTGTTATTGCACACTTTGTGCTGTTGATTATGTGCTATGTAGTTTCATTGGACATATATAGCATTGCCCTGATAAAGGTCTGATGAACAAACTAATGCTACCACAAAGAAACTAAGGATACGATTCTACAAGACTTAGTGATGAGAGAGGGGCATCTGATTGCAGATTTTGGCCATAAAACTATATATCTCAAATTTGTTTGTCATCATTTGTATTTGCATTGCTTCATGAGGGTTAAGTCTCCCAGAATCTATTCATTAATACACACCTCACAGCACTTAAATGAGTTCACTAAAAAGTCTAAAAATTACCAGCCCAGATCACCCTTGTACACCCCAGTTAAACAACAACTTGATGAGCTGTCCGGTGATAAGAGCAGAAACTGGTCCCCTGTTCCTCAAGCCAGAAATCTATACCAAATTTCCACCACACCCTCAACCACCTTCACCTCAAATGCCTGTACAATTTTTCATAGACTTTACTCAAATGCTAACAAATAAGAATTCTGGAACATCAATGAAGTTAGCAAATTCAAAGTCTTGGAAAGGGCCTGCCTGCAGCCTTGCCTGTAGATGCTACCTTCTGTACTTCTAGAATGAGCATCCAAGATTCCAACAAACTCCACAATGAGAAATCTGTGCTGCCAATGGTCAGTTTACTCTTCTGCCAGCTGCAACCTATGCCAGTTCTTCCATTTCCTTCTCTGCCTCTCACTGTCCCCTCACTCTTATTTGGATTGAGTCATTGGCCCCTCCTGAATTTATAGAGACATTGAATAACTCATGCCACTGCATCCACCAAGTCAGTTTTGATAGAGATGTAGAGATGGAGATGTTGGTTGAGATTACACTTAGCAGGGGAAACACAAAACTCTGATCAAGCTTTGTTAAGCAGAGAGGAATCCATTTTCAACTATTTAGCTTTCAGATACATGCATTTGTGATATTTAAGTCTACTGACACATGGGAATGAACAAACTGGCCAGATGACAAGCGGAACTGAAATCAAGCCCTATTTGCAATTCAGACAACTCAGTTAATTTTCCCCCTTTCGTATTTTTCTTTCTTTTTATTCTGGCTTGCTGCTAGCTTGAGCTAGGAGCTGAAGACAAAATGATGAAGTCTCTTGAGAATCTTTCAGCTCATCTTCGGCTGCGATATCTCCATCAAAACAAGTGAGATTTTTTTCTCCCCACCCACTGTTTTAAGTAAAAGCAGTAGTTGATGAAAAAGAAGACTGATATCCTGCCTGACCCCCAAACAAGCACTGGAATTACACTTGAGTTTCCAACATGACAACACAACCAATTACCACTAGGCTAGGAGGCTGACCCCATTTGCCCCCTTTCTGTAAGATTTCTATATGACAGCAGCTTGTTTTTTACTTGGCATCTGTTTCCTGCTATTGATAGAAATGTACTATATCATCAGCAAAATCACCAAGCAAGTGGCATTTTCTGTACTTCTACATTTGTTGTTCAACCGCACTTGTCAGATTACACTTGTGCTGCTAGGCTAACCCTTTGCCAAAAACAAGGAGAAAATACTTATCTCTGCTGCCTCCTTCTCCCATCTTAACTGCCTAACTCTTTGCTTTCTAGAAGGAAATCTATTGACTATAATAGATCCACTGCAAGCCGGGTAAGCTTTTCTCAGATGCCTAATGTTCTCTTGATGTCAAACAAACTCCTTGCGAATGCAATCAAATGAAGTGTTGATCATTTATTAAGTTCAGAGTAACTTGTATGTGTCCCTGCATTGCTTGGTACAAGAGGAAATTGCAGAAGAAGATGTGTATTTTAAAATACTGTTTTTTTTCTCCGTGAATATAAAATATTATTTAGGAAACAAAGTGGATATTATTGAACATGTATTTGCCATTTGCAGCATTGTTTCTCCTAAGGCTTCAGGTACTGGGGTGGTGCAATTGCATGGCACTGTTGTAATAGCTAGGAAATCAGTTTTTAAAACAGGATTTTTATTCTTTTTTGCGTAGCCATGTGTGCAGATTGCTATGTAACATCTTGAACCTAGCAATGTAGGAGCCTTCTGCACCAGTCATTGTCTTAATAAACCCTAGACAGTTGAACTCAAATATTCTTGTAGTCTGGCTTAAACCTTCAGTTCTGAGTTAACAACTCAACTGTGACAACTTCACGGCTTGCAATGGAGTAGTAATGGCTATCACCAGCACAGTAGTCATAGTGGAGGAATGGAAGTGAGGGAGCCCTTAATCCTTGAAATAGTGACATTCTTATAGATTTTCAGAATAATTAAAAATGTAAGAGAACTAAACCTTTGGGGTATGTCTACACAGCAGTGTTATTTCAGAATAACTGATGATATTCTGAAATAACATAGTCTGAGTCTACACTACAAGTAATTATTTTGACATTATTTTGACATTATGTCGAGCTGGACGACTTCTTACTCTGATTCCTGTAACCCTCATTTTACAAGGAGTAAGGGAAGTCAGAGGAAGAGTGCTCTTCCTCTGACTTCCTGCTGTACAGACAGCACAAAAAGCCAAAATAAGCTATTTCGATTTAAGCTATGCAATTGACGTAGCTCAAGTTGTGCAGCTTATTTTGGCTTTAGACCTGCTGTGTAGACATGCCCTTCAAGACTATACTCAGCTCTATCCAGGTATTGAACACAAGTTTCATAAAATCAGTCACTGTGTAAGGTAGAATAAGAATGGATTTCATGCTTGGAATCTGAATTCATTTGCTTTTGTAGTTTGGTCAGATTCATAAAAAAAAACTCTTTTAAATGCAAGAGGTGAGGATTTCACTGGATGATAGCCAACGTGTTAGTGGGTGTGGAACTGATTTAGGTAGATTATATAATTGCCTTCATTTTTCAAACATTGTGCTAGCAGAAAAACAACAGCATAAACATTGTGCTTTTGCTAATTTAATCCCTAAATTACCAATGTGACCTCAGCTTGGGGAGCAGATGCACTCTTTCTTTCAGGCATCCATTTAAACAATGAATGTCCTTGGCTCCCAAAAAAGTTGTTTGTGTTTCAGTTTGAAATTCTGAGTTTCACACTTATGGACACTTTCAGAAAGTGTCAATCTGCTTTCTCTTCTGCAAAGGTCTCTCTCTCTCTCTCTCTCTCTCTCTCTGTGTGTATGTATCTATACATACACACACAGAGAAAGAGAGATTTCTCAAGTTAATCTTTCACATGGAGCTCTCTTCTTTGCAGCATCCTTAGTTGGATTGTAGGTAAATAGGGCTTATAAACCACCCAATGACCAATAAAGAGTTAAAGAAGTCTGCAGGCCCCAATTACTGCTCTCCACCCCAGCCCTGGCCTTATACCTGGAGGTCCTGCCATACTCAATTTAGTATGAGATTCAGCTGGGGAGGAGCTTTGCAGATTGCCATAAACAAAGAGCAGTAAAAAAGAGGAGTTCCTGTACCTTCTTCTTAGGAGAAAGCTCAGGAGAGCACTGTGAATGGAATTCTTCTCCTGGCTGGCAAGGTTGAAAAAGGAGCTGGGGTGAGTTGGCATTATTGATTTACTTCCTGTCAATCAGTGATGAGAGCAGAATTGAATTTAGGCCTTAAGAGGAGCAAAATACTTTTTTTGGTTTGCTAGATGTGTTTTAATACTGCTGACGGACTATAAGGCATGGGCTATCGCCACATGCCTCTTGTAGCACAGTATGGTACACTCCTTTACTCCCCCTGAATTTTCCCTAATTTGGGTGGGTATAATTTCAGTTTAACGGCCCTGGGCAAAGAGAAGCCAGCAAACCCTAGTGAAATAGTTCATTTCCTAATAAGATTTCAGCGAAGGAGCAGTCACAATAAACAGTCCAGTAGGTCCTCACCACCACCCCCAAGTCCTTGTTCAGAACTCCCAACTTGAGGTCTACAAGGCAAAGCTTCTAGTTAGGCTGGTATCCTAGAGCCTGAGCAGAAAAAACAACCAACACCTACTGTAGCCTTTTACTTACCTCTCACTTGCTCAGTTCTGGTCCAAACAACCCACTCCTGCAATGGAGAGGGGACTCTTGATTATACTCCCAGGATGTCCTGGCTATAGGCTCCAGCCTGTCCCTTAAAGAGGTAGGATAAACTTCACAAGGATATTATATAGGACACTTGCCCTGAAAGAATGGGGGACTCTAGGGAACCTGGCTGATATGAATTTTGCTAAGAAGTTCATCTCCATAAATCACTGTAGATTTGCTTTACATTGTAGAGGTACATTGTATCAATCTCCTATCTTATCTGAATCTGTACTCAACCTGTTTTTGCTCTGCTTATGTCTAATACAGACACTCTCCTAGTGCTAGTCTACACCTCTTAAAAGTCAGCTCTCTGAAAAACCTAGACGTGTTAAGTGACCCCATCAGATGTGAACCCTTCAAAGAGCAGTGCCATATAATAATAAATATTGATATTAGGATAGTGCCTAGTTAGCAAGCTAGTCATGGTCTTGTCATGCTAGGAACTGTACAGAAAGATTTTGGGGTGGGGACTACCTTAGTTTAACACCAGATGCAATAGAGAGTGAACCAAAGAGGAACGGAGGAGAGAAAATGGCACACTTAGCTTAGTGCTGTTTGAAGTAAGGCAGGGATCATTATCCCTATCTTTCAGATGGAGAGGCTGTGACACAGGGTGGTGCCATGAATTATTCAAGGTCACACAGCAGACTGGTTGATCAGAGTGGTCAGATAAGTAGCAAAAGGATGTATCAAACCCAGTTTTCCTCATTCCCTATCCATTACACCAGACAGTCTATCTTGCCTTATATAAGCTCTTTGAAATGCCTCAGAGGCAGAAGAGCAAATGGCATTCAAATTGTATATCCAACTTCATTCACTTGAATTTATAACCTCTAAATAGTATATTAAAAGTCACTAGCTTGGAGCTTGACTCATCTAATTTTGCATGCTAAAACGCATGTCCTACATCAAGTGCTGAGAATATTTTTGCTTCTGAGAGCTTAGCTGACTCTTCTTCAACAATTTTTATTGGATAATGTTCACATTTTATGGCTTTAGTTAAATCGTGTGGATAAATACATATACCTATTTCATCTGGTTGGGATTTTTTTCAATTACAACCATAGAATTTGAACAGTCTGTCATACAGTCAATTCCATTTTTTCTTTGATAAACTTTTGGAAGCAGGGACAGTGGCTACATTTGTATTTAGTGTAGTGATTAGCAACATGGAAACCCAGTCTGAATGGGGACATCTGGAAACTACTGAAATATAAATATTAAATGATAATGCAAATTTTTTATATGGTGAAGTCCACTCAAAGGGTGGAATAGAAGTTTTCTTTAGAGGGTTTGGGAAGATTCTGGTTGCCCCATCCTACAAACATGAGACCTACAAAAAACATACACAGAAAGGCAACCAGAATAGCTTCCGTTTGAGGAGAGCTTGGAAAGATAGCTAGTTCAGCTTGGAAATGAGGTGACTACAGGGGGATATGACAGAGGTCTAAACTTCTTCACATAATACAGTGAAATCAATATACAGCAAGTTTACAACAAAAGTAATTACTTCTTCACACAGCATATTTTTAACCTGTGGATCTCATTGCCATGGTTTTATAAAGGCCAAAAATATAACTGGGTTTCAAAAAGGATTAGATTATTATCCATAATGCTTAGGCATGCTATCCTATGTTCTGGGATGTCCATAAACCTTCTACTACCAGAAGCTGGTAATGTTAGGTTAGTTCTTGTGCTGTTAGTATAGTGTAGTGACCTCCCAATGCATTATATGCTTCCATAACATTCTTTCCTGTGCCAAATCTGGCATATTGTAGGGTAGGATGTCTTGAGGAATGTGTCTGTTGAAACCATCCACCGATTGTGTTTTAGGTCTCAAAGGGTGTGTCTAAACTACACCCCTCTCCCGACAAAGGGATGCAAATAAAGCACTTCAAAAGTGCAAATGAGCCCGGGATTTAAATATCCTGGGCTTCATTTGCATACACACGTTCAGGCGCTGTGCCGATCACGCGCCATTTCGAAAGTGAAAGTGAAGTCTAGCCGCGGCTCTGCCAACAGTGGGGAGCTTTTTCAGCATATCCTGTACTCCTCAAAAAATGAGGAGTACAGGATCTGCCGAAAAAGCTCCCCACTGTCAGCAGAACCGCAGCTAAACTTTACTTTCAGTTTCAACACAGCCTGATCAGCAGAGCGTCGGAACGTCAGTAGGCAAATGAAGCCCGGGATATTTAAATCCCGGGCTCATTTGTACTTCCGAAGTGCTTGATTTGCATCCCTCTGCTGGCAGAGAGATGCAGTCTAGACATAGCCAAAGAGTGATGGAGGTCTTTTCCATCCTGCTTTCATTGGGTCATAGTCAAAGATAATTCTCTCAGGGCAGCTGGTTGTATTTCAGAGCAGATGACCATACCAACTTAGAAGGATTCAACTGTTTGAGGGAGAAGGGCCTGTTTAGTTGAAAATGGATCTCTTAATTTGACTTGAATTTAGAGCATTTGATTATTTCAATCATTTGGTGATCTTCCATCTGAAAGGGATCCAACTTTTTTACACTCTCCACAAGGAAAGGCAATATTTCAGTCCCACAATATATTGACCACCACATACTTGTATATTCTTATCTCCATTTCTCTACTTATTACTATGTTCAGTTTGCAAAAGAGGTGTCCATTTATTGATGATTCTTGGGCTATGTCTACACTACAAGATTTTTTTGAGCAAAAATGACTGTTTTTGCACAAAAACCAGCGGAGCGTCCACACCAAGCACATTTTTGCGCAAAAAAAATACAGTAAATCGACACGACAGAGGGCTTTTGTTGGTAGCATTATTCCTCTCCCCATGAGGAATAACTCCTTTTTGTGCTACAGCTCTTGCGCAAAAAGGCATGTGTGAACGCTCCTCAGGCTCTTTTTTTGCAAGAAATCCCTATCAGAAAAAGCACAGGTGCCCTGTTAATGGCCATCTGTTAATGGCCATCAGAGCTTTCTTGTGCAAGAGCGACCATGCAGTGTGGATGCTCTCTTGCGCAAAAGCACATCGCTTTTGCGATGTGCTTTTGAGGGGTGGACGCGCTTTTGTGCAAGAAGATTTTGCGGAAGATCTCTTCTGCAAAAAGCTTCTTGTGCAAAAACCCTGCAGTGTAGACAAAGTCTTGTAGAGTGGCCTTTCAATTTTTTCTGGGTGACGCCCTTGTTCTCAGCAAAGGAGCAGAGGTAAGTTAAATTATGAACAAACCTGGCAACGGTTTAGATTGAGAGTTGATGTTTCTCTAGTTAGAACTTCCCTGAAACAATTCCTATTTTATGATCTGAATTACACTGGAGGTGAGACTAGATAATCACAATGATTCTTTCTGGCCTTAGAGTTTTATGAAACCTTCATGAAAGCTTTTCAATTAATTTCAGTTTGCAGGATCAAGCCCTTATGAATTTTAAGCTATGTGGGGAAAGAGCTAGTATCACTGTTTTGTTCTGTATAAGTCTGAGTGCACTGTCTGTGCTTAGCAACTGCAATTATTATAATAGCAACACTTCGTATCCCCCATTCAATTTGAATGAGAACTGGCAAATTCTACTTTTGCCTCAAGGCAGATAGAAAACGATGTTTAACACATCCAGTACAAAGGTTAAGTAAAACCTTAATAATTAGGTGGTCGTTCACATATTAACAAGTTTAGAGGATGTGTGATTACTCCTGGTGACATTAATGGGAATTCTATGCATGGAATGAAGAAAGAATATGACTATTGGTAGTAATGCAAATTGAAACAAATCTCCAAAACATAGCTTTTAAAGCAAAGGCCATTCATGCAACTCTTTACTTTAGTATCTGAGTATCATATGCAATTAATGATAAAAGGATACGTTTGCATTATGATTTTATGGCAGCTAAATGAAGAAGCTGAATAATTATTAACTAAAAATTGCCATTAGACATGTAGCAGACATTTGAAAGCAGATACTGTGCTTGGCGACCAACTAGTAGCCCATGACAGCAAGCTAGGAAAATACATTTCAATGTCATTTGGAAAACACTAGCAAACATGAAAAGGATTGAAAAATTGATTAAAATGTTGCTGGATACCTGACAGTAATTTGAGTTAGAGACAAATAATGAGGTCTGAATGATTTCTTCAACAACAGCAGAAATAAATCCCTGATAAATACGTCATCAAAGTGTAGCTGTAGCAAATGAAATATGCAAAAGGTTGTGAGTGAATTCTCAAATATGGCTCCATGCTTCTTCACTCAGCTGACCACTCAGCACATTTCATTTTCACACACACAACTCTCACGCTCTAACTTTATCCAATCGGTATAAGCATCCCCTTTTGTTTCCTCCTTCCACGTACACCCAGCTCCTGAAACCACCTTGCTCTTTTTGTTGAGACATTCTTCCTTCAAATCACTGCTTTAATACACACTTGGTTCAGAAGGCCTACAAACTCCAAACTTCCCCCTTCATGAAGTGATGACGCAATGGAGGAAAAGGCACAATCCACTGACTGCTTCCATAAAACAGGACTGAGAATAAGCATCACATTTATTGATATCCTTCATGCCTTCTGTTATCTGTTTAGATAATGAGATGTATTTCATACACAACCTCATAAATTATAGTCCATATACATCTATTAACTGGAACATAAACTCTACCAAACTTTCTTACACACCCACATATACATTAGATCTTGCCTATATTAGAGTTTCTGGTCTAGTTGTAACTGGAATTAATGGACAGTGAGAAATTCAAGTCAATGACCTCAACACAAGACCATGCTGATGGATGAGGCATGCCCAGTCAACCAGTATTATGAACTGGTATCCAAATTCCCCACAAGTCATAATCACAAAGGAAATGTCCTTACTTCAGATATCATCAGGCAAGGTGACCTCAAGTCAGGATGACCCTGGAGCAGTAGAGGATACACAGGCAGACAGATAACAAGCAAAACAGTGTGGGATACAAAGGGAGGATTTGGCAAATGTGCACCTGCCATGGAACAGCGGTGCATCCATACCTGTTTCTGTAAAAACTGCAAAGATTGAATATGATTAAGGCTGGTTATTTGTCATAGTAAAATGTCAAAATTCTCTTGCATTTTTGTTATGACTTGCTGCTTTATCATATCTTTTAAAAAATATTAAAACACAATAAAATCCTGACTTACTAGAAGCGACTACAGTAATTCCTCATTTAACACTATAGATATGTTTCAGAAAATGATGGTGTTAAGTGAAAACATGTTATGCAAGGTCAATTTTCCCATTGAAAATAATGGAAAAGGTGGGGGTTGCATTTCAAGAGGTGGTGTCTGTTGGGACCAGGACATAAGGTTGGGGGAGAAAGGGGACTGGGTTACAGTAGGGAGGGGAGGTGTTTGGCTCTGGGGAAGGGAAGGGAAGGAGAGGGGAGGGGGATTGGGTTGGGAATATGCCCCTGTGACGGGTCTGCTGGGACCCGCACCGCGTCCGGAGGGGGAGGGTCACCGGGGAACGGCGCGGCAAGCGGCAAACCCTCTGCCACTTTGCAAGGAGGCAGGGGAAGCCCCGCGCAGCTGCCAGCAATGGGCCGGCTGGGGAAATCATGTTATTCCGGGGATGGTTGTGTAATTCAAAAAACATTCCCTAAAAAAAAATTGTGCTATCGCGAAAACGTGTTAAGCGGGCACGTGTTAAATGAGGAATTACTGTAGTCCCATTGAAATAATGTGAGTAAATGTTTGCAGGATAAAGGCCTGGAGTCTAAATACGTATTTGCTAAGGGGGAAATTTTGTATTTCTGACTTGTGTTGACTATTTTTAAAATATTGCTCAACACGAGTGAAGGTTACAGAATTGAGTCCCTATAAAACATAGTTCTCTGTGAATTTTTAACATGATTTTAAAAATATCTACTGTTTCAATGAATGAAGTTAATCTTTTTCAGAAAGGACTCCCATCTTAGGTCTTGATTCTGCACATTTTTACTACCTCTTCAGATCCTGAATAATAAACATACACATCTTGTCAATTGAAACTGACACCGATTCAGTGTTAGCAGATGCTATTATGAACTGAACTTGGCCAACTCACCATTCATTCCTTTAGTTCAATACTCTGGAGTTGATTCTATTTACAGTATTAACATTTAAACTGTCTTACATTTCAGTTACTCTTTTTTTGTAGGTAAATTAAAAAATCGGAAATATAAATCTGGCAAATTTCCAAACCAGAAAACTTAGTTTTAAAAAATTATAACACCATTTAAGGCAGCTCAGTTTCTTTTAGTGCTTAGATTTTGAGAAAGATGTGCTAAATATGTGGTTATCACTTTACAGCCTTAACTGTTTTTTAGTAAAGTTTTTTGTCTATACATATTATAAAACAGTACCAGAGAACACAAGACATCATGCTTGCTCATTACACATTCAAAATGTCACTTTCTTGGACATAAACAACTTGTGCCTAGAGAAGCTAGTTTGAATATGATCATTCATAAGGGTATGTATAGTTTTCTCTATAGTTGTTGTCATGCTACAACAAAACCTTAAACCCATCAGGAATATATAGAACTTTGACTATCAAATGTCAACCTTGCCTCCAGAAATGACAAAGTACTTCAAACTAAGAAGAGTCAAAATACTTTAAAAAAGAAAAGGGTTCTCCCTGAAATTCAGAATCTTGGTTTATTTCCTCCAGCAACAGTCTGTCTTGATCACTGCAATCACTGTTTACTTTATCAGTTTCCCCTGTGCTTTAAGTATAATGGCACTGATACAATATTGTATATTGTTATCTTATTGCCAGATAAAATGGCAACAGGAAAAGGTCATATAAGTAAGGCTTTAAAAATGTGACTCACTGTTTTTTTCTTAAGTCAGTCCCACTGACAGGGAGGGGCAAAGGAGGTAATTGTCCCGGGGTCCACTGATTCAGAAAGGCCTGGGGCTCCCAGCCACAGCTGCTGCTACTGCAGGAGCAGTGGCAGCTGGATCCCCAGGCCCTTTACATAGAGGCCGGAGCACCGCACGGCATGCTCCAAGCATCTTGGAGGGCTGGCTGCTCCAGCCCCACCCCCTTTGCCTCTGAGCCCCCCTCTCACTCTTTGCCCAGGGACCCGGCAAGTTTGTTGTCCTCCCCTCCCTTAAGTTATTTCTGGCTCTTATGGAGCATGCTGGGGCTAAGGCTTTGCAGGTATACACATGAAACTCGGCTTTGTCCATATTCCCCAAAGCTTAAATTAAATTCTTGCTGTGTGCTTCAGCAAGAAGACTCTGGTGTGTGTTCTGAGTGTGCATATTTGTCTTCCTTCATTGCTATTTGTATAGCTTCCTCTGAACTTTTTAAAGGATGACAGTGTTTACATTTAGCCTACCTTGGCTATTAGATTCTTATTTTGCCCCATGATTGACTCATTCCTATGGTGCCATGTAAGAGACCTTAAGTCTGTTGGATGTGTTATTTAAATATTTGATTTCTTCCATTAGTTCATCTTCCTCCCATTTCACCTCTTCAGAAGCTTACATCAGTAACTTAAAGATGTGCAATCTTCTGGATGGCTACAACTACAGTGCGTGGAACAAACAAGTGGTATCTAGGGAGAAGCTAACAACATATTACAGGAGTCAGTCAGCCATACTGCGGATGTAGTGGTGTGGTAGCCCTCTCCAGCAGGGAGAGGGTTGCAAGCAAGCCAGAGGAGTTTGTGCAACCCTGGCCAATCAGGTCCAGGCTGGGCCCTATAAAAAGCTTCAAGTGCTCAGAGGAAAACACTCTTGCTCCAGCTGTGGAGCAGGAGGGGACTGGCTGCCTGAGACATATTTCTTCACACAAAGCACAATCAACCTGTAGAACTCCTTGCCAGAGGATGTTGTGAAGACCAGGACTTCAACAATGTTCAAAATTAACTAGATAAATTAATGGAGTATAGGTCCATCAATGGCTATTGGCCAGGTATTTCTAGCCTCTGTCAAAAGTTGGAAATGGTTGACACCAGGAATGGATCACTTGATGGTTGCCTGATCAGTTCATTCCATCTGGGGTACCTGGTACTGGCCACTATCAGAAGACAGGACACAGGGCTAAATGGACCTTGGGTCTGTCCCAGTATGGCCATTCTTAGCTTCTTATGGAAGCTACAGAGGGTACCTGAGTTGGAGCAGTGCCGGGAAAAGGCAAGCAGAGCTGGAAAGCTCTGGCCCAGCAAACTCCCAGGCTGCAGAGCTGATACAAAGGCCGGAGGGTGCCAGGGCTACAGTGAGGCAGCCAGGACAACAGAAGGCAGTAGGTCCACATCCCCTTGCCAATGATGAGTGGCTGTTTCAGGCTACAGTTTGCCCCTGAGGCAGGGACTTGATGGTAACTGGCATTCGGTCATGGAGACAAGGTAGACATAGGGGATTGAGATTCCCTGGCAGAGGAGGATTCCAGAGTGTGGAGGCAGTCAGGGGCAGCCCGTGACTATAGGCCAACTCAGCCGTCACCTAGGGCGCCGCCTTCAACGGGGCACCAGGGGCACCCGATGATGACGTCACGGGGTACCCGGGCGCCCGATGATGACATCACTCCATTGACGGCCATGCAGGCGGGGGCACTGATTGCGCGTTCCACCTGGGGCGCCAGCTGCCGCAGCCCGCTTTGGGCCGCTCCTGGGGGCAGTACTGTGAGGAGAGGGCATTGTTCAAAACAGAATGTGAATCCCAGCTGCCCTATGAACTCACTCCCAGAATGCTAATTCCTTCAACTGACTCATGGCATTTCCTGCCCACTGACCTGCCCCAAATTACTCCCTCACTTGTCTCTACCACTGCCTCGCAGTGCAATCACACACCCGATTTACATGTGTACATCTTGATTCAGTAAAAATGTTCTGTCTTTTTTTTTTTTTTTTTTTTTTTTTTTTTTTTTTAAGCAATGAAGATAAAATAGTACTGAATATGGAAACCCTCAACAGACTTTCTCATGGCATGTAGTGTTTGGGGAAGCTCTATAATGCAAGTCTGTGTAATGCAGGAGGTCAGACTAGTCCTTTCTGGCCTTAGAATTTACAAATCTGTAAACAGAATAACTCAAACTCTGTTATAAATGAGCTAGTTACCATTGGGTGCTATTGTTCTGACGTGCTCAACTGCTCTCACAAAAGGGAGTGAAGCTGGACTGAAACTAGGCCCTGAGTTGGATTGTGGCTGGTCAGGGCCCCCCTGGAGGGAAAGCAGGCCAGACCCAGAGTGTCTGGGTTTCTCAAGCATCCACCAGCAGTGGTTCAAGCAGCACTCTATGCGGTGGCTGAAAGGGAAGGGGTGGAGTCTGACACCTGGGCCCAGAGGGAGAAGAGAAATAACCTCACAGGGCCTGAGACTTTGTGTCCTGCTACCTCAAAGGGGATTAAACATTTGCAATGACCTGCTTGGAAAGGGTGCTGGGGAAAGTAAAGCCATGCAGCTGCAGCACAGTGCCCTGACATGAGGAGCGCACAGGAACCAGTGTCCTGATGACACCAAGTTACAAAATTGGGATGCAAATATAAAATCTCCCAAAGTGTAGTGTTGTTTGGACCCACTATTTACAAATTTCTGAATGGCAAGCAGGCCATACCCTACGTGGGGCGGGGGTGTTGATTTTAACTTAAATCGTTGTGGAGATCCTCTTGTGTCATGCTAAGTGATAGACACTGAGTCAAGGCATGCTATCTAGCAAAACTTAAAGAAAGTATATGGCTGGATGGTGAAATTATGCTTTCCTGTGCCTAGGCAACTGAACATGAGTAGCATAAATAGAAATCAAAATAGGATATTTCCCCAAGTGATTAAACATAAATTCTTCACTCTGTTAAAATACTTCTCTGAATTCATTCAGGCATCTGATAATCTGATTGGATTGTGGCCAGAAGCTTGTTTCATCGGACTTGGGTGTGCATTCTCAATGAACAAATTATTGCTGGGATGTGACACTTCAGATAAAAAGTCTTTGCTTTTTTAAAAAAAAAATTTAAAAAGCAAATTCAGAGGGTAGCATTCAACAACAGAGAGGTGCAGCCATGAATCTTCAGCATTTCTGCATGTATTAGTATCCACAGTATAAAAGTTTTCCTTGACAATAAAACAACAACCAAACAATTCCATCTGACACAGAACTGGGAGAAAACTACCTTTTCTCTCACCTAAAATGGACTTCATGTTCACAGCTGACTTTGGCAAAGTTAGACTGAGACATGATGAATCCCACTCTACTATCCAGGGCTTTGCGTATTCTATCATTTATAGCTGCAATATACAGAATCATAGTTCAGAATCCAACTTGCATTTTTAGAAAAAATTATAATTGAAGAATGCCTTAGAACAGGCCTGCACAACTCGGAAAGTGGCGAGGGCCATATTACTCCAAAGAAAACAGCTGCGGGCCACAAGTAGGGTTGCCAGATGCTCTCCCAAAAAATACCAAAAAAGCAGTCTAAAAATTTTTTTTCAAGCAAAAAAAAAAAACCGTCCGGTGCCCAGCCGGAAATTCAGAAAATACCGGACATTACACATGTCCGATATTTTCTGAATTTTTTTACCGGGCAGAGAGCGCAAATACCGGACTGTCCAGTACAAAACTGGACACCTGGCAACCCTAGCCGAGAGGGTGGGTTGGGGGGGGGTGGTACTTTATTAAGAATTTTTCAATTAAATCAAACAAATAATTTTTAAAATTATTTTAATTTTTATTTATTTTAATTATTTAATTATTTTAATTTTTATTTATCAATACAGAGTGCCCATCCCCTCCCCTTGCCTGCGGCCTCGCCGCCAGGGGAAGTGTGAGAAGATCAAGGGGCAGCATTGGGAAAAGTGGGCGCTCCTCCCCACTCCCTCCACCTCAGCTCCAGGAGGTGGGGAGTGGCCAGCCTGCCCCCCTCTCCCCACCCCAGGCCCCCCTCCGCACTGAGGAGCAGAGGTGGGGAAGGGGGGCTCTGCTTCTGCTCCCTCCCTCCCCCCCCCCACAGCGGGAGCATTTTCTTTTTAACTGGTCCGGCCTTTAACCCCCTCCCCCTTCACAGAGCATGGCGGGCCCCTCCCCCCCGCCCAGCCTCACCTGCCAGTGCCAGGATCTGGGCCTTGTGCAGCAGCAGGCGCCTGGAAGTGGCGCCTTGGCGCTCGGCTGAGCACACCTTGGGCATGGGGTCCGGGCAGACTGGAGCCATCCAACACCGAGCGGAGGCAAGCCCTGCTGGGCAGGTGCGGCATGGTGCGAGCCTGGCCCCAGTGTGCTCCCAGCCTCTCTGCCCCCCACGGCAGGCAGGGGAGACCTGGGGTGGGGGAGTTCCGTCCACGCGGCAGCGCAGCAGGCACGCGCTGCGTGGCGGAGTGACTCTGAGTGCTGAGGTGTTTTAGCGCCCCCCATAGGTTGGCGTCCCGGGCAGCTGCCCGGCTAGCCCTCCCCTTAATCCAGCCCTGGTCACGGGCCGCACAGTGAGCCCCTGCGGGCTGCATGCAGGCCACGGGCCGTATGTTGTGCAGGCCTGCCTTAGAAAACAGAATGGACACTGATACAATATTATCTTATGGAGACTACAGATAGCCTCAGACAGGTCTGAGGTGTGTGCCCCATTCATTTCGAAGTTTGAAACAAAGATGGCAGTTTAAAAGTCAACCACTTTATTAACTCCTGATTAATTTAGGAGAAACATCTAGCTAACAAGTCCCTGTGCCCCAAATCCAGACTGCTTCCTCAATCATAATTTCATCTGCAGATGTCCAGGGGCCTAAACCCTATCTGCCCAACATGCAGCAGCCAACACCTTCAGTTTCCCTTCAACCAACATTACACACAGTTCTGTTAACATGAAAATTTTGATCCAATATTGCTATTGCTGAATCTTCTCCTTATTTCTTCTCTCTGCCAAATTGAATTAAAGTCAATCAAAAGTACAATAATATCTTCCTAACACTACTTTTCCAAGTAACAATGGCTGTAGTTGCCATAGAGATGTTATACAATCACAATGGGGGGACACGTGTTCCTCTTTGTCTCATGACTCAAATGCCTTCCCAGTAAAGATTGTCTCTAACGTTAGGGCAGTGATATTAAAAACATTTTGAACATTTTGGTTTGACAGTCTCACTTCTAATGATGAGTTGAGTTCTTTTCAGAGTTGCTAGGTTATCACATGATTCAGCTGCTGAGTTGTCAGGATGCATGATACCTATCTAAGGTTCTGTATCTTGCTTTTATTCTTACACGAGTCTCTATTGCATATGGTATTTTCCTTGACATCTTCATAGTCCCTTCACTGTCATGCTTAGTGTTTTTTCTTTTCATCCAGGTTTCAGTCGAGTTATTTTTAATGCATGCCAAGTTTCACAATTATCAGACTCTGGTGGTTAGAGATTTTTCCTCATTATGCATGCACTGGATTTTTTGTCCCATAAACAGCAGTTTTTACTTTTTAATAAATACATTCTGAAGAGAATAAGGAAGCTTATTTCAAGGTGTTATCATGCTTTCAGGGCTTGTACAAGAAGCCTCTTTGCCTTTTTAGCCATTTAGTCAATGGAGGAAGCGTTGTTTGTTGTATATCATTTGCTCTAATTCCCCTAATTCAATATTAATTTTTCTCTTTGCTCTGCTGGTGTTCTTTTCTTTCATTTCCCATTGCTAGTGCTCAATTTTTATTTACTAGATCACATTTTCAATCTAGGTCAAGAAACTTGTGTCACAAGTAGACTTTAAAAAAAAAAAATCTGGGCAGCCACACCAACAAATGCACAGCAAATTCTGGATCTTTTTTTAAGACTGGGATTGTGTCCCCACCATAGTTCATGGTTTGATTGGAATGTTTTGAAGTATTTCTTTTGAATGTTTGTTTCTTAAACAAAACTGATTCATTATGTGTAAACTTCTAACACGCATAAGACACTGACTATCACCAATGAACTGTTAGCCAAGACCAAACAACTTAAATTAAATAGGCTGAACTTTGCCTCATTCCCCTGAGGATAGAACCATATGTTATTAAAGCTTTGCAATATAATCTGCTATAATCCGTTACTGTAAGCATAAAGGAAGAGGAGAAACACATTTCATTTTACACTATATGAATAGATTTAATTCTCCAAGCTGGTCCTTTTTGTCACTTCAGTAATTGGAGAGGTACTAATATTCTTACACATCAGCTGGATGGAACTCGCCTCTGGATGTAAAGTAGTGGAGGTCTTGGTTACAGACTCCAGATTCCATGCACTCAGGACCCATTCAAGCAAAGCATATGAGCAGATCATCCATGAAGTGTACGGGTCACATTGTGTCTCAAGAGGGTGTGAGCAACAGCTCCACTTCTCAACCTAGTCCATAAGTGTCACTGTTTGAATGAAAGAGCCGTGCTTGAATTCCAGACTAGTCCTCATTTTCAGTTATGTGAGTGCAGTAATGTTAGCGCCTCAATCAATAGAAGTATTGCTAGTTGACTTGGGCAGGAGTCATTTGATTACAGCCTGCATTCTGATCCCCTTTCTAGCATGAACAATTGCTTCAGTCCTTGTTTTTATCATAATTCTGAATATTTCTCCTTAGAAAACTCTGGTTCTTCCTCCAAAAGATTGGCTCAACTTTATTAAGGTTTCTTCATGAGATGTACACTTTTATCGAGGGAGTGTATTGGTTATCCTAAATTACACTGACTTCAGGACAATATGAATTTTCCTATAGAAAAGTGATCAAAGGAAAAGCTGAACAAAATATGTACAGAGTCTTAGATAAGTAACAATTATTTCTAAGTATTAAAATTTCTAGGGCTAGGTGACTGATATAAAACTCAGAACTTCTGTATGCTAGGATACTATATAATATAGTCTGTCCTAAAACCTGTTCTGTTCAATAAATGATGAAATCCAACCCATGCAGAAGGCCAGTATAAGAACTATGCAGCAATTAAGTCTCACTTAATAGGGTGGTCTAATGCATATTTGCCCTTGTGCAGAGGGTTGGTACAGAGACTTTCACCCAGTTGTACATTAAATAGAATTTATATATGAAAGGCTTTTCACCTAGGCTACAGCTGTGCCACGGTCAATGATATTCAGCAGTTACCATTAATGTCTCAATTATCCAAGTATCTGTATTGATTGCAATCTCAACCCAGTGTTGCATATTTTGCATAGCTTTTATTTTGATACTTTGAGGGAAATGGACTTATGAACACTGCAGATTTGGAGGGTGCTTAGGCATCTGAATTTGAAGACAGGAAATTAATGTTATCATAAAAGCTTAAATAATCAAGATTTGTTAAGCAGAGGCTCATGTTTTTGTTAAGTAGAGGCTCACCCTGGGGGCCAGAATCTCAGTCCTTCTACAGGTCCCATGGTGCTATCACAATGGTGTAAAATGACCTGAAAGTTGCTCTACTGGAGTCATTGAACTCTCCCTGTCTGGACGGCCAGCGCTATGCCAGCCACTCCAGTTCCCCCCCTGCCTGGGGTATGGTTGGTTGAGGAGAGTTCATTCTGGAGGCCAAAGGGGGCAGTGCTGAAGCCAGCAGAAAGGTCCTACATGCTCTGCCAATTCCCAGCCAGCAGTGTAAAACACACAAAAGTAAAACATTATTCTAAGATGTATTAGCAGGAGTATTGTAAACAAGACACAAGAAAAAATTCTTCTTCTCTACTGTGTGCTGATAAAGTTTCTATGGGAGTACTGTGTCCAGTTCTGGGCACCACCGTTCAGGAAAGGGGGGCAAATTGGTGAAACAAAAATAATTAAAGGTCTAGAAAACATGACCTGAAAAGATTTAAAACATTGGTTATGTTTAGATTGCAGAAGACTAAGGGGAAACATAACAGGTTCCAAGCATATCTGTTACAAAGAGGAAGAAAAAAAATTGTTCCTCTTAATCTGAAGACAGGACAATAAGTGGGCTTAAATTGCAGGAAGGAAGGTTTAGGCTGGACACTAGGAACAAAATCCTACTTTTGAGATGAGCAGGTTTCTCTCATACCTCTCCTCCTCACCCTTCCCTCAGTCATCTATTAGAAAATATGAATGCTATTGTTTTTTTCTTACATCTACACAGCAGGGCAAATGTTGAATTAAGCTACACAACTTCAGCTAAATCAATCGCGTAGCTGAAGTCAAAATAGCTTAATTTGGCTTTTGGTGATATCTACACAGCAGGAAGTCGAAGGAAGAACACTCTGCCTTTGACTTTCGTTACTCCTCATGGAATGAGGGTTACAGGAGTCAGAGTAAGAAGTCCTCCAGCTCACCATTTTGAAATAATGGCTTGCTGTGTAGTTGCTCTCTTTGTTATTTTGGAATAACATGAATTATTCCGAAATAATGCTGGTGTGTAGACATAACCTGTTTGTTTGTTATACTGTTCATTCTATATTCTATCTGAACTCTCCATTTTTGGTATCTTTAAGAGGTACAATTATGTTCAGTTATACTGCCAAGTTTTAGTAATTTAAATAGTATTAATGGTGAGTCCACTTATTGCTATAACTGAGTGCAGCATTTGGCCCAATATATTTAGCTCTTTAAGGAAGTCATTTGCCACTGTGAGACTTCACTGAATCAGAGAAGACAGCCTCCCTCAATGAGATGTGACATGATGCAAACATTAGTAATACTCCCATCATGGAAGATGAAAGATGCTGTGGGTAATAAATTAGTTGTGGTAACAAACTTAATTTAAATCCTAGCCAAAAAAGTACCTGAAGACTTATTTGTTTGATTACTAAGAATGATAGTCAGTTACTGTGACTGGGATTTCATCCCTCAGTGAAGTACACTTGAGTCTTCAAGGCTAGACTAGTAATTTTGTCTTTAGGTTAACAACTTGATTTTTAGGTGGATACCCAACATTCCCTAAAAGGAATTGCTATTGGAATTATAAAATGTTTAGTGAACCTTCTGGCTAAAATCAGAAATTTACCAGTTAGAAACATTGGAACTGAAATTTAACTCATTTGAGTCTAAAACAGAGAAACGGGTAAAAGAAAAAGGTATGAGTCCACTTTGTTTAAGGATGTACAAATTAGTAAAAAAATACAACAACAATTACAAACCCTTCCCATGTTAGCCCTTTAAGGGCAGTTTTCATGGTACAGATATTAAAGCACATGTGTGAAATGCATTTGCTGTCACTGTTATAGTGAGTTTTAATCTCCTCTGTGTCCCTCTAGGATTGAAATGGCCCTTTCTGAGAACTTAACACTCCTATTAACATAATACACTAGGGGCTAGATAGTGAAATAAGAATTTTTTTGCACCTATAAGGGCACATCTACACTGCAGGGCAAAAGTCTAATTAAGATATGCACCTTCAGCTACGTCAGTTGCGTAGCTGAAATTGAAATAGCTTAATTCAGCTTTTGGCGCTGTCTACAGAGCAGGAAGTCGAAGGAAGAACACTCTTCCCTTATTCCTCATGAAATGAGGGTTACAGGAGTCTGAGTAAGAAGTCCTCCAGCTGGATGATATTTCTAAATAACTCCTTAATGTGTAGTTGCGCACTGTTATTTTGAAATAATGCTGCTGCATAGACATACCCAATATGGTTAAACTGAGAGACAACATATAAACAATCAAATCTTATGATTTGCTTGCTTATGTAAATATTAATAGAAACCTAATGTGAAAACTAGTTTATACACCTGGGACTAGATTCTAATATCTGTCATACCAGTGTAAAAAATGAAGTAATTCCCCTTAAATCAGTCCAGTTACTTGAGATTTACAGTGACCATAACTGAGCACAGAATAATCTGGCCCCTAGTTTACTAAGGGAAATAATGATGAGCCTGCCTTGTGTCAGTTTGATATGTTCTGGTGTTGACAAAAAAACCCAAAAGCAATATTTTAACTCTTAATATATCCTTTGAAGAGAGAATATGGCTCCACTAGGGTCTGGAGTTGTCATATAGGAATTTCTAATACACGAGTGTCACATTTGAATGATAACACCAACCTACTACTTAGACCTCCAAACTAGAGATCAATTCTCCAGATAATTCTCAATATTAAGAGCTCCTCACTGTCAGTATTACCCTGGATCCCACTGATTTCAAGTGGAAAAGGCTTTTCATGCTTTGATTTTTGCTAACACACAGGAATATTCTTCTGTTGTTAAGGCGTCTGTAGCTCATTTGACTTCCTCCTCTTGTTTTTTTCCATTTTCTTATTAACAACAGAAACCCCCAAATAATAATTTTAAAATAGCTACCATAAAACCTCTGACAATACAAAAGGAGATATTACTGGGAATAAAGACTACTAATGAAACAGTATTTGTCTTATTCTTTTTCCACATAAAAATGATTTCACTTTTACAATAGAAATTTGTATACCATGATGTCTACATGAGATTATATATCTACCTAGAAACTGTAAGATGTTCTAGGAAGAAGCAACCAATAAGGATACCCTTTTTAAAAAGCTTTTGTAAACAAGAAATACTGCGTATAAGGTTTTTTCTTTTCTTTTGTGATTGTTAGTTTTTGATTGGGTATTTTTTAAGTAGATCATTAACAAACTTGGTAATTGTTTCCTGCTGTATATTATTATTAATACTTTCACAAATAATAAAAGGTAAATCTCCAAAACAAAATGATTTTGCCCCCAATATATAGCAATAACAAATAATTATTTAGAAACCAAAACCATTTTTAGAATCACTGGGATTTCAAATGTGAAATATCAGAGAATTTTTATGCTATTTAATTAGATGTGTGAACCTGCAAAGGTTTGTGTAAATGGTTGTCACTCAATAGAAGTCCAGGGAGCTGTGACAATTTATGTCAATTGAGGCTCTCACTCTTGGTAAATTGGCTCCACTTGCTGGTCTGAATAACTGACAGAACTGTACCTAAAATTACTTTAGGTTATGAAAGCAGTTTCATTTATTACTACCTTGAACTAAAAAGCTGTTTTTTGTTGAGATAGAAACTAGAGATATTCATAAAGAATGACAAGCTTACAAAATGTTGTAAAGTTGACATTTACTGAAGGAGAAAAACAACAAACAACTGTGGCATCATATTTCATTTACAATTCCTGTGACTGAAAATATAACTAGCTAGTACTGGACCAAGAGAGCAAACTCTGAGCAGCTATTGGTTCTGAACAGTGTGAAAGGGCCAAATTAGTTATACAATTTGTGAAATACTTTGAGTCACTTCAGTTACACACTTTGTTATGCTAAATCTCCTGGTGGTTTTTATCCTTTTTTATAAAACAAAACAATTGCAGTATCCTACAGCAGCAGCTGCAGGCTCTACCACTTGCTTCAGTGAAGTGCTACCTTTGTATCTTGTGCTACATAACAGTTCTGTTAGAAGGTTTAGGACCATTCATGTGGATTCTACCCAAAAAGCTCAATTCATATTAAAAGTAGAGCTTTGGTTGAGTATATTAGAATGGGTTGGAAAATGGATTTATCCCTTCAGAAAAAGTTATGTTTTTCGGCAAACTGAACACGTGTAAGTGTTCTGATGGAAAAAATTAAACATTTTTTAAGAAACTGACATTTCCAAGAAAAAAAAGTTTAATTGAAACCTATTGGGGGGGGGGTTATGAACTTTCAATGGAAAGGTACATTTACTTAATCTGTTAGCACAAAGTATTTATTGATATACAGCTGTCAGCATATTGTTCTGAAGTCAGCAACCTTTTCTTGTGCTTTTGTATGAATACAGTCATTTTAGTGTGAAAAGTAGCTCTAACCTAGGAAATGTCCTTTTATGGGTGAAGAATTGAACATCTAGGTCTCAGGGTTGTCAGCAGATAATGGTATCTATTTATTACACGTTCCTAAAAGAGCCTATACAATGACATTGTCACCAGACTTGACCCTACTGAGGGAATGTAAGATCTTTTTGTCTTCGATACACCAGTATTTTGGATATGAGGCCTTCTTATACACGTTAGAAATATTTTTTTAATCATCTGCACATTAGGACTTACGCACCAAAGCAGAATCCTGATTTCATCCATGTCCGTAGGAGTTTTGCCACTGTCTTCAATGAGACCAAGATTTGACTCCATTTTCTCACCTTTAGTAAGATCGTAGGCTGCACACAATCAAGTTCTTAGAATTGAAGATTGTATTAGGACATCTTTTTGGATGTGTGCAGAAATTCAGCCTGTGATTTGCTACACACTACTGAGTAACACAAAGAGCTGTAAAACTTTAATATGAAAAGATTTCATTTTGCCTTTTAGCAACAAGAGTGCCAGTGTATCATCAGAAACAAAATAAACATCCTCCCCAAGGTGTAATGTACTTGCACTTGCCTGAATTTGAGAGTGTGTTTCAACTCTTATGATTTGGTCCAGGGCTCCGGGACTGTTCCAAATAACTTCTAACACTCCCCATCAAAGCTGTGGGCACCACTGATATATATTTTAAACACACACACACACACACACACACACAGAGTATGTTTCCGTGTAAACATTTTAAAATACACAAAGGCAATTCTGACTTCATGTTCAGATCTAATCTTCCAGTGCCCAGGCAAGGTGGGTGTTAGGAGTGCCCATGTAACTGCTTTGGGACTGATTCAATATGTTGAGGAGTCTTCCATTGGCTCAGTAGGCATGGGATCAGAGCTGTGGCCCCAGTCCTGCAAAGCATTTAAACCTGTGGTTAGCTTTAAGCATGTGAGTAGCCCATTGACACTGCAAGGGTAAGGATAAATGCTGTGCTGGATGAGGGTCTATATAACTGCTCTTGAGACAGTAGGGAGTTGTCTCCTCCAAATATACATAGGCCTGCATAGATTTACGTTTTAGAGGCACAAAAGCCCAGTATTGAACACAGAGCATTTATTTCTATGAAAGAATGGAAATTATGTGGTGACTATCAATGTTCCCTTTAAGCTCTGCAGCGGCACAATTTCACAAGTGATTAATCAGCTCCGCCCCATCAGAGGCTCAGGGCTCTATGCATGGAGCTGACTGACTGGGCAGGGCTGATTCATCACCTTTAAAGCTGTGCAGCTTAGAGAGAATGCTGGAGACTGTGACCATGGTGCACATGCAGCTACTATTGAAATTGTCACAAGCAATCGAAGATAGATGGTATTTTTATCTGAGTGTAGATCCTTAGATTCTTAACTTTTCTGTATGTTACATTATTTTCAGGGTGCAACAAGGGAAGAATGGATCAAAACCAACTTAATTCAATTGTAATGACTGAAAAAAGTTATGCTTCATAGTTGAAGCCTGTTTTAGGAGAAAATTGGCAGCGGTCTTACACTGGCAAAAGGTTCAAGGCCATTCGCTGGGGGTTGGGGGGGGGGCAAAAGAGAAGGTGGAGCTGGCTGGCCTTTGGGGATAGAATGTAAAAGTATGTGTGGGAGTCACTGTTAGCTTAGAGAGAGAGGAAGGGAAAGTCCACTGTGGGACAGCTGGGAGGATGTCTAGGACCCTGAAACATGAAGTGAGGGAACTTGGTGGTTCCATGTCCTGATTTGCACTCGGAAATGGATGGATTTGTTTCTTACTCAGAGCATTTATTTTTTTTCAAAATGTCCAGAGTCCCCTTCCAACGACTTCTCTACCGTTGTTGTTGTGCAGACTATGAGCTCGCTCTTCAGCCAAGTTTTAGCAGCCTTGTAACATTGCCGCTGAGCCTCAGCAGCACACTATTTTGAACAAATAAGAGCATTTTTATTTTCTTGCGGGAGTCTGTGTCTACCTGCGCGGTTTTTGAATAAAAACCAATGTTCCCGAATGGCACATGATGTTTTCACATTGCTAAAAATGTGCACACATTTTATAGGCTTTAAAGGTCCCAGGGCTCCCACCCACCACTGCTGCCGCTGCTACCGATTGCCAGGCACCAGGGCAATTACCTCTTTTGCCAGTCCTCCTCCCCTACACCCACCATCAGACCTGTTCATAGCTGGAGAACATCTGGGCTCACTGTATCAGTTATGAAAGTAAAAAAAACTTGAAGCTCTTTCTTTACAAATTAAGCACTAAGTACTATGCCTGGGGAATCAAGAAAAATATCAAATAGCCATATGTAGAGTCTATACATAGCAGCAAACATCTCATGTTTTTCCACTTTAGCAAGACCTGGTATAACAAATTTCTCACTGTTAATTTTGTTAGCACCTTGTTGGGGTTTTTTTTGTTGTTTTTTTTTTTTTAAACCTGTAGTTTCTTAAAGTTCTGGGCTTCTTTGTTAGCCTGGGGTTATAGACTGCCTTTGAAAGGCCCATGCTGAGCTACCAAAGTCTCATCAGTACTTCATATGCTGGCCAGAATGATGCAAACTCAACTAACACAGTTATTATTAGGTAAATGTAACACACAGACTGTCAGAATGTTTTCATCTTCAGCACTCTTACAATGGATAGTACAGATGTATTTTATTTCCACACTATGATATAATACGTGTATAATAACCCTCCAATTAATTTTACATTCTGTTGCTAAAATTGCTAATCATTATCATATTTCAGGTTTTAAAATATTTTGGGAGTCCAAAGATAAACGCAGAAAACCATATGAGGAGATTAAATCTTTTATTTAAACAATTTTCACTGTTCTTTCTCTAACTCTGTGTCTTGATCTGTGATAATATAGGTTTGTTATTCAGGAGCACTTTTGATCTCATCTTGGCTTTTATTACTTTTAGTGTTTAAAAAAAGCTAAATTTCTGGTATTAAGTCTCATGGGTTTGACACTTTATGAAAAGAAAAAGGGCAAGGAAGGCATTTTATTTTCTCATTTGCATTTTCAGAGCACCTGGAAGCCCCATGATGGACCAGGACCGCATTGAGCTAGGTGCTGTATGAACACAGAACACACACTCCCTTCCCTAGAGACTTTATAATCTAAGTTGTGTCCTACCTGAGACCCTGACCCCTGTTCCATCCACTATCCCGCCCTTTGAGGGCTGTAGCAGGGCCCTCACCTTCAGAGTTTTTATCCCTGGGCCTTCCTGGCCCTCAGCATAAAGGAGGATGTATTGGGCTGAAGCCCTGGGCCAGTCACGGCTGACCAGGAAGCCCTCTTCTAGCCCAATACACCCTCTTCTAGTTGGTGGTAGGGAGCCCTCCAACACTCCCTGCTCAACCCCTCACCTGCCCCCCGCAGCCTTTAGCAGGGCTGGTGGTTCCTCCTGCTCCTCTGCTCTGAGTCTCCTTATCACTGGGTTGTTTATTCCACTTCCACTTCCACTCCCACTTCCACTCCCACTCTCTGTCCTAGGGAAGGCTTTTAAAGAGGCCCTGTGGCAGCCTGATTCAGCTCACCTGGCTCTTAATTTGCAGCTGCCCTGTCTCAGCTGCCCCTTTTCCCTTTTAACAGGCCTTTTGACCTTTCCTGTCACAAAGTATAAGACAAGAGATACTCTTGGGCTGTGTCTAGACTGGCACGATCTTGCACCAGAGCTATGCAAATGAGGCTCAGCGTGGAATATCGCCGAGCCTCATTTGCATAACTAATGAGCCACCATTTTGCGGAAGAGGCTCTTGCGCAAGACGGAGCTGTCTACACTGCCCCTTCTTGCGCAAGAAAAACCCTCTTGCGCAAAGCCATTATGCTGATTATTTTCAGGCATAACGGCTTTGTGCAAGAGGGTTTTTCTTGCACAAGAAGGGGCAGTGTAGACAGCTCCGTCTTGCACAAGAGCCTCTTCCGCAAAAATGGTGGCTCATTAGTTATGCAAATGAGGCTCGGCGATATTCCACGCTGAGCCTCATTTGCATAGCTCTGGCGCAAGATCACGCCAGTCTAGACACAGCCTTGGGGTGGGGAGGAAGAAGTCAATTCTACAGAATTTCTCTGGATTAATGTTCTGTGCAGAATTCGTGCTGCAGAACTGTTGGCTGCTACTAGGGGCCACTGGACTCAGCAAAATCTGGCTCTCCACCTGGCAAATACAGGACACTGGGGGAGGGGGTGAAGGGCAAGGTTTGGGGTACTAAGGGGCTCCGGACAACTGCAGGTCCCACAACAATCCAATGAAAGAAGGTGGCATGCAGAAAATTCTCTACAAGCCTGGGAACCATCATCAAGCCCATTGATGAGGGGCAAAGAGGGTAACTGTCCCAGGCCTGGTGATTTCTAAAGGGCCTGGGGCTTGCCACTAGAACTGTGGGCGGCATGCTCAAGAATTTTCTAAGGTCTGTGGGAGGGGCAATGTAGTGTGTTCTGGACGGCACTGAGAGCTGGCTGCCCCAGCCCCGCCCCTTCCACCTGAGGCCTTGCCCCTTCCGGGAGTGAGAGCCAGCCCCCCAACAGACACCCCTTGCTCATCTTGCATGGCTGTCAGTTCCCCTGCCAATCATCATGCTATTTCTCCCTCTGGATCCTTAAGCTCTGGGTATATGAAATGAAGGGGCCTGGGCTGGAGGTGGATGCCCTGTGGCTGAGCTCTGGGTGTGGAAGAGGTGTCAGTGTCTGCGACTGGAGGGCAGAAGTTTCCTCCAAGATGTGCCTCACTGATGTTTGTAACAAACCCAGATGCAGGCATCCAACAAAATCATAACTGTGAACCAGGAACTGGGTTGTCATAGAAGTTTCTTTTACTCTCTACTCCTGTCTTGTCTGTATTGTTGCAGGTATATTTGCTGACAAATATTTTGAGATGAATTACTAAAATAACTGAAACTGGTATGGTTATATTGTGGTGGTCTGACAAAATTTGCGCAGTTTTAAAGTATCATGTGCAAACTTATGGAGCAGAATTCCCCCAGGAGTAGAGTGACAACCGTTGGATACAGACAGACCTATGAGTGAATAAAGGAAATGAGGCAATAGTAGTCAGCATTATAGGCTGTGTTCTCAACCCACTAGCAATTTAGACATTGTCAAGTTTTTTGTAGCTTGGTAGTGAAGCATCAAATGTGTGATAGCAACTACCACTGTTAGTAATATCACTGTTTCAAAAAAAAAATGAAATTCTTCAGTTTGTGGAATAGAGCAGATATTGCTAACAATTCAGAACAGCTGCAAACAAACACTTTAGATGAGGATGAAGGGACTCTAAACTAAATGGCCAACAAATCCTCCACTAACACTTCTTCCTCTCAGTTGGTATGCACGGGATGAAGTTGTGCTCAGTTGCCACTGTTTGATCCCTGTGTTGGACTCCCTGAAGATTTCTCTTTTAGAGGGAGATCCCACAGGTTTACACACAAAAAAACAAACCTGAATCTGCTTTTTTTAACTAGCCAAGATGGACCTGTATAATAGGATCAAAAGTCACTATTTCCACTATGTGGGCATGAATCCACTGAAGGCAGGTTCTCCACGGGTATAAATTGGTGCCACTTTATACCAATTCACGTGTGCAGATGGTCTGACTCAGAAATATTTCATGTAAATTAGGGATGTAAAATCCTGTTTAACTGGTTTGCGGGGGAGGGGGACTGCTCCAGCTCATCTGGGCTAAGGTGCCCCCACACACACACACACCTGCCACGACTGGGCTGGAACAAGCCCTGCACTGCCAACAGAGGCTACTTCAACCAAGTTGGAGTGCTCCTGCCTGTGGCAGGCTGCTGGTGCAGGAGCAGCAAGAAGGGAGCTGCCCTAGTGCCCACTAGTTAACCAGGACCAGGAAGCCTCACCCATTAAGTGTCAGGCTTATTGATTAGCCATTCACATCCCTAATGTGAATGGCTTTTTATGAAACTAGAGAGTTTTGCATAGTTGTTACACTGAGTTTGAAGCTATCATTTGTGAAGGGAGACTATTTGGTATTAAAATCTCTAATTTAGGACAAAATTCTGTTTTCTGATCCACATCGAGAATCACTGATGTCCTATGGGAGTTCCAAGCACATACTGGGAAAAAGGATGTAAGCATTAGAGCTAGGAAAGTAATGCCAAACAAATAAAACAGAAGACCCTGCAACTATTTGTTAGAATTGAAATCTGAAGTGCTTTTCCCATATTTGCACCCACTTTTGTTCATTTTCCTATTTTCATGGAGTAAATATTGATGTATGCTATGTTTGCACACTCAGCTATGCATGGAAAGCAAATACTATATTTGTTTTCCATGGACATTTGCACAAGAAACCTGAATAAAGCCCAGTGGTAGACATCCAGGTATGCAGGACTGTGAATCATATCGCTACCCCGTGCCTTCAGCATGAGGGAGGGATCTTGCATGTGTTGAGTGGTTGCTAGCTATCTAACACACGCAGGCTTTCAGCCACTCAAGCACTCTCCCCCAGGCTACCTAGACCTTGTCTTTGCCTTTCAAAAACAAGTAGTCCTGTGGCACCTTAGACGCTAACAAAAATATATATAGTATCATGAGCTTTTTTGCGCAAAACCCACTTCTTCAGATGAACTTGAGTTACTCTAAGTTATATGTCTGCAAGTCACCAGGGCCTGAAATGCATTCTAGAATACTCAAGAAGCTGATAGAGGTATCTGAGCCATTAGCTATCATCTTTGAAAAATCATGAAAGTCGGGAGAGATTCCAGAAGACTGGAAAAGGGCAAATATAGTGCCCATCTATAAAAAGGGAAATAAGAAAAAAACCAGGAAACTACAGACCAGTCAGTTTAACTTCTGTGCCAGGGAAGATAATAGAGCAAGTAATTAAGGAATTAATCTGCAAACACCTGGAAGATAAAAAGGTGATAGGTAACAGCCAGCATGGATTTGTAAAGAACAAATCCTGTCAAACCAATCTGATAGCTTTCTTTGATTTGATATCAAGCCTTGTGCATAAGGGAGAAGCAGTGGACATTGTATACCTAAACTTTAGTAAAGCATTTGACAAGGTTTCACATGACCTTCTTATCAATAAAACTAGGGAAATACAACCTAGATGGGGTTACTATAAGATGGGTGCGTATCTGGCTGGATAACCATTCTCAGAGAGTAGTTACTAACGGTTCACAATCATAGCAAGTGGGGTTCTGCAGGAGTCTGTTTTGGGACCGGTTCTGTTCAATATCTTCATGAATGATTTAGATCAGTGTTTCTGAAAGTGCGCTGCAAAACCACTTTGAGAAACACATTAACTGGCCACCCCGCTTCCTGCGGCTCCCCTTGACTGCAAAGGACGAAACGGAGCCAATGGGAGCCACGAGGCTCCGTGCCCGCGGCGCCAGTAAATAAACAAACCGGGGTGGCCAGTTAATGTGTTTCTCAAAGTGGTTTCGCGGCACACTTTCAGAAACACTGATTGAGATGATGGCATAGAGAATACGATTATTAAGTTTGCAGATGATACCAACCTTGGAGGGGTTGCTAGTGCTTTGGATGATCGGGTCTTGATTCAAAATGATGTGGACGAACTGGAGAAATGGTCTGAGGGAAACAGGATGAAGTTTAATAAAGACAAATGCAAAGTACTCCACTTAGGAAGGAACAATCAGTTTCACACATACAGAATGGGAAGTGACTGTCTAAGAAGGAGTATAGCTGAAAGGTATTTAGGGGTCATAGTGGACAACAAGTTAGACATGAGTGAATAGTGTGACACTGTTGCAAAAAAACCCAAACGTGATTCTGGGATGCATTAACAGGAGTGTTGTGAGCAATACACGAGAAGTTTTTCTTTTGTTCTACTCTGCATTGATTAGGCCTCAGTTGGAGTAGTGTGTCCAGGGTCTGGGCACCACATTTCAAGAAAGATATAGAGAAATTGGAGAAGGTCCAGAGAAGAGCAACAAAAATTATTAAAGGTCTAGAAAACATGAGCTATGAGGGAAGACTGAAAGAATTGGGCTTGTTTAGTTTAGAAAAGAGAAGACTGAGAGGAGACATGCTACTGGTTTTCAAGTATCTAAAAGGGTGTTACAAGGAGGAGGGAGAAAAATTGTTTTCCTTGACCTCTGATGATAGGACAAGAAGCAAAAGGCTTCAATTGCAGGAAGGGAGATTTAGGCTGGACATTAGGAAAAACTTCCTAACTGTCAGGGTGGTTAAACACTGGAATAAATTGCCTAGGGGGGTTGTGGAATCTCCATCACTGGAGATATTTCAGAGCAGGTTAGACAAACATCTATCAGGGATGATCTAGACAGTGATTGGTTCTGCCATGAGGGCAGGGGACTGAACTCGATGACCTCTCAAGGTCCCTTCCAATTCTAGGATTCTAAGGTGCCACAGGACTTTGTTAGTCTGTAACTTTAAAAACAATGAGAAGTCCTGTGGCAACTTTGAGTGACTCAAGCTCATCTGAAGAAGTGGGTTTTGCCCACAGAAGCTATGATACAATATATATTTTTGTTAGCCTTTAAGGTTCCACAGGACTTCTCATTGTTTTTAAAGTTACAGACCTAACATGACTACCCCGTTTAGACTTTGCCTTTCAAGTTAGCAAGAGGTGCAGCCCAGCACGCTAATCTCCTTAAATCCTCCCCCTGTGATATCCAGCCTCTGACGCTAGCTACTCACAGAAATCCCAGATCCTCTAACCTCAAAGGACCAGTTTCCGAACTTTACCTTATACCACAACTCTAGTGTAACACAGTACATGTGTAAAGAGACAAGAGTTTATTTAAGAGACAACAGAGATTCAATTAGAAACAAATGAATGATGGAAATAAATGTCTACAATTCAAAACAAAATCCTACAAGGCTGTTCCCCACTCTGGAACTCCGAGTGCAGAAGGTGGGGGGCCTGAAAGAGACCTTAAATACCTTGCCTCTATAGGCTTCTGCTTAAAAAAACTCCCCTGGCCTTGGGAGATAGGCTGCTGCCATTATGTGTTTTTAAAAAAATACCCCACTTCTTCTTCTACTCAGGAAGAAGCACTTGAACTTCCTTGGGTACCCCCAAGCTTCCTTACCACAAGAGAGCTTGAAGGAAAAAAAGAGAAAAACTGCAGTCTCTGACAGATGATCTCTCAGTCTTAGGCATGCATACATAAACTTCCTGTTACCTTCCAGGACACAAGAATCAAATCATTGCCTTAAAGGTGATTTTTATTAACAAAACAAAAAGATATACTTGATAAAGCATACTTGATTGCTAGGTGTACAGAGCAACTGAGAAAAGAATTAAAACAGAGAAAAATGGAAACTCTGAGTGCAGCTTAGGTACAGTGATTGGGGGGGGGGGACAAATAGACTTAGCACAGAGAAGTTTATAACCAAACAACAAACAAAGAAAATAACCTGATAGGAAAAATGTATAGGGTTGCCAGGTATTCGGTTTTGAACCGGACAGTCCAGTATTTGAGCTTTCTGTTCGGGAAACAAATTGAGAAAATATAAATGAGAAAATATAAATGTCCGGTATTTTCTAAATAAGATGTAATGTAGATTGTGATGTAATGTCAAGTGTGTCCAGTATTTTTGTTGAAACCATCTGGCAACCCTAATGTATATTTAGTAATGTATATCTATTCACGATCCATACTGATCCATACTGCAAGGTCCAGTCCATATCCATGTCCAGTATTCTTTGTAGACATGGTAGTTCTGCCTGGTTCAATTCATTCTTGTTTCCCCAGCTCCTAACTTAAAAACTCTCACAAAGAAAGCAGCAGGCAGATATATCTTTCAATTCAAATTTCAACACCATTTGGCTGTCCTGGCTCCCTGCCAACACCACCTAGCTACCTCAGTTTAACCCTTTAATCACAGAATGTTGGCCAGCACTCCTCCTATCCATCACAGGGTGAACTAAGGTATACACTTATTAATGGTCACCTTTCCTGTCTAATAAAGTAGATAGGAAAGTTCAGTCTGTTGCAGAGCTGGCTGACTTCACAACAAAGCAGGGGACAAACAATAGTATATGACATGTGACCAATCGCAACTAAGGGAATGTTTATACTGCAGAGGCATAACTGCATCACAAATAGATATACCTAAGTTAGCTTTGATTTAGCTAGCCCAAATAATAGCAATGAATCCACACTGGCACAGGCTTTGCAATCCTACAATGAGATTATTTATGCAAGTGCCTAGCTCGGGGTGGGCAATCATTTTTGAAGGGGTGGCCACTGCACAAATTTCTGAAGTAGCTATGGACTGCCCCAGAAAGGGCGAGGCCTCAGACTGAAGAGGTGGGGCCAGAAGGCTTCCCATGCTCCCCCACCCACAGACCCTGATAGGCCTGGGTGGTAGGGGAGTGCATAAAGTCTTTGCCCCGGCGCCTCTGGTGTCAGGAGGAGATATTAAAAAGCAGTGCACAAAGTAAAATAAATTTGTGTAAATTTTCAATTAATAGTGTTGAAGAAACAGGTCTCAGGCAATTGTGATCTCACTCCAAAAATGAATATGGATTCAAATAGAGTAGTTGTTACACATTTTTTGCTCAGTCCTAATTTGGTATCAAGATCTGCTGGGCAAATTGAAGAAAAGGAGAGGTGCTGTCCTAGTCGATTTGACTTATATTTACAGTAATTCATTTGGCTGATTATGAAGTAGTTAATGCTTATTACATTAATTCAGATTGTAGTATGTATTGCACAATGACCATGTGACATCAATTTATGTGCTGAATGAGCTATTTCCCTCAAACTCCTGAAGTAAAACATCATTACTTTAAGGCTGTCCTTATAGTCTATTTATTCTGATGCTATTTCACTCATTAACTTCTTGACATGAAACTGTTTTTCAAGTATGAAAATCTTGTTCAAATACATCTAGGTGACAGAATCCTGCATGAATTTATGTGTTATAAAAATAAGAATATATAATAAAGCAAGTCATTTGTTTTCTAACCTGTGCTAGTCTGCATTGCAAAGGACCCTTGCAGGGAAAAAAATTAGTGTAGGTGTTTTTTATATATATATATTTCTATCACTTCACTTGACTACAAAAAATAATCTTGATGATAATACAGATGCAGCAAGCTCAGAACCATTAAATTGACAGTGTGATTTATCCCACTTTGCACTGCTTCATAAGCAAAATGTATCACTCGTGTGAGCTTTCTTCTGCTTAAAGCTATGTAAGAAATAGACCTTACCATTACTTTTATTGATAAAATACATATACCATCTTAATTCATTCTTCACCCAGAATATTTAGTCATAGTATGCTTGTGACTGGGATTCTGATCACCCTATATAAAATTGTGAGATAGAGAGACTTTCACTACTCCTCTGTTATTACTCACTAAGCAATGCACTAGCATGCCATCTGTTTTCTTATTGAATCTTGCATGGAATAGCAAAGAGAGTCAAACTCTAGCAAGCCCCCCATGGCTTACTTGGAGATACCCAAGCACTTATTCTCATTTGCCTGTTAGATCTGCAATGAAATATGCATCTTGCAAGCTGCTATTTTCTACTCTATTTTAACATATATATCTGGTATAGTATTTGTTGTTGTTCTACTGATTTTTGTTAAACAATAATAGCTGAAGCAAAGACTTCAGGAGTCATATATAAATAGCACATCTAAGAGCATTGGTATTTTTTTTCCTGCTTTGATTATAAATGCTATTCAAACCAACTAAGGCCCTGTCTGCTATGCTTGTTCTGCTTTCTACCTTAATAAGCCATTAGGGGTGTGGTTGGCTCCCATCACAAGTTTGTTGTCATATTCAATATGATTAATACTTTGTCAGTAGCATGACCACTGCCAACAGCTTAGACTAATATATCATTGTCAATTGAGTCATAAGACATGAGTTTTCTTCTTGTGCAGATGGCACCCCTTAACCATATCAGCCAGTCACACTTCCCAGAGCTTTTGATGCTGTTATGTGTGATCATACTCTTGCTCACTCTCCCCTCTGGAGCAGTATGGATAACTGGCCTGGCAGTGAAGCCAGTGTAGATGTGTGGTGGGAAAGCTTGCTGTAGAGACTGCCATAAGCAAGGTTTAAAATGAAAACATCACCCTATAGCTACAAAATGGCTTGTACAGTAAACAGAGCCACCATCCCACCAGGCTTGTATGCATTTCCCCACCAGGCAGCTTATTAAGCAAGATCTAGTCAGTCTAACCACAAATTCAGATGTAAAGTCTGTGCCTGATTCTGCCCCCAGATAAATAGGAGTAATAATTCAGACATACAGACTGTCCTTGAAGTGAATTGGAATTGTGTGTTTGCCTCCAATGGCACCAATTCGGTTCTTAACCATGATAGCTGAAAAAATGTCACACTCATTTGTGTGAGCATCTTCACTGGCAGCAGAAATCTCATTTTTAATTTTCTTTTTTGGTCTGTTTAAATGGTAAATCTGAAGGCTGGTAGGTTACAAATGGAAGTTGATTTTATGGTATTGTTGCTGTTACATATTTGCTTCTACAAGGGCTAAATACTGACCTCGCTGAAGTTAATGACAAAATTCATATTAAGTTCAATAGGACTTAATATTGCTGATCTTGGTTATGTCAGTTTCTGAAAGAGGCTTCATTCTCCAGATCAACTTAGCCTTGCCCTATGCTGGAGAAAAAGCTGGATGGTAGGGACAGGACAGGTCTATTGTTTTTCTTTAATATCGACTCTTATCTACCTTCATTCAGAATAGTTTTATAGCAACTGATCAAGTCAATTCACACTTGTGATGGGATGTGTAGCCTCCATCCACAGGTTGGCTACTTAGAGAAATTATTTCTGTTATCTGCCATTAGTGCAAGGATTCAGAGGTCAAGGCAATCTCTGGGAGATTACTTTATTCCCCAGCAGGTGCTGTGAGAAATGTTCTGTGGGAAGCTGACAGCTGAGTCTACCAGTGAAAATCAAGAAAGAAGAACTTATAGAAAGGGTGTTGGAGCCAACAAAAGAACTGAGGTGGATGCTGTGGAATAGCTGGAGAGAGGGGTTGAGAACACCTTGGAGGACAAGGAAGATAGGCATCAGTAAAACCTTCACCCAAGTCCTCCCTGTCCCCCCGGAATTGCTCAGCAAGAAAGAAGGCAGCAGGAGCCCCACAGGTAAAGGCAGGGTACAACAGAACCTTTCTGAGGGGCTAACTGAGAAGAAATAACCCTTCCCACAAACAGAGCACCAGGCTCTGTCTTTTTCTGTCCATACCATCCCGGATCTGCTGGAGTGATGACTAATTGGGCAACATCAACAGGATTGGTAGTATTAAATGGAAATCTTTACCTGCCAATGTGTTGTCAGTCAAGAGCTTAACAAACATATTGCAAATTTTAAAATGCATTTTCTAACATGAGAGTAGGAATAGGAAGTGAGAAGAAATTCATATTGTTACACTTCAGATTTCATATTGTTATACTTCAGATTTCTATGAGTACAGTAACTGTAAGTCTTAACTCTGCCACATGCATAAATTGCTATTACACAAGGGTTGGTTTAGCTTGGTGGTGCTTTGTTTGCCTGCTTTATGGTGTTATGCCCCCTGGGTCTAGAACCTTGGGCTGTGGGGTCCTAGATGATGACTTGTGACTGGAGAGACATATGAAGCAGCACCAATTATTACAGGTGGGTTAGACACCAAATAAATTTCCTTCTGAAAGAGGACAGAGCAACAGAACCCTGCAGCCACCTGATTTGCTCACATCAACTATTTAAACCAAGAACGTAAGCCAGAGAAATATCTGAGCAGCCATGAGACTCTCTGGCTTGTCTCTGCTACACACTTTCTCTTTTGCCTTGTCTTATGCCTGACTACTGTCAGCAGCCCTGGTTTGACTTGACTTTGGTAATTGTCTGCTGAGTTTGCTTGGTAACTAGTCCTGACTCTTGTCTTTAACCCAAACCATCTATGCCCTGAGTATTGTATGACTTGTTTGTGGGGGTGTCAATGATGCTTAATTTGGAGAATGTTCAAGTCACAAAACTCCATTCCAGACCAGGATTCTTAACACTGAAAAAATGGGGAGAAGGGAAATGAAAATAATTTCATTTAAATGAAGAGAAGAAAGATTCTGAATACCTGACAGTTCTGGGAGATATTGGGGTTTAAATTCTGGTGAATACCAGCATTTTTTACAATGTCCAATGTCCATTTTTACTGCTGCCTTCCATTGTGACGTCAATTTACAATGTAGGCCTACTCACTCTGTCTGCCCACAGAGGTTCCTTGCTCTCCCTGTTCGATATCCTTGAAGCTTCATAAAACTACAATGTTTTATAATAGTCCATGGTAACCATTTTTCTATGTAAGCTGGGCACTTGTGTGGCTGCTCAGGAGAGATCCAAATGCCATCCAGCTGATTAGCAGAAGGCCCACAGCTAGATTTTGGTTTTCACTGGAGGTGCACATTCACACATGCCTCAGTGCACATAAAATTATTCCACACATGGATGGAAAAGATTAGAGGGAAATTTATGTTAACCCTCCCCCACCAAAAAAAAACATTTAAAAGTGGCTTCCTGGGCTTCTTTCTCTGCTCTTGAGAGTCTGATTTGTGCTACTCTGTAACCACAGCAGTGCTAGTGACCCTGGAGTTCTGCAGACTCCCTTCAGAGGTAGGCCAGTTTCCTAAGTCTTATTTCAGTAGATGGACTGCTTGATTCCTGAGGACACATAGATACCATCAAAGTGGAATCAGCCTGACACTTCTACAGCAGATTTCATTTTCCCATTAGAAGTGGTATATCTAAAGAAAAAACTCCTATTTCTTACTTATCAGTTTCCAGATTAAATTTTTACTTGGCAACACAATGTACTTTCCTAAGAGCATGTTACACTATAATGAGTCGAGGGCTCAGTTGGAGTCAACATCTCCTGTTTTGTATGAAAACTGGCTATTTTCTCCATATGTTCACAGTGACTCAGGGAACAAAGCTGAAGGGGGTTGGCAAAATCTGAATACAATGCTAGTTAATAGGCCATGTTAGGAGTAGCAAGGAAGAATTCTTTGTTTCTGTAAGTGACAGCTTTATAATAGGTGAACAATAGGGCGCAGTAGGATAAAATTCTCTTAACACTTGTAGGCCTTTCAAACTTCAGTTTCAGTTGTTTTGTACACTTAAAAGGTTTTCTGTGATGTCCAATGATGCCACGTGGCTGTCTGATGCCACATTTATTATCGATTCATAGTGCAATAATTGTACACACTACTTGCAAAACAAGCCAAATACAAGGTGCTTAGCTTGAGGAGTTTGCAGTCTAACTGACACATACATGACAAACCCAGGAGGCATGGAAATATCGTTGGTAATGTCATTGCAAGAAGGCTTTGCAGACTTCATACCCAGATCTTGCCTTCAGTGGTGTTCGGGTAGGGATTTTATTTTGACCCAACTCTAGTTTTAAGAGAAGCAGACACGGTTCAGGGGCATAAGAAGAATGAAGTTGTCCGTGCTAAAAGTAAAGTGCTGGTGGCTAGAACTTACAAAAATGTGGAAGTGACTTAATGAGCCTTGAGTTGCTTGCCTATTGTTTCAGTAGCAAAACTCCAGAGACAAGTTTTTTAAAAAAGCGCTGATTATTTTTAACATGCCACAATATTTAGGTGTTCAATACTATACTTAGGTTTTAATTTACAGAGGAGCTGAGCATCTACAGCTCCAGCTAAAGTCACTTGGAATCTGATGTACTCATCAGTTCTAAAAATTGGGCCCAATATGTCTCAAATTGGCCATCCAAAATCAGTTGCCTCTTTTGGAAACTTGTTTTAGGGAACAGATATTTAGAATCCAGTTACAAGCACTCTATAAATATCTAGGTAGAATGGAGCCCAATAACTTTTTAAACAAAGTTTTTAAAAAAATCTTCGGAACTGTAGATTCTGAGTTCAGATTCACTGCTACTGTGAACATAAATGGAATTACAACTGCTTATGCCAAAAATGACTTTGGCCCCTGATCTCCATGCAACCACAGTTTTCTTTGTGGGCATGCTCAACCAAACTTCATCTTCTGAAGGCAGATAAATCTAGTGATTTGTAGATGTCATCAGTCAGGTATCCCAATGGGTTCCTGACAGTTCTTCTTCTCCACCAATGGTGGTAAACTTTCAGCTGCATGCGTGCATGTGTGTGCTCCCCTGTCTAACGTGTTAAGCATTCGCAATTAGTCAATACAACAGACGTTGAGAAAGCCCCCAGAGACCACAAATCAGATAAGGAACAAAAGCACCCAGCCAGGTTTATTGCTAAGCAAAGTACAATAATAGTTGTCAGCGAACAGCCTCACCACTGCACCAATATACATATGTATGCCATGACAATGGACTTACACCCAATCAATACTATGAATTCAGCATTGCCCCCATGGTCAGTCGATGACCATCCTTTGGGGTGCACTTTCATACACAGGTACAAACAAGTTATACATTGATCTTGATGTATCAGGTTGCCACCCTATGTTAACCTAGTTATCACCCCTTACCTCACACAAAAGGGGTTCAATTACCATCCATCAGGCTGTCAGTTTAGACCCCGTCCTGAACCTGGATCAGTATGTATGTTATTTGTGGAGCGCGTGTTGGTACCAAGATGTTTCTTAACAAGGTGTTCTGTTACGACCCATATGGAATGTACTTACAGCGTGTGCCTAGTATCTCTTAGGCATGAGTGTTTCTGTAATATCAGTCTTGTTCTTGCCAATTTCTGTGAGCAGGGCCTGCCTCTTGCTCACATCTTAACTCTGATTTATATTAGCAAAGTTTTGACCATTGCTGTTTAGGCTTCGGGCCTTATACCTGGCCTATGATACACGGGCTTATTATTCAGGCCCTTGCCGTACTGCAGTAGAAGGTTTAAAAAAAAAAAAAAAGTCCTGTGTGTTCTTGGGACAGTGAAGAGCCCAGGGCACTTCACAGAAGAGTAAGGGTATGTCTACACAGCAAAGTTATTTCAAAATAACAGCCGTTATTTCGAAATAACTTTCCTAGCATCTACACAAGCCAACTGCTATTTCAAAATTAATTTGAAATAGTGGAGGGCTTATTTTGAAATTGGTAAACCTCATTCCATGAGGAATAGCGCCAATTTTGAAATTGCTATTTCAAAATAAGTGCTGTGTAGACGCTTATTTCGAAATAGGGGGCCTCCAGCCCTTCCCAGTGTGCCCTGCTGGCTGCCCTGGCCACAAGGTAATTTCTGACCTCATGTCCTGCCAGAACCAGTTCCGGCTGGCCTTAAATGCGATTCAGCATCCCATCAGTGTGGATGCACTATTTCAAAATAGCAAAAAGCTATTTCAAAATGCATTTTGTGTGTAGACGTGTTATTTCAAAATTAGATATTTCAAAATAACGCTGTCGTGTAGACACATCCTTAGGGTTTGCTCTGGTGTACTTCTGTTATGGAAAAGTCCCATAGAATTTAATAGAGATGTAACCAATAGAGTTCCATAAATTTTAGTGGGATTATATATGTAAACGCCAATGTAATTGAACACAGTAATATCGCCATCATTTTTTCTTAAACTCTTTTATATATTTTTGCAGCAGAAAGGAGATCATTCTCTCTTCCAATTCTATTCACTTTTTTTAACCAGATTATAAAATTCTATAGCAAGGATAAAGTTCCTTGTTAATTGTATAGAAAGACTTTTAAAACCCTATTATAAGGATACTATTTTCTATTAAACTGTATAGGGCTGTTTCACACGGTTTGGATAATACTTTCCCATCACCCACAGATAGGCAGCATGTTTCCTGATTGCTATCCTTCACCCCATATGTGGACAAGTCAGTAAATCTCTCTGTGTATGATGGTGGTGTATTCTGAGACCTTTCAGGCTGAAAAAGGCTATATAAATGTTAAGATTATCATCTGGTTCTTTGCTATATTATTCATTGATTTTAAATTGTCATTTTTCATTATCAAAGCTGTTGGTTTGTGATAGGCAGCAACATGCAGTACCTAACCCGATATAACATGCCTCAGATACTAAGGGAAAAATCAATTAAAGTGGATACTTGCTTCTTTTGATTTTGATAGCAAGATTCATGTGTGACCTAAAAGTGCTAGTCAGAATCAGCCGCTTGAGCTGTCAATGGGCATGTTATCTGTAAAATGAAGCTATTTGACTTTCAGTCAATGTTTTAGGGTGTAGGTGCAGAGCTGCATAATAAGAGCTGATATTTCACTGTGTGTCCTACTAAGACTAATGTAATAATTGATAGCTCAGAAGTATGATCACTGAAAAGAAATGTAGAAGGGTCCAGTGGTCAGGACTTTGGAGACCCACACTGAATTCACTGCTCCACCACACACACCCAGTGTGATACTGGGTAGGTCACTTGGGCCTGGCCTATACTAGACCAGGAAGGTCGGCTTAAGGTGCGCAACTCCAGCTACCCAAAATGTATAGTTGGTGTCGGTTTACCTTATGTCAAGCCATGGCAGCATCCGCACAGAGGGAGGCTTTGCTCCCGTCAGCTACCCTTACTCCTTGCAGAAGGAGTACCGGATGCCAGCTGGGGCTGACCTCAGCATTTGATTTAGCGGGTCTACACTAGACCTGCTGCATTGAATGCTAGAAGATCAACCTCTGGAGCGTCGATCTTCTCAGAAATATAGATGTGCCCTTGGTGTATCGTTTCCCCTCTTTAGAATGGAGATAATAGCAGTTCCCTGCCTTCCTGGAATGTAGTGAGGATAAATATATTAGAGATTGTGAAGGACTAAAACTATGGTAACTGGAGAGATAGCAACATCGAAGAAAATATCTGGGACTGAAAGAAAACTCTTAACTCTGAACAGCCCCAACTTTAAAGAGATATTTGAAATTCAAAGATTGTACAGTTCAGAAGCTGAGTCCCAGTTTTTTGCATCTTGGGCCATCTATGTTAAAAGTAAAACAAGAACAGAGCAAAACAATAGACATATGCAGATAACAGAAATTGTAATAACAGAATTACTAAAAAAAACAAATGCAGATTATATAAAAATGCATTGAAGTCTATTGTATGGACTTTGTTGGAACTATTCAAAAATGTGCTAGCAGTATAAATGTATTTACTTTTATATACACAGCTGTCTTGGATATTTTGTTTAATGATGGCATAGCATATTTAAACTGCCTTGACTAATATTAGAATACATTGTAGAGAGACAGTAAGGTGCAAAGGCAAAATCTTTCCTGGTTGCAATTTAATTTTCTGTAGCAATGACAAATCAGTGCCTCTTAACATCTGGCTTCCCTCATGAAATGTGTGTGTGGGAAGGATGGAGGAGTTTAAGGGAAATAGGCAGTAGGTATGTTATCCACTTTACTGCTTTTTATTTAATATCTTGAATTATTAAAAAGACAGGTGCTGTTTGGTGCATAGCTTCCATTGTTCTATGAACCATCAACTCGCAAAAAGAGCAATGCATTGACAGATACCTTGGCCATGAATTGCAATTACCAGGATAAGACTGCTGAAGATAGAATATGAGTGAAATGCATGATATTTATGGCCAGAGTAAGGAGAAAACTATAGATACGTGGCAGCAATATAAACTGCCATTAATTATTTTAAAATAAATTCCTTTTAAAAGAATAGGATCCCGGATCACAATTTAAGGGGAAACTCTTTGTTTTAAAACAGTGAATATATAAAAACAGTATTTCAAGGGATGGATCATGGAGTTATGCAGCCTCCAAGTCACTGGTTTGAATCTGTCCCAAAACACTGTAATAAATACAAGTAGGCCTGAGCCAGGAAACTCTGTGTGATGGGGTGAGGTCACAGAAGACTTCTTGGAGGTACTGACAAGGCCACTGCCACTCATTTTCCTGTTCTCTGGGGCTTCTAGCTCCCCTGTCTTGCTGAACCAGCTCCCTGGTCTATCTCAGCCAAGGCACAGAGCTGAGACCACTGCCCCCCCTTCCCCACCCTCCACCCTCTACCCCCCATCCCCAAGGAGCAGTACAGACACTGAAACTCTTCCAGTCCAAGGAAAATGTAGTTTTGAGCCCAGCTTCCCAGGATGGGATCAGAACCCCAAATGAATTATTTAGGTAAGCCCCCTTTAACAATGAAAGGAGGATGTACACACTGATTGCTCCATCAGGTAACAATTATTTACACTGGGCTTGATAATAAATAAAAGTGATTTAATAAAATACAAGCATTAGGATTTAAGTGGTTATAAGCGAGAACAGGCAGAGCAAAGTAGATTACAAACTTAAAATAACAGAAAACATTTAACTAATTCTAACACTAAAACCTCAGTACAAACTTATTACAAACTCATTATAAACTCACCCTAAAACTGTTCCTTTTCCAGCTAAGCCCCCTCCCTGGAGTCTCTGGTTCACTTTCTTGGGAGTGGCATGCCAGACAAAGACCCTGCTAAGCTTCCCATTGTTTTATGTATTTACATGGGAAATTACTTGGCAGTCCCTACCAGTTAGGGAGGTCATGTGACTTCCTAAGACCAACCACTGCTAAGACTTAAAAGACAAAAGAGGGTGCTTGCATATGATTGCCCAGACATTAAGGCATCCCAGCATTGGAAACACCCTCAATGGCTTTCCTTTGTACATTTAAAAATCATAACACATTCCATACTCCATATATCTAACTTTACACACAAGAATGATATGTACACGAAAATAAGATATACAGATCCAGTGGTTTATGACAAGAAGATTGATAGGTTACATGAGATAATTTGTCCACAGCACCTTTGAGTTAGGCATATCTGTGTCCACATGTCCATTTTCTAAAGCACTGGGGCAAGGGTCTGTCACACTCTGGTCGAGAGGTTTATGTTTCAAAAGCTAGAAACACTAGGTAATCCCTTAAAACTCTAACCTTAAAACCATGTTACTCATCTATTTTTTGAGGACCAAAAGGAATTATCTACTATCTACTCAGCTGGTACTACACAGTGTTAGTTGCCCATCCCCAGTTAGTACTATGCAGCGTTAGTTGCCTATACAGCTTATTCCCTTTCTGTACAAAATGGAAGTTCTAATCCACTCTGGAGCTTACAATCATAAAAGCTAATCATAAACCAAAAAGGCATCCATAAATTGTCATATTCCCCAACCTGTCAGTTATTGTACCCAATAAATGTTCTGCCAGTAATTGGCTAACCTGCATGGCATTTTTACCACATATAAGTTTTTGTATTTTGAATAACATTTTATTACATGTTGAGGATAAGCGGATAATAAAATTAATGACTCCATGTAATACCAGAGCATCACACTCCTACTGATATGACTCCATTAAAAGTTAGCTTTATAGTGAAATGATAAGGAGGAGGGAAATGAAAAGGGTTTAATTTAAATGGAAAGAATTTGGAAAGAGTGACAGCAAGACTACAATTATCAGCCTAGCATATCAATTGGTTTGCATTTCCAATGTACCTGGCCTGTAGGATGCTATATACACTACACACACACAAATCACATCTGCTTCTGTCTGCAATGGGACCTACACAAACTCTTTCCCTCTTCCTTGTTATAATGACCACTTAGTTCATCCTCCTCCTCCAGAAGGCACGTCTGGCCCATTGTGCTTTACAGCTGATCAGCAATAACAGACACTGAGTCTATAATGCAAACAGACGGAGAAGGGCTTTCCTCATTTTCATATATTGAATTGACCTTATTGGAATACAAACACAAACTAGCCTAATCACAAGTTTCCTGGGAAGGATGTTTTCAAATCCAAGTTGTTAGTTAAAAATGGTATATGATCTATAACCAGTGCCTTGCAAAGCACAACGTCAAGTGTTCTAAAGAAACATGTGAATTCAAATGTAAAGGTCTTAAACTACATCTTGTGATTTACATAGAAAAAAAGTAAGCAAGGGGTGTGTGTGTGTGTGTGTGTGTGTGTGTGTATACCATTTTAAATGAGTTATTGGTGCCTTCATTCAAATGTATCCTGTTCCATACCTGCCACTGTTTTATGAACTGTCATAAGTACAGTCTCCTACTGCAGAGCCTATAAAACTCTGTTATCAAAGGTAGTGTGATGGGTGGAGGGATTGGGTTGGCAAACCATACAGTTGAGTGCCATTGTTTGCTCTGCACAATGTTCCATACATCTGTATAGTTTACTTGACTGAAGATTAACTACAGGATGGCAGTTTTTGTGTTGCTTTCAGGATAATTAAAGCCTAACTAAGGCATGAAATCTTTCTGTCTAATCTTTCATATGTCTTTACTCTATTTAATACAGTAGTTATATTGGGTCAAATCCTGTCCCTTGTATGGAAGGAAATGACCTGTTCAGCATAGATATCACTGATGTGTGAACCCAGCCAGCCAAGGTGCACTTCCAAAGCGAAGGGACAGACCCGTGCAAAGGCAGCCAAAAGAAGATGTACATACTGTTATCAGAAGTATTTTCTCTTATGATTGTAGCAAATTAAACTCAGATCTTTTTGAACCAAGAGTAAGGAAGAACTTTGCAAAGGGAACTGTGTGCCTGGTTGGAGGTGGCAAAAAAGAATCCTCTACCTTCCCCACCCAGCCATAAGTCCCTCAGATGTAAGAGGCTAAGTACATGCATAGACTGGCCATAGTTTATGGGCTAAAAGTGCATGAGCTGTAATGATGTTCCTTCTCCCTCCTGGGATCTATTGTCTCTGGGCAGTTTGCCACTGCCATTCCCTCAGCTCATTCTCATAACGGTTGCTGTAACCTGCCATAAATATTTTCTGTTTCCTCTTGCCCTTCCCCCACCCCACAGCGAAAATGTGGCATTCACCTGCATTTTCACCTTTCCACAGCCATAAGGATTAGCTCAGAGGGAAAATAAAGGCAGTTATGGTAATCTACAGTGGCATGTATATTTGTTCATATGCATGTACCACAAGCCTAGTGACTTACTTGGATTAAATTCTAATCAGTAGGAAGATTGATCATAGTAATGAGATGTGTGGAGCAGGTTCAGTTCAATGGAAATTTCATTTTGGGAAGTAAGTGATACACTCGGTATTTATTATAAAAGAATTCTATTGTTTATATGTTATCTACTATATATTTGAGAGAGTTTGTCTGTCTGTGCGTGAGTCTGTCTGTCTCACCTAAACGGTGAGATCCAAGACCACCATATTCAGTATACAGCTTCCTCTTGTCATGACTTAAAGCAAGGTAAGGGTTTGGTTGAGCCCAGAAAATGGGATGTGCCCGGAATGGGATTGCTTTTCATAAAACCATACAGAAGAGAGACCTAATTGCCAGGCAGGTGAAAGGGACTGGCTAGGAGTGTGCCCCCCCACAGAACTGCCCCAGCTCCCAGCCTCCCATCCCTCAGGCACACTTGAGGGTTAGTGGGGGGGCAGGGTCTGAAGGCCCCCCACCAATCCATTTGGGAACATTGCTGGCTCTTTGCCTTCATCAGGGAGTGAGGGGAAAGTGCACAGTTTGCTGCATACCTTACTCTGGCTGGGGATCACAGGGGGCAGATGAACCTAGACCTGCCCCAGCTGGGGGACATGCACCTCTTCCTTGGCTGTGCCCACTGAAGCTGCAGTGGCCATGTACAGGTGCTTTTCACGTGGCCCCAAGCTGCTGCAGTGAGAGAGGGCTGAGTAGGTCTCTTTCCTCGAGGCAGCCTGCATATTGAATCTCTCATCCACAGCCCCAACCCAAAGCAATGATTTAAATGAAGAAAAACAAAAATTAATTGAGCTAAGGGTCTAAGCAATGCCAGGTACATCTTTTAGTACCACATAAAAAGAGATTTTAGTTATTAGAATGCAAGCAGTATAAAGGACACAAAATAAATGGACGGGAAAAATTATGGACACTTTCTGAATGGAAAAGTGTTCATCAGACAATGGCCCTTTTTCAAAATAATAATTTGTGTGAAACTATTTGGTTCTTCTAAATTTTTTATCTATCACTATGTTGGGGTTTTTTTCATTCCACATTTTAATTGGCCAGTTTAGTTATGTGGTGGGGTTATTTTTAACAAATTTATTATTTGTTTTTAAAAATACAGTTTTTAAATTGGGAAGGAAAAATATTTGAGAAATCCATGGAAGGTTTCAGAAAGTGAAAAATTTTCCAGCTTTAAAAAATGATAAATGAAAATGTTCTCAAAATTCCCACATTTAAAAAAAATATTTCAAACCAGCTCTGGACAGACCCTGGAAGGCAGAAGACTAACTCACTCTTTGTCAGCTGGGTAAATTTTGGGGTTTTCCTTAAAATGAAGGCACTTAGCATCTCATTGACTTTTAATGGAAGCTGAATGCACTAAGCCCCTTATAGGATCACGCCCCGTACTTGGATAGCAAAGATTCACTAAAAGAAGAATATTCACATGGACGAATCTGTATTGCACAATGAAATTTCACTGCAGATAACAGGAGAAATTTCTAGTCATAATCCAAAATGAATGACCATCTGAAACCATTCAGAGGCTATCCATATATTTTATAACACATTCGGGTGACTCTTCAAGACTCACCCACCCCCTTGTAACACTGAAATAAACATGCAAAATGAAAGACTCACCCCCACCCCAAAAAAAGTATTATATAGTATATGGAGACTCCTGCAGGGCCATGTGTTTGTTGAAGCACTACTGTCTTTAATAAGCCTCTCCTCTTCCCCCCCCCCCCCCCCCCGTCCCCAGGATCATACTGATCAGCTCTCATGCCACCATCAAACCACAATATAGCCAAAATAATAGGATGTGCCTTAATAGGCTATTGGCAAAGATCTCTGATATATAGAGTGCTTTCCACTGTCACGTGACATTTTGAACTCTGGGGGGGGGGGGAGTCTCATTGCTGGTAGAATAAGGCTTCTGAATTTCACATATTTTGCTTTAGAAACAAAAGCCTTTTTAAATAACAATTTGGTATGTTTCTACTCTCTAATTAAAACAAAGCCAGAAACTGGCCCCCTCTCTGGAGAGTGTGGGAGCGCAAGGCATTGTGGGTAGCAGCATGAAGAGTGTGGTAGAAGCAAGCTCCACAAGATTTACAGACCCATCATGCAGTGAGCAAAGGGGGAGGGGAAGGTTAGGGGTGGAGCGATGGCTCTGCTCACCCTCCAACATGCTGGGCAGTTCAGCTGCACTGATACAGGTGGTCAGGTATGTTCACCAGGTATGGGCTGGTGCATGGTTCTTCCTGCTGGAGCAAAGGGAAATTATGACATCGTAGCTTACAGCCTGGGCTGCTCCTGGAGCAGCATAACAGTTGGCAGTTCCATAGACAGGGCTTGTGGTGAGGCACAATTTAGCTCTGTGAGCAAAACTTTCTAAACAAGAGAACGATGAACAATGAAAACAATTGCTTCCTGCACAAATTTTAGATCAATTGATAATTTATGCTGAAATTAGTGAAGCTTTTGGGCTTCATGAATGTTTTCAGATACCTGGGAGCTGTTAAAATACTGAAAAAAGGCTGAGAATGCTAGCCCTCAAATGACAGTGAACTGAACTCATGCTTAATGTGTGAACATATTCATGAATCATTTTTCTTCTCCCAACTTCTAGTAAAGACAAACCGCATTTTGTCTCAAATAAATCTAGCATGTGTTTGGTATCTTCTATGCCCTATCTTTGTACTGGAAGAGAGACAGAATTGATGATATAATAGGTCTTATATCTAACTTCTCTTGTTTATCTGCTCAGTATAAAAGGACCCCAAGTAAAAGGATCAGAGGCAATTCAGCAGTATATCTCTGTTGGCTCTTATTAATTAAAGGATTTCCTTCACTATTTTAGATTTGCTGGTTACTTAGAAGGAGAGATTTTAATGTAGATGAGACTTTTTTAAGGTTCATTCAAAATGGAGGGGGGTTCGGTTAGTGTGGTGTCATACATCACTTAAGGGCTTTTTGTATCATTTCCAGGGAAAGAAATAGTAGTCAACACTGCTTTAGAAATTAGGATTAACCTGACGGTCTCTTAGCTGTCAACCAGTCAAGTGGGCAGTAAAATGATGAAATGTGAGAAGACAGCCTTATCTTAGCAGAGTATAGCTCAATGTCATATAGACTCCTTAACTAGAATCTATTAAAATGACTGATTAATTTCTTAATTCAGTAAGAGATGAGTTTTTTGCTATAAAGTCTACTGTCCTGAATATTACATAATCTTGGTCTCCTGCTGTCCTTAGATTGACTAGCTTTGTTTGGAGTAAAGTAATACTTTTAAATAGTAGCAGGGGTGATTTGACCTTGCTAAATGTTACACTAAATAGCTTCATTCATTCTGTGAAATTCTAGAAACCGGATCAGTGTACACTCTCCTTTAAAAAGCATTGAAAACTAGCGTAGATGTATATTTTATGGATATTGATTATGAACAATCTAGACAAAATAATATTCGTTTAATCATCAGAAATCTCTGTTGCTTATGCTGTTAGACCTAGTGTATTTATTCCAGACTAGAAGTTAAATTTCCTGTGTTACTTTAATGGAGCTAATTTTCTACTTAGTTTGAGTTTGCCACATACTGGGCTCCCAATCATTATTTTTATTAATTATTCTATATTCTATTGCTTTTCATGTGTAGTTTTAAACCAGTATTATGATGCTTGATCCTGTATCTACAAGCTGACATGTTAATAACAAATTTACCACTTCTGGTTAAATTCCAATTAAGATTTTGAACTTCTGAATCATTAATTATTTTTACAGTGCTTCAGTTATTCCCACTACAGTTTTTTTTTTTTTTTTTTTTTTGCTTAAATGTTGCTCACACTAATATCTGAATTGCTAGGCTTTTATCATGCAAAAAGAGTCATGAGAATGGACTAAGTGGAGACCTAATGAAAGTCTGCCCATGCAGATCTCTTTGAAGCATTGGGGCCTAAATTGGGAAGGGTCAGATTTGTGCATTTCATCATGAATCTAATTTGGGTTTTGTTTTCTTCTTCAGTGGATACTTTGGTAATATACTTTTGTGAAGGCATTTTTAATGGAGTAAGATTTCTTACCTCTAATTGTCTGTGGACCTATGCCTCTAATATTTTACTATCCCAGAGCAAAGTTCTAGAGTGTGAGTATAGAGACTACACTAGTGTCTGCAGGCATTTAAACCACTGTGGTGTTTGGCATATTTCAGAATAGGCAAGATAACGGTTCGAACATCTGTGCCCAAATGACATTAATGCCTCCAAAATTGCTTACACCAGTAATAACAATGGTGGGCAACTTTAGGGGAGGGGAAAGAGTAATGTGGACACATGACAAGAATTATGGCTAGGCAGTAGAGGCCTCTCAATGGAAATACCTTGAGCCATTTAAATTCCAGAGTATTAATGGCTCAGATTCCTTAGCTGACCATTGATGAGGTATCTACAGTGGGAATTTGGGGGAAATCTCCTATCTTGGCACTAGTACTCATGCAGTTCCAACCATGAAAGCTCTAATATAGACTGGTCTCAGGAGTTTTTAACTCAATATCATCTAAGTCTCTGACACAAGTTATATACACGGCAATTGGAGGGCTGATTGTAACACTTGTAGCCCTATCCATGCTAGCTTTAATCAAGCTGGTTTGCTAAAATAGCAGTGAGACTATGACAGCAGAGGCAGTGGCATGGGTTAGATGCCTAATGACAAACTCCTCCCTGGGTACATACTTGGGCAATTAGTCCAGACCACTGTCTGTAAAAAATGTCTGAGTCCGTCTCCGCCAATATGCCATCAGTGCAAGAGCAAAAGAGTGAAAATTGCTAATATAAACAAAGCCGGGAAGAGAGTTTGTTGCTAAGATAGAAGGAACCCCAAACCATTAAGGGCTTTGTAGCTTGAAACCAGCTTCTTGAACTTCAGAAATCAGCTGAAAGGTCTTGCTGAATACGGTGCACAGTTGTCGTGTATTTCCTGTCTAAACAACTGAATAAGCAGTCATGATCTGCAGTAGCTGAAAGGTACCTATGTGGATAGGAAACAACCATAGATGGGATACTGAGGAGGAAGTGTTATGTGCTCAGATCTCATTCACTTCTAATGGAAGCTGGGTCCCTAACTCTCCTTAAATTCTCTCATGATCCCATCTTACACCACATAAAGATCCATTTCCTAATGGATCTGTGTCATGTGGTTTGACTTATTTTAGATCCAAGGGAAACCAGTACCCCTCAGGGCTACTTAACCACTTTCTTATTTATTGCAAGCTTTAAGCAGTTGATACAGTTACAAGCTTAAGAACAATTACTATACAATTTAAACCTTAAATACTATAAATTCTAAAGCAAATAATACAGTGTAAAGCAATGCAAAAGCAATTACTAAAAGATCTACCACATACAATAATAAAGCCTAATTCACTTAAACTTCACCTGTATGCTTCCTACAGTGCTAGGCTGGAGGTCGTGGTTCCATTTTTTCCCACCCATAGAAACGCCACCACTGACATAGCCGGTGTGAAAGCCTAATCACTTCTAGTTACCTCAAGCAGGACGTGTGAGTCAGTACTGCCCATTCCCTCCCATCGATTGTTCTTACTAAACCCAATTTATAGCAAAGCGAGACTTGGTTGTTCTAATAATATTTACCAATTAGGATAGGTAAAATGCCCAATGTCCTATTTGGGGTACATCCTGCTGCTCAGGATGTTACTGCTATGTGCCCTGTTAACAGTTTCATGGCTGCATCTGTACTTTTTGCTTATCAAAAACAAGTACCAGTACAAGGCTGCTTGTCCTGCGTTCTTCACGTGGTCTCATGTACCATGCTTAATCTGCATTGTTATGCAAAACAATTCCTGACTCTCACAGTTTTCTTTATTAACCCAGCCTTGCCTGTGTGTTTTGTTACACCAGACTTGAGACAGGACAGAAATCCACACTTTGGACAAGGCAGACATCATCAGCTATTGCCAAGGCAGGGTAATGCGGGTTCCCTTACACTCTGCAGACCTATTGAGAGATCCACCCCTTCTTCAAGGAAGTATCCTTGCCCAAAGACACCATCTTTAACTGAGTACAAAGGGAATTCAAGACCCGATGAGCTACTTTTCTGAGATCCCTCATGCTCCGATAGAGAGTTGCTGGAAACTCTCTTCTTCCATACAAAAACAAAGAAAGGGCCCCAACCTAGGACCCATTATCCCATGAAGACTATGGGTATGTCTACACTACAGCGTTATTTCAAAATAGCTTATTTCAAAATAACGCATCTATATACAAAATGCATTTCGAAATAGCGTTTTGCTATTTCAAAATAGCACATCCACCCTGAGTGGATGCTGAATCGCATTTAAGGCCAGCCGGAACCGAGTCCGGCAGAGAAAAAGGTCAGAGTTACTTTGTGTGGCTGCTGCCTGAGGCTTTCTGAGACCTGTGCTTAAAGGGACCCCCCCTGCCGGACAACTGGTTCTCAGGTTTCTCTGCTTGCTTGCCTACCTCGATGAGGGACAGCAAAGCATTTTGTCTCTGCGTGCTCTGGTTGCCCTCACTCGGAACACCACAGCACTCTGCAACATGGAGCCAGAGCTGCCCCTGGGCACTCTGGTGCTTCTCGTGGACACGTTGCTGCAAGCCTGGCTGCACTTGCTGCAGGCTGCCATCTGGGAGGTCCACTGGGGGGCTGTCAGTATCCAGGAGGCCCTGCAGGAGAGCTTCCACCCTGAGGAGCACTAAGAGCCTCCCTGGTCTGCCCCACTGGGGGCTTGTGCCTCATTCCTCCCTCACGTCCTTCCACTTACCCCCCCCAACCACTCTTTCTGATGTCAAATAAAATAAATGTATTTTCATGAACACAAACTCTCTTTATTTAACAAAACTGGGGGGGGATGAAACACTGGTGAGACTGGGGAAAGGAGGCAGGAGAGGAGAAGAGAGATGGTAGGAGAGGGGAGGGGAGGAGGGAGCTGGAAGGGGGAAGCAAGAGGAAGAAGGGGGAGGGGAAGCTCAGGGTTGGGGATCTCGCTGGACCAACTTGATTTTCATGCAAACCTGCTCCTGGATTCGTATGTGGCCTTTGGTGGCCAGCCTGGCAGCTATCCTGCCATAGACGGCCGCGTTCCTCTGTCTAGTGCGGAGATCATGGACGTTGGGGGCATCCCCCCTAATCCTGAATAAGGTCCATAATCTCTACCCTGGACCAGGAAGGCGCCCACCTTCTCCAGGCCCTGGCAGGCTCCTAGGAGCTGGCAGACTGCTCCTGGGAAGCAGTTGAGGGCTGGCTGCCAATGGCTTGCTGGCTCATGTTTTGGGGCCACTGGGCCAGGGACAGTGACAGCTGGCTCTGGGCTGGCAGGCTTGGAGCTGGCACAGACACTGTGGCCAGAGTCAACCCCTTAAGGGCTCTGGGGAGGGGGGAGGGAGAGGAGTGTTCTTGGTTGAGGCTGGAGTGGCCACCAGGGCACCCTGGGAAGGCTGGAGGCCCCCTATTTCAATATAAGTGTCTACACAGCACTTATTTCGAAATAGCAATTTTGAATTTGGCGTTATTCCTCGTGGAATGAGGTTTACCAAATTCGAAATAAGCACTCCACTATTTCGAATTAATTTCAAAATAGCGGTTTGGCTGTGTAGATGCTAGTAAAGTTATTTCGAATGAACGGCTCTTATCTTGAAATAACTTTGCTGTGTAGACATACCCTTAGGGTGTGAAAGAAAATAGGGTCCTTGGTTAGGAGGGGTCTCTTTCCTCCCACCCCCAGCTCTCATCCTTTCAGTTACATCTGTACTGACTGCCAAAAAGTGTGCTTCATATGTGCACATATAGCATATGTGCTTCAGTCTCGAGGTCGGATAGCTGAGCACGGAGCACCTTTTGCAAACAGTAAATGAGAGAAAGAGTTAAATTAAGCCAAGCCCACAAAGACACCAGGACTGCAGGAGAACATTTGACTGTAAAGATTATTGCATACAAACTACTGCCATCTTGTGGAGGATAGTCATACTACCAATAATTCTTTTACTTGTGAGAAATCATGACGGAATAAATTTGATTTCTGCCAAGTATCTTGTTTCTCTTGCAGGTTTTCCTTTTACCAAGAATGGTTTCTTGGCGTGCTGACCCATATCTTTAGGGAGAAGAAGAATGGGGCATTCAAGATAATCCTGCTGGCCAATATAGCAGAGTGTTTTGTTTCTATTTGTTTCTTTCTATTAATGTCAGTAAAGATGAGCTGCCACAGTGATGAGGCCATATAAGCACCTATATTAAAAAATGGAAGCAGATGGAAACCTAAGGTTCTTTCAAAAACAGGCAGTCCTTTTAGACTTGTGACTTCCCCCCCTACCTACTCACAGCCTACACTCTCTGCAGCCTACTGATGGACAAACACTAGGTTTACAATTCAGTTTTGGAAGCGTTCTCCTAGAATGAGAGCTGGGCACAAAAATTGCACTTCATAGATTTGGGGGGAAACAGCATAAAATTTGCATGTTGACCTCTTATTGTTAACTCTGCTATGATGGCCAAAAGCCATTGTTTTCAGCCAAGCATAGATGCGCCATACTGATGCAGATAGCTAAGAAGTCTTTATCTTTCCTCAGAAGACCAGCATCTGGTACTCCGGAGGAAGCTTGCTTTCCATAGGTCCCAATCTCCATAGGAGAAGGAGTGGATGTGGTATACCTAGACATTAGTAAAGTATTTGATATAGTCTCAAATACATGATCTTATCAATAAACTAGGGAAATACAACATAGATGGGGCTACTATAAGATGGGTGCATACCTGGCTGGATAACCACTCTTAGGGTATGTCTACACTAGCCCCCAGTTCGAACTAGGGAGGCTAATGTAGGCATTCAAAGTTGCAAATCAAGCCCAGGATTTAAATATCCCGCGCTTGATTTGCATCTTCCCAGCCGGTCGCCATTTTTTGAAATTTACAAGTCTGGACTAACTGCCCGCGTCTACACGTGGCAGGGACCCAGTAGTTCGAAATAAAGCCCTAGTTCAAACTACCTGTTATTCCTCCTGGTTCCATGAGGAGTAACGATAGTTCGAGTTAGAGAACCTAATTCGAACTACCTACTCCGTGCCGCGTGTAGCCGCGGGCACGGAGTTCGGACTAGGGGACATTTAAAAATGGCGGCACCCGGGAAGATGCAAATGAAGCCCGGGATATTTAAATCCCGGGCTTCATTTGCAACTTCGAATGCCTACATTAGCCTCCCTAGTTCGAACTAGGGGGCTAGTGTAGACAAACCCTTAGAGAGTAGTTATTAATGGTTCCAGTCATGCTGGAAGGGCATAACAAGTGGGGTTCCGCAGGAGTCTGTTTTGGGACTGGTTCTTTTCAATATTTTTATCAATGATTTAGATGATGGCATAGAGAGTACGCTTATTAAGTTTGCAGATGATACCAACCTGGGAGGGGTTGCAAGTGTTTTGGAGGATAGGGTCATAATTCAAAATGATCTGGACAAACTGGGGAAATAGTCTGAGGTAAATGGATGAAGTTTAATAAGGACAAATGCAAAGTACTCCACTTAGGAAGGAACAATCAGTCTCACACATACAGAACAGGAAGCAACTGTCTAGGGGGGAGTACTGCAGAAAGGAATCTAGGGGTCATAGTGGACCATAAGCTAAGTATGTGTCAACAGTGTGACACAGCTGCAAAAAAAGCAAACCTGATTCTGGGATGCATTGGCAGGAGTGTTATAAGCAAGACATGAGAAATCATTCTTCCACTCTACTCTGCACTAATTAGGCCTCAATTGGAGTATTGTGTCCAGTTCTGGGCACCACATTTCAAGAAAGATGTGGAGAAATTGGAGAAGGTCCAGAGAAGAGCAACAAAAATGGTTAAAGGTCTAGAAAACATGAGCTATGAGAGAAGACTGAAAGAATTGGGCTTGTTTAGTTTAGGAAAGAAAATACTGAGAGGGAACATGACTCATTTTCTCTTATCCTAGGATTCCCTTACAGCTGAGATTCTACATCCCAATGTGGTATTCCAAGTAAAATAGTAGAAAACCAGAATCCAATAGTACTCCTGAAATAAGATATGCTAATGATGTGTGTATTATGACATTTTCTCAAGCTTATAACTATTTTTACTTTATCACCTCTGCTCATTCAGCAGCAAAGAGATGGTTTTGCAGTCCCTTCCTTTTCTTACAATCCATTATTCAGCCAAGTAGCCATTCTTTTAATAATTTAGATCCAGGATTATGAGACTTCAAGGGCTCTTGACTCTTTGTGTTCAGTGTGAGTTGAGGATGCTCTTTACTTTATAGGATTGGGGGGGGGGGGGTTTATCAGCTATTTAACCTTCAAATTAGTAGAATAGACTCTCACTAAGAACATGGTTTAAACAGGGTGAAAACTTCCATTTATTCCAGACAGTATTTCCAGATTCTTCTTTTGTACTCACAGCAGAGATGCAAGTAGAAATCGCACTATGGAAGCTTCCAATGCTGGATTGCTACTGGTCAGTGGAAAATAATTTTGAAATTAGCAAATCCAGTAAGGGGGCTGTTGCAGGACCTTTAATAGTCTTCTGAGACTCATGTCAAATGTGCAGGATGTAGCAGATGGATTTGCTGCAGTGGGGCTCATGAGCTGCAGTGGAGTGACAGAAATATGAGTGCAGTCTATTTTGGCACCAGCCCTCTATGCTCCAGAGTATACCAACAAAGGGGCCAGTTGTTCTATTGTGAAGCAATTGTTGGTGAATCACTGGGGACACTGAAAGGATTGCAGAGTTCCTCCATGAAAGTTTCTTTGAGATCTCTCAGAAGGATTCAAGGGATGTTCTTATGTGTGTAAACTGCTCTACATAGCCCGCCCTGCATAACTCTATGGGGGAATGAAAAGTGTATAATTACTCTACTTCTCTCTGTTATACCACTACCTACCAGTACAAGTAAATGAATGAAAAGTCAATAGCGGTGTGTCCTGAAAAATTGGAGGTGCCATCATTACATTGTTGCCATGGGAAATAGACTTATGCATTTCCCCTGCACTTGGCTCACCATGCTCAACTGTGAGGACTGACTGGATTTGGGGAGAGTCTCAAATGGGTCCTAGCTGGACTTCCTGGTCACCTGTCCCTCATCCTCACTGGCCACATGAGGGGAGGTACCCATGATGTGGTGATGGTGGCATGCAGCTCTCGTAAAAGCGGCAGCTCTGCGACTTGGCATGGACTGACTTTTGTTCTTCCTGGGCTTCTGCAGTCTCCCTGGCCCTGCTGCGGTTCCTTTGCTTTTACGTAACACTGCTGCTAATCCCTGTCGTGCACCTCCTTCTGCAATCCCCAGTCTGCTTCTACATGTCCATGTATCTTTAGCTGGGCTCGTACAGCCTCTTTTACCCATAGGCCCAGGAAATCCAGTATCACTTGTTCACACTAGGCTGGAGCATGTAGCCAGAATGGTCAGCTGGGCAGTTGCACACACAATGGGAAAACTGCTTGGTGTGTTTGCCAAGCTGGGTAATCAGGAAAAAGCATTTAAAAAATGTGCAGGATTTTAAGGGCTATAGGATAGGAAGGTGGGGGATTCTGGTTTCCATCACCCCTGGACAGTGAAGTTCACAACTCTGACCACAGTAGACAGTGTAGGGACAGGGGCTGGTGGATTATAAGACTTGACATAGGTAATGCCATGGGTACATACGGTAGACTTCAGTACCTCAACCATGGCCCAATTCCATTTGTGGAGGTGATGTTGCTGTAATGGGGCTTATATCAGCGGGACACATTTAAGTACCCACAGATGCACAATTACGCTGATGCAAGGTGACTTATGACAATCGGACTTTGTAATGTAGACCAGACCACAGGGATCTTAATTTGACATAGGTGGGTAGCCTCACTGACTTGTTAGCCCAGGCTGCCTGTATGCACTGTAGTGTGATACTACATTAGTGAATTTAACAAATTCACTATAGCTAAGCTATAACTAAGCAATGTTAAGAGTGTGACTTAAACCAACATAAACATAGTGACTAGAATAAAGGTTGAAGATGTTGCACAGCACCCTTACCTACTGCTGTACTGTAGCAAACCCATGATTGTTGATTTTTAAGCATTAATACTTGCCCGAGTGAGGGGTAAAAAATCACCGTTTTCACTAGCAAAGATGTTTTTGTGTGTGTATGTTTAGTGATGTTGCCAACACTGATTTTATTCTGGGCATCCCAATATTTTTGTTTTTTCTGTATTTGATATTTTTTTAAAACCTCAGCTCCTGGTTTCTTGTGATTGATTGTGTGAGAACCTCACCTTTTTTAAAGTAAATTTCCAGGTCTTCCACTTGTGCAAGAAAACTTGAAAATATGACTCCTGAAGGCTCCAAAAGGTAAATAAAAAAAACATTTTTTCTAAAAACTCATGACTGAGACCTGGCTCAATACTTTCGAATGCTTCTGTTTGGTAACATTAAGTGATATGAACAGACATTTGTGCTGATGTGGGATCCTATTTAAGTCAATGGGGCTCTGTGTGGACACAAGCATCTGCTCACACCCATGGTTCCTGCAGAATCCATTAAATGTGCTAGCAGAAGAAAGAAGCAACTAACAGACAACATCAGTTACATTCAGCTAATGAACTTCCTGCTGTACTTCAGGAAACAATAAAATAATGCCAAGAGTCACTCCATAAATATGTTGTTGTTTGGTTTTTAACATATGACAGAACTGTTATGTACATTAAACAGAGGAGAGAGTTCTGAAAATAGGTTGTGATGGGAGAAAAGACACACAAGCTGAGAGAAGAAACACTGTAAATGCACAATACGCCTCTTTAGTGATAGAACTGGTAAAAGTCATTTCAGGATACAAGATGAAATCAATCAAAATGGAAAGCCTAAAAGGTAAAAAAAAGAGATTCAGGTTGTGTCAATATAAGTAAATAGACGTTCATTTATTAATGAGTATAAGAAACCAGTTAGTTAACTGAATAGATTTCTTGTATCTGTAATGGTCTATATAGAAAGTCAATATGTGAATGATTAAAAGAACATTATTCAGTGCTCTGATGCAGCAGGGTGATCAAATCTGCTCCCATCAAATATGTCATATCATCATTACCTGATGAAATTCCCTTACTAGAGTAAAACAAATGTGAGGGTGAGATACTTTACCAGTCTGGAACAATTTAAAATTTACATAAATTAAATGTCTTGCTACAAGCATGAGTCTTCTAATTTACTCCATTTTACAAACTGTACTCTTTATAGGCATGAAAGGACTTGTTGCTGATAAGTTTTTGAGTACTGTAAACAAAATGTGACCTCAAATTAGAAAGTTAATGCTATTTTTTTCCTTGCCTATTTTGCTCTTTTCTAAATGTTAAAAACAATTAAAGGTTTCAATTATGTTGAGTAACATGGTAGTTTAGTGAAGTAACCTTACCACATTTAAGGTTATGTGAGCTGTTTTAACCCTGTTTTTAGTTTTCTGTAATGATCACCTTTGCAGCTGAAATTCTTAGCGACTGTGCTTAAATTGCAACAAGGGTGGTTTAGGTTGGGCATTAGGAAACACTTCTTAACTGTCAGGGTAGTTTAAGCACAGGAATAAATTGCATAGAGAGCTTCTGGATGCTCAATCTTTGGAGAATTTTAAGAGCAGGTTAGACATCCAAAACTGTCAGGGATGGAGTATGTAGATAATACTTCTATGTGTGCAGAGGACTGGAATAGATGACCTCTTGAGGTCCCTTCCAGTCCTATGATTCTATTATTTCATTTTAAATTTTGAGCATAAATCAATTCCATCTTTTTTTCTGAGAAGAGTAAAAAGAGACACTCTCCTCATATTTAAAATAAATAACAAACATTCTATTGCTGTGGGTAGAAAGTAGAAATTTGGCAGGGAAATAGTTACCCAAGAGCAGTTATCTTCATGAATATTTGTTCTGATAGGGGTAAATTATTAAAACCTGGCAATTGCTCATTATCCACGGCAAGTAGCCTGGGCTTTGTTTGTAGCATATGGCTTTGCTTGCATCTTTTGTAAAGTAACTGTGTGCACTTGAAGATCTTTATAAATGTATTGAGATAATAGTAACAGCAACAGAATGTTCCACCGTGCGTGTGTAATTATAGATAGATGTGGGAGGACAATGGGAGGGTGAGAGTAATTTTATTTTCATATATAAAAATAGTATGGATGGGTGCAAATTACTACATCCCACTATAGCGGAACTCTGCAACTACTGGCATTTAGCAGCAATACTGTGGTGCAACAGTTCAGGGCAAGTAGTGGATACTGTATTAACTGAATTCAGTGCTGTGATTAAGATCTTTGGTTACAAAAAGTGCCATGTATCTTTAATTACAAAGGGTTGGGATGTCAGTTCTATAGCTATTCCAAAAGCTATTCCCTCTGTTGGCATAGTGTCCTTTCACACAACCCAGGACCACTGGCTGCAATTCCAGGCCCCAGGGCAAACCAGTCAATGCACAAGCCATGCCCACATGGATGTGGTCTGCCTGACATTTGAACAGTGCTGCCACCTGCACTGGATGATGCCCAGCAAGCCACCACTTGCACAGCTGGGAGGGTCCCCAATGTCTAATCAGGCAAACCCTGAGGACCTGCCCCTGTCCCACCCCTTCTCCAAGGCCCTGCCCCCATTCACTGTCACTCACTCTTCTCCCACCTTCACTCACTTTCAGCAGACTAGGGCAGAGGGTGCGAGAGAGAGTGTTGGGGTTGGGCTCTGGAGGGGAGGTGAGTTTAGATGCTGGCTCTGGGCTGGATTAGGGTGCAGGAGAGGGTCTGGGCTCAGGGAGGTACATTGGGTGCAGGGCAGGTGGAAGGAGTGGTGCTTAGCTCAGGCAGCTCCCAAAAACAACTGGCAGAGCCCTCTGGCATTGGCTTCTCAGTGGGGTGGCCAGAAGATCTCTGTACACCACTGCCTGCAGGCACCACCCCCACAACTCCCACTGGCTGCAATTCCCATCCAATGGGAGCTGCAAAGTTGGTACTCAAGGTGGGATGGTGCACAGAAACCCCAAAGGGCCAGAGGGACATGCCAGATACTTTTGGGAGCAGCACAGCGTGACAGCAAGCAGAGAGTCTGCCTTAACCCTGCTATGCTGCTGGCACCAGCAGCCAGGAGACCCCAGGCCTTTTTAAAATCACCCAGGACCCTGGGAAATTGCCTCCTTTGCTCCCCCTCCACCACAATCAGGAGGCATGACAGCACCTGAATAGAATTTTCAGTGCTTAGGTTGGGAAAATAGATATAATCTGATCAAAGGTAGCTGCAGGTGCATTGTAAGAATTATCAAACCTTTCCAATACTTTGAACTGGTATTAATTTTTGCAGATTTTAAAGGACAGCAGCAAAAAAGGATTTGGTAGAAGACATGTTTCTATACTTAGAGCACCATCTAGTGAAAATTCTGAACAATAAATGTTCACTTCTTGTTTCCAAAAGCAATTAAATTATGTAGAAAATAGTATTTGGCGGTTAGCAAAAAGTATCGCAGTACGTTACCAGTGATTCACACATCTAGAAGGTTTGGGATGTGATCTATTCTATGCATAAATGAAATAGGAAAAATGAAACATCCAGTGTGTTAAGAGATTATTCTGATATTTTCATAGACCATATTTAATGAACAAAATAAGGATCTGCATAATTTGGTATATACACATAAAAATAAAGGTGTTCCCTATCTCATATAAATAAGAATGCAATGTAATTTAGTTTTAAATATTGGAACATAGTATTAAGGGAGAAACACTATGGCTGTGTCTAGACTGGCAAGTTTTTCCGCAAAAGCAGTTGCTTTTGCGGAAAAACTTGCCAGCTATCTAGACTGGCCACTTGAATTTGCGCAAGAACACTGACGATTTAATGTATGATCGTCAGTGTTCTTGCGCAAATACTATGATGCTCCCGTTCGGGAAAAAGCCCTCTTGCACAAATGTATTTGCACAAGAGGGCCAGTGTAGACAGGTAAAAACTCTTTTGCGCAAAAAAGCCCTGATGGCGAAAATGGCGATCGGGACTTTCTTGCGCAAAACTGTGTCTAGAGTGGCACGGACGCTTTTCCACAAAAAGTGCTTTTGCGCAAAAGCATCCGTGCCAATCTAGACGCTCTTTTCCGCAAATGCTTTTAACGGAAAAACTTTTCCGCTAAAAGCATTTGCGGAAAATCATGCCAGTCTAGACGCAGCCTACCAGTGCTATACGATTCCAAATTAAGGATAAAATTGTTGTGAATGATTCTTGTATTTAACCTACTAAATCAAAAATATCCATCCCAAAACTATGATTTAAGAAAATATTAGGCAAACTTAAACCTTAAAGATTTAGAGCTAGAATGTGATTTGTGGGCAAGAAATGTTTTCAGTTAAATATTCCTCTAAAAAATATGTTCAACTTCAAATCTGAAAGTGACAAAACTCCATGAACATGAAATAAATATTATCTGAAAAATACCTGAAATTCTCAGATACTAATAAATTGCTTCTCTGTTAGTCATTTTGACTTCTGCCTCCTCTTTACCACACTTGTTTTTCTCCCTCTTTTTCTCTCTGCTTTTTTCAAGTTCCTATTAGGGATATGAAGGACTAGTTGCTTCTCCTGCCCCTCCCCGCCGCTACCTCTATCAAATAGAGGCAGCAAGGTGGGGGAGCAGAGGCAGGTACTTCAAAGCAGCAGTGCCGCATGGAGACTGGGGTCAGCTGGGGAATCCCTAGCTGACCCCAGGCTTTCGCCTTTTAAGTGTTGCTACACGTCAAAGGCAGAAGCGCCCTATTGACTATTCGATTAGTCAATTACCTGATACTTAACATCCTTAGTTCCTGTCCTGCTGTTCCTATTCAGGCAAAACTCAGTGAAATCAAAGTGTTTTGACTTTAAAAATTAATTTACCTTTTTCTTTTAGGGTTGTTTTAAGCACAATTAAGCATGTTTAAGCATAATTATGGTACATTGTAATTTAATATAGGGATTTATACTGTATTTACTTATCTGTCATTCATATCTAATCTAACATTAAATGATTGATTTGTCATTTTGGATATCAAATTAAGGGCCTTTTGATAAATCTACTATGCTTCCAAATTGCTTAGATATATTCAGAGTAGGCTATTCCTTGGGAGAATGTTTTTTTGTTCTCAGAAAAACAAAAGCACAGCTGCGAACTTTCCAAAGTGCTGAAGGGTGCCCCCAGCTCTTCCCTAAGCAGGGGCGGTCCATGAGTATAGGCAGACTCAGCGGTTGCCTAGGGTGTCGCCTGCAACAGGGCACCCGGGGCGCCCGATGATGACGTCACACCATTGACGGCTGTGCAGGCGGGGGCGCCGATCGTGCGTTCTGCCGGGGGCGTCAGCTGCTGCAGCCAGCCTCGGGCCGCTCCTGTCCCTAAGCCCTGCCCCCATTCCACCCCTTCCACTAAAGTCTCACCCACACTCCATCTCTTCCCACTCTCACTCTGCTCCACTCTAGCCTGCCTCTTCCCATGGAGTTCTGCCCCCTCCCCTGAACATGCATATCCTCACTCCTCCCCTCCCCCCAGCCTCCAGAATGCCACAGAACAGTAGCTCACAACAGGCAGGAAATGCAGGGAGGGTGGGGAGACACAGTGATCCAAAGGTCCCTCTGGGAGCAGGCTATTCTGGGCGGGGGTTGGAGGGAGTTGATGGGGGCTCCCAGTGGGTGCTTAGCACCCACCAATTTTTCCTTGTGGGTGTTCCAGCAGAAGTGCTGAGAACTTAAATTCCTTCTAAATGTGGATTTAGGTACCCAGGCTTGAAAGTTATGGTGGTTGGTATTTTTTTATTTATATGATTTGGAAAAGAGATTGTCAGTTAAACTCTTCTTCCTGTCTGAAGTTTAAAAGTAACATTTGGCAAAATGCTGCTTCTGTATCCTGAAACATAGCTAGTTCATAGATTCCAGGCCCAAAAGGACAATTGTGATCATCTGTCTGATTTTTCTATATAATACAACTTCCCCAAAATAATTCCTAGAGCACATCTCTCAGTAAAACGATCCAATCTTGAGTTAACAATTGTTGTTGGTGATGGAGAATCCACTATGGCCATTGGTAAAATGCTCGAGTCGTTAATTCCTTTCACCTTTAAAAATGTGTGCCTTGTTTGCAGTCTGAATTTGTGTCTAGCTTCAGCTTCCAACCAGTGACCAGCAGTCATCTCTGTTTCTCTGCTAGACTGAAGAGCCCAATACAGTTAGTTCACTTTAGGCTGCCGCTATGTGAAGCAGAAACATAGAAATGTTGCTGGCTGTTAGCTACCTGAGCCCTGCCCACATTGCAGCTCCTGCTATTTTTGAATTTCACTGTCAGACTCTGGTGTGCTCGTTCTCTTCTCATCTGACATTTGTAAATGGTTATCCTCTGATGTGGACAGGAGCAACAGCATCTAGCAAAGAGTGAGTCTCTACGTCTTCAACTAAAGAGCCCGGCTCTGTCACTGGTGTCTGTAAGACTCGCATGCTTAGCAGATCAGACCAAAGAGGTCTTTGCATAACAGGGTGACAGTGGTTTGCACTTAACCACTGAAAGAGAGGATCAGTGAGGAGGAGGCTGATAAAGGGGAGAAGATCCAGTGAGATGACCTGATCCAAAGCCCTTTGAAATCAGTGAAAATATTCCCTGTCTTTGATGGGTTTTAGATCAGGCCCAGAACAAGGAAGAAGTGCTGCAAACTGTTATCTAGTGGGGACAGTTGTTCTGCCTTCACTTAGGCAGCCAATGCCCAGTGATGTCAGTGAAAATACTCTCATTGATTTCAATGGGCTTTAGGCCAGGCTCTTCGAGTCCTACTGATTACCTAGTTTGAGCTAGGGATGCAAATGTAGGCAACCGAAATTGCTAATGAAGCGGGAGTTTAAATATCCCGCGCTTCATTAGCATGATCTCGCCCGCGCGTTACTCCGATCAACAGCTGATTCAAACCAGGAAGTGCGCACCGGGATACGTTAGTTCGAACCAAACCCTTTGGTTACTCCTCAAAAAATGAGGAGTAACGTTAGTTCGAACCAAGGGGCTTGGTTCGAACTAACACATCCAGGAGCGCACTTTCTGGTTTGAATCAGCTGTTGATCGGAGTAACGTGCCAGCAAGATCATGCTAACGAAGCGCGGGATATTTAAATCCCCACTTCATTAGCAATTTCGGTCGCCTATATTTGCATCCCTAGCTCAAACTAGGGAGCAAGTGTAGACATACCCAAATGGAGTAGTGGGGCAGGCAGACAGACTGCTTTCCTTAAGATTATTTCGGTGAATGGGTGCATTGTGCTTTGACTAGGCTGCCCCTGCCTGTAGGTAGAGAAGACCAGCCAACTGTCTCTGCTGATGTTGGGAGAGGGGCACATTTGAAAGTCACTGGGTCCCTCCACAGAAGTCTGAGAAGGTTAGGGGTTCACGCTGTCTATGGGGGGAGGGCAGGTATCCAGTGATTAGACAATGTAATCTTGGCTCATAACTTTTTTGGTCAAAACCAGAAAAACACATTGCATGTACATGTTTTGTTTGGATCCTTATTAAATTCCATACAAACTTTCACTGAAGTGAAACCAGTGGGCTTCTGTTAAAAGATTGATAGAATTCACTAGGTGTAACATGAACTAGTCAGAGACCCAGTGACATACTAGTAAATTCTATCAGTATTTTTAACCACCCTTTTAAAATCTGTAATAAACACGTCTATTCAATTAGCTAAAACTGTTCCATGATGAGGATGACAATGAGATCCCTGGCAAACAGCCTCTGGTCATCCTGGAATGGGAAAGGAGGGTTTGATATTTTACAAACATAATTCTCTACCTCCTATGTAAACTCTGTGGAAGCTAAGGATTTGGCTCACTGTGTTTTCTTTTCTATCTCAAATATGCAGTTAGAGAACTTCTTGGTGTCCTGGAAACCAGACAGAAATGCTTTGTAGGGTAAGAGTTCAAGGCATATGAGGAGCACAGCTCACGTCATGCAGGATATTGAATAGCACCCTCCCCTCTATGCACCTTTGAGTTTTGGCTAGAGGTCATTGAAACACAATATCCAGTGATACTTTATCTCATTTTCCATTCAAGTCAAAGTTTAAATTATTCCAAAAGCAGCTTTTAAATCATCCAGCTGAGGATCATTTGGGAGCTTTTGTGACCAGACATTTCTTAATCATCTGACTGTTATGTAACACATCCAGGAACAGTTTATAGAGTCATCTAATTGGATGAATAGCACTTATGAGAAGAAAAGGCAACATTCACCTGGCATATTGGGCACAGGAAAGTAGGGAACTATGATCATATACCAGCGTTCCACAGTATAGAAAAGGTTATTAAATATAGAGAAATGTATCTTTTTGACTCTGTGTGTCAAGCACAAATTCTCATGATGGGAATATAGCTTACTAGCAGAATTTTGAATTACCTTGTGTGATAGATTTGGGGCTGCTCTGTAATAGCTTATTATATTTTCTTTCTGACTCTGGAATTTACTCTATGAACATGTGGGGTTAAATAAAAAAAAAGGTTTGCTGCATATGCACAGGAAATAGGAAAATGGCTTTCCATACCCACCTACTTTCCCACACTTCAGGGACAATACCAAAGCCCTCTGCTCTGGAAAGCCATCTCCAACATTCTGCTCAGCTTACTGGACCAATCTGACAAAGGTGTGGGAAGGGTGGGGTCTTACACTTGTAACCAATATGGAAGAAGTCAGAGATCCAAGCCCGGGACAACTGAAACAAAGGACTTTGCCCAGATATAAGACAGACCCTCAAGGACAGAGAGAAGCTGTTGCTGCAACAGACAACTGTTGGTGCTCTGAAGAAGTTATGCCTTCTTAAGCTTCCAGAGGATGGTAAACTTTTGGTAAGATAGACATACTTGTAACCCTTTCATTGTCCTGGGCTGCATCTAGACTACATTCCTCTTTTGAAAGAGGAATATAAATGAAGGAAATTGATAATGCAAATGAAGCGCAGATTTACAAATCTTGGACTTCATTTGCATAATCATGTCCGATCGCTTTTTCGAAAAAGGTTATTTTGAAAAAAAAAGCAACCTTTTTGAAAAGAACCCTTATTCCTGAAAAAAGAGGTTTACAGGGTTCTTTAGAAAAAGGGGTTTTCGAAAGAACCGTGTCTAGATTGCTTTTTTTCTAAATAACCTTTTTCGAAAAAGCAATCAGATGCGATTATGCAAATGAAGCATGAGATTTGTAAATCTGCGCTTCATTTGCATTTTTTATTTCCTTCATTTACATTCCGCTTTTGAAAGAGGAATATAGTCTAGATGCACCCCTGAAGTCCTGTTTCTCATGCTTTGCTTTGTACCGGTAGTTTGGATTAAACAATACTTTGTCCTACAAAGGCTGTTTGGGATTACTACCTTCACTACTAGTCACAGACTCCTGAAGGGAAGAGCTTCTGGTACCTAAACCCACTTGGATCTGCTGGGCAAGAACAGTTGGCCCACAGGGTACAGTAGTATGAGAAACCATCTGAAAGCAGGAGAATCATGTGATTCTACCTGAGGAAGATAAAAGTGTGAAGTCTACTACCTGAGGGAAGGGGAGGGCACACTAGGATAGGTCAGAAAAGGAATCCAAGGTGTAACTAGCCCTTCTGTGACACCTGCTCTAATAAACCCAATCTGCTTTATATCATATCTTCTTGATCCTGCCATGATGTTTTGAGAGGGTGTGGTGTTAGACAACTTCCCTTCCTCCTTGCCTTGAGTATGTCCTTTATTATAATTTAAGGAATGCTAATGAAGCAGTGTGGGACTTCAGAGATGTCAAGCAAACATCCTCCATTCCTAAATAATACGGGTTGGACCAATTCTGCCCTCAGTTATACCTGAGCAGCACCAATTACATACACAAAGATCACGCTGTTATTTTAGACTTGGCTGACATTTTCCTAGCGCTGTCTGATGCTTGTAATTGTAAGAAGACTTTGAACAGCTTGAAAATTGGTCTTAGAATATCAGCGGACCAGGCTTAGCCACGAGCATTGCTTCCAAATAAGAGTATTTGGTGAGATTCATTTATTACCTTTTCCTTCAGACAGTCAAATGTCAAGATCCTTGCCATGATCACCATATAAACAAAACTGAGTGAGCTGATTTGAATGTAATATGAACCCACCTGAATATTTACTGAAAACCACATAGAATTATATCTGTGAAACTATGTTATTGTATGGCTATTTTTTTTCATTTTTTTTGTGCACTCCTTAGCCACACCTGAGATCTGCTATAATTACTAAAATATAATGGAAAGTCTATCTTTGAATTATTTCTAATCTGACCAGAAACAGGAGTCCAACAACATCCCACAAGGAAGCCCTTGCTTGCAAGTTTATTATTTGTTCATTGCAGAACCAAGAGTTTTGATTACTTACTATGTTTTTCGCCTAATCACTGCCAAAGCTCCAGATTTACTTCATCCATCACTAGTTTGTTCACATGTCTTCCAGTTAAATCAGAGACTCATTGCAACTTCCAGTACTTGGGACCTCATGTGGATTTCTGATACCATCAGTACAACTTTGAATCCATAAACCAAAGATTTCTGCATCTAGAAGACCATGAATAGGGACAACTTTCTCATTGCTAGCTAATAATAAAATGCGTGGGAAGACATCAGCAAGGAAAAAGTTAGCAGGAGATACAAGGAGACAAAGGAAAAGCCTAATAAATAAAAAAATGTCAAAAAATGAAAAGACATAGTAGAAAAGAAGAAAGGGTTTTACCACAATGGGAGAAAACAAGGGTCTGAGAAGTTCAAAGAAAATACTAGCTTAACCTTAGTGACCTATTTCACAGAAGAAGGGCAAAGAATCTCATTTAACATTTCTTAGGCTTCAGAATTTATTGTACTTTGAAGGAACAGTTGATAAATTATTTAGACAGTTTCAACTGAGACTAGAGAAATCCCAGCCTGTCATAAGCTAGGTTAAAAAAGCTTGGTACTATATAAATAATTTACCTCTTGAGGAAGAAAAAATATTCAAATGCTAGTGTCTAAAGCCGAGAGGTGCCAAACCTGCTGCAGCTAGCTAAACACACAGTCAATACAAGTCAGCACTACAAACACAGTGCTATCTTTTAAAATTGGGGAGCTACGCTAAAGCTATCATTATCAAATGGAGGTTAATATTAAAGATCACACACTAACTCTTTATTGATAGCCCCTTTATTCGGTCATCTTTTTAACATTGCAAATACATCTCCATTTCGAACAAAAAAAACCCCAAAATTCTCTTCTCAGTTATTTCTCATGACAACTGAATTAAAGCAAACATATTACATTAACATTTTTAATGACACTGGTTTTTATTTCCGTAAAACAGGTATCCTCCAACTTTGTCATAACACGTACTGCATCCTAATAGACGCTTTTCCAGTTTGCAATTCCTTAATATCCCTATGGCAACTACAGACGTTTCTTGCATGGAAACATTATTTATTATGATTATTGTTTATTAGGATTAGTCAATAATGTGGCCCCATTGTGATAGATTCCGGTCTAAACTTTTAGAATGTCTTAAGTGTTGAAATCACTAACTAATGTAGGAGTCTAAATCCCCTTCTTAAAGGGGATTTAGACAGTCATCAAAATCACATTGACATTAGATGCAATTTTTGGTGCCTAAGTGCTTAAATCTCTTTTGAAAATGATGTTTAGAGTCCTAAATTAGGTATTGCAACACTGAACAGAATGTCTCTCTGAAACAGTGAGCTAACGTGTACAAAGCACTGGAGACATCCCCTTCCCCAAGAAGCTTATCATCAAAATAGTAAGAATAGGAAATGTAAGAATATGAATACAAGATATGACAAACATATATAATATTTAAGGAAGTGAATGTGTACCAAGAGTGAAACTTCACCAAAACAATAGGTGAAATTCTATTCTGACACATCACTGTAAACATGAAATAATTTTAACTTCACTGAAATTATTTCAGGTTTATTATAGCTATTGGCTCAACAATTTATCCTACAGTTTCTTACATTCACCGGCCTTTATAGGACAATTTAATTCTTTAAAGATACCATTCTCTGTGAAGGGTTTTGCTCTGTTATTTATCATTGAGCTCAGAACACCTTGCAGAAGATCAGGCCCTAAATAAGTTATTTATGTGGTGGCTTCTGGCCAGTAAGTGATAACTTCTGATAAATAACTAATCTGCCAGTCATTGAGTGATAACATCAAGGGTGAAGTTGACAAGATCAGGTCTAGAAGTGACTGTTCCTATGTGGGGAATCCAGAGCATGAGTATTCATTCCTCTTTTTCTTATGCTTAATGGCCTTAACTGAAATGGATGATGTTTATAGGAGTTTGATTCATGGATATGTTTTTCACATTCATCTAGTATCCGTAGCTAGCAAGAAAAAAATCATGTTGCACATCTAACAATTCCCTAAGTGGACTACAGTTCAATGAGGGGAGAGGGGTATTTACATTAGGTCCTGATATATGAAAAAGATCCAATATACCCACTTATGAAATTGCCCTTATATCTCTGATCTGTCTTCTAGATAGCTTTATTTTCTTACTAGGCCAACATGAGTGTCATTTTTGCAAATTGTGTTCAGTGTTTTCAGATAAATAATAGCCTGTTGGTTTTTATATCCACTTGTATCTAGTGTCAACATATGAAATAAACTTATCTCTTTGTTTTGTATGCCCTCACTGTGATGTTGGATAACTCTTTGTATTTCATTCAATAAGGCTGGAGTATGCGAGTGAAGTGAAAAAGGATAAAGGGGGAAGGATGGAGTGTTTGAATATAGGGAGAGAAGGGAAGGTTGGGATAACCTCACTGTTTCACCACTCAATGAATTTTTCAAGGACCGTGTTAATGATCCTCCCTAACTGGTTTATGACTTGCCACTCGGCCTGAACTGCTAGTATCCTACTTTCCCCAATCAGCCTTCTTTAAGGAACACTGTTTTCCTGACTGAATTTGAATGCAAATATAAGAAAATCATCATGGAACGGTAGTGGAGCCTACTAAATTATTACCATGTTCCAAACTATTATATCATGATTAATAATTGCACCAGGAAGCTGCAAATCAGCAGTTACATGTGGGGAGGCAGACAGCTCCATGGGTAAGCCAACTCACTGCATGCTCCCTGTGTGCACCCTGCTCCTTACCCTCTACCCCACTTCCCTCTGATACAGAGGCAGCAGTATGAGTGGAGAGCAGGCAGCTCCCCAGGAGCCAGTGTGTGCCAGAAGCCAGCTTTTAATCTGGCTGCCCAAACATACTGGGAGCCTTTATGTAACTGTGAATGTTAACCAATGAGCCCAGGCTCATCCGTTAACCATGTGCATGGTAACACTTTCACATCCCTATTATTTACAGCTACTAGCAACCTGCTGAGACATCTGTAAAATGTGCAATCCAAGTGAGTTTGTAGTAATTTTTCATCTTTTGTAGTGGGACTAGACAACTCTTAAAAGGGTTTAAAAGAGAGAACAGAAAGAATTGGGAAATTTCTCTGACGTTTGTGGGATTTTTCAAAACTGCTACAGTACAGAAGAAGTTTTTTTACCTCAAAAATGGGCTAAATTCTTCTTTGGTGTAGTTCCACTGGCTTCAAAGGATGGATTTGGCTCCATTTTGTTAAATAATTGAGTTGATGATTTTGTTTAGGTTTTTTTAAATGAGCAAACACACCAAATATTTTACTACTTCTGTATTTTTTTTTTGATGACCAAAATCAGGTTTTATCCTAAATTTGCTATAAATTAAGCCTCTTAGTAGGTAATTTTGATATTTTTATTTAAGACAGCTAATCTACATATTGGTTAACAGGCATGGCAAAATGAACAAGCTAAAAAATTTTTTAAAAAGCACTAAACGTAGATATAAAAACTGACTTCAGATAAAGGAAGGATGAGCCTGCAGATTCCAGATCTTCCTTTGAGAAATAAAGGACATCAAATTTATTCAATGTTGCTGTGATCCACGCTTATTTATATCAGCTTCTAAAGGAAAAAAATCAATGAGAAAAAAAAAAGGATAAAATCAATTTTCTATTCAATTTTATTTCCTCTTCTATAAAGTAATAGCCATTTTACTACTAATATATGGCAAACCTCTGTAACTCATGGTTATATTGAAAGATGGCAAGGGTGTTCCCCGCAAAAAGGGTTAAAAGCCATTGCAATCCCCTAAGTATCTAGTTTAGTTAATGGAATATTTTACTTTAGTGAGGACAATAGAGACTGTCAAACTAGATGGGCCATTAATGCAGACACATGAGACTTTGATCTCAATTCACTGTGTAAAACTTGGTGTAATTTATATGTGGACAAAATATTCACCCGGGGGAGAGGCATATAATTTTTTACACAAGTGCAATATATTACTCTATATTACAATAGCCTATCGGTTAGGATTGGGAGGTGAAGAGAGTAGGTAGCTAGGTAAAGGGCTGTGGACTCTGTGGATGAGAAGGTGTTTGCCCATTCTGACAAGTAAACTTACGCAGTGGTGGTGTGAGTGAGCATAAGCTTGTTTAATTTCACTAACCATGGTGTCTAAAAACTGCCGTAGCCCTCAACTTGTCTGGCACAGTGTTGCATTCAGGCAGAATTGTAAAAGAGTAGGACTGGAAGGGAACTCGAGTGATCAAACAGTACAGTCCTTTCACTTAAGGCAGGACTACATGGTTAGCCCTGTATGGATATAAAGTGGACATCTGTGAATTTGCAGGGTTTTATACATAACTAGACCATAACTAGACCATTCCTGACTGGTGGTTAGCTAATTTGTTCTTTAAAGTTCAGTGATGGAGAATCCACAATCTCCCAAGGCAATTTGTTCCAGTGCTTAACTACCCTGACAGAGAGGAAGAATTTCCCAAAGTGCAACCTATGCCTTCCTTGCTACAATTTAAGTTCATTGCTACTTGTCCTCTCCTCAGAGGTTAAGGAGAACCATTTATTGTCCTTTTCCTTATCCCCTCTGGATCCTCTCTTTTCCAGACGTAGGTCATGTCTACACTACCACTTGTGCTGATAAAACTTATGATACTCAGGGTTGTGAAAAAACACCCCATTGAGTGACACACATTTTGTTGGCATAAAAGCTAGTGTACGTAATACTATATCAGTGGGAGAACTTCTTCCTCAGACATAGCGACTACTGCTCAATGGAAGTGATTTAATTATATCGGTGACAGATGCCTCCCATTGGCATAGAATGGCGATGCAAGAGAGCTAACAGCATCACAGCTGCATTGGTAGAACTGTGATGCTGTAATCTCTCTAGTGTAGACATCACATAAACAAACCAAATTCTTTCAATCTTCCCTCATAAGTCATGTTTTCTAGACCTTTAATCATTTTTGTTCTTCTCTAGACTTTCTCCAGTTTGACCACATCTTTCCTGAAGTGTGGCACCCAGAAATGAACACAATTCTCCAGTTGAAGCTTAATCAGCACACAGTAGAGTAGAAGAATTACTTCTCATGTCTTGCTTACAACACCTTGCTAATACATCGCAGAATGTTTTATGCAACAGTGCTAGACTGACTCATTAAGCTTGTGATCTACTATAACCCTCCTACCTCTGTCCTCAGTACTCCTTTGTGGGTAGTCATTTCACATTTTGTATGTGTGCAACTAATTGTTCCTGCCTAGTGGAATACTTTCCATTTGTCCTCCTTGAATTTCACCCTGTTTTTTTCCGACCATTTGTCCAGATCATTTTCATTTTTAACCCTGTCCTCCAAAGCACTTGCAGTCCCTCCCACCTTTATATTGTCCACAAATTTTATAAGAGTACTCTCTCTGCCATTCTCTAAATCATTGATGAAGGTATTGAACAGACTCAGGACTGATCCCTCTGAAACTCTATTCGTTATGCCCTTCCAGCTTGAATGTGAGCCACTGAAAACTATTCTCTGGGACTAGTTTTTCAACCAATGATGTACCTGCCTTATAGTAGTTCTATATAGGTTGTATCTCCCTAGTTTGCTTATGAGAAGCACATATAAGACAGCATCAAAAGCTTTAGTAAATTCAAGACATACCACATCTATCAAGTCCCCCCACAAGGTTTGTTGCCTGTCAAAGAAAGCAATTAGTTGGTTTGCCCATGATTTGTTTTTGACAAATATATGCTGAGTGTTACTTATCACTTTAATATTTCTAGGTAAATTGTAAATTGCTTGATTATTTGCTCCATTATCTTTCCAAGTATCAAAGTTAACCGGACTGATCTATAATTCCTTGGGTGGTTGTTAGTGCCAATTTATTTAAAAAAGAGAATATCTTCCACCACCACCCTCGTTTTCTTAGCACGCTCATGGATAATCTCTAATGGCTCAGATATCTTCTCAGTTAACAACCTGAGTATTCTCTGATGTATTTTATCTGGTCCTGGTAACTTAAGCTATCTACCTTGTCTAAATACATGTTTTAAAAAACAACAAATAGCACCTAGTCTAGAAGACTAACAAAACATGTAGATGGTATCATGAGCTTTCATGGCACAACCCATTCTCCAAGTCACTGTAATGTTTCAGGCCAATTTCACAAGCCAAATACACAGGGAAAGGTTGGAACTTAACTTCATTTACAAGTTTGATTGTTATCAGAATGGAATGAACAGAGATATTGGCTGGCTCCCACACTACTTCCCACATCCTAATGACTTAACCAACCAACCAAACAAACAGTGGAGATGCTAATTGTTCTTATCGGCCTCTTGTAACTTGAACAATCTATTCACTGTCTTTTTTTCTCCCCCCTTCCCTTTATTTATTCTTGGATCTGGACTTTCAGTACTCCAGTCATCTAAAGAAGTGGGTTATGCCCACGAAAGCTCATGATACTATCTACATGTGTTTTTTAAGGTGCTACTAGAGTATTCATTGATTTTTAAGTTTTTCTAGTTGCAGACTAACTCGGCTACCCCTCTGAAGATTTTAAATAAATATAATATGTTCTTTCCCTATTTAGCCTCAGATCCTACCTCATTTTCACTGACTGTCATGGTTAGATGTCCATTTGTTACTAACCTTTTTTAGTGAAAATTAAAAGAAAGTAATTTAGCACTTCTGCCATGTTTTCTGTTGTTTTTCCCCCCTTGTTGAGTACAGGCCTACCCAGTCTTTGGTCATTAACTTGTTTCTAATGCATTTGTAGAATTTTTTCTTGTTACCCTTCATGTCTCAGCTAGTTTGATTTCATTTTGTGTCTTGACCTTCCTCATTCTAATTGATAATATTCAACCTTTGTACTTTGACATAATTTCCACTTATTTGTAGTACTTTTTTTGAGTTTCTGATCATTGAAGGTCTCCTGATGAAGCCAGTGTGGTTTCTTGCCATACTTCCTGTGCAATCTGTTTTTGTGCCCTTTAATGTCTCCTTGAAATGCTATTCTCCTACTCTCTTGAACTGTTTCTCCCCCCTTTAGACTTGCTTCCCAAGGGATCTTACCTAGCAACTGCCTGAGTTTGCTGAAGTTTCAACATATTGTCTGCCCCAATTCAATGTACAGGTTCACAGGATGCTAAAATGGAACAATGTGTTCTCATCAGCCCTGACACAAACATTCAACAAGGTAAAAATTATTCTAATTCTTAAAGCAACTTGGCAACATCTATCCATGGATGCCAACTGCCACTGGCATTACCAAGGACATAATCCTGAATCTTGGTTTCTCTAAACAGCATTTTGTCCCTAATTTTGCTTGGCTGCATAACAACTAAATCTCTTAGAAAACCTCTTTGAATGTGCCTTAGCTGCGTTGCTGTATCATACAGATTGGGCCACTCTCTCCGCTCAAGTATACAGCAATGACACCACTCACACGCTGTGCCCTCACAGATAGCTCAGTTATACTCAAAGGTTCACTTCAGTTGCAGTTTGCATGCCTATAACTGAATTGGGCCCTTGGACCAGTTTGCATCCCATTTACAGCAGAATAACTTTATTTCAGAGGGGCTATTCCAGATATACACCAATGCAAGGGGGAGTCATTTAATTTAAGTGCTCTTTATTTGTGCTCCAAGGCAGAGAGAGCTTCTTGTTCAGGCCAGATCACCCCAGGTTCCAAAGACATTCAGCAGGGAAAGCAATCGAAGGTTGTGTGATAAAGAAAGGTCATTTTAGAACTGAAAGCTCTTCCATCACAGAAGTACTTTGAACTGTCTTTGAGATAGAGATGAGTGTGACTGAGACACACTTTAGCTCCAGATTTTGACTTCCATGAGTTAAACCAGCTTATTCTGTTTGCATCCAGTTCTGAGAAAATAAGACTTGCACAAACCTTCACCTCTCCCTCTAAGTGAACTTCAATATTTGGATCCAACTGCTGTACTCAGCTCATAGTCTGATTCATGGGGATTTCAAGATTAAACCTTTTATACACTTGGAGAAAGTCTGTCTCCACCTCCAGCACCTTCAAGTGGGAAAGACCAGGCAGCCTCCTCTGGAGAAGCTAAGATGCGGTATCCAGAATCCTTGCTCTTGGCCATACTGTGATCATTCTTCTCATGCTACATGACCCTCTGGGGCTTTCTGAGAGCTTGTGCATTGCAGGTTCTTGAAATGCCAGTGCATTTTGAAATCGGTGAAATAACTTTTTCTCCTTAAGAAAGAATGGAGGGAAAATCGAGGGAAACCAAAGTATCTTTTCATGGGGTAGGGGGAGGGGAACATGACAACAGTGGGGTCAAGCAAAGGGGTTATTGAAATCCAGCACCTATGTATTTCCACCAGAGGAAGGAGGCAAAGCAGTATTTGGTGTACTCCAAACTCCATCTCAGAATACTTGCAATGAGAAAAGGATGACATGGCTTCACCCAGTGGTTTTTGGGATGCTTATCCAAATGCAGTCTCCCAACCCTTTTGAGATTAATGCATCACTGATTTATACAACTTTGTTTCTTTTACTGCCATTTATCTATTTATAGTGAGTCAGCATGGCCGCCCACTGACCCAGAAGGGGAAGTCCCGCATAAGACCTCTTGGTCGGCAGTGCCTGAGCCACCCAGCCCCTCCCACAGGAAGCGGAAGGGCGGGGCTGGGACTATAAGAACAGAGCTGGAGAGCTCAGTTGGAGCTCAGCGAGCGGGCAGGCCAGACACTCTCCCCGGCCTCCCCAGAAGGGAGGGCCGAAGGCCAGCACCCCAGAGGGATGACTGGATAGGGCCCCCAGAACCGCTGCCTGACCCTGGGGACAGACCAAGGCGTTGCCGAATCTCACCAAGCACTGAAGCAGGGCTGAGGGGACCGGAGAGGGTACCCAGCTTGGGAGCCGCAACTGCATCACCAAGACCCCGGAGAGACCTAGACTTCAAGCCCATTGACATCCTCCCAGCGCCGGAGGGCCCCAAGACACAACCATCCTGCCAGATAGGGCCCCGGGGGGAATTAGGAAACGGCCCAGGGAAAGCCGACGTCCCATCAGCTGATGAGACGGAGGTCAAGTGGGCAGCACATTGCAGCTGGGACTTCCGCTTACCCACCGACCTGGTCGGCGCATTGCAGCTTGGATCCCCGCCGACCGAGTGGCCACCTGAGCTGCCACTGCTAGGGCCCTGGTCCAGGACGCAGTGGAGTGAGCAGGCCTATGTCCCCCCCCCGCCACCTCCCTCACTTGGGGTGGCAGGTTCCCCCGTAGGGGAAAACCCCCTGCGCTTGTTGATTCTCCGCCGAGCTAGGAGAGTCGCAACCAGGCCTGAGCAATCAGACTCTTATACACTTCATATGTATTTGCTGCCCCGCCCTGATCCAGGGCCATGGCCAATCAAACTGTTATAGACTTTGTATGTATTTGCTGCCCCGCCCTGATCTAGGGCCGTGGCTGAGCAACCTGGTATAGACTTTGCATGCAGTTGCTGCCATACCCTGACCCAGGGCCATGGCCACATAAACTGTCATAGACTTTAGGGGTGGTTGCCAGTATAGTGAGTCAGCAGGGCTGCCCACTGACCCAGACTGGTACACTATTGTTATGACAACTTCCTTCACAAAGTAGGGTGGCCAATATATAATCTGAGGTACCCATATACAAAGATATGAACACCTCTATAAGTACCGTTGCTCACTTCCTAGCCCAATGGTTGAGTTAAAGATCACTCTAGAGAGCACAGTTATAAAAACATTTCTTTCTCTCTGCTATTTTTTCTTGTGGTGGGGTGGCTGCCCCCACATTGAGGAGAGGAGGAGTTAGAACAGGCCAGAGAGCCAGCGCAGAAGCCTCCAATCAGAGAATGGCCCGCTTAGTGAGCCCATCGGGAGGTGGCTTGTTGCAGCAACCAATCAGAGCAAGCAGGAGCCATATATAAAGGGGAGCTCTTTCCCTGGAAGGGCAAGGGAGAAGAACTGGCTGCCTGGAGTGGACCACTATAGCTAAAGCAGTGTTGGGCAAGGTAACAGAGCAGAAGGAGCTTCTGGATATCTGCTACCAGACTGGGACCCTGATACCAGGGCAGAGAAGGTCCTAGGGCTTTGGGGAAGTGGCCCAGGGAAAAGAGGCAGCAGAAGAGTTGGAGGAGAGGCCATGAGTAGCTGCTAGCTATAGGGTCCCGGGGTTATGACCCAAAATACTGGGCGGCAGAGCTGGGTCCTTCTCCCCCTCCTCCCTTTTGCCTCACATACTGCTGAAGAAAGTGACCAATCCAGACTCAAGTTTGTTTCTGGAGTGAGGGAAATAGACTGGCGACTGCAGCAGGCCACTGGGCCAAATGGGTGGACTATAGGATGAAAATTCCCCCAAAAGGGGGAGACAGTGGAGTGGGGCACCCAGAAGAGGATGGGGCACCAAGAAGAGGTCTGAGAGATGACACAGGTCACAGAATGGTAAGACAGCAAAGTGGGAATAAAAGCGAGAGATGCCATTGGTGGAGGGGGCCCTGTGGAAGGACTTGAGCTAATTCCCAGAACATCCAGCAGGTGGCACCCTTCTGGTGGTGAGTCTGAACTATTATAGTTCTTCATTTATTTGCTTATATTTTCTTCCTTCATGCTACAGCAGTAATATCAACAGCTAATAAGCCACAATAGGCCCAACTCTACTCTTTCTAAATTCAACTGAAGCTCACCACAATGGGAGTGGCAGCTGCCTCAATAATGGCTGCACTGTAGCCACTTTTCAGGTTATTTCCTCAGGTACCAAAAATAAACAGCTCACTTTTCAGTCAATGGACAAATTATCTCTCACATTTTCCATATTCTGAATTGTCCACATTTCTGATATATTAAAGATTGTCATTTAGAAGAATCTAATTTTAAAAATCCATCCCAACAGAGTTACTTTGTTCTGGTTTTGACAGGGATTTTTTAGATGTTTCTCATTTGGCGTATCTCCCTTTGCAAATCTAAGGAAAAAAGAGGACCCTGTAAAAAACTGTACTACAAGTCAATGCTGTTTGAAGGGAATATATTGTAATATTCGCTCTGCATTCCCCTTTCATAATATAAAAGTGCTGACAGTGCTTTGATGTGAAAAAAAATGAGATTCAGTAATCTAAAGAACTGATATGAAAGGAATGACATGTTTAAAGATGGAACTATGAAGAGAAAAATACAGCATAATGACAGCTTCACACAACATCTAATTTGATTCCTTCTCTCCAGCACAGTGGAATTCTTAAACTGCAAGCATCTGTTAATGAGCAGGGAGTCTTGTGAACAGAGGTCATCTTTTTTCCCCCTCACAGAGCTTATAAAATTCACTCCACCCCAGTTATAAAATGATCTATCTCTCTTGTACCAGCAACTTTTTCTTCTTTGGCAGCTTTACTACTATCGAAAACCAAATCAAGATTGGGGGGAAACTGATAACATGAAAGAGCACCTGACAGTAGAAAACTAACCACCTCCCATCACATTGCCCCTACTCTTATATTCATCCAACACCCCTCCACGATTAGGTCAACAAAATTTATGTTCCCATCAGTGCTGAAATATATTAAGTTGTTAGATCAGGGGACTAGATGTCTGAGAATCCCTTAAATTAACAGTTACATTGTCTACCTAAATAAAGTAGGATGATGATGCTTTTAAGATCAATGAGACTAGAAACAGACATGCTCTGTAGACCAAATCTATAGAGTTTCATTTCCATGAACACACATTGCTCTGGTTTTAGAAATACATAGGTGCTACTAATGACCCTGAGACAACTTAAGGGTTCTGGAAGCATAACATACTAAAGAGAGAAAGTAGAGCTTTATCGTAAGCAGAGAAAGACTAAAGCAAAGTTCCTGTGGTGCTCTTAAGTTTATCTCTGGTACTTACAAGCCTCTATGGGAGAGGAACTTCAGTCAGCAAATCATCATCAACCTTCAGCTAACCCAGAGTTCTAGATAGTTGCAGTTTAGAAAACAGGAGTTGCACTGTAGTAATCTTACTAGTAAATTAGGCAATGGTATCATTCATAATTGCAACTAAATTGCCATTGTCAAACTGAAGAAAGTACATTCCTTGTGATTTCTTCTTTACTTGTGATTTTTTTTATTGTTTGCTCTTGGTGATCATTTCTTATCTTTATATATTAGTTGCATTCCGCCTTTCATGATGAAAATTGCTACAAATATAATATATGAGGAGTATATTTGCTGTATATTCATTTCTGTTTATATTTGTGATTAAAATACATGGTAGACAGTGAGGTAAGTATGTTTTTATTGCTATAGAGCGATAGCCCTCCAATGAGGCATGGACTGACTATTAAGGGCACCTTATAACTCAGCTAAAGCGATGTCTATGTTATGAGATACGAGTGTGGTTCCCCTGTTCGTGTATACATATTCACAGTAGCTCTCCTCAAACTAGTGTGACTATACATAGCAATGTAGCCCCGGGTTTCAGGCAGGTTTGTACTCGGTATACCTCAGCTGTACCTTTGCTGCTGTTACCCATGTTACCACTGCTTTCAATATGAAGTATATTCATGCTAACTCAGTGAGAGCTAGTGGGAGTACATGCACATAAGTAGGGGAATCACACACCCTGATTCGATAAGTAGACATAGGTACATGTTATGCGAATATCCCATGAAGGTGTGCAATTCAAGATGTACACCATATCTTAACTACACTGTAATAAATGTCAATTGGGTTAGGATTTGCAATTTTAAATCCCTTTTTTTTACACTTTGAAAACAGAAGACTTCCACCCCTAACAGTGCTTGCTGCTTGTTAAAAAAAATGTAAATCACAGTCATTTAAACGTCTCAAGGCTGTTATTCTTTTCTTGTCCTCTTTTACCTAATCAGAGGGAATTGTCTGACAACTATGCCTGTGTGTTACTTCAGCTCTGGACCATCTTTAATTTAATTTGACCCTTTTCTCAAAGAGCAGGGATTTTTTTTTTGCTTCTGTATTAATATTTATACATTTGGATGACACATTTCATGGATACATCAACTCCTACACTGAATCCTAACTTTCAGAACTAAGGACAGGCTCTTATCCTTGTTGAATTCTAGGACAAAATTCCCACTGACTCCCATGACAAGTCAGAATGAGAAGTCATGCAGCAAAGAACAGAGAAACAGCCAACAGATAAACATTGGAGGGGCTAATGTAATTACTTTACTACTTAAAAGTTTCAGAGGGGTAGCTGAGTTAATCTGTAACAGGAAAAACTTAAAAAACAACAAATAGTCTAGTAGCACTTTAATGACTAACAAAACATGTAGATGGTATCATGAGCTTTCATGGGCAAAACCCACTTCTTCAGATGACCAGAGTATAATAAGTCCAGATCCACAAATAAATAAGGGAAGGGGGAGGGGAGGAAAAGGTGGAGGGGAGGAAGAAAAAGAGAGACAGTGAATAGATAGTTCAAATAGTTACAAGAGGCTGTTAAGAACCATTAGCACCTCCATTGCTTGGTTGGCTGGTTAAGTCATTAAAAGGTGGAAGATAGTGTGCCAGCCATCCTATATCCCAGTTCAGACCATTTGCACAAGAATTAAACTTGTGATTGAAGTTAAGTTCCAGTGTATTAGGCTTGTGGAATTGGTCTGAAACAAAACAGCGACTTGGAGATCCATTAATGAGTGTCTAGGAAGATTAAAGTGTTCCCCAACAGGTTTTTGTGTATTGCCTTTTTGGATATCTAATTTGTGTCCATTAATTCATTCCCATAGAGATTGTCCAGTTTGGCCAATATACATTGCAGTGGGGCATTGCTGGCATTTGATGGCATAGATCACATTAGTGGATGTACAGTTAAATGAGCCTTTGATTTGGTGGCTGATGTCATTGGGTCCAGTGATGAAATTGCTGGTATAGATGTGTGGGCAAAGTTGGCATCATATAACCATACACTTCAGCTGGTAGTCAGACACATCCTTCCAGGGTAATAAAGATGGCAGGACATGGAGCTACACAAGACTGAGCTAGATGGATGGTAGGGTGTCTCAGGGTAGCGGGGAGTGCTGGACAGTGATGGATGCTGGGAGATGCCTAAGGCACTGGCTGGCTATATTCTAGGTGGTAGCTGTGGGGGCGGGTGAGCTTGAGAGGAATAAAGAGGCTGCCTGTTCAGCAGGCATCACAGAAAGGTACTGTGGCCAGAAGGTGCAACTGCAGGTGAATACTTGTATCCTGCCGGGAAGCACTTCACCTCGATGTGAGAGCACTTGGCAGTCCCACCCCATCTCCTCATTCTTGTTCTGAAAGAAACTGTATTTGCTGACCCTGAAGGCATGTGTCAAAGCTTGTCTTGTGTGATGTAAAAGAGCAATTGAGGGGCAATTGAGGGTAAGCTCAAGGGAGAGTGGGTTATGTTTTTCTGTACTGTAACATGTAACTAACTATTGCTTTATATGAGGAGTGCTACCTTTGACAATTATTTAAGAATACTAGGAAGGCCAGTGGAGCATCTTTTTCGGGTGTGTGTTGTCCCTTTTGGCATGCGTGGTTAACCAATGGTCAAGAATATGGTAACGTTGTTTCAGTTAGGGGGAGAAATTGATGATCTGAATCAATTATTTCAATCCTATTTATTTACAATGAATGTACACACTGTCCTCTTCCCTGGACCCAAATGTCAGCAGGCCTTTTTCCAAGTCTGCCTTTCCAGAGAGTCCTGTGCCCAAAAGAAGGATCTATCTCTTGGCTGCCTCCCAAGATCTTGCTCATGACTACTCTTCCTTTCTCCGGGCTTTCTGCCTGTTTCTCATATGAACACACAGCAACCAATCATCCCTAGTCTCTTGTGGCAGGGTAGTCTGACCCTTAAAGGCAGTAGTAAGTAGTAGTCAGCCCACCCCACCATGTGGCATGGCCCCTTGTGGGTTTGAAAGGTCCAATATAAAGACTAGACGGGGATGTGAGGAGAGAGAAAGCAGTCCCAAGAATGAATGGTGCTTAGAAAATAATTCTGTCTCAGTAATGTTAAGGGCCTGGAGCCTTACAGTGAAGACAGGGTAAAGCTCCCTTCTCTCCCCTTACTCATTTAGGAATGAGAAGGGGACTGGTATAAACGCTGCCTCTTCCCTCATAGCAAGGCAGATGCCTGCAGATAGTGTGTAGGGTGTAAGAAGCCCCCTGAAGAACCTGGAGTTAACACAGAACAGACACCATCCGGAGAAAGCTGCCTGCTGGGTCTTCAGGCTAGCCTGAGGATTAATTGAGGGGAAAGGGGGGCTGGCTAAGGAAGAAGCTGACTAAGCAGACTCAACAGAAAGATAAATTATAACATAGCCCAAAGGAGAAGGGCTGGGGCTCCTGCTATAAGGAGAGAGACTGTTTGAAGCCCAGCCCCAGCTCTGGGAAGGTGAGGATGTTTTCATGACCAGGACTCATATAGAGGGACCCAGAAGCCAGGTGAGTTGGGGCAACTAACAGAATCACCCTTTGTGGGATCTGATTTATTAAGTTTACCCAAAGGGCATGCATGTTCTTAAGCCAGCCTAAGTCAGGTAATTGGTTGAAGGAATTCAAGGGTGATTGAAAGTGCACCTTCAGGGCCACAAGGGACAGTGCAGAAGAGGCTCATCATTTGACTCCCCTCGGCCATGCAAATTAACTCAGTTCTATCCCTCATCTGCAGAATTCTATTGTTTCAGGGATATCTAGGCAATGGGATGCTTAATGGTCCTTTCCATTTAGGGTCTCTGATGGCCACCATTGATGCCTTCCAGCATAATGAATGAGATCTGGGGTGGGAAGTAACAGGTTGTTTGCTGACAAATGCAGTGTGGGGTCAACTGAAACCACAATTTGAGTCAAATTTGGACAGTAGTATTGGCCTAAAAGAGAGGGGGGACTTTTTCAAAAGATGTAATGTTTCATTTCAACAGTTTGTTGAAATGAAACATCAGTTTTTCATTTTTTTGAAACATTTTATTTTGAAATGTGCCTCCTCCTAAAATATAAAAGGCAAAATGTTCCCAAAAAATGAAGGGGGTGGGAGAACCACCAAATTTCATATCAGGTCAAACAAAATGCTTGAGAGACCCAAAATGATTTTTTTTGTAAAACAATAACAAAAAAAAATCCACTTGGGTCAACCCAAAACAAACAAACAAAAAATCTTTGGATTTTTCCCTTCAGATACCCCCCCAAAAATCAGTTTGGTCAGTTCTAAGCAATATACATACCATATTTATATACTTTTAGCATCAATATAATGAATATTTCAGTGTTCTGAGTCTTAAAATGCTAGTTGTGTACACATCTCATTATGTACTCTCAGAAGGTCAGATTAGATTGTACCTCATTTCCAGGAAGATCTGCAGTTCAAACTGTCCTGCATGTTTACTGTAGGTAATCTGCAAACCACCTTATTACTAAATGCACTCACCACTCTTATCTGCAGTAGACACAGTAACTACTTTAACTACTTTTCCACACAAAACATATAGCTAAAACAAAGCTGGGTTTTTCTTGTGAAAACTAACAGTAGAATTATCTTTAGATGCATGCATTCAATTTCTATTGATTTGAGTCGGAATTCTGGGTATCCACTGAAAGGAAAACTTTGGCCCCAAATAAGTATAGAAATTATTTTGAAAATATGGTGCAAGGTTTGATTGGGCAATGCTTTGATATTATATATGCTTACTTTTTCCAGCAAAAGATCATCTCTTATTTTGTACATTTCATGATTTCCACTTTTTGAAGTGTCACTTAGGCTACGTCTATACTGCTTCCTTCTTGCACAAAAGCCTGTGGAAATGAAGTGCACATTAGCATATTGCCACACTTCATTTGCATAATTAATTAGGGGCCATTTTTGCGCAAGAGGCTTTTGCACAAAAAGGAGCTGTGTAGATGGCTTCTTTTTGTGCAAAAACCCCATCCTACACAAGAGCCATTCTTCCTCATTTTTTCAGGAAGATTGGCTCTTGCACAAAAGGGGGTTTTTGCACAAAAAAGAGCCATCTACACAGCTCCTTTTTGCGCAAAAGCCTCTTGCGCAAAAACGGCCCCTAATTAATTATGCAAATGAAGCACGGCAATATGCTAATCCATGCTTCATTTGCATAGGCTTTTGCACAAGAAGGAAGCAGTATAGGCGTAGCCTTAGTCTCTCTTGTATCTTGCCATTTAACCATGCTGCTTTGATATTGTTTTCCTGCCTTTTTTAAGTTCTAGGTGTATCTTTAAGATGCTTTTAAGGAATGGTTAAGGAGTCTCAACGATATGTGAGGATTTTAATTTAGGGATTTCTTTTGTTTCCATCTAACACATAATGTCTTATTGCTAGTTTTTGTTCTGAATTCTCTCCCTGAGGATGGCCAACTTATATAGTACTCATTATTCCAAAGTGGGACAGTTATAGTTATGGCACACACCAACACACCTGTTTGTTTAGGCAAAGCTGTGAATTACCTTTCTCTAGTAAGCTGTTGAATTAGTTGTTTCAAGAAGCAAATCTTCAAGGTGTTTAGAAAATGTTCTCTGCATTTTGTCCTCCTGTGTCATTTCCTCAATTTATAGGATGGCGATTGGAAACCCCTCATTATTACTGTTTTCTTAGATTTCTTTACCTCCTTTATCTCCCTCCATGTTATGCATTCATTGTCCTTTTCCTGATTGTGAAGCTGATAGTGTAAACTTACTGACTTAAAATGTATCTGTGGAAAATGTAATGTAAGATCCTTTCCACTCAAATATTCATCTTGTATTCTCTTTAGGTGAAGTATTACTCCCTGCAGCTCCATCTCCTTATCTGTTTGGTTTATAGCCAGGTATTGTTAGTATTGCATTGATTTGTCATAGAGCTGTATATCAGAAATGCCTATTGTGTCTAGATCCTATTCTATTGCCAGCATTTGAGTTAACTTATATTTGCTCTTAAGCTTCTCGTACAGGTATTTAGACACTAAATCCTGCAAACTGTTTATACCTATGCTTTACTGCCATCCAAAGTCTTATTCTATTTCGTTCAGGCTACTGTAAAGTTAAGTATGTGTGTTTGCAAGATTGGGGCCTTACAGTTTTAATTTTGTCCATTTTCCTACATCTTTGTATTTAACTCTTTTGTCAAATACTGTTTCCTTTCTAGAATTTACCTGTTTGATTTTGTCCTGTTTCCTCCAGTTCCTTTGTAATTTCTGTCATTTTTAGTAGCCACAAAACTACTGTATTTGTCTCACTGATATTCCAACAGTGAATAGTTGTCCTCCCAGAATGCTCCTCAGCATCATTTTGGTTTTCTGCTAGTTCCTAGCTGGTGGCCTTGTCCAATAGCGGGGACAGGAATCAAGGGAACATATAATGCACACCTTCTTTGTTCAGTTCTATTTACAATATTTATCCTTTAGTTATTTGGGATTTTTTTTAGTAGAGAGCTCCACTTCAATGGAGGTTCTGAACTTTTGTCTTGTTAGTTAAGTTTAACCAATACTGTTCCTTGTTTGCTCTTGATACCTCTGGTATTCCGAAACAGCTATTCTGCGTCTTTTGAGCGTGCCCATTATTTCGAAATATCACGGGCTTGCTATTCTGAAATCCCTGTAAATCTCATTCCACAAGGAGTAAGGGACATTTCGGAATAGCAATTTATTTCAAAATAAGTGCTGTGTAGACAGCATCAAAATTTGAAATAAGCTATTTTGAAATTGACTTGACATAGCTACACAATTTGTGTAGCTCAAATTGTGTAACTTATTTCAAGTTACGGGTGCAGTGTAGATGCATACTCACTGTCTATTATCATCTGTTAAAACCAATCCCTCTAGCAAAAAAAAGCTATTACAATTGTATCTTCATAGACTTGTATTTTGAAGGTGAAAGGCTTAAATTAACTTTCTTAACCTACCCCTTTTTATACTGAAGCACTGGGGGGCAGTGTTTGATTTTTAAAAAAATCAAATGCTTATGTTGTCAGAAGCAGTCCCTCTGTTACCAACACTGATAACAATGCTGCAGAGAATTACTGAAACTGTTCCCTATCATTTAAGTGTAATTTCTACAGCAATGAAAAGTGTTTCCTGTCCACAACTACTGCATAAGCAAATATCTAGGCAGCAGATATACACAACCCTATGAGAACACTTCCAAAAACAAGCAGCTTTTCGGGATGCTTATAATGTCAATTCAGTTTTAAGATTGGTTAATTTGTTTAAGTTCTGCAGAGGGCTCCTAATGCAACCTAGAGTTTCAAGTATTATGTTCTTATGGGTTCATAATTTTATTTTCTTATGTCTGTATTCATTCTTAGAATGATTAGATTTTGTGGGGGAAGGGGGTTTGTTTGTGTTTGTATTGCTCACAAGCCTGTCTAATAACTGAGGAAATGGTTTGTCCTGCCTTTAAACCTAGTTTCTCTGCTGAAGTCATTGTTAAGCTCCAAATGATTTGAGAGAGTTTATTTCTGCCCTAGTCTCACTTCTTTCAGATATTTTGCTAAAGTCTTACTTGGAAATCAGACTCACTAATGGCTCAGCTCAAAATAGAAATTAATTGTGAGGTGTATGTATCTCAGTTTAATGGGTGAGTACACTAAAAAGCAAGAAATGTTTTCTTTACTGATCAGAAAATCTGGCAAAACTACTAGATAAATGATATCTTTCAGGTGTTGATATTTTTAAATATAGAAATTTGTTGCTACTTATTTAGCTACTAAAAATAAAATGAGCCCATATGTTGAAATTGACCCATTTGGGGGTAATATATCTAAGCAAATTACTATATGAGTATGTACAATTTCCCACTCTTTTGTGTGTGGAAAAATGTTTTTTGTGCAGCAAATGATACTGCAGGTGCCCCTTGGATATTTATAGTCCATTTTTTAACATACATAATCCATTTTGTTGAATATTGATGCAGAAATATATTTGAATTTCTTATACAAGGAGGACCCCGATGTGGCCACAGGGGTAAATAAGAACATGCATGGAATAAAGCTACAGGATGCAACTTTAATACACAAGAGGGGCACCACCTGCCTCTCACCAATAAGTGGATTGTGCCCTGTAGTGGGGTCTATTTGAAACCCAGGAACTGGGCGGGCGAAGCCAGAGGCGGAGGGACCCCTCTGGGAGCCATTTTGGGCACAGCCTAGCCCCACCCTCTCACCTGACCGGAAGCCAAGGGGCGTGGCTAGGACTATAAGAACCCTGCCAGGGAGCTCAGTAAGGGGCCAGCCTCCGAGGGAGACAGAGGCCTGGCCAGAGCTCCTGGCTGAGGAGGCTGGGACCTGGCCTGGGCCTCCCACAGCTGCCTCCCCTAAGGCCAGCAAAGGCTTCCCTGCCAGGGCTGCTGAGGCCTGGCCAAGCCAGCGAGTGGAGCTCCCCTCTGACCCAGAGGAACCCAGGGCTCTGCTGGGGCCTGGTGAGCTAGAGGACCTACAGACTGACGGGGACCCTGCAGAAGCTCCAATTCCCCAAAGCCTGGATTGGGCTGCCCGGACCCTGCTGGGACGACACTGCCCTCGACTCCCTGACAAACCTGCTGGAGGTACAGGTACTTGCGAAGGGGAAGACGAGAAGTGGCCCCGGGGGTAGCACGGGCTGATAGCAGCCCTAGACCAGCAAGTTGCGGGCTGGAGCCCTGCTGAGCCCGTAGCAGCCGCACTGCTGCATCCAGGGCCCCTGGGCCGGGGCGCAGTGGAGTGGGTGGGCCTGCACCCCCCCCCCCCCTGCCACCCACAGAACTGCACCATGGAGGCCTGGATGTGGGCAGACCTGCAGCTCCGCCAGGAGCAGTTGGCTGAGGAGTGAGCCAGAAACGCTACCCTGCAGGCCCTGCTGCAGAGCATGGTGCCCATCCTGTGCCTGTTGCCCCCCCCCCCCAACAACTGTCCCTCCTTCTACTCCTCCCCCCCCACCTCTTTCTCCTCAACCCCCACACCCTCCTTCTCAATGTCCACACCCCCCACCTCAACCTCCGCACCCTCTACCCCATCCCCCCAGGGACACCGAGGCCCCCTCCCTCGCCGTGCAGGGAGGCGGTTGGCCCAGCGAGACCCCCACCCCTGATCCCTGAGTTTCCCCTCCCCCTCCTTCTCCTTGCTTCCCCCTTCCAGCTCCCTCCTCCCAGGTTTCCCCCTCCCCTCTCCCACCCTCTCTCCTGCCCTCTTCCGCCTCCTTTCCCCCATCTCCCCACAGTTTCATTCCCCCTCCCCAGTTGTGTTGAATAAAGAGAATTGTTATGTTTGAAAATACATGTCTTTTATTTGACTTCAGGAAGGGGGGGGCTAGGGAAGTGGAAGGAGAAGGAGGAATGGGGCACAAGCCCCCGGTGGGGCAGACCGCGGAGACTGTTAGCGCTCCTCAGGGTGGAAGCTCTCCCGCAGGGCCCCCTGGATCCTGACATCCCCTCGATGGTCCTCCCGGATGGCAGCCTGCAGAGAGTGCAGCCAGGCTGCCGGCAATGTGTCCACGAGACGCAGCAGAGTCCCCGGGGGCAGGTCTGGTTTCATGTTGCAGAGTGCCATGGTGCCCCGAGTGAGGGCAAGCAGAGCACTCTGAGACACAAATGCTTTGCTGTCCCTCATCAGGGTAGACCAGCAAGCGGGGAACCCTGAGAACTGTCTGTCCGGGGTGGGAGGTCGGGTCCCTTTAAGCACAGCCCTCAGCTAGCCTGAGGCAGCAGCTCCACACTCTAAGTCCTGGTTCCGGCCAGCCTTAACTTCGATTCAAGGTCCACTCAACGTGGACATGCTAGTTCGAATTAGCAAAATGCTAATTCGAATTAGTTTTTGGGTCTAGATGCGTTAGTTCGAATTAGCTTAGTTCGAATTAGCTTAGTTCGAATTAGCTTAGTTCGAATTAACTAATTTGAACTAAGTTAGTTCGAATTAGTGCTGTAGTGTAGACATACCCATAGAGACTAGGAGAAGCTGTAGTACAAGTTTTTACCAAAATAAAATTAGGACATTAGCTAGTATTTTATGGTGATAGTCATACTATGGCCTATATTTGAATTATAACTATATAAATGTTCTTGTCTCATTCCATTCAGTCAGTATGTGTGTTGATGATGATGCTATCTTGTGTTACATTGATTGAATGCACTGCACTCAACTTGACACATGTGAGAAGCCCCATGGAAATTAAAGTCAAGCAAAATGAAATGAGTGTGAATCCATGTAGAAAGAGAGATCAAACCACTAACTCATTTCAGATATTCATCCTCAAGATCAACTATAAAAACTCAAATTAGAGTGAGTTGGTATCATCGCTTTTTCCGTATAAAGTGCACCAGTACTGCTAAAGAAATAGCTTCTAATGTGCACTGTGAGGGTCTTTTTTTTTCTAGATCTATTTGAGTTCAAGGGAAATAACTGAGTGAGCAAATTTTGCTTTTATATCTAGTGTACCAGTTTTGTCTGCTCATGAAGCATTTCACTTTATGTAAATAAATGAGGAAATAATGGGAGGTAGCCTAGCAGAGTAAGGGTATGTCTACACTACAGCACTAATTCGGACTAACTTAGTTCGAATTAGTTAATTCGAACTAAGCTAATTCGAATTAGCACATCTAGACTTAAAAACTAGTTGGAATTAGCGTTTTGCTAATTCGAACTAGCATGTCCACATTAAGTGGACCCTGAACCGAAGTTAAGGCTGGCCGGAACCAGTGCTGGCAGGGCATCAGGTTAGGACTTAGAGTGTGGAGCTGCTGCCTCAGGCTAGCCGAGGCTGTGCTTAAAAGGACCCAACCCCCACCCCGGACAGACAGTTCTCAGGGTTCCCCGCTTGCTTGTCTACCTCAATGAGGGACAGCAAAGCAGTCCTGTCTTGGAGTGCCCTGAGTGCCCACCCTCGGCACATCACAGCATTCGGCCATCAGCCCGGCTGCACTTGCCGCAGGCTGCCATCCGGGAGGGTCATTCGGGGGGCTGTCAGGATCCAGGAGGCCCTGCAGGAGAGCTTCCACCCCGAGGAGCCCGCAGAGCCACCCCAGTCCTCCCTATCGGGGGCTCATGCCCCATTCCTCCCTCACCTCCTTCCACTTACCCTTCCCTAGCCCCCCTTCCTGATGTAAAAAATAAAGGACACGTGTGTTCAAAAATGGAAACTCTCTTTATTTAACAAAACTGAGGGTGGGGAGGAGGGATTAACCTCTGGGGAGACTGGGAAAAGGAGGTGGGAGAGGGGAAGAGAGAGGGTGGGAAAGGGGAGGTGGAAACCTGGGAGGAGGGAGCTGGAAGGGGGAAGCCAGGGGAAGGAGGAGGAGGGGAAGTCTAAAACTATGGTACGCCATATCTTCAGTATTGTGTAGAAATGGGGTCTCCTCACCTCAAAGATATTTTGGCCTTGGAAAGGGTTCAGAAAAGGGCAACTAAAATGATTAGGGGTTTGGAACTGGTCCCATATGAGGAGAGGTTAAAGCGACTGGGACTTTTCAGCTTAGAAAAAAGGAGACTGAGGGGGGATATGATAGAGGTCTATAAAATCATGAGTGGTGCAGAGAGGGTGCATAAAGAAAAGTTCTTCATTAGTTCCCATAATAGAAGGACTAGAGGACATCAAATGAAATGAATGGGTAGCAGGCTTCAAACTAATAAAAGAAAGTTCTTCTTCACAAAGCAAATAGTCAACCTGTGGAATTCCTTGCCACAGGAGGCTGTGAAGGTGAGAACTAGAACAGAGTTTTAAGAGACGTTAGATAAAGTCATGGAGTTTGGGTCCATGGAGTGCTATTAGCCAAGGAATAGTGGGAATGGTGTCCTGGCCTCCGTTTGTGGAAGGCTGGAGATGGATGGCACGAGACAAATGGCTTGGCCATTGTTTTTGGTCCATCCCCTCCGGGGTACCTGGTGTTGGCCACTGTTGGCAGACAGGCTACTGGGCTAGATGGACCTTTGGTCTGACCCAGTACGGCCGTTCTTATGTTCTAAGCTCAGGGTCGGGGGTCTCACTGGACCAACTTGATTTTCATGCAAACCTGCTCCTGGGTTCGCATGTGGCCTTTGGTGGCCAGGCTGGCAGCTATCCTGCCCTAGACGGCCACTTTCCTGTGCCTAGTGCGGAGATTGTGGACGTTGGAGGCCTCCCCCCAAACCTGGATGAGGTCCACGATCTCCGCACTAGACCAGGCGGGCGCCCGCCTCTTGCGGCCCCGGGCAGGCTCCTGGGAGCCGCCAACCTGGTCCTGGGAAGAGGGGTAGGGCTGGGTGGCAGCGGGTGGTTGGCTCATGCTGTGCCAGGTGCAGGGTCTGCTGGCTGGGTGCTGGCAGGCTTGCACCTGGCACGGGCACCGTAGCCAGACCGTGGCCCTTTAAAGGCTCCGGGGCCGGGACGGGGGCAGACGAGTTTCCCTGGCTTGGCCCAGAGTGGCCACCAGGGCAACCTGGGAAGGGCTAGCCTCCCACTAGTTTGAATTAAGTGGCTACACAGCCCTTAATTTGAACTACTTAATTCGAACTTGGCGTTAGTCCTCGTAGAATGAGGTTTACCTAGTTCGAATTAAGCGCTCTGCTAGTTTGAATTAAGTTCGAACTAGCGGTTTGCGTGTGTAGCGCCTATGAAAGTTAATTCGAACTAACAGCTGTTAGTTCGAATTAACTTTGTAGTGTAGACATACCCTAATAGTATATTTCCTTTTCCTTGTTGCCATCATGAATTCCAAGTATGATTGTATATTATTTTAACTGAAATGTTGTAATTGAGAATGTTGTTGACTAATTTCTCTGCTGGAATTACTGGAATCAGTAGTATATTACTGCACATTTATGTATACTGTAAGTGAGAGCAGACATAGACCCCAGGCCATAAATTTGACTAGCTGGATGTTGCCAGAATAATGAGCCAATACACCTAACCACCAAATACACATCAGAGTGAGTGCTCTCTCTGTAAACCATTAGCCAGTGATACTTTTAGAAGGATACGGTGACTGTAGCAGTGCAATACTCTTTTTGGTTAATATTTAGCAGCTTTCTAAAAAACAGAACTCTAGCTTTGAATTGGATTTCTCATCTTGGGTATGTCTGGACTACATGCCTCCGCCGACAGAGGCATGTAAAATAGGCTACCCGACATAGTCAATGAAGCAGGGATTTAAATATCCCCGGCTTCATTAAAATAAAAATGGCTACCGCGCTGTGCCAGCTCAGCTGATCGTCAGCATAGTGCGCGAGTCAAGACGCAGATCAGTCGACAAGGGAAGCCTTTGTCAACCGCTCCCTTATGCCTCGTGAAATGAGGTTTACAGGAGCTGTCGACAAAGTCTTCCCTTGTCGACTGATCCGCGTCTTGACTCTCATGCTGTGCCGACGATCAGCTGAGCTGGCACAGTACGGTCGCCATTTTTATTTTAATGAAGCCGGGGATATTTAAATCCTTGCTTCATTGACTATGTCGGGTAGAGGCATGTAAAATAGGCTGTCGGCAGAGGCATGTAGTCTAGACATACCCCTTAAGACTGCCTTCCAATATAGACACATTATATAGGGAGATAGTGTGGTGAGGTGTTCACCCCAGAAGGGGTTAATGTATATCCAGAAGGGTCACTCAGTAATTCCCGGAGGGAGGGAGGAGGAGAGGGAGAGAGTCCGGCTGAGCAGGAACAAAGTGGATTGGGTTTATAAAGCCAGGAAACTGGAAGCTGAGGGGACTGCTGGGAAAGTCTGCAGTCATTCCCTGGGAGAAGTTTTTGGGGCTGTTGAGACAGGTATCATAAGTTACTCCCTAGGAGGAAGGAGCTGTGAGATTGGCAAACCCAGATGGAGTGCCAGACTGTGAGGAAAGGACTCACTGAGGGAGTGATGCTAGGCAGCAGTGAATCGGAAGACTACCCAGGATTACGGAGGAAAGACTTTTAGTGCCTTGGAAGAGGAAAATGTGTGTAGTGAGATGGCTAACGGGCCAAGTCACAAAGATGAGACTACAGTTCATGGAGCTTAAGAGGTGCTACAAACCCAGAGAAACAGGCAGAGAGATGTTGTGTAACTGAGGGGAAGGGAAGTCAACCTGGTGAGCTATTCCCTAGAGTGACCAGGACATCCATCCTCCAGACCAAAGGTTTAGGCTTGCAATTCCTTAGCACTTTGATATGATTTCCCCAGCAGGTCTGACCAGAGATGGCACCTGTAGTTACCCTTTTTCTGGAGGCTGCAACAGTGTACACCAGTTACCTGCTAGCCTTCACAAAAATACAGGGTTTTTAGGGTAAAAGCTTTACAGAGAAGACATAAACCAAAAAAGTCCTATAGGTATGCTAAATGTGTTCCAGAGTCTTATGGAACCCTAGTAAGCCAAAGCCCTTCCAACCCTTCTGCAAGGGTTAGAGCTCCTCCTACTTCTTCGGGTAGTGTCCCCGTGGGTGCTCCACTCTAGGTGTCGGGCTCATCCCAGTGCCGCAGGTCGGAGACTCGTCAGCTGTGGTTCAGCCGGACCGCACATGCGCAGCAGCGTCGCATGCCCTTCATGCCATTTGTGAGTCTGTGCACGGTCTGTCTCCTGCCAGTTCCTCCTAACCGTTCACGGTCGCAGGTGGAGCGAACCCCTTCTCCGCAGTCTGACTGAAAAAAATCTGTAAAATTTGTAAAAAATTAGTCGTTAGTTGTTAGTTATGGTTTTAGTCACCAGTTATATAGTTTTATTCTCATAGTTCGTCATTTTAAAAAATTATATACACACACACACACACACACACACAGAGCATTTATTACTTAGTTATTATATATATATAGTCATTTTATCTTCAAAGTTTCGGTTCTTACTTTAAATCAATCAAAATGCCGGGGTCCCCCGGTTTAAAAAAATGTGCAAACATGCCACGACGCAATGCCAGCATCAGACGGGCACTCAACCTGCATTAAGTCCTTGGGCGAGGGTCACATCCCTCAGAAATGCCCGCACTGTTCCAAGCTGACGGCTCGGCCAGGCGCGATCACGAGATGTGATTGAAAATGCTCTTATTCAATAAGGCCTTGCAGTCCACTAAGAGCGAGCTGTCTAGATCTCCGGCATCTCCAGGAACACCAACAGGCAAAAAGTCATCTCCCCGACACTCGTAGTCGGCTCAGAGAAGTGTGGGTGATAAGCTGGGGACATCCGGATCGGCCGTTGGCTGCCATGCTCAAAGGCATAAGACAAGCCGCAGCATATCAGAGCCGAGTCTGACCCTACATAGGGAATTGGTACCAGCACCGGACAATTCCAAGACCTGACTCGGCACCGGCACCGACAAAGCAAAAAACAGCGGCACCAATCAGGACGGCACCGGCATCACAACCAGCATCGGAACCAACCACGGCACCGGGGATGACACCAGCAATAAGACCAACATGAAGTCCAGCAGTACTGAGCGCTCCAGCACTGCCTGCAGCACCGTCACCGAGTGCTTCATCAACATCAAGCTCGGAACCGATCACCATTGCAGCACCAAGCCCAATGGCACTGAGCTCACTCAATGCACCAGCACCGCAAACAACAGTGCCACTTCCACCTGCATCTTCAGCACTGGTACAAGACGTACCAGAGCGCTGTAGACAACCTTCTCCGGCACCGGGGAAAGCCAAGCATAAGTCTAGGAGGATAATTATGCCCTCTCCTAGCCCAGAACCAGCTGTCTTCTCTCCACAGCCTCATTCGCCAGCCTCTGGTTTATCCATGCCATCACAGCATGAAAGCCGCGCCACATTAACTAGCCAGCAACACAGGCACTCACCACAATATTCACCATCACCACAGCGATACTGCAGGCGCTCACCCTTCCCATCATACGCGAGAAGTAGATCTCGCTCATCTAGATCACCCACACGATCCTCTTGTTCCAGATATCGTCAAGTGGCTCGAAGAAGGTACTCACCTGAGTATTCCCCAAGGAGGTATTACTACGACCGATACCATCAACATTGTTACTACCACCAGCAACACCGCTATTCGTTCGATCACTTTTGTTCTACGTCCCCTCATTACCATCGGCGGCGTTCACATAGCAGTGTCAGGTTACCAACACCTCCTGAACCACCCACGAGACTACCTGCTCCCTCAGGACATGCACCTGTTCCAGTACGACAACCAGAGGCAGAAGAGATACCGACATCGGAACACACCCAATTCCAGGTGGAGTCCCCGACTGATCAGTCTTCTTCCTCTCCAGACGATGCGGTCTTTTCTGGTGACTCTTCCCCCACAGATGATATTCAGCAATTCCATGACCTGTTTAAGGGAGTGGTAGAGATGCAAGAGGTACAACTGGGTAAAGTACAACAGAAGCAACACTGTCTCCTGAAGAATCTGCAACCATTGCAAAAGTCTAGAATGGCGTTACCGTTAGACAACGCAATCTTGGAAATTGCAAACAAAATTTGGCAGACACCAGCTTCCTCCCAAGCCATGCATAAAAGGGCGCACAAAGTATTTTGTTCCCTCTAAAGGGATGGAATTCTTATTCACGCACCTGCAACCTAATCTGTTAGTTGTTGATGCTGCTCAACAGAGTCAAGATCCCGCAATACAAAAATGCTGCCTCCAATAAAGAGGCTAAACATTTAGATCTCTTCAGAAGGAAAGTTTATTCGTCCACCACGCTAACCCTGAGAATGGCGAATTATGCTGCCCTCCTCTCCAATCATAACTTTGATAATTATACAAACTTAGTGACGCTCCTAGAACACTTACCCAAGGACAAGCGTCAGATATTAAAATCAGTAGTCCAGGAGGGCTATACTGCCTCAAGGGCGGCCTTACAAATTTCCCTCGACATCGCGGACACAGTGGCTCATACCACAGCAACATCGGTGGTAATGTGAAGATCTTCTTGGCTCCAGATGGCTTCGGTGCCCAAGGAACTACAAGCAAAGGTAGAGGATTTGCCGTTTGACAAGCAGAGTCTTATTTGTCAAAAAGACTGATCAAGTTCTCCACTCAGGCAAGGATTCGAAGACAACTCTGAGGACTCTCAGCATGTACATGCCACCATACCACCACAAACGTTACACGCCGTATTAAAACAAAGGCCTTTTTCATACTCTACACCCAGATACAGGCAGTATGAACCACAACAGCGGGGGAAACCACGCCAACAGAAATGTCATCCTCAGATGGGTAGGACGCCCAACCCTCAAAATAACAGGCAGCCAGTTTGATGGTCTGGTCGAGGGACTGCAGACCATTCCCCTGAAATGTCACCCAGAATCACAGAAGCTGTTTCACCATCGTCTACAACCATACCAACACAGGTGGTTTGCCATCACCACCGACCGTTGGGTCTGAGAGCTAATAACATCTGGCTACATGATACCACTTCTCTCTCTTCCCCCTACCTTTCCCCCATCCCCATCCCTCTTCAGGGACCCATCTCACGAGGCCCTCCTAATGCTCTACGCCTTATAGGAGGCTCTACGCCTTATACATATCGGAGCCATGGAGAGAGTGCCCAAGAAATTTCAGGGCAAAGGATTTTATTCTCGTTACTTTCTCACCGAGAAAAAATCAGGGGGATGGAGGCCTATCCTGGACCTTTGACTGCTCAATCGATACCTACAAAAACACAGGTTCAAGATGGTGACATTAGCTTCTATCATTCCAGCGCTCAACACGGGAGATTGGTTTACATCCCTCGACTTGCACGACGCTTATTTACATGTGAGATACATCCAGCACACAGATGCTTCCTCAGATTCGTCATAGGCACGGAACACTTTCAATACAGAGTCCTTCCATTTGGCCTATCGTCGGCGCCCAGGGTCTTCTCGAAGACACTATCGGTAGTCACTGCGTATCTACACCACCAAGGTATCATGATATTTCCATACCTAGATGCTTGCCTAATCAAGGCACCTACTTATGATCATGCACTACGGGCCACCGAGATCACGAGAAAGTTATTCACAGTTCTGGGCCTCGTGATCAATGTCCTGAAGTCCTCCTTCACACCGCAAAGGTGTCTCGAGTTCATTGGGGCACGATTAGATTCTACAACAGCCAGGGCCTATCTTCCTCTGGACAGATTCCACAAAATACAAAGGCTCGTGCACACTCTTTCCATCAACCCCAAAGTCCCCATACTTACCTGCTTGCAACTGAGGGGGCATATGGCGGCCACGACTTATGTGGTGCAACACGCAAGGCTGCCTCTCAGATGTCTCCAACATTGGATAGCGTCAATCTACCACCCAGGCAACCAGGATGTTCACAGGCTAGTGGCGGCACCCACAATAGTGCGACGTTCCTTGACAGGGTGGGCCTCTTCTATCAACATGCTCTTGGGCTTTCCCTTCCACCGGCCACAACCCACGATACAGATTACGACGGACGCATCTCTTCTAGGCTGGGGAGTCCACTCAAGTCCATGCTCAAGGTCAATGGACTGCACAGGAAGCTCTTCAACATATCAATTTTCTAGAGCTCAGGGCAGTATTCAATGCATGCAAAATATTCCTACCCACAATTTGTGGTCATACCTACTCAAGTCCATCCCTATTCAAGTCCTTACCAACAACATGACCACAGTTTACTATATCAACCATCAGGGTGGTGCCAGATCCAAATCCCTCTGCACAGAAGCCACACGGCTATGGAACTGGTGCATTCGCCACGGCATCAACATCATTGGTACATACCTACCAGGCAAGGACAATACCATTGCTGACACCCTCAGCAAGCACTTCTTTCTTCAGCATGAGTGGGAACTCAACCGAGACATAACACACTTTCTCTTCCAACGATGGGGGTACCCCATTATAGAGTTATTTGTGACACATCTCAATGTGAAGTGCCCAAAATATTGCTCCAGAGCAGGGCTGGGACCAAAGTCTCCCGGGGACGCATTCCTGCTGGATTGGAGTCACCACTTTCTCTACACCTTTCCACCAATTCCACTTCTTCCAAAAGTACTGGAGAAGATAGCCATGGACAGAGCCACAGTCATACTTATAGCCCCGTTTTGGTCCAGGCAGACATGGCTTCCCCTTCTCCTGCAAATATCCCTACGACCTCCGTACCACTTGCCAGAACAACCCAACCTTCTGACGCAATGAGGGCTGGCCATGATGCACCCTCAAATCGATTGGCTGCACCTCTCAGCGTGGCTCCTAGCTGGTTCCACCAAACAGAAGTAATCTTTTCTCAAGAGGCAAAGCACGTGCTAATGCACAGTAGACGCGATTCCACACAAACAACTTACCTTTATAAGTGGTGTCGATTCCACACCTGGTGCACTGCCAATAACCTCGATGCACTTTCCATCCCTATTCATCGTATCCTGGACTATGTACTACACCTTCAGCACTCAGGCCTGGCATTACCGACCATCAGAGTTCATCTCTCTACGATCTCTGCCTTCAGACAACCGATAGAGGGTTACTCAGTATTTGCTCACCCTATGACCAAACGACTTTTAAAAGGTCTCACGAACCTATACCCTCTGCGCAGAAAAACCCTGGTGCTATGGGACTTGGAGCTAGTCTTGGACACTCTCACGTACCCACCGTTCGAATCCCTAGCCACCTGTGACATGGCTACACTCACAATGAAAGTCGTCTTCTTGCTAGCTATCACGTCAGCACATCGGGTGGGTGAGTTGGCTGCTCTCTCGGCCACTCCACCTTACACTGTTTACCAAACATGGAGTAATACTATGATCCCACCCTAACTTCTTACCAAAAGTGAACTCGGAATTCCATGTCAATGAGCCCATAATACTCCCAACCTTTTATCCCAAATCACATGCCTCTCACCATGAAGCCTGACTACATGCGTAGAGCGTTGGCTTTCTACCTGGAGAGAACACATCCTTTCCGACGGTCACAATGTCTGTTGCTATGCACGGATAAACGAACTAAAGGCCAACCCTTAACGTCGCACGTATTTCTAAACTAATTGTGAAATGCATCGCACAATGCTACTCATTATGCAGTAATCCCATACCAACCTCAATGAAGGCTCACTCCACTAAAGCAACGGCCACATTGACAGCCTTCCTCAAAAGAGTCCCATTACAGGATATCTGCCGTGTGGCAACCTGGTCCTCGGACATAATGTTTGCAAAACATTATGCTATCAACGCTCTCGTTCATGACTCAGCATTGGCCTCCGCAGTGCTCTCCATGGCACAGAGATCATAATTCTGATCCCACCTCCGTAGACCAGGCTACTGCTGGTAGCCTAACAGCCGTTAGTTCGAATTAACTTTCATAGGCGCTACACATGCAAACCGCTCGTTTGAACTTAATTCGAACTAGCGGAGCGCTTAATTCGAACTAGGTAAACCTCATTCTACGAGGACTAACGCCTAGTTCGAATTAAGTAGTTCGAATTAAGGGCTGTGTAGCCACTTAATTCGAACTAGTGGGAGGCTAGCCCTTCCCAGCTTGCCCTGGTGGCCACTCTGGGCCAAGCCAGGGAAACTCTTCTGCCCCCGTCACGGCCCTGGAGCCCTTAAAGGGCCACGGTCTGGCTACACTGCTCGTGCCAGCTGCAAGCCTGCCAGCACCCAGCCAGCAGACCCTGCACCTGGCACAAGATGAGCCAGCCACCCACTGTCACCCAGCCCTCCGCCTCTTCCCAGGACCAGACTGGTGGCTCCCAGGAGCCTGCCCGGGGCCGCAAGAGGCAGGCGCCCGCCTGGTCTAGGGCGAAGATTGTGGACCTCATCGAGGTTTGGGGGGAAGCCTCCAACGTCCACGATCTCCGCACTAGCCACAGGAACATGGCCGTCTACAGCCGCATGGCTGACAGCCTGGCCACCAGAGGCCACATGCGGACCCGGGAGCAGGTCCGCTGCAAAACTAAGGACCTGCGGCAGTCCTACTCCAGGGCCTCCCAGCCAGGGGCCGACCCGGAGGCATGCCCTCATTATGAGGCCCTGGACCGCATCCTGGGGGCTCACACAGTCCATGCCCCCCGGGTGGTGATCGACCCCGGGGCAGAGGGACCCGTCCCTGACACCGAGGAGGAGGAGGAGGAGGAGGACGCCGAGAGCCAGGAGCCGACCCAGGACCCCCGAGGCATCCCACAGAGCACATCGGCTGTGTCGTCCGAGGCTGAGGGGGGCTCCACGTGAGTGCCATCATGCTCCCCTTATGTGTATGGGGAGGTGGGGGGAGAGGGAGCCCAGGGACCATGCACCTGGGCCTTGCCCACCATGGAGCAGCAGCTGGGTGTCATGCAGGGGCCCTGGCCCATTCCCCACACGCCGGCCTCGCCTTGCAGAGGGGAACTGGGGGGCTGTGTCCCCAGGGAGAACTGACCACTGCTCTTGTTTCACCACAGCTGCAGCACCTGGGACTGCACCACCCCACCTGCAACAGCCACCCGCACCCGGGCCAGCAGGCGCTCCAGGAACCTGGAGGACTACCACTGGCGGCACCTGCGGCTACTGGAGCACCATCTCCGCACCCAGGACTACTGGGTCCGGGAGGACCTGCGGCTGCGGCTGCGGCTGCGGCAGCAAAGCTTGGAGGCACTGGAGGAGCAGGGCCGTACCCTCAGAGGCCACCTCCAGACCCTGGTGGACAGGTTCCTGCCTCCTGCTGCTCCAGCCCCTGCGGCCGCCCCAGCTCTCGCTCCTCCTCCCACCCCTGCTCCCCTTCCCGCTTCCTCCACACCCCCTGTCCCTCCTGCTCCACACCCACTCCCTCCCCCCCCCCGACGCCCCCGCACCCGCAGTGCTGCGAGACGGGAGAGCCAGCAGGACCCCCATCCCTGAGCTTTCCCTTCCCTTCCTCCCCCTTCCAGCTCCCTCCTCCCAGGTTTCCCCGTCCCCTCTCCCACCCTCATTCCCCCCTCCCCCCACCCCAGTTATGTACAATAAAAAGAGATTGTTGTTTGCAAAACAGGTGTCTTTATTTAACATTAGGAAGGGGGGTTAGGGAGGGGAAAGGGGAAGAAGGCCCCAATGGGGCATGCAGGGAGAGTTCAGTCCTCCTCCTCCACCAGGAAGGTCTCCCGCAGGGCTTCCCGGATCTGGACGGCCCCCCCGCTGGGCCTCCCGGACGGCAGCGGTGTGGGGCTGAGCATAGTGGCCAGCCATGCGTTCAGCCTCAGCCATCCAGGATGGCAGGAAAGCCTCCCCCTTCCGCTCACACAAATTGTGCAGCACGCAACATGCTGCCACCACGGGAGGGATATTGTGCTCAGCGAGGTCGAGGCGGGTGAGGAGGCACCTAAATCTGTCTTTCAGTCGTCCGAAGGCCCCCTCGACCACAATGCGGGCCCTGGTGAGCCTGGCATTGAAGGCCTGGCAGGAGGGGTTGAGGTGCCCCGTGTACGGCTCCATCAGCCAGGGCTGTAGGGGGTAGGCCGCATCCCCCACCAGGCAGACGGGCATGTCCACGTCCCCGACCCTGATGTGGCGGTCGGGGAAGAAGGTCCTGGCGTGCAGCCTCTGGCACACGGAGGAGTTGCGGAACACCCTAGCATCATGTGCTTTGCCGCACCAGCCCACATTAATGTCCGTGAACTGGCCCCGGTTGTCAGACACGGCCTGCAGGAGGACGGAGAAGTACCCCTTGCGGTTGATGTACTGGGAGGCCTCGTGTTCTGGGGCACGGATGGGGATGTGCGTCCCATCAATGGCCCCCCCGCAGTTGGGGAAGCCGAGGGCGCCGAACCCCTGGATGATGGCATCCGGATTGGCGAGGCGGACCACCCTGCGGAGCAGCACCCGGTTGATGGCCTTGACCACCTGCAGAGAGACACAGCAAACTGCGAATCACTGGGGCGCCCGGGTGGCTGGGAGTGTTCGTTCTCTGGCACTGCCCCGCGCCCCACTCCCAGAAGCAACCCCTGCTGCGATCCTGGCCGCCGCCAGTGGCCTGTAGTACAGCCGGGACAGACCGAACCCTCCCAGGCGGGGCACTGTCGCCTCCTCCCCCGCCCCATTTTCCCTGGGGCGGCCCATTCCCTCCTTGCAGCCCCCTTCCTCCCCGGCCCAGTGGCCGGTGAGTGCCATACCTGCATGAGTACTGCTCCGACGGTGGATCTCCCCACGCCAAACTGGTTCCCGACGGATCGGTAGCTGTCCGGCGTGGAGAGCTTCCAGAGGGCGATGGCCACACGCTTCTGGAGGGGGATGGCGGGCCTCATGCGAGTGTCCCGTCGCCACAGAGCAGGGGCGAGCCACTCGCAGAGCTCCAGGAAGGTGTCCCTCTTCATCCTGAAGTTCTGGGTCCACTGTCTGTCTCCCCAGTGCTCCAGGATGATGAGGTCCCACCAGTCGCTGCTGGTGTCCAGACGCCAGATGCGGTGGGGCACGCTGGCATCCAGGCGCTGCTGCGGCTCCTCCACGGCCCCCCGGGAGGCCAGGTGGAGAGGCAGGGGGCTGACGTGCACCAGGTGGTGCCAGGCAGCCTCCAGCCATTGCTGGCAGGCTTGCAGCAGCAAGTCCAAAAACTGGAGCAGAATGCCCAGGGCGAGCTCTGGCTCCATGGTGCCACCTGCAGCGTCGTCCCCAATGGGAACCACCGACACAGGCAGGCGCAGAGAAAAATGCTTTGCTGTCCCTCGGCGAGGTAGGCAAGCAAGCAGAGAAGCTGAGAACCGGCTGTCCAGGGGGGTCCCTTTAAGCACAAGCCTCAGATAGCCTCAGACAGCAGCCACACAAAGCAACTACTGACCTGATGCCCTGCCGGAACCGGTTTCAGCTGCCCTTAAATGCGACCCAGCGTCCAATCAGTGTGGACGCGCTAGTTCGAATTAGCAAAATGCTAATTCGAATTAGTTTTTGGGTCTAGATGCGTTAGTTCAAATTAGCTTGGGTCTAGATGCGTTAGTTCGAATTAACTTTGTAGTGTAGACATACCCCTAGAGTGGAGCACCCACAGGGACACTACCAGAAGAAGAAGAGGAAGTTACTCACCTTGTGCAGTAACAACAGTTCTTCAAGGTGTGTGTCCCCAGGGCTCCACAACTCGCCCTGCTCTCCACTTCGGAGTCTCTTCTTTATGTCTTTCAGGAGTGACCCGATTAGGAGGAACTGGCGGGAGCTGGACCGCAGACTCACAAATGGCGCAAAGGGCATGCAACGATGCCCCGTGTGCGCGGTCCGGCTGAACCACAGCTGACGAGTCTCCAACCTGCAGCACCGGGATGAGCCCGACACCTATTGTGGAGCACCCATGGGGACACACATCTCGAAGAACCATCGTTACTGCACAAGGTGAGTAACTTCCTCTTGGTAGTGGATCCTGTTGGTTCGCAGACTCATCAAAAGAAAGCCCTGTGTGTCATTTAAATAGCCTTTTTAACGCTAAATACCCTTTCTATGCAGGTCCCTGGAAAATCCACTCTGAAATCTTTGTAGGTCTTTAGACCCTGAGTGATTCACCTGTCAACATTGTTTTTTAGTTGTGAAAACCCTCCACCTCCAGACTAATTCATCTATCCCTCTGAAGCTTTAATACAGTGTATTCCCCACAAAGATACTGAACATGGGCTGTAGTATGTCGCACATTCCTCTGTCTCTTACTGGGTGATCAGGAAGATGGGGGGTATTTCTTCTTATTGTTTCTATATTCTATGTATGCTGTGACTTTCCTCTGGATGCACCATGAAAATAAACTTCTTGATGACACTACCTCAGCTTTCCATCTTGTAATGATACAAATTAGTACAGCAACAGGATGCAGAGTTAAATATCTTTAGTTTCATACCACTGAGTCTCCACAGAAACAAAACACAGCAGCAAGTCTCAGAGCCTCATTCTACAGACTCAGGCTTGTAGGGCTCATGCTCCAGGGCTAAAAATAGGCATCTAATCCATGTAGACATTCTGGCTTGGGCTCTAAAATCCACCTAAACTTCTGAGCCTGAGCCACAGACCAAGCCCAAACAGCTACTTCGCTATTTCTAGTGCCATAAAACAAGACACAGGCTGAAGACCCATAGTCTGAGATTCTCTGCTGGGTTGTTTGAAGGGTTTGCCATGTAGACATACCTTAAGAGTCACCCTTCAGTATTAAAACTACCTTTCCTGCCTTCTCCTCCCCCACTCAGACTGAAAGCAAGACCACTAGAGATATATTGTAACTTGTGTGATAATGTTATTCAGTTGCTTTCAAAACAGAAACTCATTTTTCAGAGGTAACTACTTTTTCCCACATGAAATATAAATATCTACTTTGGCAGCAATACAAATTGATTGTTTCTCTTTTTCTCGAGACTGTTTCTGCCAAGAATGTTCCATCTCTGTGCTCATTGTCTCACAATACATTGAAATAGACAAGCTGTATAATGCTACATGGGCAATTCAGCTGCAGGAAGCCCTTTTTGTGAGATGGCACTGTAGCGTTGATGCCATATGCCTCTTTATTGGACACCTGTTCACACAGTGAGTGTCAGGAAAAAGATTACTTGCACAGCAGAGAGCGAAAGCTTAGCATTCACAGGGATTTGTGGCTGCTAACAGACAATGTTGTATTGAAGTAGGTTCTTGGAGCATCTAGTAAAAGCACTTAAACACTTGACTTGTAAAAACACATGTAACTATCCAGCCACTATGTTGTCCATTTTAATTGCCCACTTAAGCACTTGCCATTACAAATCTGATTAAAACTAAGCAAAATGAATTCTGCTGTTCAAATTTGGGTATGGGGTGGGAAAATATCCATATAAAATGGTATCTGAAAAATTTTAACTGCAAGCACTTAAGTGGGCATTTATAAATTTTTCCTAATTAAACCTGTGTTTTTGGAATAACATCTCTTTGCTTCAGTGACAAAAGCATACTGCTTACTTCTTCTAGCACTGCAAAGCCATAATAGAATGAGCAAGATTTTATTCTCATGTCTGCATCAGCAGTAGAATTAACTGTATTTTGAATATTTATTATTGGGCAATCTAGAGAAAATACTCTGGTGCTGGTGGCAGACGTGGTGCCAGCACTTGCCAGGGTCACTAGGGATCAACTAAAAACTGAGAGAGGCATAGCTGGAAAACAATCTGGATTGCTTGTGTGTTGCTTTTGATAAAATAGGAGCTAGATTTTTTTAATCTGTTTAAACATTATGAAATTTAAACATTATCAAATATCATCAAATCAACATTGTCAAATGCATGTAAGTTGCTACATGCATTAGTCTCACATAAATATTACCTCACAATGTAGATATTAATAGTGTGTTCTGTAACAGTGTATGATCTGACACAGTGCACCCCACCCATCCATGCGCACACACACATAGTGTCAGCACACACTTTGGTATATATGGTCATGCCAATTCTCTTCCAGAATATGATCTGAGGAAGTGGGTCTGGCTCACGAAAGCTCATCACCTATTAAACCATCCTGTTAGTCTTTAAAGTTCTACATAGTTTTTCCTTTTGTTTTAGCAAGATCAGACTAACATGGCTACCTCTCTATTACTACTCAACATATTCAGGAGAGAGCCATTCTCAAAAGTGAAATATTAGTTGACCATTCGAGGTGCTGTCTCCTGCCCAATAAAAGAGAGCCCATAAACACCAGACAAACCATTGTTCAACATCAAAACACAAAAGATATTTAATTGCTCTACCCATACATGCATGAAAAGGAGATGTGCCTTGGGACTCATCCCATCAGCTTGAACTCTGGAGGAAGGGAATAAAAATCTCTGACAGGAAGTAACTATATTTCAATGCTGCTTGGACTTTAGTAGATCAAGATTTCTAAGCATAAGCCAAGGGATCCCCAGCTGTTCCGCCTGTGTTAGCTCGAGAGGACATAGAGCTTGCATATGATAGAAGCCCATATCACCTTTTTGAACCTAAGACTGTAACTAATTAGGGTACGTCTAGACCGCGGCGCTATTTCAGGATGCCAGAAGTATCCCAAAATAGCAACACTGCTTCTTTAAACACTCCCACTATTTCCCAAAATAGCGGGCACACTATTCTAGTGTCTCTGTAACCCTCAGTTAAGGGATTTGTTGGAACAGTGCCTCATTTTGATATTTGGCGCTGTCTACACAGCGCCAAATTTCAAAATAAGTTCTTTCAACTCGACTCGGAATAAGCTACACAATTTGCATAGTGCAAATTGCGTAACTTATTCCAACAGAAGGGTGCTGTCTAGATGCACCCTCATTTGTGTGTGCTTTCCCCTTGGAAATAGCTTATTATTTTTCCTAGTTAATTTGTGTGACGGGGCTCCGGGACCCCACACTGAACTCCGGGCGGTGAGCGCCTTATTGGCACGGCCAGGGAGCCCTTATCGGCCGTGCCCAGGCTGTTCCCGGGCCACAGCATGGCTGAGGATTGCCGGCGCCGCCGTGGAGAGGGGGAGGAGTCGACCCCACGTCAAGAGGACGTGGGGTCAGAACGATGCCAGTGACGTCAGGAGGATGTCCGGAATGGCGGGGGATTTAAAAGCCGCCTGGACGGTGGGAAAGGTAGGGGAGGTGCGCAAGGGACGCGGACCCGGGTGGAAGGTGGAGGGCATCCAGGGAGGCGTTGCCGGGGGCCATTGGGAGCCGGTCAGGTTCACTCAGACGGAGGAGTGGCGAGGGCAGGAAGGAGGACGAGCAGGAGAGAGGAAGTAGCCCAGGGCAGGGCGGTGAATTAAGCCCGGGGGCTGGCGCGTTTAGGGTCACAACCCCACCAGTTGGAGTTGGACTACTGCCTAGTCCAAGTCCTTAGGGCCCTGGGCTGGGGCCCGCGAGTGAGGGCGGGCCCGGGCCCCCCCTCTCAGCCGTCTCGTGGGGAGACTAAGAGCGGAGAGGCGCTAAGGTAAAGCGCTTAATACCGACAGCCGTGATAAAACTGGCAGGACCAAACTCAGGAATTGTGACGGTGAGGGGCGGAGACTTGGGACTTCGGGGCCGCCCAAGACGCACAGTCACAATTTGTTATAGAATTGGTCTTTGAGATCTGAGTGCAACTGAGTTGTGCTAAGTGACTAGTCCTTTGGGACGGGGAGTAACATCAATATTGTGATTTTTGGTGGCAGTAACCATTTGTTACAAAGGCACGTGACTCCTTGTTGAGGCTGTTGTAGTACCTGAGGAGTTAATATTTGATTTAAAGCTGCATACTTACATTTTACTGACCAATTTGGAGTTTGTGTCCTGCTTGACAGTCTGTCCTGGGGCTGGTCCTCATTCTCCTGAGCCACTCCAGACAGCAGGGAAAATATTGCTTTGCTTTCAGGCTTGTTTCTAGGGCTGGTCTTTAAAACAATGATGTTATAGCCTGTTGTAACGGAGGTGGGCACTCACCTCCCACGAGTGCCCCCCATTCGGTCGAGTGCAGGTTCTTGCATTGCCTCAGTCTTAAAAGCCTTGTAGCTACTCAGCCTCCAGGCCGAGTGAAACAGGCTTGGGTGCATTCACAGCCCCCTTCTGGGGTACACCTCTTGCAGAGGCCCATCCCAGTATGCTCTGCAGAGTGTCTGAGTCCAATACAGTCTCAATCTGTTTCCCCTCAGTCTCTTTCCCCACGCAGTTGGAGAGTGATGCCTCCAGAGTTTCTCCTCCTCGAGATCAATGTCCTGAACAGCTTCGGACTGTGAGCTGTCTCTGGTTCTGCTAGCCAGCCCCCTTGACCTTCTTCTTTCCAGGTCTGGGCTGCAACTGAGCTGCCTCTGTTTCTGCAGCTCCTTTTGTAATCCTCCCTAGCCCTGATTGGCCAGTTTCTCCAAAGCCTCTCTAGCCTCCTGTAGGACTTCTCTATGGCCTTAGGGCCTAGCCCCATTACATCTCTACACAAAGAAAAGTTATCCTAGAGTAACTGAAACACAGCATGTTTTCCTCTGAAGCCATTTTTATAATCACTGTTTCAAGTCAATCAGCATCTTTCCTCTTATGGCCACTTCATCAAACTATATCTTTTGTCTCAGCTTTAGTTATCTATTTAGGATTGCCAACCCTCCAGGATTGTCCTGGAGTCTAGGAATTAAAGATCAATCTTTAATGAAACATTGTCATGTGATGAAACCTCTAGGAATGTGTCTAGCCAAAACTGGCAACCTTGATCTTCTCTCACCATTTCCTCCTTTGGCGATCTAAAGCAAGAATTCCTGGACAACTTACCAAACTTGGTTAATTCAAATATACGTCTTTCTTTTATCATATACCAGTTTATATGCCAATCGGCAGTTAATGTCAATATATGTTTTGCTTTTACAACACCAGCAGATCAGTCCCTGCTGACATTGAGTCCAAGAGCTTTAAATGAACTTTTGCCCTATAATGTGCAATTATCACAATCCGTGCTCCCCAAAAGATTCAGGGGTAGGTGATCCAAAACCTTTTCACACCACCCAAACTGAACAACCACTAAGTCATACAGATGCTTCTATCCTAACACGTTAAAGATCTGCCTTTACAGTTCCAGATGCAGATAAATATTTATGCCAATTATTTTTTAAAAGACAAAATGTGAGCAAAGAGCAAACATAAGGAAATGATCCATAATGTCACCCTCCCATTTTTTCAGCTCTTCATGGTGAATTAAGCCTCTTTTTTTAACCAAACTAAGCATGATTGTGAGAGTGATTAGGTTATACTAATGTTTCCCTCTTTCTGTGACACTCTTTTCCTCTAGTCTTGTGTTCACTATTTAAAATAGCCCCTAATCCCAAAACTATTGTCCCACAACATTTAGGTGTGTAATTTTTGTTATTAAAACAAGTGCCAGATATTGAATTCCAGTGCAACTCAATACTGGATAGCTGCTGGCACAACACATATGTCGGTCAAAAAATATTTGCTTCCTCAAAGGAAATTCTGATAAAAGGCTCTGCGATGATTCCTCTGACATATGCCCATAGATAGTTGGAAATGGATTTTTCCTGTTTTATTTAGTACTAATGCTTGATCCTTGTAAGCCAAATACTAATTCATGCAAAGTTAACAGATGTTGTTCAATAAACTGAAAGCTACCAACATGAGACCAGAACTAACATTGCATGCCCAACTAAATAGTAAAAGTATATCTGCATGACAGGACAACAAGTATTATAATAATCAATAATAGTATAGTTATGATGAGAGTCTGAAAAAACCATTAGCAAAGACACCTTGCAATATAAAACTTTGTAGCCTTTGGAAAGCTTCATTAAAATTAATGGACAGATTTTTTAAAAAGGAATGAGGAAAACCATCAATATTTTTTAAATATATTTAATACTTTGAATTTATACAGTTCTCTTTAATGCAGTGTTTCTCAAAGTGATCCATGGACTCACTCTGAGAAAACTGCTACCAGGCCACTCCAGTTTACTTACCAGCTCCGCAGCCGTGGAACCTTGCAGCTCCCATTGGCTGTAGTTTGCCATCTGCAGCCAAAGGAAGCCATGGGAAGCAGCAGCCCATGTCACATGACCTGCAGAATGACATGGTTCTAGCTCCTTTCCATTGTTAGTTTATTCTATAGTTGCCCGTGTTAATTGCAAAGTTGATCCTGTGCCTCTGTAAAGGCAACCAGAAACAAGGGAAAGAAGCCTCCCCATGTGTCCTTACTAGGAGCTGCTGTTAGGTAAAAGGAGAGGAAACTGGAACTACCTGTAGAAGGTGCAACTGACCAGGAGTAAAGGGGAGAAGAGACAAAGACAACCAGCCAGTTAAGTCCGAGGGAACTGTAAAATGCAATATGGGCAGGAAGAGAGGCAAAGGAATGAGGTAGCAGAGAAACACATTCAGAGAAGGAGGTAGACGAGGACTGAAGGATTTGCAGGAGAGATGGAATAAAGAACAAATATAGAGCATTGGAATTACTTTTTTTCCTCCAAGGACAAAATATTTGTCACCTGAAAGACAGATAAGTGTCCACTTTCACTTTTCCATATGAGCAAGTATTGTAGTTGCTCTGAGAAGGCTGCATGATCACAAAAAGGATGTATGTGATCCAGATCACAAAGGAGACAGTCTCTGGTAAAATGTGATCTATGTTTTGGAAAAGTTTAACAGTCTCTAATACATACCACACTACTACACCAGTCTAGTGAAAAACTGAGGATCTTGATGCTGCGCTGATCTAAAACACATAAGAGGAGATACTGATTTTCAGTTATTCTAAAACAATGAGACAAGTGTAAGATGAAAGCATAAAAAAGAAGAGTCAACCCTGTAGCAACACAGCATCTCAGTTATGGAGGGTGCAGTGTATGTAACCACTCACTGTTTTAAATCACTTTGTAAGAACATCATTTAAGTCACCCTAGCAATTTCCTCCAATTCCTACACTGCAAACAAATGCATTATTAGCGAGCTTAAATTCATAGAAGGACAAATATGGCCAAAAGGGAACATACATAAATGTTTGAACAAATATTTGCACATTTTTTATTCACACAGCTCTAATAAATAATGTAAAGCACTCAGAGTACATCTGTGTTTTTAATCTTCTTTACACAGTGTAATCTGTAACATGAAGATAATTTTAATTATATTTTCAGTCTAGTTTATAGTTTTATATGTGCAGTAGCTCTTCGTGGTCAAAATGCAAGAGGAATGTTTATTTTCTTTAACATAAAAAAACTAGTATTTCTCCACTTCCGTGACTTTTATTGCAGCTCACTTACTGGACTATCCTGGTTAATGCTTTTCTTTTTTAAAGGGATGCGGGTAGGAAACTGGTGTGGACATGAGTGGCCCCAAAGATTAACCTGTGTGTCAGTTCCTATTGCTGCAGCTGGCTAACAATTATTGTGAATGAAAGAGATACTCCTGGCATTATGTTAGGGTTTTTTTTCTCTTTCTTTTGCTTGTTTGCATGTGACTCAAACATTTTTATTAGTTATAGAACAGATTAAAATGTGGCCTCCATTTTTGCTTGTGCGGTGTGATTGAGTACATGCATCAGTGATATACATGGCCTTCTTACACTGCAGTATGATGTCTGAAGCATAATGAGTTCTCATCAGTTAACTTTCTGATAAGCTCTTTGTTTCTTCAATTATTTCATCATTTCAGCAATTAAAGTTGGAAGAAACTTGTGTGTGTGACTTACTAGACCATTGGCTACAATTGCATGGTTAATGTTTGCCTGCAGATTAGCAAAGAATTTACTTGTAAAGGAGGCCAGGGTTTAGATAAAATCCCTTGGTGAATGATGCAAACTTTATTATTTCCAGTTAAAATGAATAGTTGTTAGCTAATACGTCAATAAGTCATTGTTTTAAAACTAAACTTGAGTAGGGACCTAAGTCAGTTCTGTGAGCTGCTCTCAGTAGGATAGACTTTCTTCAGCAGCACTACAATGAGAGGCATGCTGCTGTGATGGCTGAAGAACAATTAAATTGTATGCGAAGTTCATTCACTAAAAGTCAAAAGTGAGGAGAAAAGAATAACTAAAGGTCACCTTCACTGTTGCTATTGACTTTACTCTAAATAACTCTTCTTTGAAGGGTCAGTATAACAAGGGAATCAATTACTGAAGAAATTAGTTCATACTGTCAAAGATACTTTTCCCCAGTTGTATTAACAAAGGAAATAGATTTGTTAAAATACATAACATCACAAGATCACAGATTCAGCACTGTAAATGTAATGTACCGGGCATATTACAGTTGCTGCGCCTCTTTTTATTGAGGACAATACATTTAAGCATTTTTTAATACAGTTTAGTGTCTTTTAAGACACAAGTTAGATCAGTGTAAAACAAGTGTCGATGCCACTGACTTTAATGGAGTCCCTATGGGGGTAAAACAAGTGTAAGCATGGTAAAAATCAGGCTCTAGATGTATAACAAGAGGATTATCTGGCTCAGAATTGGTAATGAGACAAAATCGGTTGTAGGCCATTGTGACTGGGTGTACCAACCCCGCACTGACCTGTGAGGGGTTAACCAGGCCTGCTGGGCTGAGCAGGCCCCACCCCTCCATGGCTGTGCTCGGCATGCTCCAACTGCAGACCCAGTATAAAGGCGAGAGGAGCAGCTCAGTTGGGGCTGACCACCAGAAGGGAAGGAGCTCCTGCCAGAACACAGGAGCAACTGCCCCTGCTGGCCTGGCCTGGCCACCGTGCCAGCCACAGCCATCACCGCAGCCGCTATGCCAATCGCAGCCACCATACCAACCGCAGCCACCACTGCAGCATCTGCCAGCAGAGGTGGGGACTATGCTTGCCGGGGGACTGGGGTAGGAAGCAGCTCAGGGCGGGAAGCAGGAGGCCTCCCAGTGGATTCAGTGTGCTTCAGGGAGAATTCCCCTTGAGCCAGTGGTGGGAACCACCTACCGTTAACAGGGCCCTGGGCTGGGGCCCAGTGGAAAGGGAGGGCTCGGGCCCCCCTACCCCTACCTCCCTTGCTCTCCAGAGCAGGGAGCCAATCTAGTGTGCTATAGACCCAGCTGCTGGGCCTTATTTACACCTCAGACGGAGTGAGAGAGACTAGGCCACTGGGCCTTACTGCCCCACTGATGGGGGGGGGGAGGGAGGCATAGATCTGGCCACTGGGCAGCACTACCCTACTGACCGGGATGTGGTGGACTAGGCCCTGAGCCATAATGCCCAACCTTGAGGGACTTTAGCCAGCGCTAGATTATGGGGTGAGCTGCCTTGCCCGGTTCTCCAGGAGGAACGGGCTACTCACCCCGTGTCAGTCACCAATTCAAATCTAGGCCATTGTTAATAGACCTCTAACTTATTGCCATAGGGAAGTTAAGGACAGGCAAAGTCATTTTGTCTAATTTCAGACATGCTTAAAATACTATGGCTTAAATATTAGAAAATAAGAACCCACTTCTGCCTTATATTATGTTGCTTTATACTTCGGCAGCATAAAGCAGAATTGGTCCTTGGAGGATAGCTGTGGGGCAAGGAGGTTCTCATAGTGTTTTGCTGTTAGAAAGAATCTATGTCAGTCCCTGGCATTGGGGACATATAGACCATGCCTTTGCACTGGTGCACTGCTGCTATTCTCAGCTGGCAGCTCCACAGAGGGATAGTTTAAAGTCATAAAAGTAGCAGGTGATTTAATGCTATCTTTGTTCTCTCAGTGCACACTGTACCCTGACTCATAAGCCACACAAACTCAGGCTTAGTGTTATGATGATTAGGAGAGACTTGAAAAAAGGAGTGGAAAAAGTAAATAAAATACACACCCAAAAAGGCTGGGGGGGGGGGGAGATTGTGGAAGAAATACTAATGGGAAAAGGTGACCACACATAGTTTACCCACTTGTGCTGGCCTAGCTTATTTTATTATTTGAATGGCTATTCATCTGTTTCCCAAATAAATGGGATTTGTGTTTTACACGTGAGAAAGCAAAACCTGTGAAAGTGAGCAGGGCATTTAAAAGGGGACCCACAGACACAATGAATGTGTCTTGTTACTGCTAGAGACTCCAGAAGAGGGTATATGTATATGGGAGTGACTAAAAATAAGTGAAGACAGAAAAATGGCAACAAACATTGTGGCACTAACAAGATTATGTAGATTGTACCCTTCAGATCACTTTGTTATATATTGCATCTCATCCCCACACCTTTATGTATTTTGTCTTTTTAAGACCTTGATCCTGAAAGTTATACTGGTATATGCAGACCCTGGTTCCTGCGCACAGCACCAAGACAGTGGAGTTCTACACAGGAGCATGATTGACAGACTCTGGGACTTAGGATGAGACATGGTTCATGCCGAAAGGTATTAAAAACTATGTCTCTAGTACCACATTTTAGGACAGAGTATAATTATTCTGTTGTACTACAATCTGCAGTGGCCAACACAAAATCATGATTCCAAACACTCCTCAAACTTTGGGTGGGAGGTTCAAAATTCAAATATTAATTTTGTAGTTTAGCCCTATCAGTGGTATGATTAAAATACTTCCCAAACTTTGAACCAGCAAACACCAATATTATAAAAGATTTTGAGTGCCCATGAAAATGGGGTTGTTGGGAGTTATTTACAGTTCATTGAGTTGCAAAACATCTGGTTATACAACATTTGTCAGTTTGTGACATGATGCAGCAGCAGATGGTAGATACAAACCCAGCTTAATGTGAAATAATTATATTATGCTAACATTTGCAATCATACCATTTACAAATGTGATAATCCAATGACAAAGCAAAAGCTCCATGAAAAAGTAAGCAGTAAGACCCCAAATTGGCAAACACAGTTGCACATGCTTAACTTCAGTCAGTCCCATTGGACATAAATTCCATTATGTGCAAAGTGATACATGTAGGCAAAGTGAGCCTCACTTTGCCTAATTAGGACCAAGTGTTGTAAGATCAAGGCTTAAGTGTATTCTATTTTCTGAAAGATTAAATATTCTCTTCATAGAAGAACTCTGACAATCTACAACTCTACATTTCCAAATTTATAAAAGTAAACAAAATTTAAAGTGTAAAGTTAGTTTTATGTATATGTTTAGATTTTTAAGAATGTGCCCACACATTGCTCTGGATACATATATCTCAACAACAAAGCTTACAAATAAAGCAATTACAAATTGAGATTAGTTCAATGCAGGTTGGTCATATTTGCTAATCTATCCTCTAGTTCACCATCATCCTCAGAAAACAGAAGCCCCACAGCATGCTCTCAATGGACCTCAATCAATGGACAGCTTTCCAGTGACTTAAAGGATTATGCATCAAGTCAAGACTGTAGATTTACTGACTCAATGAAGAAAGTAAATTAATTGTTAAGATGATCATTCTTGGTTACTGGAATATTTATCACAAAACACTCAAACAGTTCAAAAGCCTCTAAGAATAACTTCTTATAAAAAATAACAAGATCCATTAGAAGATGTCTGTGGACTGACAAATAAAATGTAAGTTCTAGTATAAAACCATAAATGTTAAAGAATCATTTTCATACTGCACCATTCTTCATATTCAAAGGGACTTCACTAGGATTTTCTCTTCCTGAAGAACACTCACTAGGTGGCCTTAATTTTTTAAATCACCTTTAAAAAGTGTTTTCAATTAACACCCTTAGTTACTTTAACTTCAAAATATGCTGAACTACATAAGAAACTCCCTCACTTTACTCTACCCCTTTGACTGTTTTGATTGCACACTGTAGAAATAGTACCTCTGTCTTGTATTTTTATAACTTTCTGCATCACCATAGTCTTCTATTATGCCATTTCAGAAACTTGCATCATTACATTTGATTTTATAGTCCTCAACTTCCTCACCAACCTGAATAGTCATTGACCTGTTTCTATAACCACCTTTACCATTTTGTCTTTCTTAGCATCAGCATTTTTCTGTCCATTTCAAAAGAAAATGCATATTCACTGCCATAGTTTAGGAGCCAGTTGCCACACTCTGATCATAGAGCATTTTTCCTATCCTAATTTTCTCACAGGTTGTGTTGCAAAAAATCTTATACTTTACTGTTAAGTTGTTTCTTTCAATGTGCTTGTTTTACTACACCACTATAGTTCATCTTTGAAATACCTTTGATTTTCAGTTTCAGCTGCTTTACAAAGTCAATAGTTTATTTTCATGATTTCACAAACTTTAAAATGAGATGTAAGCATGCTAAGACCTTACAAAGCATGTATAAAATTTGTTTAAATATACACCACCTTCTAGATTTTTGCAATGTTATTTAGATCAAGTTAATAGCTGTGATAGAGGAAAAGAGCCATAAAAAGGTTGAGAACTGTGCCTGTCACATGACTGGCGTGGGGGTGATGAGGGCAGGCTGAGAGGCTCTGGGGACTGCAGCCAATGCTGGGCAAAGGAATTGCCTTGTTCATGAATTTTTATATTTGAACAATAAATTGGGCCCTAAGGCAAAACCTGAAATGGACAGGTGTGGAACTGGCTCTTTCCTGAGCAGGTGAAGCAGCCACCAGTTTATATCAATCTTAAATTTCTGTCTCCTGAGGGATAGTAAAGCAACTTTCTACACTGAAGGTGTAACACACTGAATACAAAGTATATTAGAGCAGCCAGAAGCTACTCTAATATATATGAGACTGCAGTGTCTCAGAGGTCCAAAAACACAAAATATCATTGATTTGAGACTCACTGCATCTGCAGAACTGCCAGGAATGGACTAATTGAAAGAGAATATAGCTCTAGTTGTATTACTTCCTGCTAGAATTTTCATTTGGAAATCCATGGAGTGTGGGATGCCCTTCCTCTCTGTTGGGGTTCAGGGAGTGGATGTTACCATAAAAGAATCACAGGGGAGATCTGCACTCAAATAGACCATTCCACATACAGCTGCTGAGGTGACTAGTATATTGTACTGTATTTACAGCACAATCAAGTAAATTGAAATTGTTATGGGTAACAATGCAAATGAGCTAGTTAGCTGAACATCATCAGGGGTTGATTTTTTTGAGGGGGGGCTATGAATAAACATAAAGCAAAGAAAAAGTTTACTAAAATTCTCAAAATTATTCTGATTTAGACCTGCTTTCTTTTCTCTGTTAAAGGACAAATTGTTAGTTTCTTCCAACATTCCTCCTACGATTTGGCCCTCTGCATCCTCCCCAACGCAAATCCCATGCCACTGCATGCGCACATGTGTGCGTTCACTCTGATGCTAGTAGACTGCAGAATCAGCTGGGCTGTCACAAAGGTCTTACTTTAGTTCCTGCAGAGCAGCTCAGAACTGCAGATGTCCCAGCAAAAACCATCTGGCTCTTTGCTGAATTAATGCTTTTTTGACCCTGATATACTGTGCCCTCCAATGGTTATCTATTTTCATTATTCCATAAACTGAGATGTAAGCATTTAAAGACCCTACAAAGCATGTTTCTTTGTTTTTACCTAAGTGGTTAGTTAATGATTTATATTATCGTTCACAATCCCAGTAAATTTTTATATACTGTGAGCCAGATTCTCTGCTAGCATAAATTAAGGTAGTTCAATTGACTGCAATAGTACTATGCCAATTTACAACACTGGTAAGCTTTGAAAAAATCCCTGTAAATGGTCATCAGGCCTCCTAATGTTCAATAGGAATTTATAGTGTGGGTGTTGAATTTAGCATAATCACTGTAAGTTCTGGAAATTTGCTTAGCTATATTCATGCTAAACTAATTATCTAAATTTAAGCAATGGAAATATATGGTACTGCCTCCCTCCCAGATACACAGGCACACATTCTAATTGCAGACTTAGAGGGAAAATTAGACTAAATTGTCAGCATTTTTTCAGGTCCTTCTGGAGTCTCTCTGAAGTAGTCTCCTTTTCATCTGACCTCCTTCAGTAGATTCTTTAAAGCCAATGGAATTCTTGGCTTTGGGATAGATTCTGCCCGGTTAAGCAGATGCCATTCCCATAGAAACTTGGGACCAAATTCAAGATGATGTAAACACTTGACGCAACATAGTTAGGGCAGTGGTTCCCAAATTTTCAAAGCCATGACCCCTTTTTAGACAACCATTATCTCAAAACACCTTCCCACGATCATCCATTCCAGATATAGACTTTCTCTATGACATAAATATTACTAAGCAAGATGGCCTAATCTGCAGTTTCTGTTAAATTAGAGAAGGACCTTCACTGAAATTAGCAGGAAGTGCTCACCTCTTAGTACAAGGTAAGAAGGCCTTTAAGCAGCATCCTATTCCAAGCTCAGCCTAACTTCCCAGATGAGGAAAATAAGTACTGAGGTTACATGATAGATAGAAGACTGTGGCCTTGTCTACACTATGAAATAAGGTTGAATTTATTGTGGTTGATTTTTTTTTTTTTTAGCACCTGATTTTGTAAAGTGGAAATCACACATTCCCCCTGTGTTCAAAAACTTGACATAGTTTGTAGTAGCATGTCCCCAGTATGGTAGCTACCATTGGCTGTGAGAGAGGTGCACTGTGAGTAGTTATCCCACAGTTCCTGCCACCCCTTTTCACTCTGTGTTGTGCTCCCAGTGCATGCTGAGACCAAAACTGGTTCTGGGTACGTCTGCATCCCATAATGCACTTGTCTTCCCCCCCACGCTGAAAACAATGGCAAACAATCTTTTCTGTGCCCTTTTATTCCCTGGTTATCCATGCAGATGCCATAACAGGATAAGCATGGAACCCATTGTGGAACCCATTTAGCAGCAAAGTATTATGGCAATTATATTAACCATAGTGCGCATTATGCCAGATTATCCAGAGCGTATCCAGGGTCCACCAGAATGAGGACGAATCTCGGGAGGCCATGAACATACTCTCCTGCAAGGCACTTGAGTTGAGCAACCTGCAAATGCCACCAGCATTCGATCCTCTGGACACAGTGGAATACCAATTCTGGTGCCATCAGACAAGCACAGACTGGTGGGCCCACATGGTGATGTAGCTAAGGGATGATCAGCAGTGGCTGCAAAACTTTTGCATGCATAAGGCCACTTTTATGGAAGTTTGCAAATTGTTTTCCCTTGCCCTGAAGCGCAAGAATGAGATGCTCTCTTAAAGTGGAGAAGCAAGTGGCAATAGCCCTGTGGAAGCTTGCAATGCCAGACAGCCACCAGTCAGTTGGGAATCAAATGGGAGTGGGGAAATCTAAAGTTGTGGGAGCTGTTGTGATCCAAATAGCCAAGGCAATGAATAACCTTCTGCTGTGAAGGGTAGTGAATCTGGGAAATGAGCAGGACATAGTGGGGGGCTTGGCCAACATGGGGTTCCCCCAGTAGTGGTGGGATGACAGGGATATGCATTCCATCTATCTTGGCACCCACCCAACTGGCCAAAGAGCACACAAACTGCAAGGAGTACTTCTTGATGGTGCTGCAGGGGCTAGGTGGATCACAATGTCCGTTTCACCAACCTCAATGTGGGATGGTTAGGCAAGGTGCATGATGTGTGCATCTTGAGGAACTCCTACCTCTTCAGAAAGCTGCAAGCTGGAACTTTCTTCCCAGATAAGAAAATTAACATTGGAGGCATTTAAATGCTAATATTGATCCTTGGAGACCCAGCTTACCCCCAGCTCTTATGGCTCCTGAGACTGTATACAGGCAGCCTGGACCGCAGTAAGGAGCAATTCAAATACAGGCTGAGCAATTGCAGAAGGGTGGTAGAGTGTGCTTTGGGGCATTTAAAGGGAAAGTTTTGCAGTCTACTGACAAAGTTACATCTCAGCAAAAGCAACATTCCTACTGCTGTGGCAGCCTGCTGTGTGCTCCATAATATTAGTGAGAATAAGGGGGAAAATTATATGGCAGGGTGGAGGTTCAAGGCATAGTGCCTAGAAAGTAATTATGAGCAGCCAGACATCAGGGCAATAAGGAGAGCACAGTGAGGGGCACTGCAAATCAGAGGGGCTTTGAAAGACAACTTTATGAATTGTCAGTCAGCAATTTAAGAGTTATGCATGTTGCTCTTAATGAGGTGGCCCTGCATTCAGTATGCTTGCCTGTAACCTTCCTTCCCTTCAACACAAGCAATAAAGAGACTTATTCAGAACTCATGTGTTTTTGTTTAGGGAACACAGCAATGACAGAAAAGGAGTTCAGGGTGGGAGCGTCAGAGTGAGGGGTAGTCGAACGTGTGCCCTTTGCTCCAGGGCACATCCCTGGGGGTTGAGCGTGAGGCTGCCTTTGTGTCTGTGGAACTGGCTCATGGGTGTTACACAGAACTACAACACATGTCAGTAACAATCATACAACAAAACAACATAATTTCACATCCACTGTTGTTACATTTGAACAGTGTAATTATAAATCAGCAGATTATGAGTTTTAAAGCATAGTTTGTACAAAATATAACTATATAAAAGTGGTGAATATGGGGTACAGGGTGTCACAAGTACATTTTACTGACTTCAATTGAAAGTACAATTTACCAACACAGCATATCAGTAACACTGAGCTTTCAGGAAAGAAATTACAGTGAAACAATTCAAGTTGGTATTTTGAAGTTTTAAGTTTTGGCTCCTGGGTGTGCTAGCCAGACCAGACCTTGGATGCTACAGTTCTGCAGATCAGCTTTGCGGTTGCTGGATGTTTAGAAAACATTTTAGACATTGTATTCAACAAAAGTATCTAAATTTTACAGAGGGAGAAAGATAAGGAAATAGGGTCCAGTGAATAGAGGCCTAAGTACTCCTAGTTCTAGTTACCCACGCCACTCCATACTTTGAGCTCTTTGCCTCGATTCCCCATCTACTTTACAGAGTTGCTATGATGATGAATATATTAAATGATTGAGAGGCACAAATATGGTAATGGGAGCACCATATAGGTACATAAAATAGCTTTAATTTTATCTTATTCTGAGTCTAGTTAGACATGTTTGTCTACATTCATTTTGATGAAATTAACAACTTTTATTTAGACACCATTCAATCACAGAGCTGGGTGCTACAAAAGGATTCCCCTTAAATTCATTTAACCCAGTGGTGGCTGCTTTGCACCACTGAAATGGGACAAAATAATGAGCTTCAGAAAATTTGGCCGATTGTGTTTAAACTCCTTAACATAAATAAAAACTCCATCTTTCTTTGTCTCCTTTTGTGCCTGTCCAGCCCTTCACTCCCATACTCTCACACAGTCACTTATACCTCCCTCTGTACCTACTCTTGTTCCTGGCACAGCTGTCCGTTAGGGATATTAAAATGTGTTTATTTTGGTAAATATGTACCTGCTGGAATTTTTAGCATGTACACATTTACACATGGGATGGAAAACCAGCTCCACAGGAGCAGAAGGGAAAGCATGGAGAGTAGGGATGTGATAGTGGAAATGGTTACATGCAGCCCCCCTATCCGCTGCGCTGCTGCCTCTGTATCCCAGCGAGCACCAGATCCTGCCTGCTCCCCCATCCTGATACAGAGGCAGCAGCACAGCACCATCACATCCCTACTTTCCATGCTTCCCCTTGTGTACCTGCAGAGCCTTATCCATGAACTCCCTTTTAGTCTTACTCATGCTCTCCTCTATTTTGTTATCTGACATCCTATCTCCTCTTTTACCTGCCCCAGACTCCCTCATGCCCTTCTGCTCCCTGCTGTGCCTCACCTAGCTCCCTCTCCTTCTTCCTGCATCATGCATGAGGTACCGTATTTTAGCGAATATACCCCGCACCCGAATATACCCCATGGTTTTTCCAAATTGAGTAAAAAAAATCTTGTATACCCCGCGCATGAGTATAACCTGCAAGGTATGCAAGACTTTTCTGTGCCAGGGGTATATTCATTAATTTACGGTGCCGGGGGGGGGGCGGTTCCTGTGGGCTCTCACCGCCCCGGTTCCTGCGCAGCTGCCAGCCTCCGGGCGGGGGGGCGCTCATCCCGCTGGTTCCTGTGCAGCCGCAGGAAGGGGCGTGGGAGTGCTCATCTCCCGGTTCCTGCGCAGCCACCAGCCTCCGGGCGGGGGAGCACTCATCCTCCTGGTTCCTGCGGCTGTGCAGGAACCACGGGATGAATGCTCCCCCGCCCAGAGGCTGGAGGCTGGCAGCTGCGCAGGAACCAGGGGGTGAGCGCTCCCCCGCCCAGAGGCTGGAGGCTGGTGGCTGCGCAGGAACCAGGAGATGAGCGCTCCCCCGCCCCTTCCTGCAGCTGTGCAGGAACCATGGGGATGAGAGCTCTCCCGCCCGGAGGCTGGAGGCTGTGCAGGAACTCACCAGGTGAGTTTAAAAAATTTTGTATACCCCGCACCCAAGTATACCCCGCGGGGGGGTGCGGGATTTGTAAAAATGCATATAACCTGTGGGTTATATGCGGGAAAATATGGTATTTACTACTTCTTTATCCTAGCACCATCTCCTCAGTCTACCTTTCGCCTACATGGAGATCCAAGAGCACAGCTCTGCATATCACTGCTCTATATTAGGAATGTTAAATTGTGTTTAATCAGCTAATCAAGTAGTTAATGGAATTTCCATCAACTACTCGATTAGTCAATAATGCAGGGAAACTGCAGAGTCACAGTGTCGGGAGCTAACCCCGCTGCGGCTCTGCCTTTTAAATGTATTAAGAGCCTGGTGGCTCTTAAAAGGCCAACCCCGCTGCAGCTCTGCAGTTTCCCCGTGTTATCGACCAATCTAGTAGCCAATGGAAATTCTGCCAGGTGGCTCTTAATACATTTAAAAAGCAGAGGCATGGCCGGAGGGACCCAGCGCGAGCTGGGACAGCTGATTCCCGGCTCCCGCTCAGTCCCCCTGGCTGCGCCTCTGCCTCCTGTCACCTTGTGGAGATGATGCTGGGGAGAACCAGCTTTTAATCCAGCTCCCCCCAGCACCAGCTCCTGCTTCCCCCCCGCCCCTTGCTGTCTCTCTCTGATAGAGGCAGAAAAGGGGGGCGATTAGTCGAGTGACTATGTTTATCAGGTAGTCAACTAGTCACCTGCATCCCTAGTCTATGTCCCTCTTGAACCCTTTCCCCTCTACATTTCTGAATCCGGCATCCAGCCCCCCATCACAAACACACACAGAGAATTTTCTGGCTCAGTTTAGCTGTAATACCTGGAGGCAGAAAGTCTGATTATAAGAATTTTGTTACATCAAATCATTTATTTTCAAGTTGCTCTATGTACAAAGAAAATCAGCTATTTGTGCTCCCACCCCAATTTCTCTCCCACTTCACAAAACTGCCTGGGGCTTGTCTATGTGGGAAAATCAGGAGAGCTATTGTGAACAAACTGTTCTGCAATAGCTCATTATGTGGATGCTATTAAATTGATTTTATTCCAGAATAATCAGTTACTTTGATTCTGGAATTACATATCCATCTAGCAAATAGCTATTGTGGGATAGGTATGTTGATATGAGCAACAGCTTCCAAGGGTTGATGAGCCCTAAATGTGAAATCTTCCCAAGAAAGTAAGCCACCACTTGCATATGAGTTATTTATGATGAGCCAGTAATATAAAATATAAACTATAAATAAAACAGGAAAAATTTAAAAAACAATAAAAAGTCTAGTAGCACCTTAAAGACTAACAAAATATGTAGATGGTATCATGAGCTCTGGTGTGCACAACCCACTTCTTCAGATGACTGGAGTATTAGAAGTGCAGATCCAAGAATAAAAAGGGGGGGGGGAGAAAAAGAAAGAGTGAGCAGATTGTTCAAGTAGTTACAAGAGGCTGATAAGAGCAATTGGCACCTCCATTGTTTGTTTGTTTAAGTCATTAGGGTGTGGAAGGTAGTGTGGGAGCCAGCCAGATGTCTCTGTTCATTCCATTAACATAAGAATTAAACTTGCAAATGAAGTTAAGTTCCAATCCTTCCTGTGTATTTGGCTTGTGGAATTGGCCTGAATCAACACGGTGACTTGGGATCCATTAATGAGTGCCCAGGAAGGTTAAAGTGCTCTCCAACAGGTTTCTGTGTATTGCCTTTATGGATAACTGATTTGTGTCCATTAATTCTTTTCCATGGAGACTGTCCAGTTTGGCCAATATGCATGCAGTGGGGCATTGCTGGCATAGATCACATTAGTGGATGTGCAGTTAAATGAGCCCCTGATGTAGTGACTGATGTTATTGGGTCCAGTGATGCTTTTTTTGTGACAGGCTAACTCGGCTACCCCTCTGAAACTTATAAATGAACAGTGCTAGGTAAATTTTTACCACTCCATCAAATATATGCTGGAAACAGCATGGGAATTGTATGTCAGTGGAATTGGTTTACTTTGGGAGATGTTAGAGTGTCAGCTACATTTCTTACCAAACTAAGTGTGACTAAATAGCTGCACTGTTTTGTCTACTGCAGTGTTTCTCAACCTTTTTTTATAAAGTATCCCTTTAAAAAAAATTATAAGTACCCCCAGTACCTATAGTTTTCAGACACACATTTTTTTTCTACCATTGCAACACATTTGTTTAAACAACTTTATTGTAGCTGATGGTCTGGTAGCACTTTATAGGCTAACAAAACATGTAGATGTTATCATGAGCTTTCGTGGGCACAGCCCACTTCTTCAGACGACCAGAGTTTTGCGTTTAGGATGTGCAGACCCAAAATAAATAGGAGAGAAGAGGGTGGGGAGGGGGGAGGAAAAAAAAGAGGGGAGCAGAGGGTGGAGGGAATCAGTAACTATTTGGTTATAGGACTGGGTTCCTGGATGCTTATGATGTGGTTGTGTGGCATGGTTACCGGAAAGAATTCGTTTCAGGTTGGGGGAGTTGTCTGTAACCATGCCACACACATCATAAGCATCCAGGAACCCATCCCTGCAACCAAACATGATGCCAGCTCTGCCCATATATCTATACTAGCAAATTCATCACTGAAACCAACAACATAAGCTACCAAATCAAAAGGTCATTTGACTGAACATCCAGTAATTTGATCTATGCCATCAAATGCCAGATCACTGCTATATATATTGGACAAACTGGACAGTCTCTGTGGGAAAGCATCAATGGACACAAATCAGATATACATAAAGAAAACATATAGAAACCTATTGGGGAACACTTTAATCTTCCTAATCACTGTTTCAAAGATCTTCAAGTGGCTGTCTTGTCACAAACCAATTCTACTAGTCAGATATACAGAGAAGCATTGGAATCCACCTGGTTTTCTCGGGGCTCCCGGTCCCAGTCGTGGCACCGCTCCCGTTCGCGGCACCACTCCGGGCACCATAGTCTGCCTCATCCATACCAGCAGCAATGGACACAACCAGTCCCGGTACCGGTGCTCCAGCAATCGTGGCCTCCTCAACCTCCAGGCAAGCGGCCATTTTGGACTCCCTGGGCATATCACCAAGCCCAGGAAAATCCTCCTTCCAGGTCAACTTCAGTCGCATCGGGTCCTCAGGCCCCTCCCTCAGTGACCCCACTGGTCAGATTGCCAACCTCTGGCCAGTCACTGCCTCCCGGCCAGCAGTCTCCTGGTCCTTCGGGGAGTGTGGCTCCGGTGAGCCAACCTCCCCCACCCTCATCCACTGGCTCGCAGCAGGATCCGGCACTTTCGGGGGTATCTGTTGGAGAAGTCTGAAAGGGATCATCGTCCTCTTCCCCTGATGAGGCTCTGGGAGACCCTGGACCATTCATGGCCTCTATGGACACCAGGGCCCACCAGGACCTCCTCCAACATCTGGCCCAAAGTTTGGGAGTCCAGATGGATAGGGTGTCCGATGACTCCGATCCCACGGTGGACATCCTTCATGCGGATGCCCCCTTTGGAGTGGCCCTCCCGATTAACAAAACGGTGGCCAAGATCTCCAAAGCCTTGTGGCAGACTCCCACGTCCATCTCCCCTACGGATAAGCGGGCCGAACTGAGATACTTTGTTCTCCAGGAGGGTAATGAGCATCTTTTTTTCCCATCCTCCACCAGGCTCTCTTGTGGTACAAGCCATGAATCAGAGAGAGACAAGGTCAGCCCGCCGTTGTCCCGAAGAACAGGGAGGCTAAGAAAACTGACCTGCTAGGCTGGAAGATCTACGCGTCCAGTGGTATCCAGTACTGCATTGCAAACCAACAGGTCCTCTTGTCCCGGTATGTGTTTAACACCTGGGCCTCTATGGACAAATTCATGGACCTACTTCCCTGAGAATCCCGCACAGAATTCAAAGCTCTCCATGAGGAGGGGAGAACAATTTTCAGGGCAGCTCTCCAGGCAGCTCTAGACGAGGCGAATGCTGCTGCACAAGTAATGGCCTCTGGGGTGGTCTTACACTGCAGTTCCTGGCTACAGGGTTCTGGGGTTGCCCTAGAGCTCCAGAACACTATGCAAAACCTCCCTTTTGAAGGCCCCTCGTTCTTTTCTGAGCAAACTGATCAGAGGCTCCATGGCCTGAAAGACACCCGTGCTACCCTAAAATCATTGGGCATGCACACCCCGGCTACCCTGAGGTGCCCCTTCCCTATTAGGAATGTTCCTAGAGCACCTCCCCAGGGTCCGCGTACTGACTTCTCCTGCCATAGGAGCAGAAGCGGTAACGGCAGGAACAACAGGCATCGCCCTCACCCGACCCCGATCACAACCAGGGGCCCCCCAACAAACCCTCCGGTCCCTGTCAGGGGTTTTGACGGGACCCACGAGGGCAACCTTCCAGTCTCCCCATTTCTCTTCCGGGACCGTTTATCCCATTTTACCTCAGCCTAGTGGTCAGTCACTCTTCGGACAGCTGGGTGGTTATATAATCCCTTTCCACTCCCCTCCCCCTTCCCAGCCCCCTACCCCGTCCCTTTTCAGGGACCCCTCTCATGAGCCAAAGGGGGCCTGCGTCCTATCCTGGACCTAAGAGCCCTCAACTCCTTCGTCTCCAAAGCAAAGTTCAAAATGGTAACATTGGCGTCCATAATTCCCTCACTAGCCCCCGGAGATTGGTACGCTGCCCTCGACTTAAAAGACGCTTACTTTCACATTTCCATTGCCCCCCACCACCGCAAATTCCTCAGATTTACCGTGGGCCTGGACCATTACCAATTCACGGCCCACATTTGGTATTTCCACAGCCCCTCGGGTCTTCACCAAGTGCTCAGTGGTGGTAGCCACTGCATTCAGAAAAAGGGGTATCCAGGTGTTCCCCTATCTAGACGCCTGGCTCCTGAGGGGGGCTCGCAGTCGCAGGTGCGAACGCACATCACCGTGGTGCACACACTCTTTGACGATCTAGGTCTTTTGTTAAACCTGGACAAGTCTTCCCTAACGCCCACTCCAATATTAGAGTTTGTGGGAGCCAGCATGGATTCTACCTCGGCGAGGGCCTCCCCACCCAGCTCCCAGTTTCTCGCAATACAGGCGGCAGGGAGCTCCAGAACTTTTCAGTGACTACCACCCGGACTTGCACGTGCCTCCTGGGTCTCATGGCCGCGTGCACTTATGTAGTGCAACACGCCAGGCTGCGCATGCACCTGCTACAAATGTGGCTATCGCGAGCCCACAACCCAGTCGTCCATTCATAGAACAGGATGGTGACGGTCCCCGCTCCCATCCTTCTCACACTGAACTGGTGGACCAACCAGACAGAAGTCTCCGCGGGGGTACCTTTTTCCAAGCCGGTACTGTCCATCCGACGCGTCGGACACCGGCTGGGGAGCCCACCTGGGAGACCTTCACACACAAGGTATGTGGTCTGCGGACAAGATCTCCCTGCATGTCAACATCAGGGAGCTCTGGGCAGTCCGACTGGCTTGTGCGGTTTTCCTTCCCCACCTCAGGGGCAAGTTTGTCCTCACCCTATTGGACAACATGACAGCGGTGGCGTATATAAACAAGCAAGGTAAGTCTCGTTCCCCTCGCCTGGGCTTGGAGGTGATTCACCTGCGGGAATTTTGCATTGGGGCGGATATCCACCCGACGGCCTCGTACCTCCTGGGCTCCCAAAATGTCCTGGCGGACAAACTAAGCAGGTCCTTTGCAGGACACGAATGGTCTTTGAGGTGGGATGTAGCCCAATCCATCTTCCATGCGTTGGGGTCTCCCCATCTGGACCTCTTCGCTACAAGGCAGAACAGGAAGTGCCACCGATTCTGCTCCCTCATGGGACAGGGACAGGGCTCATGGGGAGATGCTCTCTTTCTCCCCTGGCCACAGGGCCTACTATACGCCTTCCCACCAATTCCGCTAATCCACAAGGTCTTACTCAGAGTGCAGGAGTTCAGGGCATCCCTGGTTTTAATCGCCCCAGCCTGGCCCAGGCAACACCGGTTCTCTACCCTCCTCAACCTGTCATGTGAGAGACCCATGACCCTCCCGCTGCTCCTGGACCTGATTACCCAGGACTCAGGCAGGCTCCGCTACCCGGACCTGCTCTCACTGCATTTGACAGCGTGGAAGCTCTGTGGCTAACGGCCGAGGAACTTCAGTGCTTGGAACGGGTCCAGGAAGTCCTACTGCCGTGGTCACCAACTGGTTGATCACGATTGACTGGTTGATCGCGAGGCCTCGACCAGTCGATCACGAGGCGTTCAGGCCCCCCAACACCCCATTTTCCCCCCGCCCCCAAGAAGCCCCACTACCTACCTCCAGCGTAGTGCCGGCTTCCCGTGGAGTGGATGGAAGTCCTGCCTGCAGCTTTGCGCCACTTCCGGGGGTTCCAGAAGTGTGCTGGCTGCTCCCCTCCCACAGCTCTGTGGCATGCTGTGGGAGGGAGCGTTGGCCCCGGAGGAGGAGTACGGTGGCTTCCCTGCACCGCAGGAGGGGTGAGTTGAGCACAGGGGTTTCCCTGCACCGCGGGAGTGGGGGTTGGCCCCAGGGCAGGTGTGCGTGGGGGTTTGGCTGCACCGCAGGAGGGGGATTTGGCCCCGGGGCAGGCACATGTGGGGGTTTGGCCCCGGGGCAGGCGCATGCGGGGGTTTGGCTGCACCGCGGGAGGCACACACTGCCCCGGAGGAGGCACGCGCCAGTTTCCCTCGGGGGGGGGGAGAATCCTGGGAGGAGGCGGGTTCAGGGGACTCTCTGCCCACACTGCCCCCCTGTTCCCTCTCCCCAGCCCCCTCTCTCTACTCCCCTGTTCCCTCTCCCCCGTCCCCAGCTCAGAAACCTGTCCCCACTGGCAGCCTGTCCGCTGCCCTCCCGGCACTCTCTCCCCACTCCTCACTCCCCTCTCCCCTGTTCCCTCTCCCCACTCCCCTGTTCCCTCTCCCCGCTCCCCAGCCTCAGAAACCTGTCCCCACTGGCACCCTGTCCCCAGCCTCAGAAACCTGTCCGCACTGGCACCCTGTCCCCTGCCCTCCTGGCACCCTGTCGCCTCTCCCCTGTCTCCAGCCACAGAACTCTGTCCCCACTGGCACCGTGTCCCCTGCCAAAGCACCCACTAGCACCCTTCCCCAGTACTATGTCCCCTTCTCCCACCAACACAGTTGGGGCCACATTAGTGAAGTTTGGGGGGGCGGTTGGAGGAGGGTTTTTTTGCATCTCACTTGTGTGGCCCCAACTGACTTTTCTGTGGGTCAGTGACCCCTGACTCAAAACAGGTTCCCTGCCCTTTTCAGAAATAAAGACAATGCAGAAACTTTTTGTGTTTGACATAGTATTTTATTTAAAAATGAAGCCTGGCCAATAAACTCCCAATTGGGGCCAAGCCCCCATCTGGCCACAGCATCAGAACACTCCTGCACTCCCCTTTTCCCCAGACCCTACATCTGAGCCTATCATACACTGGAACCCCCTGCCCTGAGCCCCTCACATACCCCAACCCAAATTCCTGAACCCTCACATCCAGAAGTCTGTGGCTTGCTTAGTACCTAACCCTACATCTGACCCCAACACTGCCCGGCCTGGAGCCCCCTCCCTGAGCCAGCGTTCCCTTGTCCACCTCCTCCTGCATCCAGATTTCCTCCCAGAGCTTGCACCTCTCACCCCTTCCCACACCCAAATCTCTCATTCCCACCCCGGAGCCTACACATCCTGTCTCAACCCAGCGAGGATACAGCTAGATTGCAGGAGTTTTTCAGGATTCCGGAGATATCCCAGAAAAACTCTTCTGCATCCAGGGATGCGTTTGTTCTTCCACTTCTTTTAGTGGAAGAGCAAACATGATCTTTCGGTCACCTCTATATTCCTCTTTCCATGAGGAATTAGGGGGCTTCCAAAAGAAGGGGTTTTTCTGACATTTGGTCCAGTCTAGACAGGCCAAATGTTGGAAAAACTTCTTCCTACAGAAGAATTGGGGAAAAAAGCAGCAGTATAAGGGTTGCGGATAGCAAGTGATGGAGAGGAGGAGACTAGAGAGGGCGGGGCTTCAAGGAAGGGGCAGGGCTTCAAGAAAGGGGTGGGGCAGTAGATCTTGGCTTGTTCTGTCATTTAAAAAGTGATCTTGGGTGTAAAAAGGTTGGAGACCACTGTCCTACTGGGTAGCAGGAAGCCCTCCACTAGGACCACATACCTGGCTAAGTGGAAACGGTTCTGTATCTGGGCTGCCCAGAAGGGGGTACACCCAAGGCGAGCTGCGATCCCCTTGATCCTGGATTACCTGTTAGACCTCAGGCTCCAGGACCTCTCTTCCTCCTCCATCAAGGTTCACTTGGAGGCCATTTTGGCCTTCCAACTGGGGGAAAGGGGGAAAACTCTGTTTGCTAACCCACTGGTCAACAGGTTTCTGAAAGGGTTGGACAGGCTCTACCCACACGTCCACCAGCCCATTCCCCAGTGGGACCTAAACCTGGTCCTTTCCAAACTTATGGGACCCCCGTTCAAACCATTAGCGACGTGTTCCCTTCTATACCTGTCGTATAAGGTGTCTCTCCTGGTGTCTCTCACATTCGCCAGGCGGGTATCCGAACATAGGGCGCTCACCTCGGATCCCCCCTACACGGTGTTTTTTAAAGACAAGTTTAGGCTCCGCTCCCACCTAGCCTTTCTGCCTAAGGTGGTGTCTTCCTTTCACACCTCCCAGGACATTTTCCTGCAGGTTTTTTACCCCAAGCCGCACGCGTCTGGGAAAGAACAGGTTTTACACACTTTAGATGTGCGGAGGATGTTAGCTTTTTATTAAAGGACAAAACTATTCAGGAAGTCACCACAACTCTTTGCAGCCATCGCCGAACGGGCAAGGGGTCAACCCGTGTCCTTGCAGCGGATCTCCTCCTGGATAACTGCTTGTATCAAGGAGTGCTATGCCCTAGCAGGGGTACCGGTCCCACCCATTAAAGCGCACTCCATGAGAGCTGTGGCAGCCTCCACCGCTTTCATGGCACAGGTTCCCATCCTGGACATCTACAGAGCCGTGACATGGTCCTCTGTCCATACCTTCACCAATCACTATGCGCTAACACATTAAGCCAGGGAAGACACTGCCCTGGGCAGGGCGGTCCTCCACTCCTCTGTACCTTCAACATCGGGCCCTTCTCCATAGGTTCTGCTTTGGAGTCACCTAATTGGAATGCACATGAGCAATCACTCGAAGAAGAAAAAACAGTTACTAAACTCATAACTGTGATTCTTCGAGATGTGTTGCTCATGTCCATTCCAAATCCCTGCCCGCCGTCCTTTCTCCGGATTATTCCGGTAAGAAGGAACTGAGTGGGTGAGGGGGCCAGCAGAGGTATATATGGGCCGATATACCAGCGCCACTCAAGGGGGCTCCCCACTGGCCCTAAGGGTACTGCTGAGGGAAAAATTTCCGATGATGCATGCACGCTGCGCACACACACCTAATTGGAATGGACATGAGCAACACATCTCGAAGAATCACAATTATGAGGTAAGTAATCGTTCTTTCTCATGCTAATGGACTCAATTGTAATGAAGGATAGTTGGGACACTATCTACCTAACAGTCAATGAAGGTGCAAACAGCTCTTTGTGTAGATTCCTATGTCAGGAAGGATACTATCAATTGACTTTGATTCTTATCTGTTTCATTTTAACTACCCAATCTTCAGATACTTACTGATTCCCTCCACCTTCTGCTCCCTGTCTCCCACCCCCTCCTTTTTTTTTCCTTCCCCCTCTTCTCCCCGTCCCCCCCCCCCCTTCTCTCCTATTTATTTTAGGTCTGTGTTGCTGGCAAGAGTAAGTCTCAGGTCTGACACTGGGTTCTCAAAGTACAAAGACATGCTACACAGGTATCTGTCAAACACAAGCAGTTTATTTTCTGTCAGCTATCACCTGTGCCCCTTAACTAAAGGAATAACATGATAGGAAAAGTGGCATTCTTATATCCCTTCTGCTAGCCGGGGAACCCCGTTTCAGCTGCGGATGAAGTGGGAGATTGTCTCAGCTTCTGAGGTGCCGGTACCCAAAGCCCATTGGTGAGGTCCAAATTGCTGTGCTCTGGTGCAGCTTTAAATATTCTGTGTCTACCTTGTTTGTGGCAGTTTGGAAATTTCTGGGGGTTACTCATTGCTTGTTACAGTATGGCTCAGCTGTACTGCTTGTCCTTTGACTTTGTTTACATGCTCAGTACATTTAGGTAAACAAGACTGTTATGTTCCCACCCTTATCTACAATTCATTCTTGCTACAATGGCATATGTTCCTAGAGGCTTGCTTCTGGCTCATCAGTAGAAGGGAAGGGGGATGGGAAAAGGAGGGGGGATACAGGCCTCACAATCCCTATACTTCACACATACAGAGTTCTTCTGCAATTGACCCCTACATTCTGCACATCCTAAACTCAAAACTCTGCTCATCTGACTCAAAAGCTCATGATCCCATCTACAAATTCTACATGTTTTGTTAGTCTATAAAGTGCTACCAGACCATTTGTTGTTTCTTTTCTGTACAGACTAAATTGGCTACCCCCCTGAAGCTTCTAATCGTAGCTGGGCGGCCGATGAAATTTTTGGGTGTAAAAAGTACAAAAATAATAAAGCGCTGTAAAACTCAAAACAAAAATTCAGTTTTCTCCAAATTTCAGTTGTGTGGACGTAATCCCCAAACGTGTCTTGAGTACCCGAGGACATTGGTACCACTGGCTGAGAAACACTGGTCTGCTGTGACCTGACTGGTGCTCGCATTATCTATCTCCTGCACGCTCTGCAGTAGCCAGCCCTGCGGGCACTGTGAAGAGGGGTGGCTGGTATTAATTCAGAAACCAATGGGTCAGCCTGTGAACTCCCGCTGCCTGCCGAGCCACCGACCCCAGGTCGGCACATGGCGGGGTCAGCGCGGCGGGTCCACGTCGGCTGAGCCAGAGGCACAGGCCGTGCAGCGAATCCCTCCGCGGGAGCGGCGCTGGGACCCGGATCTGTCGGGAGCCCAGAGACACGGGTGAGTCCCCAGCAGCACTCGCCGGCGTAGTTTGAGACTGAGAGGCCGCCATGTTGCTGACGTAGGAGGGAGCCCGTCCGTGGCGGATGCGAGAGGGGCGAGTTATTTTCTTTATTTCTTTTTCTCTGTTATTTTTACCTCCGTTAAATGTCAGATAAATAGCGTTACAAAATTATTAACATTAACGATAATTAATAATTATTAACATTACTCCACTTCCGGCAGGAAAACCCCACCCCCATCTCGCCGGACGTTATGTTACTTCCGGTAGGATGGCGGCATTCGGGAGCCTGAGGTGAGTTTCGACCGCGCAGGAACCTGGTACAGGCCGCTGTGCCCGTCTCTGTCCCTTTTCGCGTGGGGCGACTCTGCCGAGGGCTGCCTTGCTACGAGCGGTCGGGGCGGATGCCCCCCCCCCCCCCATATCTCCCCAGTGTCCGTAGGGTTAAGCGCCCATCCCCCTCAGCGGGCGCTGCCATCGCCGAGACCAGCCCCACGGTAGCGCAGCAGCTGCGAGTTCGCCTCCTCACGAGTCTGTGTCTGGGTCCGCGCTGCCCTGCCTGCAGCACCGGCCTCTGTGCAATTGGCCTCGCTGCAAACCTCGAGCCTCGCTGCCTCGCCCTGAGCTGTGGCGGGTGTCGTGCCCCGAGCACCGTGGTTGCCTCGACCTCATCCGTGGTGTAGTCACGACTCGGGAGGCCAGTTTCTTCCGTCGAACTGGCTGCCCTCTCTGAGTGGTGGATAAGTGACATGGAATGAAAAAACCTTTCCGTCGCTCCGTAGCTGTGGTGTTAGTAGTGTAGCCAGAAGAAGGCAGGTAAAGCTACAGGAATCATAGAGGTCTTGGGGCTTGCTGGCTGTTGGCAGGCACTTGAAAGTTTGTCACAACCATAAGGTTTATGTGCAGCAGGAATTGATGAAGGTCTCTTCAAGAGGCCCTCCAAAGAACAGTGACATTTTTCAATCCCTGCCAAAGAACAGGGTCAGAACAGGCATGCGCGCGGCCCTTTTAATTTGGCAGTGCCTAATTACATTATCAGGCCACTGGTGGATTTTGTAGGGAGGGATTGGTATTTTCAGTGCCAATTTTTGTAATAGGTATCTAACTCTTAATACACTTTAGATGTAGCTAAGATTACTTTTTTTTTTTTAACAAGAAAAACTGGCATCACTGTGGGGAAATTCTTGTTCCAGCATCTTAAGTTCATTGTGTTATTTAAGGCCTTTTGAAATCAAAGGAAGGCTTTCTGTTAACTTAAATGGGCTGTGAATTAGGGTCTTGATGAGATATTTTATAGCCTTTCTTCTATTTTTTTAGGATGCACTGCCTTTTACAGCATATTCAAAAAAGCCCGAGCTAATTTCAAAAGACAAGTGTATTTGAAAAAGGGTTTTTTCCCCCTTCATCATTGCTTGCTCTCACACCTTCTCTTGCACGACAGCCAGGTTTCAGAATTTGAGTATTTGCATTTGCAATGCATGTATTTGTGCTACAGATGTTAAATTATGATTAATCTGCTAATCAAGTAGTTGATGGAATTTCCATCAACTACTCGATTAGTCGATAAAGCAGGGGAGGCGCTTGCTGCCCCTGCTGTGGCACTGCAGTGTAAATGTTGTAGGAGCTGAGCTCCTCCTACATCGGGGTGGTCAGTCCGCAGCTCTCGAGCTGCATACGGATCTTGCTAGTTCTGTGCACACGCCCCAGCACCTGCTCACGGCTGACTGCTCTGTGCACGTGCCCCAACACCTGGAGGGAGAAGTGTGTGGTAGTGGTGGCTCTGGGATCCAGGCATTGGGTTAGAAAGGGGGAGGGGGTAATTGGGGTGCCTGGCTCTGGGGGAGGGCATTGGATTAGAGCAGGGGAGCTGGGGGTGCTTGGCTCTGGGGGAGGGGGGAGGCATGGGGGGGGCTGAAGCACCTTAAACTCAAAGTCTTCATGGATGCAGAATAAAGCAGCCAATACAGCTGTCATATTTAAAGTCCAGGGCAAAAAAAGAATCAGTATGTACCTAGTTTACACTTTTGTGGGCATAACCCACTTCTTCTGACAGGAGTGTTGGAAGTCCAGATCCAAGAATAATTTATTAGAATAGTTTGTTCTTGGATCTGGACTTCCAGCACTCGTGTCATCTGAAGAAGTCTTTAAGGTTCTACTAGACTATTTGTTTTTTAAGTTTTTCCTATTACAGACTAACTCAGCTATCCCTCTGAAGCTGGTTTACACCGTGTTTCTTTAAAGAAAATTCCAAGGCTATTGTTTGCCAGGCTGAACCAATTATTCTGAGATTCTCTCCCTTATTGTTTTTGAACCTCTCATATTTGCAGTCTGGGACAGACCTGAATTTTTAAAACTATAAAAAGAGCCATAATCTTCATAAGTAAAAAAATGAGGAAACCATATCAGAGATCAACAAGCTGGAGTGAAACAGGCACTTCTAATTGTGCTAATTTTCTGCCCTATTATGTCCTGTGAGATTTTTAAAACTAAACTGAACTGAGAAGTAATGTTAAATTTAAAATACATGGTACGGATGCTTTTTTTGTAGTGAGAGAATATTACTGTATTTTTAAAGTTTGTTTGTTTTAACTTGATGGTTTGTTCCTTGTCAAGTTCTCTGAAGATCTATGGACTAGCCGTGAATTTTTTAAGTGACTAGAGACATTTTTATTGGTTTTTGTCTGGAATGTTTGTGTACTATATCTATCTACATGGATATACAAAAATAAATATATAATACATGGCTCTTCGCACTCTGTCCACAGCTATTTTGGCTCCTCTTCTCCAACTGGTTGGCCACTCCAGTACTATATTTAAACTGCAGAGTTGCAGTGGGGTTAATTCCAGGGGGCCGCATGAGCCCAGGACTAAGAGCCAGGCAGGCGGCTCTTACTACATTTAAAAGGCAGAGCCACAGCACTTCTGCTTCCCCTTACCCTCCCCACACCGCAGAGACGGTGCTGGGGGAAACTGGCTCCCCCCCAGCACCAGCTCCTGCTCCCCTAGCCTTGCTGCCTCCATATCAGAAGCAGCAAGGGAGGGAATGCGAGTAGTCAACTCGACTACCCGATAAGCTGACTATTCAACTACTCTTTCACATCCCTAATTTGTACTTGCAATCCTAAAAGCAGGGAAGCTTGAATTTTGGCAAGATTCTCCTAAATAAGAAAAATATTACTTAGAACATAAACATATACTTAACCTGTCTGAATTCAGTATTTTTTGTATTTGCTAAGTTATGGATGTGCTGCCTTCCCATGTTGTGGTGTTTTGTTTTTGGTTTTTTTTTGGGTACGTGGATTTTTTTCCCCTGTTGTTAGTCCCTTTATGTAGAAGGGAAAGATGTTTAAATTACGAAATTAGAAAAGACAAAAGTCAATAAGAGTGTGATTTATCTTATGGTTTTAACAGAGTATGCCTTCCCCCTCCCTCCAGATTTTTTTAAAAGTGGTGCTGCAGTGAGTTCTTTCTTTGTAGCTTGTGAAATGTTACTTTACAGTTGAAATGCTGTTAAACTAATGAAATGAAAACAACTGGAACCATCTTCAGCCTTCTGCTACTTTTCAGCATTGCCAATGTGGATTTTATATCAAGAGGTTAAACCTTGCTCCCCTGATGAGAGTTCAACGGAATGTCTTACTGAAAAGTATAATTGACAAAATTACAAGATTGCAGCCGGAAGCAGGCTTTGTAAACAAAGTTCTCTTCATTTAGTCTACTCTTTATGGTGAACAGTATCCTGTTCACAGAATGGAATTTAATACTGTCATTGTTTGGAAATGTATGAGTTCTTTATGATCATTCTGATTACTTTAAAAACTAATTTTTAATTAGAATCTTGTCTTAAATCTGTCTGAATTCAGTATTTTCTAAGTGAATATTTATGTTCTGATAGAATAGTATTTCTCTTGAATTTTGGTAGGTTCTATTTTTAGCAGATAAAAACATAACCAAAATTACATTTATGTGAATCAATAAATATTCAAGGTAATGTTTTGGTGAGATGCTTCCTAAAATTGATTCTCTTAAAGTTTTGTAAAAAATCATTACTCCAGTGATTGTTTTTCCTTTTTAAAAATAAATCTAAATATTGTTTAATCAATTATAAAATGTCTTATTTATCTTTTGTAGGTGAAACATTTTTTTCTAGCAGACCCCATATTTGGGTTGAGTACATTATCATTATTTCTACAAGTTCAGAACTTTAAGTGAGCTAGAGGAAAACATGAAGAGTAGGGTGGCACAAATAAATGTAAGTACTGTGAAGTTTTAATTTTTAAGGAGAAGTACAACATTGTTTGATATTTTTATGTGAGTTTAGTGTGTAAGGGCCTATTTTCCGCTTGATATATGAACACAAATTCCCATCACTTCATTAGGAATTGCAGCGTATATTGGAGGGAGTACGTGTGTGTATATAAGTAAATTACGAACAAGCATTATTATTATTTGAACCAGCAAATAGTAGTTGTTGCCCAACATGTACGAATATTCTTGACAACAGATGTCCCAAGTGCTCTTGGCAGCCATGTGGAAAGGGAATGAAATGCAAAGAGAAGTCGATAAAAGATAGAAATAGTTCAGTAGAAATCATAAGTGAGTGGAGGATTATAGAGAGAAGAAAAGGTAAAACAATGGTAACTGTGTTCAGATGGGAGGATGTGAAGGGAAGTAGGAGTATAAAAGTGGGGGGAGGAAACGAAAGGGGAAGGAAAACAGAGCAAATTGATTCAATCCTTTTGTGGGTTATGATGATGGGTATTGCAAGTTGGACTGCCCTGGTCCCGGTCCTGAATGAGGGAATTTGCCAGACCTGGAGAGGTCCTCTGCCACAGGCCCCTGAGCCCACCCCTCCGCCACTGGCTCCACTGCTGCCGGATAGGCTCTGTGCCCTGCTACCATCAAACAGACTTTCTGGTCTATGAACATCCATGGTCCTTCCAGACCAAAAATGTTGTTGGGCCAGAGAGTCCGGGTTTTGGGAGTTTCACCGGCTCCCAGCACCCCTGCCCTCCTCGCCCCCTGACAGCCTTCCCCCCTTGCCAGGCCGGATCCCGGCCCCTCCAGCAGATTGCTGACGTGGCAGGCCGCCCCCACCAGCTCCAGCTCATGGCACCCATGGCAGCTTGCCCTCCTCCCCTCCCCCCGCCTAAGACCAAAAAGACACAAATAAAACAAAAATTTTTTGAAGACGATCTTTCTAAAAGCACACCAAAAGACTGAAAATAAAGCTTAGCTACCAATTTAGGAGAAAGATTGCATGGCTAAGTACGATTCATGGTAGTTGCAAACTGTTAGCCATCCAATATTTCTCCTAAACTGGTAGCTGAAAACTTTATTTCTTCCAGTGAAGGGTCCTGCCCTTTTCAGAAAGTGAATGTTGTACGTTTCAGAATGGAGAGGTGCAGTAAAGGAATATCGCGGCAAGTGAAACTTATGTCTGAAAAGATAGACTTTCTTCTAGAATGTTGGCTTCATGATAGGGAGGTAAAAATTTGTTTAAAAATGTAACCATGTAACCACTAAAAATCCAAGCAGTTACATGAGCTGTGGAGGCTTGGCTGTGGGCTCTACAGCCAGCTCTCTGGGAGCCAGCATGTAACCTGGAGTGGGAGAACTGGGGGTTGGGCCTGCCACAGACATGGGCTGCTCTAGCTAGCTAGGCAGCCAGAGCAATCCCTGCTTGCAGGGAGGAGGAGGGGGAGGGGCAAAGGGGTAGGAGGGTGCCATGAGCTTTCCGCTTGAGATGCAAAAGCCAGACTCCACTCTCAGTAGATCATGTGGCTATTCAAAATATGATCCATGCATATTTTGCTGAGCTTGGCTCCCCAAAGGGCTCAGCTCCATAAATTAGACTGGAAAGGGAAAAAGCAGTGCTCATCATAAATTATAGATGTTCATGGTATGATCCTTCCTTTGCTTGCTTTGTTACCTGATTTGTTCAGCAGTAAAATAGTTACATTTTTAATGTTTAAATGTTTTTTGGACTTGATGACTCTTGATATCCTTGTGGCTGTTCACATATCTCACAGCTGATTTTTCAGATTGTCTGCAAACTCATACAGACATTGCATTGATTATGTTAAGGATTATGTTTATGCTGGGTTTCTTTTCAGTGCAAACCCAATTGTAGATCGGCATGGGCGCAACTGGCCCATTTTTGTACCATTATCGATATTTCTATAGAATGAAGAGGAGGGGCATCTTTCAAATGTATGGATTAGAAATGTGCTTTTTAAAAAATAAGTTGAGATTCCGGAACACACAATGTCATCTTAAAAAAAAATCAAAATATTGGCTCACTGAGCCAGTATGAGTCATCCCAGTTGGACCCTGGAAGGGAGGATATTTCAGCATTCATTCGTGTAGATATTACTTAGCCATGTAAAAATTCATGGTGGCTACATGTGCTACGGGTTCTGCAGTGTAAACCATAAATCTGCATTATACTGGAGAACTTGCACCTTTCCTGGGCTCAGGGCCAGTAGCAGCCCTTTCCGGCCCCATTAAGAGGAAGGAGGCCTCGCTGCAGGCTCTGCAGCTGGCTCCCTGGAGTGGAGCTGGCAGCCTCTGTCTGGCATTCTAAATTTACATTTGACTGGCTCCACAGTGATATGGAGACTAGTATGCCAGCTTATTTGTGAGCACACTGTCCTCCTTATAGATGGGAGTGAGGGTCAGGATCAAGGTTCCCTCTAAGCTGCGCCACTGTTGAATGGCCCTACAACTGCTTAATGAGTTTTGCCCAGCCAGAGGCTCAGGGCTCCACACACAGAGCTGCCTGGCTGGAGGAGGGGTACTTCTTCCTGAACTATAGCAGCAGCTCCCTGCTGAGGACAGAGCAGCTAGTTTCTCAGGTCTAAAGACTTGCTGCTCTGTCCTCAGCAGGGAGCTGCTCCTGTAGTTGAGGAAGACATGCCCCTCCCTCAGTAGGGATGTGAAGGACTGGTCACTCCCCCCCCCCCCCATGCCTCTATCACTGACGGTGGGGGAAGAAGACGGGGTACTTCATAGCAGCAGTGCTGCTTGAAGCCTGAGGCCAGACCCCGGGCTCCATGTGGCACTGTCGCTCTGAAACGCTGCCTGCAGCCCAGGGCCAGCTTGGGTGTCCCCAGGCTGCACGTGGTGTTTCAAAGCGACAATGTTGTGTGGATCCTGGGAACAGCTGGGGACTCCCCCACTGATCTAGGGCTCCATGCAGTGCTGCCACTTTGAAACACCACAGGGAGCCCGGCATCAGATTCTCGCAGCATTTCAAAGCGGCAGAGCCGCAGAGAGCCCAGGATCAGCTGGGGAAGTCCCCAGTTGACCCTGTGTTCCACGCAGTGCTTTCGCCTTTGAAGTGTAACAGCCCTACGGCTGCTAGTCAATATTTAACATCCTTAACGTTAGTCTATGTGTAACATCCTTATCCCCCAGCCAGGCAGCTATGTTAACGGAGCTCTAAGCCCCTGACTGGGCAGGACTCATTAAGCAGCTGTGGAGCTGTGCTACCGTGCAGTTTAGAGGGAACCATGATCAGGATATATTCTGAATGAATACTGATGATAGAATTTAGGAATGTTGTAAACAGCTTTTGATATGGCCTCTTCTTGCATCAAGGTGATGTGTTACTCCACTCAAAGGTGGTTTTGTTTTGGTTTTTGTGGACTTTTTTTTTTTTTGGCCAGATAGTATCAATTTGTGTTTCTGGTGAATCAGAAATCACATTTTTCAGAGTGGGTAATTTGATACGATAAAAGGGTAGAATTCAGCAGAGATTGCTTAACATAGCTATATTAATTATGAAAGAGCTTGACAAGCTTTAGAAACGTATTTGTAACTTCTTTTGTAGGTCTATTGTAAGTGTACTTTGGATAATTTTGAATGACTGTGGTTCTGGTTTATTTTATGATCAGAAGTATTAACTTCATGGTGAAGTGTTTGTAGACATAGATTTGTAAAGTGATTGCGATTTTAACCTTTGAAAAGTGCAGTTATAGAATTGCTTAAATATTAAATGTGTAGTTTAGAAAATGTAAACTTGGATAGATAAAATGAGGTAACTTTCCAGGAATTGAGGGGAGACAGATAGGGGGACATCATGGAAAATACGAATTATAAATAGAAATTTGGAGGAGAAAGAAAGGGAGAGCTTTTGTTAAACAATTGGTACGGTAGGAGACTGTTCAAAGTGTAGGGGATGGCATGAGAGCTGGTGTAAAATTTCAGAGTAGGAGAACAAAAAATAATCCTTGTTCTAATATAGGGATCCTTAGTAACAAATATACCGTTATATAAAGTGTATTATTGTGTTAAATAATTTAATACTTTGTTTTAAAGCATGGCTCCAGTTATGAAAGAAGAGAAAGCTCTCACCGGAGAAGTTCTTCCCCAGAAGACAGGTAAACAGTTTGTTTTAATTGCCTTAACATACTTTTAACTACTATTAATCTTTGAGAGTGAATTAGATAAGTACAATGATACACATTTTTGTTCCATGTTTTTCACTCATGTTAATAGATGAACATGACATACATACTTATAGACATAATAAAATATCATTAATTATGAAGGGAAATGGGAGAGCAGTAATTGAATATTTTTAATTAAAGATTTTAAAACTCTTCAGCTTTCATTTTAAATTCTGGAGAGCTTTAAAATGGAAATTGGATTTCAGTCTGTTGCATGGTGCCATTGCTATTAATCACAGTTGTCACTTTATTGCAAGGCTACAGATGTCAACTGGAGACTCAAAAATTTCATTTTATGTGCTATTTAACGCACATCAGGCATGAAATGAATTCTTTCAGGGTAACTTTCTTTTAATTTCCATTTCACTTACAGTGAAACATTCTGTGGTAGAATCATAGAGCTGGAAGAGACCTCAGGAGGTCATCGAGTCCAGCCCCCTGCCCAAGCAGGACCAATCCCAACTAAATTAATTCAGCCAGGGATTTGTCAAGCTGATACTTAAAAACCTCTAGGGATGGAGATTCCACCACCTCCCTAGGTAACCCATTCCAGTACTTCACTACCCTCCTAGTGAAATAGTTTTCCAAATATCCAACCTAGATCTCCCCCACTGTAATTTGAGGCCATTGCGCCTTGTTCTGCCATCTGTCACTACTGTGAACAGCCTTTCTCCATCTTCTTTGGAACCTCCCTTCAGGAAACTGAAGGCTGCTATCAAATCCCCCCTCACTCTTCTCTTCTGCAGACTAAACAAACCCAAATCCCTCAGTCTCTACTCATAGATTATGTGCTCCAGCCCCCTAATCACTTTGGTCGCCCAATGCGTCCACATCCTTTCTATAGAACTAGACATAGTACTCCAGATGTGGCCTCACCAGAGCCGAATAAAGGAGAATAATCCTTTTAATGCTGGCAGTGCTCCTCTTAATGCAACCTAATATGCCATTAGCCTTCTTGGCTACAAGGACACACTGACTCATATCCAACTTCTCATCCACTGTAATGCCAGGTCCTTTTCTGCTGAATTGCTACTTAGCCAGTCGGTCCCCAGCCTGTAACAATGCTTGGGATTCTTCCGTCCCAAATGCAGGACTCTACACTTGTCCTTGTTTTCTAAAATGTTTCCTTTTATGCCTATATATATGGTATATTTAGCTTTGCACGGGTTAAACAAAGATGACAGAAATACAGTGAATAGGTACATTCAGTGGGCAGTCTTGCAACTTGCATAGTGCTGAGTATACTCACTGTTTAATTTCCTTACCATTTATCATTTTAACTGCTGACTTTTCTTTTATAACTTTTTTTAAAGGTTACACCCTTGTCAGACTAAAAGCGTGCATCTTTCTGCCTTTAATTATGTTGTTAATTAATATGTTAATAGCGAGACTCTGTTCATTGGTACAAAAGTAGGGCCTGCTAGTTTTTAAAACATTGGTAAATGTGCGACCCATGACTGAAAAACAAACCCCAAAGAGTATGATTCCTATAAACCAGAAGCTGCTTAAAATTTTGCTAAAAAGATTTTTGTTTTGTGTTAGGAGAGAACGTGAGAGATCTTGGTCTCCGAGAGACAGAGGTTACTCTGACCACAAGTATGATGAAGAACATTCAGGAAAGGGGCGTGATGACAAAACGATGGAAATCAGGTAAGTGTTTAAATATTTTGAAAAGGAAAAATAGTGTTCATGCTGCTTAACATAGTTTTCAATACTTAATATTTTGATTGAAAGTAAAACAACTACACTGACCTTGGTTTGAACTCTTGACAATATGGTCAGCTTTCATTTTCATAAGATGGGAATCTTTTGACATGTTTACTTTCCAACTTTTATCTTATAGAGGGTGGGGGAGAGAGACTCCCCAAGAGAAGGAGGGAGAGAGAGAATATGATCGAAGGAAACAGAAAAAATTCCCTTCACCCAATAGAAAAAGTCCAGAAAGATCAGTACAGCAAAGCTCATTTATTCATGATGAACCCCCTTCAAAGAAGAGAAAAGAAGAGCTAGATCCTATCCTCACCCGCACAGGCGGTGCATATATTCCTCCAGCAAAGCTCCGGATGATGCAGGAACAGATTACCGATAAAAATAGGTAAGTGAAAGTTACAAAATTTCACATTTGGCCGCATTTACTGCTATACTAGAGCACTGTAAAACAAAAGTGTAAAATATCTTTGGCTGCCTATTCAGACATGAAAGTTGTTCAGAACCTGTGAAATGCAGAGAAAGCAATGACACGTACTGTAATTCTTGGAGTTGTGACCTAGCATTGAAATGTAAACAATAAAACACAGCATATAATATGTAGCATGAATGTGTTGATATTTTGTCCTGTAAAATAGCTTCGGGATATCTCTCCATTTATAAATGCTTACAGTACTCCTGGAATTATTTTAGTCACTAAGGATGTGGAATTGATTCATATCTACACTCACTAAATATTAAGTGTACATATTCATAAATAGGAATCAGGATTACATGGAAATGGTATGAGTAATGTATTTGTGAGATGATTTTTTTTTCTTTGTTACAAAGTCATTTTGGTAGGAACTATAAATATGCCAATATATCTTTCTTTCTAAAGAAAATTAATACCTTTTCACAATTTCGTAGGAAGTCATTCAAAAATCTGTTAAATTTTGCAGATAAACCTTAATTATATTCTGGCAATTTAAAAAAAAATATAATTTCAGTATAATACAGTTAAACATTCCTCTGTGTCTTCATTTTCTGTACTTAACTTAAATTTCTCTGCTAATAGTTTTCTTCTTTTTCTTTGTCCTAGAAAACCATATTTTGGCATTAGTTATACAGTTGTTATTAGGTATAGAGTAGGGATATGATAGTGTAAACAGTTAACTGATGAGCCTGGTCTCATTTGTTAACCTTCAAACTATGAGCCTAGTCGCTTAGTTACATGCAGCTCCCCCACTACCCTGCGCTGCTGCCTCTGTATCCGAGACAAATAATCATAACATCAAAATGAAAAAGGCAGCAAAATATATTGTAAGCAGTGCTCTTCTGGCTCTTATTTACTGTTTTTGGTATATTAAAGTGTATTTATACTGACCCTAATTATACTTGTGTTAGTAATGAAAAATTTTCGTTAATAGCTTAGCATATCAAAGGATGAGTTGGGAAGCCCTGAAGAAGTCAATCAATGGTCTTGTCAATAAGGTGAATGTTTCTAATATAGAAAATATCATCCATGAACTTCTTCAAGAAAATATTGTAAGAGGAAGGTAAGTGTCAAATGATTGTTGCTTTATAAATAATTCTTTTCGTTTTTCTATTTATAATATGTAAAGAATACTAAGGATGTTAAAATGTGGTTAATTGACTAGTCGATAGGCACTTCCGCATTCCTACATTTCAAAGGAGGAATGTGGAACTCTGTGTAGAGCCTGGGGCCAGCGGGTAGCCCCACTGACTCCGGGCTGCACTCGGGTGCCTACTGACCCTGGGCTCCGCAAGGCACTTCCCCAGAACCTGCCCCGGGCTCTGGGGAAGTGCCGCGTGGAGCCCAGGATTAGTTGGGGAGTCCCCAGCTGATCCCGGGCTCCACTGCTGTCCCTTTGAAATGCATGGAGGCAGCATTTTAAAGGGGCAGCCACCTCACAGATGATCTGCAGAAACGCCATCTTGGCAAATGCTTATCCAATAGTCGACTAGTGTTTAACATCCTTAAAGAATACTAATGCTAAGAGTAACTAACAATAGTCAGGTTTTTAAATAATTCTGAAATTTATAAAACAGAAGAACCTGCATGGAAAACAAGAATGGTCTCTGTTCAGAGAAAATGCATTTGCTGCTGGCAGGTTGGAAAAAACAGAATAAGGGTTTACCCACTCTGCCTAAGTGATTTTCATTTTAGGGATACTTTTTTATTTCTAATTACAGTCTGTAAATCTAGTTGTATCAGTTGAGAAAAGCACTTTTTAAAAAACTATCATCTACTAGTGTGTTGTGATCACTACTGTCTGAGTGCTGTGCCATAACTATTCTTGCCTTTATAACCTGTGGAATGGACAACTGCAATGTGTTCTCAAGCCATATGGAAACTATAGCATTGCTTGTGTTGCTTTTGGTAGCATATTATGCCAATTTTTCTAAGACTAGATTTGTTGCTAGTTTTCATGATGATTCAATATTTCGATCCTTGAAACTATTTATATTTTGGATTTTGATTATGAGAGTATTCTTGCCTCGGAGGTCATTTGTGTTTAACACCCTCCAGATTTAAATTGAGGGCCTTTAATTTCTTCTCTTGATCTGCCAAAATCAAATTTTGTTGATGTTTTTTCCAGGTATCTTACATCAGACATATTTCTGTCTTTTTTCGGCCTAAGTAATTGTATATAGGTTTTTAATCGTTCTTAACACTTATTCAACAGGTTATTTGTATTTTGTGCAGCGTCAAAATTCTTTCACGATTAAATTGTTTTAAAAACTGAAAAATTGAGTTAAAACCTTGAAAACAATTCTGAATGGTCAGTTTGTAATATCTTTGCTGATCCTTTATACCTCACTTAATATGGTATCTGCTTTTCTTGTTTTAAACATTTGGACATAATGTAAAAAAGGCAAAACCACATGGAATTCTTGAGAGCAGGTATAATTGTACAGTCAAAAGAAGCAAATACATATATTGTACAAATTGAACCTCTCTAGTCTGGCACTCTCTCTGGTCCAGCAACATCCATGCTCCAACACGATTTTAGTTAGCTGGATGTCCACTTATCATGGATGTGGCAAAGTTTCTTGCAGTCCCATAAAGTTTTACAGCCACCAGTCCTGGCTCTCAGTGTTAGGTGCTGTTACTTAATTCGAATTTACTCATAAGAGTTCAGTAAGCAGTGGAAGTGTTGTCAATGCTGCAAGACAACATTGACCTCTGATGGTTTGGGAAATTCTCTGGTTCAGCACAACTGAGGACCCAAAGGTGCCAGACTAGAGAGGTTCAATCTGTAGTAGGATGACTCTGATAAAAGGATGATGGCGTTTTTACTTAGTGAGCTTTTAGAGAGAATAAAACGGGGATTTAGTCCATGACTAAAAATGTTTTTACAGTCACAAAACCTGGTGGTAGTGCATACAGTAGAGAAGGAATATTTAGTATTTTTACTTTCCCAATTTAGATTAATTGTACCAAACAGAACAAGAAAATCTCAATATTTTGATATTTGTGGTTACACGCACTGCAGCAGTAGCATCTTCTGAGGCAGGAAGAGCAGACTAAATAATAGTTGTGTTATTAAAGAAGTTTAGGGAGCAGGATGAGTAGAAATAATTTCATTTAAAGAACTAGAATAAATCTTGAAATTCCTGATCACTGGGCATTTCTCATTCACGTGGCTGACCATAGCCTACGTGTGGCAGGCCTAGTGGGAATGAATACCTCAGTCTCCTTGGCTGAGATTGCCAAACACCAGAGGCTTCACATACTCGGTCTTCACTGTTTCTGCTTAGAAGCTGAAGGTTGTTTCATATCTTCAGAATAGCAGGCATGAGCTTTCCAGTAAAATAAGATTTTGTAAAAGTATAGTATTGTCATAGGAAAACAAAAATCTAGCGTACATGACATCTGCACTTTGAAAAAGTTAATTTAGATAAGGTGATTATTTTAGATTCATTACAGTGCAGGCAACAAAAATCACATCTTGTCTATCGAGGACTTTTGTGGCCCCCATTATCTGAGTGCTTTGTAATTTTTAATGGTTTATCTTTACAATACCCCTGTGAAGTTGGGAAATAGCCTTTCCATGTCTGTGGAAATAATAGTCAGTGGCTTGGTCACGGTCACATAGGAGGTCTGTGGCAGAGCATAGATTTGAACTCAGCTTTCCCAAATCCTAAAGCAGGGGTCCCAAATTCAATTTACCTTAGTCGGTGCCAGTCAGCAAATCCTCTTAGCCGACATCCCCCCTGGCAGGGCTCTGAGGAAGCAGTGGGATTCTCCACGTGTTCCCGCTGGCTCCACTGTCATGCGCATCACCCATCCCAGGCCGCTACCCCCAGGTGATCTAGCACATGCACATCAAAAGTCACCACTGCAACTACTGGTAGCTCAGTAGGGCTAGAGCGGCTACTAGTGCCATGCTGCTGCCAGCACACCCTGTGGCTCGGGAAGGTGTGTGCAGAGCCATCCCCCATACTCCAGTTGGCCTGCAGGGTCCTGGGCAGGCTGGGGTCAGCAGTAGGGATTGGATCCTCCCTGCATTTACTGCATCAGTGGGAATGGTGGGGAAGCAGAGTGATGTAGCAGCTTGTTCTGCTCTGGCACCATATCCCTCAGGGGGGAGGGACGAGACAGAACAGGGTCAGGAAGAGGCAGGGTGGAGCAGGAGCTGGGCTTGGGGAAAGGGTACGGACACATGCTGGCAGTCGCATGTAGGCCAGATTGTGGAACTGCGTGGGCCATGAGTTTGAGAGCCCTGTCCTAGGGTATTGCAGTGATTGCTGGGCCATCTTTACTCGCAGTTGTACTTGTCTATTTCTCTCAGACCTGTAGACAGGGCGGAATATCTCTGACCTAATGGCTGTTGTTAGATGGCTCGTGTCTCTTTGCCTCTCCTCTCCCTTCTCCCTCCACACCCCAAAAAAATCAGGTCCCTCAGTTTATATGTCAGGCGGGAGCCAGGTCAGGCTGGACTCGTTATGCCACTCCAGCCCAGCGAGTCTGCCAGTCAATCACTTACCCCATAAGCATAACCAGTTAAGGGTGATGCTTACCAGTTAACTCTGTGCATTCCTAGGCAGTGGCAGACATTTTGTTAGCTTCTCATAGCTTTGCACTTAAATCCTCACATGCAACAGTATACGTGTTGGATTTTTTTTATCTGAGTCTGCCAAATATATTGAATTGGAACAACTTGTTAACAGTTGGCACCTTTATTGGCTAGGAAAATAAGCTAAAATAACCATTTGATCATCTCCTCTCCTTCTTACAGTTTAGGTTTTTAAAAGCAATGTTTCTGTCCCCAGCTGTTAGTTCAAATCATAATTATGGTGTACAAAGGTTTGCTGATGTATCTGTGGAAAGTTCATAGCATTACAATTTGAAGACTATTCTGGTCTTGCTGAAACATCCTGTTTTCTTGATTAGTCTTACACTGGATGGGAGGAGGGAATTGATGGGGTGGGAGGGTTAGTAACATCGCATGGAAATAAGATTTCTGTTCCTGAGAAGTTCATTTGCTTTTGAGTATACTCATAATTTAAAAAGTCATAATCCTGTGTTTCTCATAATTAGTTGTAGTGATGGTAATTATTTTGTCACAAATATTAAGTCAGTTGAGTAAGGAACACGGCCAGATGAACTCTTATGTCACAAAGATGGTTTTTTCACACACTTACTAATTACTGAAATTTAAAAAGCAGGGTAGCAACAGAACTACTCTTATTAGGTGTTTGTTAGTTTACTTTTTGAATATCAACTGTTACAACAGGTAATATGAAGAAACAATGTACATAAATTTTCATCTAATTTTTAATGACATTTTCTGTTCTCATGTTTTTTCAATTACATTATGTAACTACTACAAGCTTTCAGATTATGTTTTAGCTAGAGTTTGTATTGGGGTAATTTTTTTGTACTTTAACTTTTGTGCTTTTCCTCCATTTTCCCAAACCATTTAATCTTTCACTTTTTAATAATGTTATAGTGAGTATCTTGCTTCTGATTTTACTTTTTCTAAAATAAGTTGAAAAATTAAAAGCAGAGCTTTTTCTTTTTTAAATGACTTTTTTCCAGAATGTCATCAAGAGAAATTTCTGAAAGGATTTCATCTTTAATCTTCATTTTATCTTTTTTTAGACCAGTTGGAAGTGTAAATCGCTTTAGTGATTATTTGAGCAATCTTAGTAAAAAATTAATTTTTAGTAGATAGTCATTATTTCAATGCTATTTCTTCTAAGAAATTTAACTAAGTTTAATCTTCATTGGAGAGGGCTCAGTATACAATTTTGCATTGTGTTCTGTATATTTACACTTGCCCCTTTTTAAAGTGGACTACCTGCAGACGAATGACTTTTGTAAATTAGGGCTATGTTAAGAGGAAGACAGCAGTGCACAAAGAGAGAACTGGAAAGCTTAATGTTTTTCAAAGACAAAACTATTCTAGTTCTCATATCATACTGATTTTAAAAATCTTATTTATGTTACTTGTAATTCTGTTAACATTAATATGATTTAGTCTGTCATTGTAGTTTTAGTATAAAAATAACCACTGTTTGGAACTACCTTTAACTATCTGGAACATAGAATATGCTGCTGTTACAATGTAGGTGGTGAATAAAACCATTTTTTTTTATTGACACTTATACATGTGTGTATACTCTTACTTACAGGGGATTGCTGTCTAGATCAATTTTGCAAGCACAGAGTGCCTCTCCAATCTTTACACATGTTTATGCAGCACTTGTATCAATTATCAATTCAAAGTTTCCAAATATTGGAGAACTGATTCTCAAGAGGCTAATTCTAAATTTTCGCAAAGGATATCGCAGAAATGATAAGGTATGTAAGGAAAGCTTATATAAGAACTTAAAACAGTGCCACATTGTAACCAGTGATCCCACTTGAGTGTTATCCTGTTACTGAGCAGACAAAAATGTATGTTTCAAAGGAATGTGTACAACTTCCCAGAACTTGGCATAATGCACTGTATTCATTGTAGTTGTAGTGGTGGTATATCATAGTGTGCTTTTTATGAAACTGACCACATCTTATGCCCTGCAGCTTGAAGATTAAAAATATTTTTAACTTTAGAATAAAAGCCATTGTTGTTGCATTAACTAAAGTGTACCATCCTTTTAATGATCTTAAAATATGTGCTTAGGAATCCTGCGGCAGTACTTTATAGAATCTAGCCGATTGCCAGGCTAGAAGGTACCTTTTTAATCATCTTGTCTGACCTATATAGCACAGGCCATAGAACTTCCTGGTTAATTTTAAATTGTGATGGTCACTGTTTGAGAGGTCAGGTTTTCAGTTGAGAGCTCCTTGGATACGTGAAGAAATTGAAGTTTATTTAACTGTTCTTTATTCATTTTTTTCAGCAACTTTGTCTGACAGCTTCAAAGTTTGTTGCACATCTAATCAATCAGAATGTGGTATGTTATTTTGTATTTGATATGGTTGCACATCTTATGGTTGTACTACAGGTTACATTTACAGCAGTCTTTGAACAGTAAGATGCTTAATTTATTACTTTTTATATAAAAATTATTTTTTAAGAAGGCAACTAAGATCACAAAAAATAGCAATATTTGCTTAGGGAGGAGAGAGGTCTCCTAGGGTCTAGCTCTGCACTGAAAAGACTATGTTAGCAGATGCAGGTGCACGTGAAGAGCTTAGTGCCTACAGTGGAGTTCTGTACAAGCATAAGAGTCTGTTTCTGCAGATACAGTTGTAGGATCATTGCCTAAAATAGTCAGCACCTAAACAATAGTGGGCTTTATAGGTCAAAATCAACCTTCTGTTTGTCAGAGGCTGGAGAGGAATGGCAGGAGACAAATCGCTTGATCATTGTCTTCGGTCCACCCTCTCTGGGGCACCTGGTGCTGGCCACTGTCAGCAGACAGGCTACTGGGCTAGATGGACCTTTGGTCTGACCCAGTACAGCCATTCTTATGTTCTTATAACCTTCTTAATTTCACCTAAAACCCAATTGGTGCTAAGTTGTAAGCAACTAGTTGACTATCCGATAAGCATATAGTCGACTAGTGACTTGACTATTCACTTGCTGCCTTGCTGCCTCTATCAGAGAGGGGGAGCAGGAGCTCATGCTGGGGGGAGTTGGCTTAAAAGCTGGTTCCCCCTGTAGCACCATCTTTGGGGAGGGGACAGGGACACAGTGGGGAACTGGCAGTGCTTCCGCCTTTGAAATGTAGCAAGAAAGGGGCTCTTGCTACATTTCAAAAGCAGAAGTCGCAGAGGGAGAGTGGAGGACTTGCTGGACGTGCTCCCTGCTTTTGAAATGTACAAGAGCCCTGTGGGCTTCTGTACTTTTCAAAAGCAAAGCGCACAGGGATCACTCAAGGAGTCCTCCACTGGCCCTGTGCTCTCCGTACTCGTGCCCCTTTGAAATGTAGCAAGAGCCAATGGAGCTTGCTGTGTTTCAAAGGTGAAGGCGCCCTTATCAACTGATTGAATAGTTGATGTAAATTCCATCAACTATTTGATTAGTTGATTAATCTAAATTTAAGATCTCTACCCCTGTCATCCCCCCTGGGGATGTTAAAATTAGGTTATTTTAGTAATCAAGTAGTTGATAGAATTTTTGACTATTCGAGTACTTGATAGGGGAAGGCAGCCAGCACAGTCCCAGCCTGCACCGGGACCAAACCCCGCTGCAGCTCTGCAATTTAAAAGGTAGTAGAAACTGAGCGGCCTGCCACCCCCTCTATCCTCACTCCCCACCCCACCCCCTACTGCATTTTAAATTGCTGAGCTGCAGTGGGGTTTGATCCCTGACCCAACCTGCCTTTCTAGCCGGTAGCAGCCCCAATCTGGACCCCTCCACAGACAGGGGTTGGGGCTGGTGCTGGAGCAGCCTCTCTTGCCTCCCCATGGCAGCAGCAGGGGGTGTGTGGAGATGGTGCTGGGGGAACCAGCTTTTAAGCCAGCTCTCCCCAGCACCAGCTCCTGCTTCCCCTGGTGGGGAGGGGCACACGGGAGGCTGCTCTGGCACCAGCCCCTGTCCACGGAGGGGTCCCACCAGAAAGTTGGGACCCTCTGCAAACAGGAATTGTCCCTGTCCACGGATTGGTGCTGCAGACGGGCTGCAACCAGCTGGGCAGGCAGGCTGGGTCAGGGACCAAACCCCGCTGCGACTCTGCAATTTAAAAGTCAGTAGGAGCCCGGGGGGCAGGCTGCTCAGCTTCTACTGCCTTTTAAATTGCAGAGCTGCAGCAGGGTTTGGTCCATGCCTGAGCAGTAAGGGAGAGGAGTATAAAAAGATGATAATCTTTGTTTCTGTAAATGACATTTGATATCATTGTTTCATTCTTTTCATGATAGCAAAGATTTTTCTTGCTGCGCTTGACTGAAGGACGACAAAGTTATTTGAGTTAGGGATGTGAACTGGTAACCAGTGCTCCAGAGCAGCCCCCCCTGGAAGCAAGAGCTAGAAACCCCAAACATGAAGAGGGGGACTCGCCTGTGGGGTCCCGTTTAACTGGTTAACTGATTGACCTGGAGTTTACATCCCTAACTTGAGTAGTAGAAGGTGTAAATATAGGAATCAGAGCTTCTATCTGAAACGCTGATTTTATGTGGAAATGGCAATTCAAGTTCCATCACTGAAACAAGACGTAGCAATCACAAAAAGCATAGTTCTTGGTCAACTAATGTTTTATAACAATAGTGAATTCAAGTGGATTGTAATTTTGAAAGTGAGACATTCTTGCTTTTATAAAACTCCTTACTGTTTTTTTTTTTTCTTGTAGGCTCACGAAGTTTTATGTTTGGAAATGCTCACATTGCTTCTTGAAAGACCAACAGATGATAGTATTGAAGTAGCAATTGGATTTCTAAAGGAATGTGGACTCAAATTAACAGAAGTTTCTCCTAGAGGTATTAATGGTGAGTATAATTAATTGGTATATTTACCTTTAAATCTAAAGTCTTTTTATTAGTATCTGATCACTTCAGATTAGAACAAGTTTTTCTCTTTAATCTAAAGCAATCTTTGACCGACTTCGCCATGTTCTTCACGAATCTAAAATTGACATGCGTGTTCAGTACATGATAGAAGTTATGTTTGCTGTACGTAAGGATGGATTCAAGGATCACCCAGTCATTCCTGAGGGACTAGACCTAGTAGAAGAAGAAGATCAGTTTACTCATATGCTACCTTTAGAAGATGATTATAACCCAGAAGACGTTCTTAGTAAGTGAGAAATAAAAAAAATTAGCTTTATAATTTCATTCTGTATGAAAACAAATTTAAGATGAAACCTGCAATAATTATTTTCTTAGTTTAAATAAGATTTTATTTTATTTTGAAGATGTTTTCAAGATGGATCCTAACTTCATGGAAAATGAAGAGAAGTACAAAACTCTTAAGAAGGGTAGGTAAACTGGGTTCACTTAAGTACTCAAGTGAGAGATACAATTGTGAAGCATGCTAGAAGACTTAACTGGCATTGCCCGGGTCCTTCAGGGCAGGGGTCTGGTAATGGGTGGGGGGTGCAGGAGTCAGGGCACGGCTTTGGGGATGTGGGAAGCTCAGGACAGGAGGCTGAGAGCCTCTCACTCTCCCACCAAGCCCTCCACTAGTAGCAGCTTACCTTCCACGTGCAAGGAAGGTGGGTGCTGTTGTGCAAGGATGTGGGCTCGGTTACAATTCTTTGTGCGCACCTACACAGGTAAGCATGCTAGAGGGAACTGCCAGCAGCTGCCAAAAGAGCGATATTTGGTTCCATTGCAAGGCTTATTTGACTTGCGAGCCATAGGTTGCTGACCCCCTGGTGTAACCATTAAAATTTCCAGCTGTTGCATATTTACAGAAATACCTGATAGTTAACATTCTTAGTTTAAAGTATATTTTTCAAAAAATACCAACCACTTTCCCTCTTCACCAGTTTTTTTAATACCTGAATTAAGATTGGATTCCCTATTTTGAGGAGGTACCTTTATTTGCCTATTTGTCATATATTTTAATATGTCCATTACTATGGTATCTAGACTCTCAAGAGTCCCATTTTTCTAAGCTCTGTGTGAGTGACTTTGCTTCTGTTGAAGTTTGGTTGCAGCATATCTTCCTTCTCCAGTTTTGTTAGGCTTTTCTTCCTTTAGGACTAGCTATATTCTCAAGTGTTTGGGCAACTTTTCTGTATCACTAGGCATATAATATAGTCCACCCCAGTAATACTAACTTTGGAATTTTGCTTCTAGAAATTCTTGATGAAGGTGATAGTGATTCAGGAACAGATCAAGATGCTGGAAGTAGTGAAGAGGATGAAGAAGAGGATGAAGAGGATGAAGAAGGTAGGAGTATGGTTATAGACATTTACTATTGATCTTTCTTGTGGTTGATAAAGAAGTTAGCATATCAGTGTGACTTGGTGTCCAAAGAAACTGAAATTTGAAGTGTGCAGTCAACTTAGAAATGACATTTCTGTATTAAATTTGTGTTTACTGTTATAAGTTTAAATACGCTAATTTTTCGTTTTTCAATTTGTTTACTTGGATGGCATTTTGGGCATATTACGTTTGACTTTTATTGACCCCCCAGGAGAGTGTTCCACCAATTATAGCAGAAGCAAGGCTAAAAACTGAAGAGATGGGAGGAAGTGGGCCAGAGCCCATAGAAAAAGAAAATGGGACTAGGGAGGAATTTGTGGCTTCGCATTTTTGTGTTGCACTCCCAAAAGATCCCTATAAATTGTAATTTTTCTTAAAGGATTTATCAGAAAAGTTCAGGACCTATGCTCTGTCTGAAAGTTTTAAGGTCAGTTTCAAAATTCAAATTACAATTACCTTTCAACTTTTTTTAAGGGAGTTTCAAGACAGGATAATTTTATAGACCATTGTTACAAGTTATTTACTTCAAATGAACAGTGATACAGGTGTCTGTAATAACTGAGAATGAGATGTAATTACTGATGGATGAGAATTGAGAATAAATTCAAATGTTTACTTTTGTAGGTTTGCAAAATCTAGAAGGAACCCTCTACTCTGTTTAGGGTACGTCTACACTTGCTCCCTAGTTCGAGCTAGGGATGCAAATGTTGCCAACCGAAATTGCTAATGAAGCGGGGATTTAAATATCCCGCGCTTCATTAGCATAATTTCGCCCGCGTGTTATTCCGCTCACCAGCTGATTCGAACCAGGAAGTGCACTGGAGAACACGTTAGTTCGAATCAAACCAAAAAATGAGGAGTAACATTAGTTTGAACCAAGGGGTTTGATTCGAACTAACGCGTCCCGGAGCGTACTTCCTGGTTCGAATCAGCTGGCGAGCGGAATAACACGCGGGCGAGATTATGCTAATGAAGCATGGGATATTTAAATCCCCGCTTCATTAGCAATTTCGGTTGGCTACATTTGCATCCCTAGCTCGAACTAGGGAGCAAGTGTAGACGTACCCTTTATAGAGCAGTGGGGACAGTTTTTTCACCAGCTTGTTACACTAAATGTATTTGGGTAGCAAGCTGAGGAAAATGATGGTAATTCACAGAAAGCTGTTATCACTTCTGCTTATTTGAAAACTCCCATATGAAGTAGGATATTAATTTCCTTCAGAGCAGCTGTTTAGATATTTTAATCCTTTTGCAACACATAACATCAAATATCCTTTGTTGGGGCCCTGTGAACCCGATCCAACTATCATTGAAGTAAATGGAAAGGTTCCTATTTTTGTCAGTGGGAGCTGGATCTAAATAGCCATAATTGTGTAAGTAATTGTTTTTATTAAACTTTGTGGAAAATGTGTTAAGTCAGTCTTGAATTTTGTAGTCCCTGTTCAAGATTTAGATGGCTAAATGTCAGCCAACATGTGAAAGGGAAATGTTTCACCCGTTAGCCCCAAATCATAAGCAGGTGTCTGTCCACAGAGTTAACAGTATTCTGCACAGACATATCATTCTGTCCTTTGCAAAATCAGAACCTGAATACATATGTCATTGAAAATTGTGACTAACTTGTGAATTGGATTTTTTTTTTTTTAGTTGTAGTCCCACATCATGCAAGTACTGGTGTTTTGTAAAAGTTTACAGTACCTACTAAATGCTCCTAAATGTGTTTATGCACAATATTACATAATGAGCTGAAGATTTACTAAAGATGCGCACATCTTTACTTTTTAAAAAATGTATGTATGTGTTCCAGTTTCTGAATATCCATTTTTTTTTTTCTCTTCAAGGACAAAAAGTGACGATCCATGACAAAACAGAAATTAACTTGGTCTCCTTTCGTCGTACGATTTATCTTGCTATTCAGTCAAGGTAAAGTGCAATTTATACTGAAAAGAGTGTTTGGTCTTCTACAAAAATTTATTCAACTGATTCAATAGAAATGCATTAAGGTTTGTTTATAGCTTTATCGTTACCTTAAAGTCTTATAAACAAATTGAAGAGATGTTTTAAGGGGTTCAGAAAAAAGATGGTCTCCTAAATGGGGATCTAATTTCTGGTTCTAAGCTAAAGTTTCTGTGCATGACAGATCTTGAAAGCAGCACATAGCTTTTATCTCTGAGGAATGCTGTGATGTAAAGACTTGGAATAAGAAGGGGTGTGTAATTACCATGGGTGATCTTGAGGGCTGTAAGGGGCATTCAGGATCCCTGAGGCAAGGCTTATTTTTAACATCTCAAAATTCTCTGAAAACATCTGCTCAATGTGCAGCAGCAGTCAAAAAAAGCTAAGTGTTGGGATCTGGGAACTGAGGAAATGCATAGACAGAAAATATCATAATGTCACTATATAAATTTATTGTACGCCAACACATTGAATAGTGTGGTTTTCTTTTCTCAAAAAAAAAGAAAAAATAGAATTGGGAAAAGTATAGAGGAGGACAGTAGAAAATTATTAGGAATATGGAACAACTTCCACATGGGGAGAGATTAAAAAGTCTAGTGCTATTGAACTTCAAAAAGAGACTATTGACAGAAGATATGATAGAGGCCGATAAAATTATGATTGGTGTGGAGAAAGTGAATAGTCACCCCCCCATGCTTTATGAAAATTGGCTCATGAATATGCATAATTAAAAGATGCTTTATACAAAATGTAGCGTGTAGCATATTAAATTTTAGATTACAATCTGCTGAATGTGTATATCCTATTTTTGTGCATGTATCATTCCTGTGTGTGAAGTTAGAAATATAAAGCGTGAATTTGTTTATAGTTCAAAATGTGCTAATGAGGGCCCTTAGTGATACTTTATGGAACCTAATGATTCAGTATTCAAGTCAACAACCTGTAAATGGTCATATGTATCCTATAAGCCCAAACTGTGGTTGGTCCTAGAAGAACATGTGTCTATGCCACCTGGTTCTGGAATACATCTTGAACCTAGTATTTTTCCATGGGGATGGGAGGGCACCAAACAAAGGGTTCCCAGCCTACTGGAAAGTGAAGCCATCAGTCCTTGGTCTTCAGTTGGTCTTCTAAACTGCTTGGCACACCTTGTGAGGATACTTGAAGAACTCTGAAAAGCTGCAGACCCAAGTCAGAGTAAGGATCATCTGACTTGAAGCTTTTTCCAGAGATTAAAAACAGCTGTTCAGGATAAGAATTTGCATGTAACCAGTTTCTTAGTGGATTAAAACTAGCTCTCTCTCTCTCTCTCTCTCCCCCTCCACCTCCTCCTTCTCTTGTACATTTAAAAAAAAAAAAGCACAGGGCCCTGCTTCCCATGGCATTTCTGCCTTTGAAATTTAGCAAGAGCCAGCAGGGCTCTTGCTAACATTTCAAAGGCGGCAGTGCCCTTATCAACTAATCGAATAGTCATGCAAATTACTTCGACTATTTGATTAGTTGATTGATCTAAATTTAACATCCTTAGTCACAATAAATTGTACAGTTGTGTGATCCTCTCTCCTTTTCTACATGAGGAATGAAATGAATAACGGTGTTGATATTTAATTATTGGGCAGATGAGTTAACACCTTGTGTTATGGAGAGGAATGAAGGCAGTTCATACCACTCAGAAGTATTGTACCAACCTTCCTTCAGACTCTTCTTATGTCTTGTCTACAATAAGAATGTCAGCATGAAGTCGACTACATGATTAACCAATAAGCCTGGGCGCTTAGATTAATCCTATTGACTACACACGCCCCCGTGGGTGGCAATAACACTGGCTCTCCATGCATACCAGCTCCGCAGAGCAGCATGCCCCCCCCCCTTTGCTACCTTCCACAGAGGCGGCGGGGAGGGGGGAGCGGGGATATGACACAGAGGCAGTGGGGGGGACAGGCGGGACCCTCCTCCCCCCCCCCCCCACACACACACACCCTCCCCCGAGACAAGAGGTGGGCAAGTGGGAACCAGCTTAAAAACAGGCTTCCACTCCTCTCACCCCTCCCCCCCACGTGTAAACATGTAACCACTGACATTTCAAGCAATTGCATGTTTACACAAATACTCGATAGTTAACATCCCTTGTCTACAATATACAGTTTGGTTTACAAAAGTCAGGAAAACCATGTAATTGGCTTCTGCCTGGTATTTTCTCCAATCTGGGATGCCACCCAGACTCTTGGTTTGAGCTGCTGTCAGGGCTCTCCACAGGGAGCCATGATGCCTCCCAGCAGTAAGCTGGTATCCCAGGAGAGCAGCAACCTACCAAACTCTGGGAGCAGATCTCTACAATGGAATTCAGAAGACCTGAGTGACTTTCTTCCCCCATTCCTAGGGATGTAAAATTTCAATTATTTGGCTAATCGAATAGATGGTGCAATTTGTATCAACTATTTGATTAGTCGATAAGGGTGCTTCTGCCTTTGAAATGCTGGCCCCGTACTCCCCATGGAGTTTTAAAGCGGCAGTGCCACATGGAGCCTGGGGCCAGCTGGCAACTCCAGGCTCCACGTGGCGCCGCCGCTTTGAAGCAAGGGGTGGGAAGCGACTAGTCAACTAGCCTGTCAAATATCCGATAAGCATTTGCTTATCGGATAGTTGACTAGTCGTTCGCTCCCTACCCACTCCTGGCTGAGTGTGGGAAGGCAAGAAGCCCTGGGGGAGGAGAACAGCTGGGCTCCCTATAAGAGAGCTGTGTGGAGTTGAAAGCCTTGGCTCTGTCTACCATGCTTCCTTCTCTTCCTCAAAGGAGGATAGTGTGGACATCATCTACCACTATAATTAATACAGTGGCTGTAAGTCCACCTAACGTAGGTCAGCTTATCATTGTAGTGTGGATATAACCTCATTGTTAGTTACTTAGTCAACGTTTTTAGAATTTCTTGGTAACGTAACTTCTACAATCAGAACAACATAATGGTAACAACATTTTTTAAATGAAAACAGATCCTAGAGATGAAGATTATAACTTCAGAAAGTTTGGGCATGGGCTCAGAGGTTACATTTTCATATTTAACAGGAGTTAGAATGAACTAAACGTTTGTTTTTGTTACTGGGTTTTATTTATTTTCATTTAGTATGATGTGATACCAATGACTCATAAAAGGGAGTCATCTTGTTTTTAGTCTGTCTGCAGATTTATTGGCTTTGGATTCACTTTCAGTTATAAAATTGTTAAATAACAGAATACTGTTTGGAAATATTTTAGTTTAAGCTTGAAAAATTGAGAAAAGCTTTTAACACTTGATGCTTTTGATGAGTAATTTAAAGTGTGGTGAAAGGAGAAATTATTCAGTCATCTTTAAAATGCAGATTATAGTCTTGATTTTAGATGATTTCCCCCATTGTTTCATTTGTCACCCTCCTTCAAATACTAATATCCTCAAACACCTTTAAGTTTGGAAGCATTGCTAGGGCATTTTAACAGTAACCAGTTCAATTACATAATATTTTTGTAATACAATTACATAAAACACTTGAGTTTGTATCCTTGATGTCATTAATATCAGCATAATGTAGGCTGCCAGGGGAATACAAAACTGTTTTTTGTTTGCAGCTTAGACTTTGAAGAATGTGCTCACAAATTGCTGAAGATGGACTTTCCTGACAGTCAAACTGTAAGCCTTGCTTTTTATTCCCTTTCTGTTTCTGGAGTAGGGGGCGTCAGAAGGAATATAATTTGATCGTTATCATTTTAACAAAATTAATATTTATGTGATATACACCTACAATGGAATAATGTTATTTCTAAAATGGAATTTAAAAGTGAAGTCATTCTGTTTATAAAAAAGTTTGTTATATAAGCTGTTGAAATGTTCTTTGCCACAAATGACAAAACTACTACTATAGAATAGCTACAACTTAGAGCAGGCCTGCACAACATGCGGCCCATGGGCCGCATGCAGCCCGCAGGGGCTCACTGTGCAGCCCATGACCAGGGCCAGATTAAGGGGCAGGCTAGCTGGGCAGCTGCCTGGGGTGCCAACCTATGGGTGGGGCGCTAAAACACCCCAGCACCCAGTGTCACTCCACCACGTGGCGTGTGCCTGCTGCGCTGCCGCGTGGACGGGACTCCCCGACCCCGGGTCTCCTCTGCCCGCTGTGGGGGGCAGAGAGGCTGGGAGCGCACTGGGGCCGGGCTCGCACTGTGCTGTGCGCCTGCCCAGCCGGTCTTGCCTCCGCTCAGCGTTGGATTGCTCCAGTCTGCCCAGACCCGGCGCCCAGGGTGCACTCAGCCGAGCGCCAATATAAATAGAGGACTTTCTGATCTGGCTATGTATGTCCCTATCTGAAGCTCTAAGTCGTTTTGTGTGAAATGATTTAGCAGTGATTGAATGTGCTAAGCTCACAGAAGATTATGACTTTCAGAAAATTCTGATGAGAAAAATAACTTCTTGTCAGCCACACCTGTTTAATTAAGAAAAAATCCAGAAAATACAGTTTACAGTACACTGTGTACTGTAACAAGGTTGTTGTTACTTTGGATGGCTGCCCCAAGGTTCACAACCATCTCTCCAACTTTAATGCACACCAAACAGCTCCATACAAGCAACAACCACCTGCATATGGTCTAGCTACCACTCTCATTCTCTCGTATGAGACTACAGGTTGTACCACTCTAAAGTAGAACTCTGTGGTCCTGCTGGACCATGGATATTCTTGGATTAGTGAGCCCTGCAGCAGCGGAGGTCCGGTGTCCAACAAGCTTGGACAGAGCTGGCATCAGGCTGGGGGCGGGGTGGGTTGGTAACAGAGGACTTCCCCTGGTCCAGCAAATTCCCTCATTCAGGACCTGTGAGGTCCCGAGGGTGCCAGACCAGGGAGGTCCAACCTGTATTTACAAAAAACCCCTATCAGGCTCATAAGACCTTGTAGCAGTGATACTGAGGATGTCATTCAGGCATAGTAGTTAAGTGTGATTGAAACAAGCATGTATTAGGGTGCCTAAGTTAGGATATCCAAATCTCCCATATAATTTGCAAACCTCTATAAGGTGACAAGTAACAGCATGGATTTGCAAAGAACAAATCATGTCACACCAACCTGATAGCTTTCTCTGATAGCATAACAAGCTGGGATAAGGAGGAAAGTGCAGATGATGTATTCATGACCTCATTAATAAGCTGGAGGAGTACAATGTAGATGGGACTACTGTAATGTGGGTGCATAACTGGTTGGATAACCATTCCCGGAGAGTTGTTATCAATAATTTATACTCCTGCTGGAAGGGCCATAACAAATGCGGTTCCACAGAGATCAGTTTTGCAACTGGTTCTTTTGTATTTTTTCATCTACTATTCAGATAATGGCATAGAGAGTACACTTATAATGTTTGCAAAGCTGGGAGGGGGGAGGTTTGCAAGTGCTTTGGAAGATAGTATTATCATTCAAAATTATTTGGACAAACTGGAGAAATGGTCTGAGGTAAAAGGATGACTTTCAAGAAGGACACATGTAAAGTACACCATGTAGGAAGGACGAATCAGTTTCACACATACAAAATGAGAAATGACTGACTAGAAAAGAATACTGCAGAAAGGTATGTAGGGGTCATAGTGGACCACAAGCTAAATACAAGTCAACAGCGTAACACTTGCAGAAAACAAAAAGCAAACAAAAAAACAAATATTGTTCAAGGATGTATTAACAGGAGTGCTGTAAGCAAGACACAAGAAGTAATTCTTTAAAAGGTGGGTGGGTGAGGGGGGTTATTCTCCTTAACTTCTGATGATAGGACAAGAAACCATGGGCTTAAATTGCAGCAAGGGAGGGTTCAGTTGGAAATTAGGAAACATTTCTTGTCATTGTCGTTAAGCACTGGAATAAATTGCCCCAGGGAGTGGAATCTCCATCATTAGAGGATTTTTGAGAGCAGGGTACACAAACATCCGTCAGGGATGGTCTAAATATTGCTTGGTCCTGCCATGAGTTCAAGAGACTAGACTTGATGACCTCTTAAGATTCTTTCCAGCTGTATGATTCTGTGATCTCTTCTACATAACTTCCAAAGATGCAGTGCATGTCTGGTGGACAGGTGAGTTAAAAAAACTCACTGAATAAATGCAGAATCTAAGACTTATCTTTTTAAAAAGCACCTATAGCTTGTCTTCATTGATATGAAGGTTGTCTTATTGAGTTGAAATCATCACAGTGCTGAATTCCCAAATCAGTGGGCAGCATCAATGCCTTTGCTCCTCCCCTGAGCTTCCACAGCCTGAAACAAAGTAAAATCCCACAAATGTCGTCAGTTTTTACAAAAGTCTGAAAAACAGCAGGCAACAGTACGTCTGAAGAGATTCAGGTCAGGTTCATTTTGCTAAAGTTAGGAGAAGTTTTGAGTAATAGCAGCAGGCTAGAGACTGTTAACTGGGGAAGACTACTCAAAATATGAATTCTGGGAGAAGGATATGGTAGTGGGAAATGCTTTCCATGCAGCATCCAGAAAGGTCAGAAAGGCATGAAGTAGTGAGAACACCATATCCCAGAAGGGCCAGGAAATTCTGAAGTTAATGGGGTGAGACTACAGAAGAATACCCCTTTTCCATTCCAGAAGCCAGACTTGTTGTTTGAGACTCCATGTTTCATATCAGGATCTGACTGGGATGGTGGTTCCCAAACTTTTTACTCGGGTGACCCACCAAATGCATTGTCTTTTTTTTGAGAGTCAATATCAGAACCCTAATCCCAGCATGGAAGGATAGTGGTTGGGGTTGGAGTGTGAGCCCATCCTACACTTGTGGCTCATATCTTTTAGGGCTGGAGCTGGCTTCCGATTCTGGGCATTGCAACCTGGTGTATGGAGTTGCAGCACCTCTCCTCTTTGGCCAGTAGGCATGGCTGGGCAAAATCTGAATAGCACAGTGATCTCATACAGCAAGTTGCAACGTGGGAAATCAAGTCCAGCCCCATAGGACAGGACCTGTGGCCACAGGGTGAATGTGGAATGGGACTTGCTCTCCAGTCTCCCCACTCCAGACCTGCCCCTCCACGCCAGGTTGAGAGAACTATGTTTGGCTAGGCCAAGACCCACTATGGGTTAATCTGGCCTTGGATATGTCAGCCAATCTAAAATCTTCCCACAATCCACCAGCACCCGTCTTTTTGAGTAACACATCAGGTCTGCAGGTCCCAGAGAAGACCCAGTTGCTGGAATGGGACAGCATTGGCTTTCTGAACAGTATCATTCCCTGATTGTTTGTTTGTTTGTTTGTTTCATTGAGTGGATAGTATGTTTAATATTTTAGCTATGGGATGTATAGTAAAATTTCGAGCTGTAGGTATGGGTGGGAAAAGAGAGAAGCTGATTGAATTACCTTAAATCATACTTGACTTTAATGTATGTCTACACAGCAAAGAGAAACCCTGTGACTCTGCCACCCTCCCACACCACAGGGTCCTAGATCCTGGGCCCAGCCTAGCCTCAAAGTGCTTAGGTGCCATTACCAGTCATTTCTTAACATGCCATATTCCTTACCCACCACTGCTGCTTTCTTCCTCATCTTCCCAGCTATCATTAATTGAGATGTTCACTTACCATTGATGAATGAATTTTCAATGTCATCTGGTGATTTGGCTCTGTTGAAGTCCCTTGAATCAAAGATAAGATTCAACACCAATTGTTCTAGCTCTTCTTGTAGTTATAAAGTAGAACATATTAAGGATGTTAAATTGCAATCAATCAGCTAATTGAGTAGTCGATGGAATTACCATCGACTACTCAGTTAGTTGATGGGGCGGGCACTTGCTACAGCCGATCTGACTCTGTAGTATAAATGTGGTAGGAGCCAGCCAATAATAGTGGGGGATTTCAGTTATCCCCATATTGACTGGGTACATGTCACCTCAGGAAGAAATGCAGACACAAAATTTCTCGATACCTTAAATGACTGCTTCTTGGAGCAGCTAGTACAGGAACCCACACGGGTAGAGGCAATTCTCAATTTAGAGTGGAGTGCAGGATCTGGTCCAAGAGGTAACTATAACAAGACCGCTTGGAAATAGTGACCATAACATAATAACATTTAACATAACTGTGGTGGGAAGAACACCTCAACAGCCCAACACTGGCATTTAATTTCAGAAAGGGGAACTATGCAAAAATGAGGAAGTTAGTTAAACAGAAATTAAAAGGTACAGTGACTAAAGTAAAATCCCTGCAAGCTGCATGGATGCTTTTCAGAGACATCATAATAGAGGCCCAACTTAAATGTATATCCCAAATTAAAAAATACAGTAAAAGAACTAAAAAAGAGCCACCGTGGCTTGGCTTAACCATGTAAAAGAAGCCATGATAGATAAAAAGTCAACTTTTAAAAAGTGGAAGTCAACTCCTAGTGAGGTAAATAGAAAGGAGCATAAACACTGCCAAATTAAGTATAAAAATGTAATAAGAAAAGCCAAAAAGGAGTTTAAAGAACAGCTAGCCAAAAACTCAAAAAGGTAATAACAAAATGTTTTTTTTAAGTACATCAGAAGCAGGAAACCTGCTAAACAACCAGTGGGCCCCTGTAGGATCGAGATACAAAAGGAACACAAAGATGATAAAGTCGTTGCGGAGAAACTAAATGAATTCTTTGCTTCAGTCTTCACGGCTGAGGATGTTAGGGAGATTCCCAAACCTGAGCCATCCTTTGTAGGTGACAAATCTGAGGAATTGTCACAAATTGAAGTGTCATTAGAGGAGGTTTTGGAATTAATTGATAAACTTAACAGTAACAAGTCACTGGGACCAGATGGCATTCACCCAAGAGTTCTTTCAGAACTCTAATGTGAAATTGCTGAACTATTAACTATGGTTTGTAACCTGTCCTTTCAATCAGCTTCTGTACCCAATGACTGGAAGATAGCTAATGTAATGCCAATATGTGAAAAGCGCTCTAGAGGCGATCCCAGCAATTACAGACCAGTAAGTCTAACGTCAGTACCGGGCAAATTAGTTGAAACAATGGTAAAGAATAAAATTGTCAGACACACACGAGCATAATTTGTTGGGCAGAAGTCAACATGGTTTCTGTAAAGGGAAATCATGTCTTACTAATCTATTAGAATTCTTTGAAGGGGTCAACAAACATGTGGACAAGGGGGATCCAGTGGATATAATGTACTTAGATTTCCAGAAAGCCTTTGACGAGGTCCCTCACCAAAGGCTCCTTAAATAAAGTAAGTTGTCATGAGATAAGAGAGAAGATCCTTTCATGGATTGAGAACTGGTTAAAAGACAGGAAACAAAGAGTAGGAATAAATGGTAAATTTTCAGAATGGAGAGGGATAACTATTGGTGTTCCCCAAGGGTCAGTCCTAGGACCAGTCCTATTTAACTTATTCATAAATGATCTGATGAAAGGGGTAAACAGTGAGGTGGCAAAGTTTGCAGATGATACTAAACTGCTCAAGATAGTTAAGACCAAAGCAGACTGTGAAGAACTTCAAAAAGATCTCACCAAACTAAGTGATTGGGCAACAAAATGCCAAATGAAATTTAATGTGGATAAATGTAAAGTAATGCACATTGGAAAAAATAACCCCAACTATACATACAATATGATGGGGGCTAATATAGTTACAACTAATCAGGAAAGATCTTGGAGTCATCGTGGGTAGTTCTCTGAAGACGTCCACGCAGTGTGCAGCAGCAATCAAAAAAGCAAACATGATGTTAGGAATCATTAAAAAAGGGATGGAGAATATCCTACTGCCCTTATATATATCCATGGTACACCCACATCTTGAATAATGCATACAGATGTGGTCTCCTCATCTCAAAAAGGATATACTGGCATTAGAAAAGGTTCAGAGAAGGGCAGCTAAAATGATTAGGGGTTTGGACCGGGTCCCATATGAGGAGAGACTAGAGACTAGGACTTTTCAGTTTGGAAAAGAGGAGACTAAGGGGGGATATGATAGAGGTATATAAAATCATGAGTGGTATGGAGAAAGTGAATAAGGAAAAGTTATTTACATGTTCCCATAATATAAGGACTCGGGGCCACCAAATGAAACTAATGGGCAGCAGGTTTAAAACAAACAAATAAAAGTAAGTTCTTCTTCACACAGTGCATAGTCAATCTGTGGAACTCCTTGCCTGAGGAGGTTGTGAAGGCTAGGACTGTAACAGGGTTTAAAAGAGAACTAGATAAATTCATGGAGGTTAAGTCCATTAATGGCTATTAGTCAGTATGGGTAACGAATGGTGTCCCTAGCCTCTATTTGTCAGAGGGTGGAGATGGATGGCAGGAGAGAGATCGCTTGATTATTACCTGTTCGGTTCACTCCCTCTGGGGCACCTGGCATTGGCCATTGTCGGCAGACAGGATACTGGGCTGGATGGACCTTTGGTCTGACCCAGTATGGCCGTTCTTATGTACATTTAAACTGCAGAGCCACAGTGGGGTTAGCTCCTGGGGGACTAACCCTGCTGCACTCCTGTCTTTTAAATGTAGTAAGAGTTGACAGGCTCTTACTGTGTTTAAAAGGCAGAGATGCAACGCCGGACCCAGTGCAAGTTGGGGCTGAGGCTCTTACTACGTTTAAAAGGCAGAGCCACAGTAGTTGAGGACCTGGAGTGAGCGGGGACTGCTTCATTCTCCACTCGCACCAGGTCCCACACTGCGCCCCTGCTCCACCCCACCCCCCACCCCCCCGGCACTGCAGAGATGGTGCTGGGGAGAACCGGCTTTTAATCCAGCTCCCCCCAGCACTGGCTCCTGCTCCTCCCCTTTGCTGCCTCTGATATAGAGGCAGCGGGGGGGGGGGGGGGCAGGCAGGAAGGAATGCTAGTAGTGGACTCAACTACCCAATAAGCCTAGGCTTTTCAGGTAGTCAGCTGTTCAATTACTCTTTTACATCCCTAGAACATAATGTCCATGGAGAAGAAGAAAAATCATTTCTTCAAATAATTCAGACTCCTGGTCTCGCAATAGATGTACACAGAAATGAATGTTTTAAATGGAGTTACTCACTTGCTCCCGGATGAATGATTGGAAGAGAATTACAGAAGGCACTTGAGAAAGTGGTAAAGCTAACTATAATATCTTCAAAATTCCTATCTCCAAATCTGAAACTCCTAAGCCCCTACTAATTGTATTATAGTTCCTCTGAGCTTTTCAGTCTAAGGCATATACAGTTGAAACAACTAAAGGCATGAAAATATTGTTCGTGAGCATGTCAGGGCTATTCCACACTCTGGCACTCCAAGTGCTGAAGGTGGGGGTCCGCAAAGACTTTAAATATCCCTTGCCACTACAGACACTGGTTACAAAAACTTCCCCCAGAGATTTGGGGCAGGGGTAGCTGCCACTATCAAGTGATTTTTTTTTTTTTTTTTTTTTTTTTTTTTTTTTTTAAATCCCTAAAAACCGGGATGAACACTTGAATTCTCCCGCAGGGGTACCCCAAGCTCTTTTGCCTCAAAAGAGCTTGAAAAGAGAAAAACAAGCTACAGTTTCGGGTAGCTGACCTCTCGGTCTGAACCATGCAGACACACACAGACAGACCGATCTCCTGTACCTTCCAGAACACAATCAAATAATCACCTTTAAAAAGTTATTTTTGTAACAAAACAAAAGATATAGTTGATAAAGCATACTTGGTTGCTAGATGTTATAGAGCAACTAAAGAAAACAGAGAAAATGGAGAGGGAGGCATAGATTCACGCAGAGCAGTTCAAACCAAACCACAAAATAAAGAGAATAACCTGCTCACAACTAGATTCACTTTTTCCCTTTACTTACTCCCAATTTTTTCTTGGTTCAGTCCACTTCCATGCCCCAGATTCCTTGGAAGCATGGTAGTCCTGCCTGGGTTTAAATCATTCTGTGTGTCTCAACTCCTGGTTTATCTCTCCCCCACAAAGAAAGCAGGCAAAACCTTATACAATTCAAATGTCAGAACTTTATTTCCATTGGTTCTCCTGGCTTCCTGCCAACCCCCTTGCAAGCTACCTGAGTTTAACCCTTGGCCACTGGGTGCTGGCCATCTTTCTCCTATCCATTACAGAGCAGATCAGCAGAGGAACGTTTTTTGAAAATAGTGGGTTTAAGGAGTGCAGAGTGGGTGCTTGGCAAATACTTGGCAAATACTAAGTCCTTGTCATTAAACAGATTTGTACCTGTTCAACTAGAGCTGTATTTTTACATTTCAAGTTTGAAATTACTCTGATTTCCATTTTAGGAGTGGCTTATTTGACTTGACTTTTTACATGTTTTTACAAACAAGGATTAAACAAAACCAAAATAAACCGTTCTTGATCTGAAACAGGAATATCTACACACAAACTTTGATCAGTTTTAAAAATACAGCTCTAGTTAAGAGTGCAATAGTTTGTGGAAACAAGCTGTCCAGTGTCATGCAGTTTCCAACCATAAGACTGCATCAACTTGCGAAGCTGAGACTTAATATTTAAATACAAAATAAATATAAAAAATATATTAATGTTCTGAATAAGTAGAAAAAAATAATTTTTTTCTTAGCCCCCATTTTTTTTCCTGTTTTTTTTTTTTTTTTTTTTTTTTTTTCCTTTGAGGCACCTCCTGCCTCCCAACATGTTATAAGAATTGCCCACTGCAGCTATTTTTCTCCATATCCAGTAGATTAAAATCCAGAGTTGGTGTTAGAAGCTAGCAAGCAGGGCAATTCCACACGGCTCTGCAAAGCTAAGTTGCTCAGGCTTCATTCCTGTGTGGCAGGACTTCAGCTGTTGCTTCTGCACTGGGTCCCAGCTTGCCTAAAGCGAGCCCTGCTCACTTACTTATTTTGGTGACCCCTTTGAAACCTGCTGATGGATCCGTGGCTGAGAACTACTCTTCTATAGGATAGAAGTATAAATGGAGAGTGTGTGTTGTGTTTTGTGGTGGGTTTTTTTTTGTTTTTGTTTGTTTGGTTTTTTTTTGCGTGTGTGTCTTCTAACTTATCTTTCAACCACCCAGGCATGGGGACACTTCCAAGCCACTTTTCCATGATACAAAACCACATCTGGAGCTAAAGGTCTTCAAAGAAATAAACCATTAACTTCATATGTGGGGCTTCAGAGCTCTTAAACACTTTTGAAATACTTAGGTGTGTTTCCTTATTGAAAAGCTGTGTGTATTCTCTGTCATTTAAATATTGATGATGGTCATGTTTGCATGCCATTTGTGCATTAATATGTAAAAACCTTTGAGATACAGGATATATAAATTGTCTATAAAATTAAAATTCACTAGCTTTTTAAAGCAAATGATGGACTTAAAGTTCACACTGTTGGTGTCAGGTATTATCAGAAGTGTTGTTATGAGCGAAGAAACTAGTGAAGTAACCTTTAAAGCTATAATTGAAGTTAAAATTGCTATGTGAACTTGTCACATCTCTCTAAAATTTAATTAAATCATTTCAGAGTTTAATTTTTAATCTAGAAGACAGTTACTCTAGACCTAACCTCAACTTGTTTTGATAACACAAGCAAGAATGTCTTTGTGGATAAATCTATTTTCATGCATATGGTTATTCAAGATACTCTCCTAGAAATCATTGTAATACTTAATTAAAATGTTAAAATATTTAATTACTGTAAACCACAAGGGATATCAAAGTTGTAATTGCATTTAATATGAGGGAAAAGTAATTGGTTTTGCAAGTCATGCTGACTTTATTAGCAGTGGCTTCAGCACTCTGCCCTGCTTTATTGTTTGAAAACTGATTACAGCATTACTGTAAAACAGGGTAATATAAAAAAGTTAATATGCATTTTAATATATCAAGTTAAGTGTGCCTATATTGAAAAAGTGGCCTTAAATAAATTTGTTGTTTTTTGTATAATACTTGCTTAATGTTACTTGTTTCTTTCTATTGTTTAATACTAAATAGATGCCTTTATTTTTTACTTATTCGTATTTGTTTTGTTACTATGTTTGAGCTGTGTAATGAGAAAAATGTTTCCTATATGCTCTCATGATACAAGGAATGCTACAAATGGGAGTACATGGCAACAGATTTAATTATAAGACTTCCCAAATTTAAAGCATAAATCTGTTCAGATTTCTCTCACATTTTTAAATTGCTGAGGAGATTAAATATATTTATTCCCTATTGATTTGGGAAAATTTTTGTTGTTGTCACTTGTCAGTTTTGAGCAAGTACTTATAGACCTTTTGGCATAGAGTAGGGGTGGGCAATAATTTTTGATGGGGGGGGGACCGCTCCAAATTTTGAAAAGTGGTTGAGGACCGCACTCTTCCATGATATTAATGGAGGAGATGCGGAGTCTGCAGAAGGGAGCTTGGGGTAAGAGACTGGGGTGCAGGAGGGAGACTGGAGTCTGGGAGGGAGTTGGGATGAAGCAGGTGGTTGTGACCTAGGGCAGGGGACTGGAATGCGGGGGTTTGGGATGTGACCTAGTGTAGGAGGGGATTGTCATCTGGGGCAGGAGATTGGGGTGCCAGATCTGGGAGGGGGTGTGGGTGTAAGAGGGGGACAGAGGGTTTGGGTATGTTGAGTGTGGGGGGGCAGAGAGTTGGGGCAGGAAAGGGCTGGGGTGCCAGAAGTAGGCTGTGGCCAAGAGACTTACTTGTCAGCTGCCAAACTAGCCTGCCTGCCTGCAGAGCTTAAAATGTTTCCCAGCCAGCCTGCCTGCTTGTCTGGCCATGTGCTTCATGAATAACTGAGTCCATGAGAGGGGGCGTGATTCTTCATAGCTGCCTGTTATTCTAACGAGCAGCTCCCATTGGCCGGTTTCTGCCAGAAACCGGCCAATGGGAATGTGCTGGGGGTGGGGTGGCTCCTAACCCCCACCCCCTCCAGTTTTAAAACAGAAATGGAGCCCTGCAGCCGTGTTTCTGCACAGGGCTGCGGGGCTAGCTAGGGAGCCTGCCTGGGGCTCCCTGCTGCCTCCGCGGGCTGCATCCGGTGGCTCGGGGGCCGTATTTTGCCCAGGCCTGGCGCAGAGCAAGATTAAATTGATACAAATCAGACATCATGAATAGTAACATACGTAAACCTGTAGGGGAACATTTTAACCTCCCTGGACATTCAATAATGGATTTAAAAGTAGCAGTCCTACAAAAGAATTTCAAAACCAGATTACAAAGAGAGAAAACTAAACTGGAATTCATTTGCAAATTCAATACCATCAACTTAGGTTTGAATAAGAATCTTAACTGGTTAATGCGTTACAAAGGCAATTCCCCCTCTCTTGATACCACATTTCTACATCAATTACTGTGAATGAGCCACTTCCACCCTGACTTGATTAGCTTCGTTTACACAAGTACACTCTGAAAAACTCTCCAATTAATCTGAAATAAATAAATAAATCTGTTAGTCTCTAGGGTGCTACAGGATTGATTTTTGCAGATAACAAGGCTACCCCTCATGTATGAGCAAATATTTTTAGGCTTCAATCCTGCAGAGACTTTGGCATGGTCTACATTCAAAAGTTATAGCAGCATCAGTCAAGGCACCCCAACTAACATAGCTGTGCTGACATGACCCTCTCCCCTTCCAACATAGTTGCACTATGTCAGCAGAAGAGTGCTTCTGCCAGTGTAGTTAATATCGTTTGTGGAGGTGTGCTTTCTATACTTCCTAGTAGAAAAACTCCTTTTGTTTTAGGCTGCGTCTGCATTATGGGGTTGTGCCAGCATAACTATGCCAGTGTAAAAACTTAAACAACAACAAATGGTCTTGCAGCACCTTAGAGACTAATAATACATGTAGATGGTGGTATGAGCTTTCATGGACACAAAGAAGGGGGTTGTAGCCACGAAAGCTCATGATACAATCTACATGTTTTTTTTAGTCTCTGAGGTGCTGCAAGACTATTTGTTGTTTAAGTTATTCCAGTTAGACTAACGTGGCTACTCATCTGAAGCTTTTGAATAAGCCAGTGTAGTCTTCCTTGCACGTTTGGGCAGATGGAGAAGTTTGGATAGAGAAAGTTAATAGCCAAGTCCCAAATACCTTCCAAAATAGTAGAAATGCCCCCCCCCCCCCAAAAAAAGGGGGGGGGGGAGAACCAACCAACTGAAATTATTCCCTTCCACTTTTTTCAGCAAAAATTAAGTTCTTGTTTCAAAGATGGCATTCATGTGAAAATTGCTCTTTAATATTTTGGCATATATGGAGCAGATTTCAGCTACTACAGAGAATTTATGTAGAGGAATTTTTGTGTTATTTTAAAACAGAAAGAGCTTTGCAACATGATCCTTGACTGTTGTGCTCAACAAAGAACATACGAGAAATTCTTTGGTTTACTGGCAGGGGTAAGTTCCATTTTCAATCTTCAAATTTTACAGCAAGAAACATAATTAGTGTAATGTGACACTATAAGTTTTCATATAAGTATTTGATATTTTACAATAAATAAGTCCTAATTCTGTGTGGCTTTTTTGTTCGGAAGTTGTTTATATGAGCTGATGTGGTTGGATTATCCATTAGATGGTAATGAGCATTCATAGCAAATGCACAATGGGAGCACACATTTTTCTTTTTTAAAATGTTATCTTGTAGAACAGGGGTGGGGAACCTTTTTTGGGTCGGGGGCTGCTGATCCCCAGGCAAGTAGATTTTGTGCACTCCAGGGTGGGATAGCAGGAGTGCTGGAGTGCCAGTGCAGGCTCCCCAGTGGTAGAGGGGGGAGCCCTGAGCCTCGGGGGACAGATCCAGGCAAGACAGGGGCCACAGGTTCCCACCCCTGTTGTAGAAGGATGTTCAGTGGCCAATGCATAGCACCAACATTAATGGCACTATATAAGTGCGAAGTACTTTGTTAAAAATTTTCTTGCAGGAGTTGGAGTTTTACATTGTTTTTCTACTTCATTAAGGTTGCTGAGTTAGTTTAGCTAACTATTAGGATGACTTGACTTATTCTTGCAACATTTTAAAAGAAACAAATCTGGTTTTCTTCTTATTCTTGTGTCTGTGTAAAATTAGATATACCTTTCGTTGCAATTATTTATTTATTATCCATTTTCCTTTTTACTCCACCAGCAATTTCAGTGTATCTTACTTTAAAGTTATACCTAAATTCTTAGGGTCCTTTTTAATGTCCTGAAAGGGTTAGGTACAATCACGGAAGTTTTACTAATTTCTGTTATTCAGCTAGCACTAACAATTACCTCATAATGTGCCACTAACAGGTTATAAGAAATGGTTCCATAATAATCCTGGATTATTAAAGAATAAATTTACAGTACTTTTTTACAGGTTAACACTGAAAATATTTCAATGTCCAGGACTGTTATGGAACCAAGTGCATTCTTTATATTTCTCGGAATGGCTGTTTCTGTCTGAAATATTCTGACACTAACTATGCTCCCTCTACTTCTCTAGTTTCAAATAAACTTGTAATGGTGTAATTTAAAATATTGTGTCCTGTGGTATTGTATTAAGGCAGGGGTTCTCAAAGATCATTGCACCACAGCCTCCTTCTGACAACAAAAATGACTTTGTGACCCCAGGAGGGAGGATCAAAGCTTTGGCCTCACAGTTGCAGGCAGGGGAGGGGCCAAAGCTGAAGCTCAAAGGCTTCTGCCCTATGTAGGCAGCCTATAACCTGCGCCTTGCACACTTTGATCCTGGGTCCCAGCAACTCTGCCAGTCCTGACAACTCCATTTAAAGGGGGTTATGACCCACTTTGCAGTCCTGACACGCAGTTTGAGAATTGCTGTATTAAGGGATCCCATCAGGTAAGAATACTAGAAACGAGATGTTGTGAGGTAAACGAAATTACCTTATCTAGTAACATGTCAGAATTGATAATTACTGTTTTCTAATGCAAGACTAGTTTAGTCTGAGAAACTGCTGACAGTAATAAATGGATCTTTACATTCCATTTAAAGATATTTTCCTTTCCTTTTAAAAGGAAAGACTTGTATATAAATGTTTAGTTCTAAAAGTATTCTTGTTCAATGTTCTCTTCTACTTAATATGATTGTTTTAATTGTACAATGTTATTTCAGCGTTTCTGCATGTTAAAAAAAGAGTACATGGAATCTTTTGAAGCTATTTTCAAAGAACAGTATGATACCATCCACCGGTTAGAAACAAACAAATTGAGAAATGTAGCCAAGATGTTTGCTCATCTTCTGTACACCGATTCACTTCCCTGGAGTGTAAGTAGAGAAGGGCTTTATCCCAGCCTCTTTCTTCAATACCTAGTCTGTAGTGCTCAGAAATAAGCCGGGGAGGTAGAGGCACAATCGGAAATGGCGTGAGCAGGGACTGAAGCAGTCTCTGCTCGCACCGCTTCTGTTGCGATTCTGCTGTTGAAACGTACAAGAGCCCTGGCCAGGGCTCTTGTACATTTCAAAGGCTCAGGCACTGCAGGGATCCTGGGGTCAGCGGGGGAGTCCCCTGCTGGTTCCACTCCCTGTAAGACTTCCTTTTGAAATGTACAAAAGCCCCACTGGGGCTCTTGTACATTTCAAAGGCTGAGGCGCTGCAGTCCCCTGCTGGCCCTGTACTCCCTGTAGGACTCTTGCTACAGTTCATAGGCGGGGGTGCCTTTATTGACTAAGCAAATAGTCGATGGAAATCCCATCGACTCTTCAATTAGTTAATCTAAATTTAACATCCCTAACTTAAACTACTAAGTCTGATATTTTTTTAAAAATCAATGGGTAGTTTTGGCATTCTTACAAACTACCTTGCTATATATAGTCTTGAAATGAATGTTGCTACTTCTGTATATGAGCCAAAGGCTGAACTTAGTTCTGTAAAAATAAAAATAGAATTGGGTGTACGTACTTAAACTGTGTTTTTTCTTAATATTTTCAGGTCCTTGAATGTATAGTATTGAGTGAAGAAACTACTACATCGTCCAGTAGAATTTTTGTCAAAATATTCTTCCAAGAACTTAGTGAATACATGGGACTGCCTAATCTTAATGCAAGATTAAAGGATGAGTATGTTTAAATTTTACTGTGTTGTCCTTTGAATGCTTTCACTCTGTAGGAGGAAATACATTCTCCATTTCAAGTGAAAGCCAACAAAGCAAAAAGTACATAAATTATGGCCCCAATTTTGCCGAAGTCTTGTGTGTATGCACATTGATGTCAGTGTGACTAGTCACAGCGTGTAAAGTTAAACATGCATAAACATTTCAGGATCGGGCCTGTATTTTCTTGGTTTTGTTCCATGACTTCAATACTAAGTTCTTGAGCTGAAGCACACTTATTTATATAATTTAGCATAATTCCTGAAGAGCATGGGTCGGGATAGCCTTTTCCTGACAGATCTGCAGAAGACTTCAAAATATTAACTTTGTTTTTAGAAAATTGCTTAATTTTAAGCACAACAAGACTAATGCATTCTCTTATGCGTATACGTTCCACTCCTTACACAACAGTGAGGATCCTTCTAACTGTTCAGGTTATTTCTTGAGGATTTAAGGCTTACTCCTTTTTAGGAGCTAAATTTAAGAGGAACACAAAACTAATTGGAGCCCGAACTTTGACCTGCCTTAGGGCCCAATTCAATGGAATTTCTACATGGAGAGCTGCTACTGAATCAGGCCCTTAAAGTCATAATCTGACAGGGAAAGATTATCTCTTTTATGAAACCACATGCTTATGAAGACATTTTAAAAGGAACACTTACTTTGCCTGATCCACCAAAAGCATGACTTATTTTATCTCTTGCAGTGTCCCCAAAAGGCAATGTATGAACAAAGCCCTTTTTTGTCCTGTGGGATTCTTATGATATATTTTTTAACAAATGCATGTAAAAATTAAGAATAGTTTGCTGTGTGGTACAGCCGCTCCCTGAGTTACAAACAAGTTATGGACCAACACTTGGTCCGTAACTCGAAGTGTTCGTAACTCGGATCCCATAGAGTTACATGGCGACCGCGCTGTTCGTAAGCGCGGATCGCCATTCGTAACTCGGATCCGCATTTACGACCGCTTTGGTCGTAAGTGCGGATGGTCGTAAGTGGAGGTGGTCGTAACTCGGGGAGTGGCTGTATTTAATTTCAATGTTTGTTTTCATCAGAACATTGCAACCTTTCTTTGAAGGATTATTACCTCGGGACAACCCAAGAAACACTCGATTTGCTATTAACTTTTTCACTTCCATTGGTCTTGGAGGTCTAACGTAAGAAACCTTTTTTTAGACTTAATCCAGATTTGGCATTGCTTGACTTGTATTTAGAAATTGAGATTGATTGATTGATTGTTTTTTGTTGCTAATTAGGGATGAATTACGGGAGCATCTGAAAAATGCTCCAAAGATGATCATGACACAGAAACAAGATGTTGAGTCATCAGATAGCTCATCTTCCTCAGAGTCTGATTCCTATTCTGATTCTGACAGCAGCAATGATAGCTCAGGATCAACTAGTAGCAGTGACTCCTCTTCTAGCAGTGGCCATAGCAGTGACTCAGGTATTAAATGACATCTAGCTTTTATCTCATTCTCTTTTTACCGTGTGCAATGATACACTTACCGTGAGGAACTAGCTATAGCTGATATTTAATTATTTATGACTAAATCTCTGCTTTTTAAAACTCGTTACAGTAATTTGGATAAAATTCTGGAAATCTTAGAAGAAAACAAATTGCTTTCAACCCATAATAATTTTAACTGTAGAAGTTATAAATGTTGAGTCTTGTTTCCAGTAGTGATGTAAAAGGTTAACCGGTAAGCATTAACCAGTTAACTTGAGTACCAGGAAGAGGGAACAGCCTTACCATGGCATGGTGGGTCCATAGCTGTCCCGAGCAGTCCCCCATCTGCGATCCGCAGGACCCCAGCTGGCCGGAGCAGGCCATGAAAAGTTGGGCTGAAGGAACCCTCCGCCTGCAGCAGGCTGGCCAGACCCCAGCTGCACAGTTAACTGATTTAACTATTACTGTTGTATCATTTAACCTGTTAATTTTTTAATGGGTATTTACATTCCTAGTTTCAAAGATTGAAAAATGTATTTTTAAGGAGCATAGCATATTGGAGGCTGTTTCTTTAACTTGTGCATCTATTGCATAAAGTGAATCAGTGTGGCCGATTGCAGCTGGGATTGCACCAGTTCTTCACCCCACACATTAATGAGATCCAAAAGCTCTGCATTGTTCTAAGGGCAAGGCGGCGAAGGGGAGAGGGGAGGGGTTTGGAAAGGACAGGACGGAAGCTAGCCTCCCCTAGGCAGCCCTCAGTGCATTGTGCAGGCTCCAGCAGTGATTTAAAGGGCTTGGTGCTCCAGTCACTGCCACTGCAAATGCTGGGCCTTTTTGAATCATTGAGCCCTGGAGCAACTGCCCCTTTTCCCCCACATCTGTTCTCTCTCCCTCCCCTCTCCACCAAATTGTAGGCTTGATTCCCATTTACTCTAAGTCTTCCTGACCTTTTTTTATAACTAATGGTCTGGCACCAGTATCCTTTTGGCAAGATTGTGAGCTGTAAAGATTAACAACACTTTTGTAGGCCTGTCTTGCGGCTCTTCTTGCTGTATCCATTGGACTCCAATCCTCTTTTTTTGCTTCCTTCTCTGTAACCACAGTTGTGCTATTTCATGTGTCAAATAAGAGATTGCTCAGTTCTTTGCAATTCATTTAGCTTCTTGCAGATCTGGGTTTCTGAATTCATTTCCCATTCTTGTTGCTCTCAAGCAGTATGGTATGCTATTATATAAGGTTCCTGTCCCTTGAAAATTCTTCAGGAAAAATTAAGCTTGCTGGTAATTGTTATGAAATAATTTAATACATTAGAATTAGTCTTTTTGTAAGTACTGATGTAAAATCTATTTGATGTGAAGTATAATAAACATCGTTAACCTAAAATAAATCTGCTAGTCTACTTTAGAGCACTTAGTCTCACATAGCATAGTGGGAGAACAGATGATAGCACAGCATGAACTTCTGTAGTTAGGAAGCTTGCTGTTTCAAAGTTAATTTGATTTAGTATGATTTTAATAGCAAAAAATATGATTTAATAAAACAAGTATACATTCAGTGTGAATTACTCATGCATTAGAAATGCATTTGTTTTCTGCTGCAAGCTTACTTTATGAAGTGTGACTTGATTGTATATCACTGTAAAGCTATTGCATTAATGACATCAAAGCACTAGTGGCGAGCACAGTTTAACCGGGTCAGAGAAGTGTAAGTTAGGCAAAGACCAGATGGCTTCTGCATAGACAGCTGCAGCTCAGCTCAGCTGCTTGATAGGAACCAGAGTGGTAAGTCTTTAGTGACAAACCAACTGATTCTGCAGTCTGCTAGAATGAACATGCTTTTTCTGTAAAACATCACTCTCTTCTAATACTTTGTCCTTTTTCCATTCAGAACAGATTAATACATGCATTTCGATAATCTCTGCAGTATGCTTTGATTTATGTATGCTAGAAGCAGGACTATGGCAAAAATAACTAAATACATTGTTAATTATAATCATTCTGTGAGATAATCAGATTTATTTTTTGTAATTTTGTATTCCCTAAAGGTTTAAACTTCATAATTTTACTAGAAAGCAAAGGCTAATGGTTGTTAACTCAGATTTTTCACATTTTTACATCTTTCTATAGACACTAATGAGGACTTCCTAGTATTCTAGATACATTCCTCTGGGAAATGCTATTTGTCAGCTGTCTAACTGGTGTAGTAATGGTCTAGCAATTAGACCTGGTACATAAATGTTGCTAGGCAAAAGTCTGTTCCTTATCAAGAATCTAAGATTTTGTGATCCCTATGTTGATCGAAACTCTGCATATGTGATGGCATATGGGCCAGGAACTAAAGAAATTCCATGTTTCTTACAACAAAGAAAGGGAACCAGATGTATGTATGTATGTATTTAGGAAAGGGCGTTCTTGGTCTTCAGGTAAATTTTCAAGGTAAACTTAAAAAAAAAAAAAATTTTGAAAATTGCCTCAGCATTATGTACTGAACAGAGAAAGAGGACATTGAACATATAACAAACGCTGAATTTGTCTTTTACTGTACCCCCCACCCCCATGCCTCTTCTGCCAGCTCAGCTAGGACCCTGGGTTGTCTGAGGGAGCATTAAACTTGTTCATAATCAATAAGTAACATTTTTAATCTACTAAACTACTTTCCAAAGCCTCTGTTTTATACTTTATACTCCAGTAGAGCTATAATAATGAAAAATAAAATAAAATAACATGTAAATTCTGACTGAATTCAATCCCTTTGGACTGGTTTTAAACATGCCATCAGAGAGACACTAGCAACCTCTATCTCAGTGTTTCTCAAAGTGATCCACGGACCCACTCTGAGATTGCTGCTACTGGGCCACTCCGGTTTGTTTACTTACCAGCTCCACAGCCGTGGAACCTCAAGGCTCCCATTGGCTGTGGCTCACCATTTGTAGCCAAAAGGAGCTGTGGGAAGCAGTAGTACAGGTCGCACTGCTCAATCTCCACATGAGAGGTTATGCAGCTGATGTAAAATGCAAGTTGTTTGATCTAAAATAAAAGGTATTCATGTTAGGGATCTTAAGCGACTAGTTGCTCTCCCTCTTCCTCCTCCCCGCCCTTTACCTTCAGCAGAGAGAGGCAGCAAGGGGGGGGGGGGGGAAGCAGGATTCGGTACTGCGATAAGACCGCATAAAAGCCGGTTCCCCCAGCACCGTCTCCATGAGAAGGGGCAGGGGCACAGCGGAGAACTGGCAACACTTCCACAGAAGCGCCACTGGGAGCGCAGGGCCAGCAGGGGACTCAAACAGTCCTTTGCTGGCCCCACATTTCCTGCTTTTGAAATGTGTAAGAGCCCTCCTGGGGCTCTTGTGCATTTCAAAAGCAGGGCCAGCGGGGAGACTGTTTGAGTCCCCTGCTAGCCGTGTTCCCGGCAGCACTTCGACCTTTGAAATGTAGCAAGAGCCAGAGGTGCCCTTATTGACTAATCGAATAGTCAATGCAAATTACATCAACTATTCGATTTAGTTGACTAATCTAAATTTAACATCCTTAATTCATGTCTTCTTAGTAGATGTGATGCTTTCAAAATATATGAGAGAGAGAGCTGGCCAGTGTGATACATCAATGCTTAGAGTAAAAAAAAAAACCAAAGATTGTTTTTCACTTGTGTTCTTTATAGTGCTCTTCACCCTTGTGGATGTTCAGTGCATATTGCTGATGTGAAGTTTGTATTTTATTTGCAGCTTGTCCTTCAAGCCCTTCCTTTAGTGACCAATCACCATAATAGCACTATCCACGATTTCGGAAAAGTCTACCATGTCTTTTCATTCCACTGAATACTAAAAAGATTCTTGATCGATAGATATTGGTAGGCTGGGAAAATAAAATTTGTTTGGAAATCTAGACATTATTTGAAGCTTCTCTTCCCTGTGACATAAATGTAGAACATGCATACCTATTTTTTTCAGTGGGATGCAGAGAAAAAAAATACACCTTCCAGGTTAGCAACATAATTAACTTTTTTAGCTGTATTGTCATTGCTGCCCTTAAGTAATCATAGCAAAAATAAAAACTTTGCTTAATGACTGTTAAGATTGTATCAAGACGTACCTAACCCCTTAAAAGCATAAAAATAAGGGTAAAAGACCGGCTTTTCTTGCCATCCTCACATTGTTTCAGTGCTATCAGTAACACACTTCTAGCACTCTCTCTAAGGTTTTTAATTTCAGCTGCAACAGATACTTAAAGCGCTATGTCCTCACTTCTTCAAACTCACTCTGATGCAAAGTCTCAGCACTAATCCCCTAGGCTGCCCTTGGCCCCACACTTCCATGTCCCCCTGAAATATGGAACCCCCGAAAGCACGGGGCCCAGAGTGCTTGCCCTGAACCACCTTATGGACAGGACAACTCTGGCAAGAAAGCTGGTGTTGATATAAGAGCATATGAGATCACTTTTTTGCACAAAAATGAGCGTTTGAACTTGTGAATGGAGTAGGAGCAGGGACTTGGGGAATCACTGGAAAGGCTGCTGGCACTGGTCATCCTCTAAGGCAGGAGGAAGCTGGTGTTTAGGATTATTTGGTGGTCGGAGACTGTGCCTTGGTGCTGTGACCAAACCCAGGGTGCCCACCAGCAGCGACCAGCCATCCTGGAAATGGGTCTTGGATTTGCTATCCTGTTGCTTCAGTTAAAGGTGTTGAATTGTGATTGTGGCTAATCGTGTAGTCAATACAATTTGTATCGACTACACAATTAGTCAATAAGGGGGGTCCTCCGCAGAGCTGCAGCTGGAGCTGGCTGGAGTCACAACTGAACAGTCCCAGCTCACGCTGGCTCTGGACCACTGTGGCTCTGCATTTTAAATATAGTAAGAGCTGTCAGGCTCTTACTACATTTAAAATGCAGAGACACAGTGTCCTGGACTGGCGTGAGCCCGTTTGTGGCAGTCAGAGGTTGCTGCCAGAGCAGCCCCTGCCCGCAGCCAGCTGGGGCCACAGCGAACAGGGTCTGCTTGGTGGCAGCAGCCTCTGACTGCCGGAGTGGGGGGTGGGGGGGGGGACAGCTCCCCATTGGGACCCCCACGGACCAGGTCTGCTGCCATTTCCTCCCCCCCCTACACCTTTGATGGAGGCAGTGGGGGGTGGGAGGGACTGGCTCCTGTTCCCTCCCCCACCTGCTGACTCTCATACAGAGGTAGCGGGGGGGGGGGGGGCGGGAAGCGAGTAGTCAAGAATTCCATTTGACTATGGAATAAGCATAAGCTTATCAGGTAGTTGAATGATCCACTACTTGCTTACATCCCTGGCTTCAATACCATCCCCTTAGCTCTGTCATGGCATTTTCGTGTTTTCCTTCTCTTTCCACTCAGGATAACTTAAGCAGACCTCAGTCACTTTGGGACTTGAGGGACTTTTCAGGGAGGAGGAGTATGCTAATGGAAGGGATGAGTATGCTAATGCTGATCTCATTGAGGATAAGGATATGGGACTTCTGAGTTCTCTTCCTAGTTCAGGATAGGGAGTGTGCTCTAGAATGTTAGAATAGTGATCTGGGAGTCAGGACTCCTGGGATCTAGATCTCTCTGCCACTGACTCTGTGTATTAACCTGGGGATCTGCGTATTGGACCTGCTCTCTCTAGTCACACCAATGCATTGCACTAATCATTGTAATAAATTCATGTGCTGTATATATGGACACAGTGTGGTCACCAAGAGGGATGGAACTCAGGTTTGTCAGCTTCAAAAATGCAAGCCTCTAGCACAGGAGGGCAAAGGAGTATCACGGTATGTCATCAAAGTTTTTATCCTCTCTGTGGGTGGCCACCACATCTGCACAGGTTTGGCTAAAACCTCATACTCTTGCTTCTCCTATGTTCCTTAGCCGTTTAACACAAACAGTAATTTGGCTTAATGATTGGTAAGGTTTCATCAAAACATCCTCATTGCACTTGGAAGCTTAAAATAGAGGAAATATGATGCCAAGGGAAACTGATGGTAACCCTTCACAATTCTTGAATCAATAGATCTGTTATATAGCCTGTATTTGGGAAGTTTCTTTGCCTTGACAATGTTGAGTTTTCTGGTAAGGTTATATTAGAGTGAACATTTCATGAAGTTAGAGTAGGTATTTCTTTTTGTTATCTGTTGGAGATACAAGTGGAAGATGTACGTTGGATGGAATGTGAAGACTCCCTTTATTTCCAAATGTTTAAAATTTTGGGTGTATGCAGTGTGTCCATATGCAGTCTTCCTGTCTCTAAATGAAGTTGTTTGTGGATTTTGTTGTTGTTGTTATATTAATATACCAAGTGGACATACAGGCCAGCAATTAAACCTAGAAAACAAGGAGATAAAATATGGAGAAATCTTGAGAGCAATAGCCAGTTTACCAGATTTTTTTCCTTAGGTTTCTTTTAGATAGTTTCGTCATTATTTAAACAAAGTGTTTAGACTGCCATTTAAAAATAAGACCCTTCAATTAATAGAGCTTGGGCAGATTCCCTGAGCATGTTTTAGAGAGAGTCACATGGGAGAAAGAAGTGTAAAACTCTTCAGCATGTTATTTTGACTTCTGTTGCAAGATAAGCATTTAAGAATAAAATTTTAACAAAACATTTCTTCCAAAAAATTCTCTATAATACTAATTATGCATAATTAATTACACTAAATAAATTTAAAAATAGTTAACGCTCATGTATGCTATACTTTCAGATGCTGCTAGAGTAAAAAGGAAGAAGATGCAAAAGAAAAATAAAGCACTGGATAAAGTTGCCAGGAAAAAACAAAGGAGTAAAAAGAAGCTACTTGAAAAGAAAACAGAAAGGAGACGACAACAGGAAGAGAGATATGAAGTTGAGAGAAAGTCAGAAAGAAATGCTGACGTAAATTTGAGAGAGGATGTATCTAAATATCCCCGTGAGAAAGATGATGCAACTGACAGGAACTGTTATCGGAGTGGAAAGGATAGGTATTATGAAAGAAATGTGGACTTAGAAAATAAACACTGTAATTCCAAAAAGAAAGCAGAGAGAAGAACTTCTTTCTCTGATAATGAAAAAGATAAACACTGGACTAAGGACAATGTACATCACAGTAGGAGAAAAGAAAGCTCAAAATCTAGAGAAAGAAACCGTCATAATTCAAGTCCCAGAGAGGAAGAGGAGCAGGAGAATCGATATCGGAATGGTGCAGAGAAATGCCCAGAGAAATATAGCCGATATTCTGACCAATCTAGAGAATCCAGGAAAAATGAGGACAGACGAAGGGAGAATTCTCCACACAGGCGAAAATAAGACTATCCTACTGAGTCTGAAATAAATGTTTTTCTGTGCAGCAAAAACTGTATTTTTAAACTTGTTACTGAACTTTCTTTTAAAAATTTTTGTACAAAGTGCAGTTTGTATTTGTAAAGTCCATTGGATTACTTAGTTTTTAGTGCCACATCTTTTATAATCATTGTATTTGAAGAACCCATTTGTTAAATTTCTTCTTTGGAAGAGCATTTTCATTGGAGGGAGAGAGAGAGAGAAAGACAAGCTTGCTTATATTTTGTGAATAAAATAGATTTTCATTTCAGTGAGATCTTGTTTTTAATCAATTTAGCTTTAGATGTTTTATAAATATTGTTTCAGTTATAATATCTAAAAATGCTGCTACTTAGTTTGGTTTAGTAGTTGACAAGCAGAGCTGTCAGATTACTGTACATAGGTGAGAAATTTCATACTTCTTTATAAATAAAACCCTCCATGCTTTATTCTCTTAAGCTGAAAATAAACTCAACAAATTAAGGAGTCTCAAGTAAAAGTGCATATTACCATTTGGCATAATATGAACACTTTCAAAAAGCTGAGTACAGTTAAAATATCAATTGGAACGATAAGTGATGTCTTTCTGTTTCGGTAAGGCTCATAAGTTTTATGTTCAACTTTTTTCTTCAGTCTCCTTATAAACATATCAGCACAGGCAGTGCAGACTGTATAAGTACATATCCAACACATGTTCTTCAGTTTGGGGGCTCAGTTAAACTTGGAGGCAGATGTGATCAGAGCCTCTGAGTAATCTGATTCATTATTGATTTTTTTGTCTTAAGGCATAACACAATTTGAAGCTTTAGAGACTTGTTTTTATATTACTTTTTTAAGTGTTTTCTTCTGGAAGATTTTAGTTTCTTGGACCAGCCTCTCTTAGCTTGCTTATAAAGATGTTCTCCACATAATAATCAAGTCCACAAAATGTTATCTCCAGCCAGAAAAAGTAGTTGTAGCAATAATTAGTACAAATCTGAGAGACCCAAAATAGAGCAGAGGGTTAGATAAATATATTTTTATCACCTGAGAAAACAAAATAAGCTGGTAAATGTTGCTCTGTCCTTTGATACAAGGTATATAAAGAAATATTGAAGATATTAATGTAGGCAGGAGAGTTATACAAAGTATAATTTGAGTCAGTTCTATAGCTTGCCCTCACTGCTATGACTGACTTTTCTCCCTGACCTTTTTTTTACAGAATGAACTAAAAACAAGTTGCTGTGAATATGAAAACTCATTTTTCAGCAGTCTCAAATCTTTGTTTTATTGCCTTGAACTTAGAATCCCACTCAAAAGATTAATTCTGAAAGTATGCTTGTAACAGTAGAATTCCAATTGGTGATTATCGTTGTGTTTTCATCAACTCTCCACAGTATGCTGAGTCATAATGACCTTTTCTTCATTATAATTGTTTGGACATGCTTATTTGTTACTACACCATATTTTTCCAAATTTTGCAATGACGCTCCACTATGTTAAGGGTCTCCTAACATTCGCATTATAAACCCTCATTTTTGCATGCTGTACATCAGTTAATAAAGCCTTAAAAGGCACTTGAATAAAAACTAATACATAAAATAAATTTATTCTCTATTTATAAAAAAAAATTCTTTGGCATATGAATCAAGAAGTGCCAGCATAAACTGTGGTATTGCTATATTTGTAATTGTTTTTACTGTTTAATAAAAAATACTACGCTATCTGCAAAATAGAGCCAACATTAGCTATTGTTGTGATTACATCCAATCTGTATCTGAAATGAAGATGGCTTTTTTCAAAGAGAAATGCATTGCTGTTCAGCAGAAATGTGAACATTTTACAATCTCCTTTGCAAAAGATTTTTTGGCTTCAATTTAGTTCCAGTTTCCTTTTATGGGAGTGTTTTTCCATAAATCATTTCTCTCTACTTTTAAAATAAACAAGCTGTTTTTATTAAACAAAAAAGTGTTCCCCTTTTGTGGAGGAGTGCAGTTGTTACACAGGAGAACTAGAGCATATCTGATGTGTCAGTTCTTTGGTATCACCATTTTGTTGCTTGCTGGTCATGAATCAAAGGATGGCTATTTCCATTTCCCTAGATATGGAATTACATTAACTCAGTTTTAAGCAGAATACCAATCTTGCTGTTAAAAATAAGCCTTTGGCTAACTATTGAGAGGATAGTATTGTTTAAATACATGTCTTTTACGATATATAATTTTACCAAGTGACTCCTGCAGCAAGCTCAGAACTTCTGGTTGAGTTAGAGCATCTATTTTAGAAAGACATCCAATCTTGCTTTAAAGGCTTAAGAAAATAGAGCAAATGTACCACTCACATCCCTAGATAAGTTCCAATGGTTAATTTTATGGTAACTTAAAATGTGCCTTGTCATCTGAATGAGTTGAGCTTCAGCTTCCTGCCCTTGGATCTGATTAGACTTTTTCCATTTAAAGAGTCCTCTTCTATCAGAAATCATCTTTCCAGCTAGGTACATATTGGCCATGATTAAAGTTATGATTTAGTTGGGTGTTTTTTGTAAATGTCATGGATGGGTCACAGGCAATAATCAAAAATTCACACCCGGGCCCTGTCCATTACTTTTACTGTCAATACCTCTGACTAAATCATGGGGGAAGCACCCTGGGGCTAGAAACTGCTGCCAGGAACTGCTGAGCAGTAGCAACTTTGGCCAACCGGGGGCCGCTGCTTGAGCATTCCTGGGGCCAGTTGCCCAGAGCCAACCAAGCAGCAACCAATGCAGGTACTCCTGGGCCCTACTGCAATAGCAACCAGTGTGGCTGGTTGCAGGGGCATCCATGTGGCTAGCTGTAGAGTCACTCCAGCAGTAGCAAGTGTGGCTGTCCCTGAGGCCACCTGAGCTGCAGCTGCAGAGCCAGCTGCTTGGACAACCCTAGAGTCAGCCACACTGAACACGGCAGAGGTCATGGAAAGTCACAGTATTTGATTTCTGTGAGCTCCATAACAGACACTGAGCCTAGCCATGATATTTTCTCACAGGATGACTAGTTTTCCAGACCTTGAAGTAGAGTGTGATGAAAACTTAATGCATTACAGTGCATGGAGCGAGAACACAATATGTACATTTTTGCTAAATACATTAGTGGCCATTTAAAGGTAATATAAGATTTTTTAGTGGTTCGCTTATTAGGCACAGGGGCCAAGATCCATAAAGCTACGTAGGCATCTAATGCCCAATTGTACACTGTGATCTATAAAACTGCTAAACCCTGTAGGCACCTAAACTAACTCCGTGTTTAAAGTTGAGGTAAAAGTTTCCTTGGCACCTAAGTTTCTGCCTGTAGGCAATGGAACTGCTGCTCTGCTTTGTGTCTGGACACGTATCTTCTGCCAAAGCTCCAGAGCAATCCAGGAACATGGGAAAGAAAGGTTTGTCTGGCTAGCTCTCATGTGGGGTCTCATCAAAGACTGCTTACTGCTTTAGGTCTTCTTCAAAATCTGCCTTTGGGGAGAGCCCACCTTACACATTTTAGCTCATTGATTAGAGCACTAGTCTGGGATATGAGCTCCCCTTTCGAACTGAGACACCAATAGGTGTGTCTCCCACCTCTGTGGAGAGTGCTCTAAGGTGCCCATCTTCCAACTCTCATCCTCCACTCTTCTTCAACTGCTTGCTTGTGTCCATTTCATTCCATTTGAGATGTGTGTGTGCCCATGTGCAGTTGTGGGAGACTTTTGCCTTAGTGGTATCCAAAGGGTCAGCTGGGGCATCCTCTGGAGTGCCACACTCATAAGTTAGTGTAATAGGCAGCACCACCCTGTACCTTCTCGGTTCTTTCTTATCACTGGTGATGGTTGGTTAAAGTGCCTCTCTTCTTTGCCTCATAAATGGTCAGCAGTTTCCCTTTCTGGCTTTGTGCTTTACAGCTATAAATAATTTGTTTTAGCTGTTAGTTAAGTGATTGGTAAGTACTGTTGTAAGTTAGGATCCTGGCGAGAACTTTGCCCCAGGCAGGGCACGCCCCAGTCACTGGATGTTAAACCCTCTGTTGACTGCAATAGGCCCATATCTTAGTGACCCACGTGGAAGCTGTCTGAAGTGCCTGGGGGAATCTGATATAAAAGTGTATCTGTAAGAACTTTCATCCCAGGATCCCAAAAAACATGGAGGCTGCTCTCCATCCAGCCTCAGACACAGCTCTCAGCATTTCAGTCTTGGTGCAATCTAATAGATTCCCAGGCACTGGGCTTTACCTGGCTCCACTTGATTGGTGCCCCCAAAAAATCTAAAAAGTAGGACCCAGCACCAAGCAAGGACCAAAGAGCATCAGGTCCAGGACCAAAGTGATCCTGTTTGGGCTGCTTACCCATGCCAGAGCCCCATGGGGACATATGCCGTAGGGAACCTCCTAACCCTCCAAGGGACCTTTCACTGATTTTTGGGGAGCAGTAGGGGACCCAGACTTATGGGAGTCAACACGTTCCCAGCTCCTGGCACCCATAGAGCAAAGGGCTGTCCCAGTGCGCCTGGCACTGCAGGCAGCGAGGGACCCAGCATAGGCTGGCTTGGAGGGCAAGCCAGTCAGGAGAGCCCCCCAGAAGGTAAGTGAACACCACTGTTCTCCAGCGCTGACGCAAAGTTCTTTGCTGCCGTGTTTCTGGTCTCCACATCAGCCCAGGTCTCTGGTTCACTACCACAGACTTCTGGCACTGCACTTGGTCTCTGCCCTCTTATGGAGACTCGCCCAGAGGGAAGTGCCAGTCAGCATCCACATACTGACCCTCCATGCTAACAATCTCTGATGCTCCCACAGCCTAAACCCAGCACCGGTCTGCCTATTTAAGGCACCTTCAGCCACAGCAAGTTAGTTGTGAGAACTGGGGATCAATGGACCCACCATGGTCACCAGAGGAGGATTCCTCTAGTGTGGAGAGGGAGTTCAGCCCCTTGCTGAGAGAGCACCCTCGTGACTGGGCTCCCAAGGATGTGTGTCTCCTCAATGCCATTTTTTTGGTATGGAATGGGTCAGGTACCCAGCTGATATAGGAAAGAATTTAGGCACCTGAGCTGCCCGACTCCAGGAGTCAGGTTTCTGGCTGTGGCTTGCTAGTAGAGAGAGCCTCTTAGGTGCCTCCCTACAGCCCAGATTTTGTCACCTATCTTCTTGACTTGGTGAGGCCAGACTGAAGATGCATTCCTTTTATCAACATTTACCATTAGCTATCTTTGGTGGCTTCCCATCTCCCATGCTGGCTTTTGTGGATCACATATTGAGATGCTTCTCTCTCCCTGTTCATGGTGTGATTTTTCTGTGGCCCTAAAAGCTAGGCACTGCAAAGGTCAGTGATGCAATGCCCAGATCTTTTTGTGGATGCGGCCCTAAATTCCAAATAATATTTGGTTCAAGTGATGATCATTTACAGAAGTATTGTAGTTTTAAGTGTGTTTGAATTTAGCTGTAACTATTACACCCTATGTAATAAAAATAAAACTTGTGTTCAATGTACAATTTCAGGTCACCTTACATGGGACAGGATGATTTCTGTCTCTCTGCATCAATGTTTATTCAAGTGATATAATAAGAGTAATAATGGGATGATATGCAAGATCTAAAACCAAAGGCAAAGGTTATCAAACATTTAAATATTCAGCAGCATACACTGATTTACTTTCATTGCATTATCACTCTGTTTGTGGGCCAGTTTTCTAGCTTAAATGTAGCCATTATTGGCCCCTTGTTAACTGTAAACAAAGGAGCTATTCATTTTCAGAACAAAGACATTTATTTAGCAAGGCCTTTCTCAGGTGAGGATGCATTTGCCAATTTGATTCACATGCTGATAGGGTTGGCCCACTTTCAGCTTCATCTAATGCATGCAAATTTCTTTCTTCCGGCACTTTCACAGTTGGTGCCTGTTTTCTTCCATATTCTCTCTCTCCAGCAGAGCTTCTGCTCTCTCATTTTTTATTCTCTTTTTACTTGCTTATTAATCCAACATATTTCATCTCAGAGAAAGGACCTTCTCAAAATGCATAAATCCAAATGAGAAGCTGCCCCTCCATGAGTCGGACTGGATCACCCTGGGATAAACATTCCAACAGCAAGATGGGTCTCAAATAATAATAAACCCAGAAAGACAAACACAGCAAGAGACTCGTTGTTCTCCTGGAATATGTCACAACACTTACACAGTCCCTACAAAAAGATTAGGAGGAACCTGTTTTAACCCTCAGTACCTCTGTGGTCTGTATAATAACATCTAACTATCATGCTGCTCTGAATACATCTAACAGAAGGGATATCAGAACTTTCTTGGTGTGGTGTTTTTTAAATTTTTTTATTAAATTATGGTTTTTGTGACTATTTTCTCTTGATTCCGCTACATGGTGGGAAGGCAGAGATTCTGATCTAACAATAACTTTGGCACTTGGCAGCTTTGGCTGTTCTGTAGAACTCAATCAATGAGCCACCAACTAAAGGAAAGTACTGGAACCCAAATGGCAGAAACAAGAGAAGTTTTTCTGGCATTTCATGAAGCATTGCTAACTTGATTTGGAGATACAAATAGTTCTTCCAAATATATTTTTTGTAGCAACAACTTATCCGTTCTGAGAACCATGGGTAAGCCAATGGTATTTTCCTAGTTTTCCAAATACCCATTAAATTTCAGTGTAACCTTGGCCTTAGTTTGGGACTTGGGCATTTTGTTTTTTCTCCCTGTCAATAAGCCTTAAATCAGGGCTACTCAACCCATGGCCTCTTTGTGGCCCTTGGTGCAGTTTGGGCTTACACAGGGCTCAACACGCGGCCTGCAGGTGGGAGGCAAAACAAAAAAGTAGTCAATATAATGGTCTTCTGTTGATATGCATTTTAGTAGTTAAATTCCTAAACTGTCATTGCTCATTGAAAGTGCTGTCATATGGATGGAAATGGGGTAAATATTGCATTTTATTAATATCAGCAGATATTAATAAAATGCAATATGTGTTGTGTAGTTTTGCCTTAATCTTTGTATTCATGCCCGTCAGTGTGAAAGAAGCTATTTGCATATATCTGCATGTATATGCAACCACACTTAAGTTGCGGCCCTCGTCACGTGCTGTATCATTGTGGCCCCCGGAGCTTCTAAAGTTGAGAAGCCCTGCCTTAGATGATCTAGGGCTGTTAAAATCTGTCTTCTCTCTGCAGATCTATACATTATCCTACTTGGCAACCAGCAATGCATGTGGAGCTAATGCACAGTGTATCCAGGCTCATTCCTCAACTCCTGTTATGGAATGGAACATAGATATGTAGTATTTGGAGTGATATTAACAAGCAGTGGAGTCTTACCTACAATGGATTTCTCCACTGTCAACTGACACATAGAATCAAAGAATACTAGAACTGGAAGGGACCTCGAGAGATCAAGTCCAGTCCCTGCCCTCACAGCAGGACCAAGCACAGTCAGGCTTTTTGGATCACAGTGGTGTTGGGATCAGGATGATGTATGTATGTCTTATCTGATTCAGAAAATCTACCCCCAGGTTTAACTGTATATATTACCTGGACACCTGCTTGTATATGCCTATCAAACCATCCCATCAGCCTTTTCATAAGGTCTTCTACATACTTTGTTAAAAGTCTGAGGCATGCTGGATGTTGGCTCTCAATGATCCTTCATGGACATTACTTATTTTCACACATGACTGGATCAGGGCAGATAATCTTTACCTGTGAAATCAGAAAATATTTGGATGAAGTTGCAGGACTGAATCTGACCCAGATGGTTTTGAAGGAAGGATCAGGTAAGCAGTTGACTATCTTTTTTTGTGTCTGAACTTACAGGCAATAAGTTACCTTCCAAAAATGGATGTAATTGAATGTCTTGTCCCAGGATAGTATATGGGTTCAGCACACTGTCACATTAAAAGTCTTTGCTGAATTTCTACCGTTGTTCACTGTAGTGGTGGTAGGGTATGTCAATTTAAAGTAACCAGAGAATTCAAAGTCCATACAGATGAGTTCTTCTTGGATTGTCTCTGGAATTCATGGTTATCAGTTCTGCCTTCTAAACATAATTTTTGTCACAGTTTTGGGTATATCTGCCTTATTGGCACTGTTATCCCTATCTTCAAGTCTGAACACTACTGAAATAGTGTGACAACTCAATTCTATTAAGGCTATCAAGGTATCTGAGTACTAGTAATTTAGGCCCAAAATTTAGACTTGGTTAAAAATCATTAAAAAAACCTAATATATATGTGTGTGTGTGTATATATATATATATATATATATATATATATATATATATAGAAAGGTATCAAGAATTTCTAAAAAAAATTTACTCAGAACTGTTCTGGTGAATATTGAAATAATTCCTGTAGTGTTTTTAACTTTGTGCATTGCAGGACTATGCTACTGCATGGAAAAGTGAAAATGACTTAATTTCAATCCAAGCTAAATAAAATGTGCAAATAGAAAGATAAGGTGGGCAAGGTAATATCTTTTACTGGGACAATTTAGGTTGGTGTTTGTGAGAGAGAAAAGCTTTTGAGCCACATAGAGCTCTTTCAAGTTAATTCTGTGTGGCTTGAGAGCTTGTCTCTTTCACTAACAGAAACTGGTCCACTAAAAGATATTACTTCACCTCTCTAATATCTTGGGACTTGCACAGCTATAACTGCACTGCACTGCACAAAAGAATACTTATTACAAAGTAAATTGGATTTTGAAAATTCTCTCTTGCAACAAAGAATTAATATTGCAGGTAAGGAGTTTTGTATGCCAAAGCATGTTTTTAACATGAAAGAGTCCTATTTAAATTCATTTTGGATTTTGAGAATGATCCTTCTCTCAACATTTGAATGTGATGAACCTTCTAGAATAGCTAATTATACATCCAATCCCACCACAAAAAATGGTGGTTAGGGTGGAGTATTTTTTCATAACTCCAAAAAAGATTTAGTGCATGCCTATCATTAAGTTTCCTTGTGCAGCTTTACGGATATAAAAGAAAGCTACAGTCAGAACTTTGTTTACAATGCTCAAACTGTTTCAGATCCTTTTCTGTTCTAAGAAAATGTAACAAACCATAATGCTTCAAAGAATTTTAAAGCATAAATGTGACATTTAGTGGTGTTATTTTATCAGGAAATGTAACTGACTTCTGTTATTTTCTAGTAACTTCTATGTATTTTTAATCACAATAGTTTTCCCTTTGGAGGATTAAGTTAACAAGTAATTTTTCTTAAATATATTCTTAATAGTTAAAAATTACTTTTGATTTCCAATGCAAAAGCATCACGGCAATACAAATTAAATGTACACACATAATTAAATGAATTATACTTTAAAAAACACACTGTACTGTTCTTAGGTTGAAAGTATGTTACTTTGCACCAATCAATGTACTACTTTGCATACTAGAAAAGCTAAAGTAACTTCCTAAGTAATCTGTTTTACAGTTAGTTTTCCTTTTTATATCTTCCCTTAGCAAGTCTGTAATTTGGCTTGGAGTAGAGTCAGGGGATTTCTTTTCCTGTTGGCTTCTTATGACTATGATTGTGCATTTTCTACAAACTACTTAAAAAAAAAAAAAAGCAAAATTGAACCCTTGGTGTACATTGGGAAAACCTATTTCTTAAAGCCCAAAAGAATGGAAGCCATTAAAAATATTGCCACGTCTTGAGCCTAACTCTACAAACCTTTAATATCTGTTTTCCTTTTGAATATCTTGTAAAAATTAAAATGATGGCCAACCACCTCTCTGTGGCCAGAAAATTAATCACTACATTTAAAAAACAAAAAAGAACCCCAAAACCACAAGACTACACAGAGAGATCTCACCTTTTAATTAAGAAGGGCTCATGGCAGGTAAGCAAAGTGAAAACCTCAAAATCTTTCCTACCTGATACCATTGACAGAAGGACATCCATGAAATGCTAGTAGGTTTTTAGCTCACTTGACTGCTACAATTGTTGCTTACTTGCTTAACTGAAATGTGCATTTGGCTTTTTTCAATAGTTTTACTCCCATTGGAGGTGCTTTATGCTTAAAACCCCCATGTTGATTTTTGGTTGTTAATTTCAGCAGCGCCTCATCGACTTTGAATTATTATGTAGAGTTATTACTAGTAATTATTTTTGTTTTAGAATAAACTTCTCTATTCTAAAGGATAGGATTTTTGATACATCTAATATATAAAGGAGAATGTTTGTATATTTGTGCTCTAATATCTTGGACACTATAAGAGCTACCGCAACCAAACTTTGCATGGGATAACCTTTTATCCAGGAGAAGGTTTTAAGGTACTTTTGGACCCGATCGGGCCCGAGCTCAAGCTGTAAAAATCAAAAAGTAACCCGCCGCGCTACGCTGCAGGGACCGTCCCGCCCACCCTAGATCCTGTGCCCACCGACTGCAACCCCCAGCGCCATCCAGGACTCGCCCCCTCCCACCCGCGAGGTTACATAAGCGACCCTCCCCCCCCCCCCCCCGCCCCGGCACACAGTGCCCCAACCCCCACGTGCACAACCACTCGGGCACCCGCCCTGCCTGCACCCCCCCAGCATCTGCAGCCCCGGGCATGAGCTGGGACGCTCCTCCTGCGTGTAACCTCCTGTAGGGGTAAACTGAGGCAGTCCATGGTATCTTGCTGAGAACAGAGAACTCAAATCCTAAATTATTAGGCCAGGCCTGGGAAATACACAGACAGGCAGTTACCATGACCCTGATTCCCCTGGCAACTACATTCCAAAGGGGCCTCACTCTGATAAGGCCTGGCTGGCGCCAGCCAGGCTGTGCGATTTTTCGCACTGTCTCCTGTAATTTCAGAATAATCAGCTTGGATCCCAAGGACTCTGCCAATGCAAGGAAGTAGTCATCTTGCAGTAGACAATCACAGTTTCAACAAAACAAATTCACATCAACATGTCCATTTTGTTCATGTTGGCTCATTTAGCTTGTTAGGAATAACTACCCGTATTAGTGACAACATGTTTAATCAGAGATGGGCAGGGATCCTGTGTAACCTTCATAGTTCATTGGCTTATGTGCACATCTCATTTCTGCCGCTAGACCTATCAAATCACTTCCCCTCCACCCATCTGCTGCCTATATAATCTAATGTATGTTTTGGTTAAGTCAGTGCTCACCAGGTTAACCCCTGATGGGTACTCCATCAGCTGTGTGAACCAATCTGCTTGTTTTCACCTGCACCCAGTGTGTCTGGAATTATTCCCTACACCTCCCCTCCACCTGGGGTCACACCCCTCCCCACCCGCCCCCCCGGGAATGACGCGGACCTATATTTTAATCCCTATAGAAATCAGTGCAACTTTTCTACCATTCAAAAAAAGATAATGGACTACTGTTTTTCTACATTTTGTTCCTCCGGTTTCCCAAGCAACGCCAGGTAACTCCAGCTAGTAGCCTTATAAACTACCTTGATTTACATTAATGCTTAAACAACTGCCAATTGACATTTTGTGATGCCATTTGAAGATATACATTTGGGCCCCTCTGTAAAAACCCAATTCTAAATTAAATATTTCAGAGAACTGAAAAAAAACCCTAAAAATCTTAATTGGGGCCCATCCTGAACATAGGGTGCCCATTAAAACAAACCCAAGTATTGTATTTTTAAGGGACCATTCTGGTTGGATAATTTTAATATTAAAATAATTTTTGTTCTTTATTTTATGTGCTCAGCAAAATAACTACAATATTTTTTAAAAGTGAAACATTTTGGAAGAAATTCTGGTACACTGAATAGTATTTTATTTCCTGAATGATCTGATTGATTACATTGCAAGGACTTACAGAGAGAGATACTTTTCAATTGGAGTTAAGAGAACCAGGATTTGATCCCTAACTTTTTTGATCATAGAACTTTTACGATTTTTCCTAAAAACTGGTTTAATTTGAAAAATATCTGCATACATTTAAGACATTGATAAGCATTTTTCCTTGTACCACATAGCTGGAAATGTGCATGCCTCCCTCTCTGCCTTGGAGCCTGATTCAAATCTCACTAAACTTAATTGAAAAAGCCTCCCATTGAGTTAAATGGAAACTGGATCAGGCCTTTGATCTGTGTGGTTCTGGCCATTTTGCTATTCCTGCTTCTCCTATATTTGGGTTGTTCAGCATTCCCACTCTCATTAGACTGTTGCTTGTTTTGCTACTGCTCCAGTTAGAGCTTATTCTGTCATTTTAGTAACTTATTTTTAGAGCTACTGTTTTCTTCTTTCTCTGCTACATTCAGTGTGTCAACCATTCAAAAGATGGGGATGAAAAACATACCGAAAGTACACATGCAAAATGCATGCTGAAAAGTGTCTTATAAGAATTGTTTGGACTAGATGATTTACCTGGTATTGCTCGGGCCCTTAACTCAAATAATTTTTGTAATTCTTAATTTAAATCATTGCTCTGGGGTGGGGATGTGAGGATCAGTATGTAGCCTGCCTCAGGGACAGAGCACATCCTCAACCCTCTCTCACTGCAGCAGCTGGGGGCCAGGTAAGACGTGCTTTTCCATGGCTGTTGCAGCTGCAATGTATATATACACATCATATATATAGTAGCCCAATGTCTGAGTGTCTGTAACGCTGAAATGCTGGCTGTTCCCTCTGGGCGGCGCTGTTACTGAAATGCTGGCTGTTCCCTCTCGGCGGCCCATGCTGCATAGGGAGTGCGGGGCCCAAACGGCCACTTGTGCTGCTTGCTCCCCTGTGGCGGCCCGGCTGAGTGGCGCAGAAGTCAGCCGAGTGCCACAGTGGGAGGGGAAGGGGGGAGAGGCAGTGACGTACATGGCCAGGGGGCGGGGCCTGGCCGTGTACATCACCACCCCACTCCCCATCCCCTCCTGCCGTGGCGCTCGGCTGACTTCTGCGCCACTCAGCCGGGCCACCACAGGGGAGCCCAAATGGCCGCTTGCTCCCCTGTGGCGGCCCGGCTGAGCGGCGCAGAAGTCAGCCGAGCATCACGGCGGGAGGTGAAGGGGGGTGGGGCGGTGACGTGTGGTGTGACAGCGGCTCCAGGCCCCGTCCTCTGGCCGTGAATGTCACCACCCCACCCCCCTTCGCCTCTGGCCATGGCGCTTGGCTGACTGACTTCTGCGCCGCTCAGCCAGGCCACTGCGTGGGAGCAAGTGGCGCAAGCAACCGTTTGGGCTCCGCGGTCCCCATGCAGCACGGGGAGTGCGGAGCCCAAACGGCCGTTTGGGCTCCGCGGTCCCCCGAGTGAGAGGCAGGAGGGGGAGGAGAAGAGAAAGAGAGAGACAGAGAGAGAGGCAGGAGGCGGAGGAGAGCTGAGAGAGAGAGGGGGGGAGGCAGTATGAAGGGCGAGAGAGAGAGAGAGAGACATGGAGCGAGAGACCGGATGCTCAGGAGAAAAGACGGACGTGGAGGAGAGACCTGAAAATCCCGTCTTATGACAGGCTAATTGGCTAGTAGTTAGATAAACAGACAAACTCTCTCAGATATATAATAGATAGCTGTCCCTTTCTCCACCCCTGCCTCCTGCAAAAATCTAGCCTGTTGATATAGCTGTCCCAGTACCAGTATCTCTAGCCCCTTGCTGTTCCCCTGTGGCATTTCAAAAGGGCAGTGCTGCATGGAGCTGACCTCGGGCACCATGTGGCACTGCCACTTTGAAATGCCGAGGTCAGCTCCATGTGGCGCTGCCCCTTTGAAACGCTGCCACGGCGTTTCAAAGCGGCAGCTCCGTGCAGAGCCCGGGGTCAGCTGGGACTCCCCATCTGATCCCGGGCTCCGCACAGCATTTCTGTGGAACCCAGGATCAGCTGGGGAGTCTGCATCTGACTCCGGGCTCCACATGGCATTTCAAAGTGGCAGTGCATCATGGAGCCCAGGGTCAGTGGCGGACTCTGAGTCCCCCACTGGTCCCAGGCTCCATGTTGGAGCTTCCGCTTTGAAATGCCCAAGAGCCCCCTGCTGGGGACTCTTGTACATTTCAAAGCTGACACCTGCATGCAGCCTGGAGTCAGCGGGACTTCCCGCTGGCCCCGGGTTGCACACAGAGTTCCGCATTCCTCCTTTAAATGTACGAGACCCCCATCGGGGGCTCTTGTGCATTTCAAAGGAGGAATGTGAAAGTGCCTATGGAGTAGTCGATGGAAATTCCATTGATTACTCAACTAGTAAATTAATTGTTAGTTAACATCCCTACATTATGCTTTATAAATGTCTCTGCTAGCAAGCCCTCACTTGAGAAACAATCACATTCCAGACACATCCCAATGTCCTGGAACAACCAACCAATCTCTTACTTTGCTTTAAATTATGATAAGAGGAAGCTACATACCAAGTTTGGTGGTCCTGGCGTTACCGTTTAGGAGGAGTTCTTGAACAGACAGACAAATTGTTTCAAATATATAGTAGATTAGAAGAGTTGGCACTACCATGGCATATAGTTGCTATCCTCCCCCCATCCCCACCACCATACATACACTTTAGTTGAGTTATAAGACACTGAGCAGTTAACAGGACTCATAGGCTTTGTCTACACAAACCTTTTTGAGTGGATTCACAATGGAGATTTAGGTTGAACTTGTAGTACTTTTTAGTGTAGTGCCTAGAGGAAATCACAACCCCAGTTCGATGCAGAGGCTTGCCGTGCAATGCACGTGGTGCATTGAGATGACTGACAGAGAGCTTCATGGACAGTTGATAGAGCAGCCTACTAGGAGGTGGGAGCCATGGGTTCAGTTTCTCATTCTGCCTGATGTGGAGCAGGGATTTGCACCCAGGTCTCTCACCTCTCAACAAGCAACCAAGGTGACAGGTGACAAATCCTTCAATTTGTTCAGCGTGAGCACACCCCAAAGAACATTGTTCACATGAGAGGAATTCCACTAGACACAGAAATCTAGCCTGCGGGAACAAGCTGCAGGGTTAGAGCTTTAGTCTACAAGAAGAAAGAGACAAAAAATAGGCTTTTGATTTTCTGATTCATTCCATCTGTATTAATTTGAATATTTGGCTGAGTTTTGTAAAATAATCTGGTTTTATGCTTTCTCCACTTCTTTCAGTGAATTGTCGTTTAGTCCAGTTATTCCCAAAGTTATTCCAGTTAAACAAACCTGATTTAAAATTAAGCTAGCTATGTAAATATACCTAAACTAGTTTAAAGATTTATAGACTGATGTACTTTAACTTGCACTGTTTAACTAGGTCAATTTAGTTAAACCACTGCCACTTTTCATGTATAGACAAAGGCCTAAAAACCTTGTACCAAGTTTACACTAAAGATTCATTTTATCCTTGTATTTTGTAGTGTGGATCTTGTTTTTATTTTTTCATATTTTAGTTTCTTATATATACATATAACCTTCACTTTTTTTTCTGATAATTTGCAGTTAGGTGCTATGTGCTTTTAGGTAGTTTATTGGAACAGATTTTTTTACAATATTAAAATATGTTATTCATTTATATATAGACTTTTCTATGGTGTTCATCATCATGTCATCTCAACATCTCAAACACTCAGGCAGTACAATATATTCATATTCCTACTACTGGGAGATCGAGTTGAAAACAAAAATATGCATATGGTAGATAAGATCAATGTATTTTGAGATGTATGGCATAATACATGTGCCACTGAAGTGGAAAATTATACATTTTTGTAAAGGTTAATGACAAATGTACTATAAAGGTGGAATAATAGATATCAGCACTGGGAAATGTTCCTTTGGATTGCTGTATTTAGGTGTTGCAATCTGGCATATTTACTTGTGCATTGTAACTTGCGGTCCAGGAATAATTTTGAGTTAACATTAATTGAACTACATATTAACATGAAATTCTGCATCAATGTACCAGTGGAGGATAGGTGCCACACTCTGTAGTCTGCAATATTTTGATACAAATCTGTTGGGAGTTAATGATAGTTTTTTATAGCACAGGACAATAACCCATAACTTGAAGTCTACTTCCTTTTTGCTGCATCTGTAATCAAAAACCTTTACACTCTTTCTAGGAGGGCTTATTTCCATAATTGTTACTGTAGTTTATATATGGAAAATGTAAACAAAAACCAAACGTTTTAATGTCCTATAACTTGCATTCCAACTAAAACAGAATAGTTTTCAAGGTCAACTGGATGATGGTAGTCACCAATCTGTGAAATTATCAGTCTGGGTGACCAATTTAATTTACACTTTAATCCTGGCCTTGATTTTTAAATCCACCTCCTTCCATGTTACTGGCAAGTGCATCCTCTTTTTTATTTCTGTTCTTAAAGCGACTGTATCACTAAACAATTAAATTTTTAAAAGCCAAATGTTCAGAAGGTCAAGAAATCTTGTAGATAATTATGGCATAAACTACACAATGAGGATTGTTTAAAAAATGAGTGTGAAATTTGTTGCATTTCAATTTCATTTAATGTCTCCTTGCATTATGATCAATAGGAATGCCTGTTTTACCTTCTTTCTGCCATTCATCATTGCTTACATCCCTGTTGTGTCCCTCCTTATTCATCTCCCTTCTAAACTATTCTAATCTTTTCAATTTCTCTTTAGAGGAAAATCTGTGTGTGCCTATAATAATTTTTATTGGCCCTTATCCCATCCCTCTCTCTGGTTTTTCTATTTCTACTGTAACTTTTCAGATATAGGGTGACCAGAACTAACAGTTAGTTCCATTGATTTATAGGCTGGCATTATAATATTTTCAATATTTTCTCTCCCCTTCTTTATAATTCGTTTTCTCTTTTGGCTGCCCAGGATATTGAACAGAGGTTTTCACTGAGCTGTCCACAATGATGCATGTGTCTTTTTCTGCAGTGGTTATCATTAATATAGAGCCCTGCAATGTGTATGAGTGATTCATATTATTTCTCCAAATGTGATTACCTTGCACTTGTCAACAGTGCCATCGTATTGGCTGTTCAACTGACAAAGGTTATTTGAAAGTTCCTCATAATCTCGAGTTTTCAGTTTCCTAAATAATTTAATTATCTACAAATGTTTGCAACATATTGTTCTCTGTTTTCCAGAAAATTGACCCCTTATTCCCATTCTGTTTGTCTCTCTGTCACTTTCTGATCCACAAGAGTACTTTCTCACACTATGACTAGTTTTCTAACAGCCTTTTGTGAGGGACTTTATCAAAGGCCAAATAAATTATATTATCCAGAACAGTTTGCACTGGTATATCTTAGGGAGGATCTGACATTTTAATTACAATTAAAGTAGTATTTGTGGATACATGCAGATACTGTATAATCAGGAATGAACACTATAATCAGTGTTCCCTGTAAGCTGAGCACTTGAGTGGTTACCCAGGAGAGGTTCAGTGCTGCCCAGCTCATTATCAGAGCACCCACAGCCAGCAGCATATGTTTCTACTGGTGTTGTACATGCCTCTGTGCACGTAACAAAGTTTATTCTGCAAATTCTGGGGAAAAATGAGAGGGAACATTGACTATAATCCCCCAAAAGAAACTGAATGCAATCTAAACTATTGAGGACTTGAATTAAAAGGATGAAGAGATTGGAAACAAAATGCGAGGCTATGTCTACACTGTAGGCTTCTTGCGCAAGAACAGTTTTGCGCAAGAGTTCTTGTGCAAAAGGTCTTCCACAAGAGCGCGTCCACACTGCCATGTGCTTTTGCGCAAGAGATGTCCTTTTGCGCAAGAGCGTCCATGGCAGTGTGGACGCTCTCCTGTGCAAGAAAGCTCTGATGGCCATTTTAGCCATAGGGGTTTCTTGCGCAAGAAATTCATGTTGCCTGTCTACACTGCCTTCTTGTGGAAGAGCTCTTGCGCAAGAGGGCTTATTCCTCATGGGGAGAGGAATAACTCTTCCGGAAGAAGCCCTGTTTTCCAACGCTGTACTGTAAAGTTACTTGCGCAAGAACGTACGTGCAGTGTAGATGCTTTGCAAGTTTTTGCGCAAGAGCAGCCATTCTTGCGCAAAAAGCCTGCAGCGTAGACGTAGCCCTAGTGTCTCTAAGGACTTCAAATTCAAATCAAATTTTTTAAAATCCCAAATGCCAAGGGAGTAAAAACGAATTAAAAATAAATTCACTCCAGAAAACTCGCACTTTCTCTGGCTCCTTCATGTTTTAAAAACTTCTTTTAAAACCATTTGAAAAACAGTTTGATTTGTTTCATAAAAGAAGCAGAATAAAAAGTGGAGTAAAATACTGTACTCATGGAGGATCAAATTGTGGTATGATAGCACAAGGCTGTAAAATGGCACAAATTAATCTCTGTCCTTGAGTTAGCTACTCAAATCTAATAGAAGGCTCCACAAAGCCACCGGGCAGGTGAGTGGGACAAACACTCAGTGACATAACCATGCAGCGCATTGGGAAGTGTATGGTACATGGGATAGAAATTTGCCACCCTCCTTGAAACAGCAGGGGAACTGGGAGGTTAGATGATGCTGTAATCCAAATTTCAGTCTCCATCTTGGCGTGTTCCTGGAGCTGCAATTTACACATAATACACTATTCCATGTGCTGCCTCTCACTCACAGTGGATTGCATAGGCATGGGTGAGCCTTGGGATTTTTTCACCCCTTTCCATACCCTATACAACAGGTATTTCTCCTGGTTATTTTTACATTCTTTCATAAAATATTCCCTGAGCTAATCTGTTCCCAGATAGTTTTAAACTTGGTTGTTCTTCACTACACCAAACAGGAGAAGCCTGTATAATTTAAGCAGCCTGGAATCTGGGGGTACATCTAAACAACAGTGTTATTTTGGAGTAACTTCCATAATTCTGACATAACAAAATGCACATCTACACTACAAGCCTTTATTTTGAAATAATATCGAGCTGGAGGACTTCTTACTCCAACTCGTGGTAACTCTCAGTTTACGAGGTATAAGGAAAGTCAAAGGAAGAGTATTATTCTTCCTTCAACTGCCTGCTGTGTAGACAGCACCAAAAGCCAAATTAAGCTATTTTGACTTAAGCTACACAATTGACATAGCTGAAGTTGCATAGCTTAATTCGACTTTAGCCCCTGTGTGGAAGTACCCTGAGAGAGATTGTCTGTGTTTAATTCAGGAACTTATATCCATAACCCCAAAAGAGAAGTACTGGGCCAAAGGAATAAATCCTACTTTCATTAGGATATGTTGGCAGATTTCCCAATTGTCAGTGATTTTCTGCAGACAAGCAGGATAGTGGAAATTAATCTGAATCTTCCTTTGCCTGCATCTTGTTCTGTGGGGCTGGCTCTGGAGTATTTTTCCAGATACGCCCTATTCATGGGGCTACATGATTTTAGTCTCACTTATACAAGTGAAACTCCACTGACTACAATGAGTCTACTTCCTGATTCTCACAAGGCTAAGGGAGCAGAAAATCTCACACAGATCACAGGCAGGCACTGCTATACTATTATTCAGTCCTACCTATGGTTAGTGTCAGATCAACATTTACAAACCTACTTGTGGAGAAAAGTAACATTGATTTTTCTGGTGATTTAAGATGCCTTGATCCACTTGTCGAACACAGACTAGACTGAGACTGATGTTTAGCCCGCTATCAACCTAAGTTTACTGGCATTAAGTGGTTTAATTCCAAAAGAAATCAGTAGGAGTTTTACCAGGTTGTAGCATATTGTGTGATGCACATCCGTGAAATGATGGACATGTCACTTACAGGCTCATCAGCTGTGCCATGACAATCAGTGTGTGCCATGACACTGCTAAACTGTCAAGTATTTTCAGCAGAAAAAATATGCTGAAAGGGAAAACGATAAATCTTGAAAAGCTGTTGCTGAAGGATCTAAATATGGTATTGAACAGAGACTCTGCCTACGTGTAAATCAGAGCACAATTTGTCATCTGGGCTTTTTCTCAAGCTGATTAAAAAGTATCATCCTTTCATTCTCTATGTAGTGTATACTGCAGCCATGGATTTCCTATGTGGAAAGACAAATTTATGGGTAAGAATAAAATTGTCTGATATGGTATTTGGTTCCTCCTCAGCCAACTTTGTTGTGTACAGGCACAAAACTCCTGCTTCCATATATTTTGGGATTGTTCCATACTGAGAACAGTGGCAGTGAACACTACAACAGCAAAGGAGATTGGCTTCCTTTCCAGTAACATGTCTGTCCTTTTGCCTTTATGGGAAGGGGGAGAGAGAGAATGAGAAAAGCTCAATGAGGAATCTTGCATTACTAGTTGGAAGTGATCATCACCACCCAACTGGGGAAACAAATTATTAAATTGTATTTCCCCATGTAATGGACAGGGAGACCAACATTCATGAAATTCACTTACTGACGAGAAATAGTTTGAAAAGGATGTGATGAACTGGGAGAGAGAGAGAGAGAGAGAGATGCAGATGCTTCCCTTACTCTGGAGCAAAAGGAGTTTGTTAAAAGAACCAACCAGGGAAATCATAATAATGACAGATAAGTCCTTGAGGCAACAATGGGGAAGCTCTTTTTTAGGAACACACCCCATATGTCTTTAGCCAAGCTAAGAACTGTGTGCTTCTCTCAAGGCTAAATCCCAGCTGAAAAGGATACTAAAAATTAGAGGACATCAAGGCCTTGAAAAAGGTGGGAGTTGAGTAAATGAACAGAGATTGCCCAGAGAGCACTAGCAAGAACTGACAGGCTAGCAAGGGAGCTCAGAGAGAAAGGAAGTACGCTGTGAGCAGGATAGCTTAGTTTCTTAGCGAGAGAAGAGGGTTAGCTGGGCTGAGGGGCCCTAACACTGTACTCATTCCTTGCCGGCTTTTGTAATACAGAGTCATGCTTGTTAAATTTTGGGGTGTTTTTACCCTGTAAACTTTTGGGGGAATGAGTAAATAGTGCTTTGTTCTGAAGACACTGTTTTGAGTTGCTTTAATCATCTGCTATCACAGGTCCCTGAAGTAAAAAGGCCAAACACAGTTAAGCTTGTTGCATTAACACAGCTGGGAAATTCCTGGAAACCCAATCCCAAAGCAAGGTTGCCAATTGTGTAATAATACCTTGGCTCTGCTCCTGCCCACCCCTTTCCTTGGACCCTGCCTCTTCCTGAGACCTCATCCACTCACTCTATTCCCCCTCTCTTCGTCACTGCTCTCCCCAACTTTTGCCCACATGCTCATTTTCCTTGCAAGACCTCAACAGCCATATTTATTGTTTGATCCAATGTAGTATGCTAAGCTCAGGTGGTATTTGTTACAAAACACTGGAGCTGGCAGCAAAAAAGTCAAATAGGATAAGTTAAAAAATGAAATTACACAAAGATTTTCATGATTCTTTCCTTCCCCTCTTCCCATTTTTCGTAACCAGCTCCATGTTTTTTATTCACTAAAGTTATTGTAATTTTATGTGTGGAATTAGAATGAAACATTGTCACAGCAGCAATGGGTCCATTGAAGGCCCACTCGTGAAGCCCAAATATGAATCCATAGAGCACAACCACAGAAATGCACCTGTCCAGATACCTATATAATTTCATCTGTATAAATTCCCATACCTACGTGCAGATACACACATGCATTCATGTGTACACATCTACCATGCATTAACATCCATACTTCCATGTTATTTATTATTACAATTGGTATTTAATGCCAAGAGATCCCAACTAAGATCAGGGCTTCAGGGTGGTTGGTGCTAGACATACACACACAAAAAAAAAAACCCTCTGCAACAAAGAATTTATAATGTAGCTAGACAAAGGTGGTGAGAAATATATGATAAATGTGCTCATTTGCAATTACTGGTCAATAACAGTCACTTTTTAAGAAATAATGCATTTCTTTTGAAGTTCCCTTCTCTTTTAAAAAAATCAGAGACTGAAGTGCTATTTTAGTCTGTATCTGTAAAAACAAGGAGTCCTGTGGCACCTTACAGACTAACAAATTTATTAGGGCATAAGCTTCCATTGGTTAAAAGCTTTTGTCGGTTACACCTATTTTATGTCATCTATTACGTGTGTGTGTGTGTGTGTGCGTGTGTGCGCGCGCGCGCGCACAAGCTAGCGAAAGTAATGAAAGTCACAGTTAGGCTGCAAATTTCAGTCTCACAGATAAACACACATGCGGCAATACAAATATCTCCCTACACAAAAGACACACAGTCTTTTACACATATACAAAGCATGTATGGACACGCTTGCCTGCACAGAGACATTTTTCATGTACCCTTCCAGGGGCTGCATAAATCACCGACTGGAGGGGAAAAGATGGGAGGAGGAGGGAGAGAAAAAGGCTAAGGATGCAATGTAGTGAGAAGGAGAGAGGAGGGAGTATGCAGCAAATGGGGATGCTGAAGGCTACAAGTGCATGAGGATGTGGGGAGTATAGGGACATAATGGGAAAGCAGCTGTGTATGGAAGTGAATGGGGTCCAAGGGTGTGGGAGGTGAGGGACATGGGGATGGTAGCTCTGGGAGGTGGAGAGGATAGGTGGGAGAATGCTGTAAAGGATACAGGGTTGGAATGGGTAGCTGGGGAGGGGGTAGAATGGGATGGGAATGAATGCAGATGGGGCAGGATGGGATGGGAGAGGGATGCAGTGAGGGGTATGGGGTGGGAAATGAGATGGGGAGGGATGGAATGATGAGGGGATGGGAGAGTTTGGATGGGGAGGAAAGCAGTGAGGAGTAGGGAGCAGGAGCTGGGACAGGAAGGGATGCTGTGTTTGGGATGGGGGTGGGAAGTGGGAGATGGAGGGATGCAATATTTGGGATGGAGTGTAGAGGTTGGAAGTTGGGACTTGGATGGATGCAAATGACAGGGATGTCATGTGGGTGGGGGCTGGGAGGTGGAACAGGGAAGGATGCAGTGAGGGAATGAGTATGGAAGGTGGGACGGGGGCGATGCAATGACAGGCGGATGGAATATGGGTGTTTGCTAGCTTGGGGATACCCATGTGTGGACAATCTCTGCACATGCACCTACTCCACTCCACTGGGAGATCCTGGGGGAAATGAAAAATTGGCCTTTATGGCTTCCTCCCTAATATTTCAGCTCCTCACATTCTCATACTTTAGTTATTCTGGGTAAACTTCTCCTGGGTGTAGAGTGTCTACATCTTCTGCTCATGTTATGCCTCTTGTATGTGATACTTTGTTCTTTTGTGGTTACACAAGATGATGTTTTGTTCATCTTGTACCATTTTGGTGGTAGTTATTTTTTTAAAATGTGTAGGCATTTTCAGATTTATATAATGCTGAAGTTTAGGCATAAATTGTCTTTTTGCTGAACCTAGTTAAAAATTATATTACATTCATTAATTAAACTAAAACTCAGTGAAAGAATAAAAACTTGCTCTGGGAGACTTAGTATTTGGAAATGTACTTTTTGGCCAAGTTATAAACATTGGAAAAACAAGCTCTGAAATTGAAGTGGTGGCACAATTTTTAATTTTATCTGTACAAATAGTAATACAGTGGACTTTTAGTAACTAACACCCTTCAAAGGAGTTAATCTCTTATAAAATATTTATGGGATTTATTGACAAGGCAATAATGTAGTTAGAATGATAAAATTAAGGGTTTTTTTTGGTGGGGGATCAAGTTTCAAAAATATTTAGGAATTTATAGACTGCTGTATAGATTTTTAAACTTACAAGGTGAATAATTAGATACATATGTGTTAAAATGAACTTTTAAAAGAAGGAATGCTTTTTAGTGCATTAAGATTATATGTTTGGCATGATTTTACTATATATGACTGAAATTCAGTAGTTAAAATATGTCTTCTAGTTAATATTAAAATCTGATGAGAGTAATACATAGCAGAGTTTCATGGATACTAAAGATCTTGAACCATTTTAATTATAATTAAAGCAGAATAGTACAAATGTTGTGTGAAGACAAACCACTGCTGTATCCTGAATGCAGCTACTAGTCACATTTGTACTTAGACACGGATCCTGTTTCCTCTGAATGGAAACAAATGTGGGCTCTTAGGGTACATCTACACAGCAAGGCTAAAGTCGAATTAAGATATGTAACTTCAGCTACGTCAATTGCGTAGCTGAAGTTGAAATGGCTTAATTTGTTTTTTGGTGCTGTCTACACAGCAGGAAGTAGAAGGAAGAACACTCTTCCCTGACTCCTTGTGAAATTAGGGTTACCATGAGTTGGAGTAAGAAGTCCTCCAACCTGACATTATTTCAGAATAAAGGCTTGTAGTGTAGATGTGCAGTTTGTTATTTAGGAATAATATTAGTTATTTCGAAAACGCTGCTGTGCTGAATGTACCCTTATTGAGCAGTATCTAGTCCCTTCCTGTTTCTGAAAGATGCAATGAGAGCATCCACCTTTAAATATTAGACAACCAAAGATCTTTAACAATAGCACTTATTGAACACTAACTATATGACAAGCTCACTCTAGAAATCGCACTTTGGAATTGTATTGAAATGTTGAAGTAAACAGTCATTAGGCCAATTTACTTGATGAGAGGGATATAGCTGCAATATTGGAAGGCTAAGAAACATAATTAATTCAAGTTCAGTTTTGAAAACATCAAGCTACTCTGTTCTGTCTGTCTCTGAATTTCTGCTTTGCTTAGGACAGCTGAGCATTTAAGGTCTGTGTTAAAATACAGGTGGTAGAGAATTTGGTTTTCTTTGTTCTCCTTTTTCACATGCTTTATGCATCATTTTGGCGAGCATAGGAGGGTTAGGATAAGATCCTCCAACAAGCTAGTCTTAAGAATTCTCTACACTCAATTAACTAAAATAAGTGATACCAGTATCTTTTATGTTCATATTATTGTGTCCCCATCAGGGGACTGCGCAAACACGGTGTATAGACAAACCCTTAGATTAATTGAGAATTAATCATTCCTAGACATATACAAATGCAAGTCAAAGGCTTGGCAGGATTGTCTTGGAATCTCAAGGTCTGTAGCTTTCCTTCTCACATACTTAAGAACCATTAGGTATAAAGCTGATAGCTCACAGCTGATCAGGCCCTGGCTACTTAAGGACTATACATAACCCACCTCCTTGGAATAAGATATGGTACAATTAAGGCTAATTAAGATAGCAGCTCCTCTGAGCCATATAGAAATCTTCCCCATACAATCTACAGTTCAGTTTTATTTCTGGCCTAATCTCCAGGACCTTACTCATTTTGCTCTTCCTGGATGTGCTAGGTACTGTACATTTAGCAAAAAGAATTGCCAGGTATATCAGGATGTTCCATTAACAATAATGGAATGAAATATTACAGGTACTAAAGTGAAGGGAACAAGTCTCTTAAAAGCAGCAAGGTAGGGCATTTGCATTCTGTGATGGCAAATCATTACATGTTAAGTTACAAGGATATCTATAAGACTGATTTCATTCACAGTATTTATAGTCCATGGTACACAGTCTGAGTTAGTTCCTGTATACTTTCTGCAACCAAATATCCCACTGATGGCCAAATAATAATGATCAATACTTTCCACTTTTTCCAAAGATCTCAAAGGACTTTAACTTCTCTATATAATGAATATAAAAACACTTAGCACTTTGATAAATGATTTGTTCATGATCAAGGAAAGTGCGTGTAGAGCCAGCAATAGATTCTAAACCTCCTGACACCAGGTCTTCTGTTTTAACCATGCTTCCAGTGGAAGTTTGGGATGTGCAAGGAATGTAGGATTAGTCCCATTATGTGTAATCTGTTTAAATTCACTCCCTAATACTGACACAACCAATTTCTATGCTGGGCTAAACCCAACACATTTTTACACTGGTTTATATCGCAGCTTTCCTGCTTGCTTGCTTTCTTGTTACAAAGCAATGAAATGTGGGCTATGAGCATGTGGCTCCTTGTTTCCTTCTAGTGGGTGGTCCAACCAAGAACTCTGTGTGTCTGCTTTCAGCTAATGGATTTAGTCTTTCAGCTCAAGCAGTGAGTTAGTTCTCTAGGTCTGGGATTAGACCTTGGTGAGGGGTCATTATAATGATGCAGGAACTTCTATTACATTGAAACATGAGTCAAAACAAAGATGTTATTACATTATGTCACCAAAGAAAAATGTATTACACTGAATCACTAGTACTGCTCACAGTTCCAATTCCTAACCTCTTCTATGAACTCAATACAGACAATATTGGTGGAAATGCACTGATAGTTGTGGTTTGTCATCTTAATTGTAAACAGGAAAATGCTTTGTTCTTATCATCTGGTCCCATAACATTAGATACACAATATGGGTGTGGCAATATCTTTTACTGAACCAACTTCTGTTGGTGAAAGAGACTGCACAGAACTCTTCTTCGATAGCAGAAGAGTCTGTTTCAACATTCAAAGAATTAGCTAACACAAATATTATGCCATCTGCCCAACCTAATTAAATATTACAGAAGAAGATTTTCAGAAGGTCATTCTTGGATTTTTTGCAATTTTAGTAACGTGCTGTCTCTGCCTAGTAGTTCTCCAGTACGCCCGTCTAGAAATCACCTTGTTCCTCAGTCTCTGCCTAATGATATAAAAAGTAGTCTTTCCATTTATTACTGGAACCATTTTTCCTTTACACTATGGAATTCAAATGCTTTCAATGTTTGCACTAAAAACTTGAAGGAGGTGGGGAAGCTGATTTCTCAGGAAAATGGACAGCTCTGAATAAGTATTTGTATAGTCTCATTCTCTAAGAAAGATTGAGAGTGACTTCTGTTCTATTGAAAAGGAAAGGCTTATTGTACCTTCCCTTCTGGTTAGTAGTATGGCATAAATTTCTGCTCTGACTATGTTTCTGGATTTTTTTCATATTATTCAGTCTTTTAATGGAACAATATTCAGGCACAAAAGCATAAAATTTAGCAACTCATAGGCAGAATATTAAGATTAAAATTGGCAGCAGAAACAGACACACGTGGCAAACAAGCACTTGTAAATATTTTGTTTTGTAAAAGCGATGAATTTGTTTGGAACAGATTTTTCAATTTATTTAAATTTGTTTTTCATGAACATTCTTGCAAACAGACAAATACTTGCTCACATGGAAGTTCACAAAGTGTCCTAGTGAATATATACTTGTGTTGGAAGAGGCCATGTCATCATCTTAGCAACTCTTTGTGGTGTTACTTCTTTTTATTTATATAATTTGCAGATGCATCTTGATGGTTTGCTAAGGTCCCTATTGTAATAATACCTCTCTTGGCCCAATCTAAATCCAATTATGAGTATCCATATAACCAATCAAAAAATATAAACAACATCTTGGGAATTAGTGGCCCATCACACAGAACAAACAGTATATTGATATAGTAGTATGTTGAGTAGTTTGCAAGTAATCCAAAGACTAAACATATTAATATAAACCATTTGTCAAATTTTTTTGAATAATGAATACACTAATAAAACTTGAAATCTATAGATAATTTACACACAGAAAATGACATTTAGTTTCATCAAATTAATTCTTTAACTTGAATAGTTAATCCAGCTCTAGTTAGCGAACACAAAAGGATTACAGAGGGATATCTTGAGCTATTAAAGAGCCAAATGGGACATTTAAACCTATTTTTAAAGCACAAGGACTTTGTAGGGTTGAGGAACAAAAAGAATAAATTAGAGCAGTAAAAAGAAACAGCAAATTAAAGAAAATCTCAAAGAACAAGTGACCCATCAAATATTAAGGTGATAAGAAAAAAAGCTGAAATAAATAATAACTTGCTTAACAAAATAAGGATAGATTTCTTAGGAAACAGCATAATACGTAAACAGTTAGTTTGCCTATTTTTACACAGAAGACAAAATGTTTTTCCACTAAATCAGGGTTTGTTTCCCCAAAGTCTACAAAAGGAAAGATAAAAATTTTATAGACATATAATATAACTAATTACAAAAAGTTATATTCACTTAAAGGATCCAAAACACTAGTTTCAGCTGACAGACAACTATGAGTGTTAAATGACATAAGTAACACTGATTAACTTTCAACAGATTTAAAACAAAATTACTAGATTCAGAAGAAATGTTAACTGATTAACTTGATTATTTAAAAAAAGACGAGAAAAAATAGAAAATTACCTAGCCGTATATTTAGCATTGCTTTGGGGGAAATCTTGGAAACTATTTTGAAGAGAGGTGGTGAGAAAACACCTGGAAAAGCTCAGTTTGATTAAGAACAGCCAGCATGGATTCAGGGATGGGAGATCATATGTAATTAATCAGATGAAGTTCTTTCACCATATTGCTTTCATAAGAGAAAGTCTATGGATACTTAGGGTTTTTTTATAGCACTCTGAATCAGACATTAATCACTAAGATAGATTCATAGATTAAGGTGATGCTGGTCAGAAAATTTTAATCAATCTCTTGTTTGCAGTAAAAATAGGCAAAAACTCTGAGAGAGACGATAGAGTTTTTTTCTGGTTCTAACAGAGGAGCAAAATAGGGTGCCAGATTAAAAACAAAACAACCCCCCCCCCCACACACACAACTGCTCTCTCTGTGTGTGTAATATATATGCACACATGCACAGTAACCCTACATAGAAGAAAGCTTTTCAAATTGCAAACTGTAAAGAACATGAAGAATCAAGGATGTGGATGAAAGTACTGAAACAACATCTCAAACTAGGATTATACTAAAATTGTAGAAACATAGCAAATAAGGAAGTACAATGCAACGAGATGTGGAGCATGCTTTGTGTTGCTTAAGTAATTATGACAGCATATGGCAAATATTCTTGAACACAAACAAATATATTATCAGCTTCAGAGGGGTAGCTGAATTAGTCTGTAACAGGAAAAACGTAAACAGCAAATAGTCTAGTAGCACTTTAAAGAGTAACAAAACATGTAGATGGTATCATGAGCTTTCGTGGGCAAAACCCACTTCTTCAGATGACCGGAGTATCAATGAATCTTCTTGGAGCAAAGAACCAATGGAACAATCATCCACTGCATTGATCAGGAAAGTGAGGTAGAGACTGGTTTGGAAAAATCATCATCTCAGTACACAACACTACAAAAAGGGTAAACAACATGATAGCTAACAGTGGGAAAGGGATAAAATGTGACACCAAAAGTTCTGTGCAAAGCATTTCTTCATACCCATGTGGAATGTTACATGCAAAACAGATCACTGTACTAGAGAAAGAACACTATTTTTGAATGGCTGCAAAGAAAATGTCCAGTATCAATTACAAAATCAAGAATATGAGATTCTGGAATCTAGGCAAATTCTCACTGGGAAAGAGGAGACTTCAAGGTGAGCTCTTACAAGCTTTTATGGTTAAGGGAGATTGATAGTTAACAGCAACATTGCTTCTGTCTGTACTTTCCATTTACTTCTCATTTTCTCCATTTTCAATTATCCTTGAGTTTTTTAACTCTACCTTAGCTGTAGTATTTTTCAGACATAAAAAACATATTAAATAAGTTACTAGACAAGGCAGCTAATGAAAATGTAAATGAGTACTGGAAACACCAATGTTTGTATGTGCAGGTGAAATATGGTGAAAACAAATCAGTAAGGTTGCATTCCAGCAGCTTGAAAATTAAGGCACATTAGCCAGGAAGACGTTTTCTTGGCCCCACAGATGTCTTATCAGGCAGTTCTGTGAAGAGGACCTGGAGAAGATGCTTTTCCTTGGATCAGCTTATTCCAGGTTGATAAATGAGGATACTAATCTGAAATTGTTGAGGGCCACTTTACTCTTGTCATTTATAAATATAGTTTATTCCCAATGTAAGGCCTCTGCATACTGCCAGAGTGCAGTAAAGTGGGAATTGGGCCCTTAAGATTCGTTCCTTGTCTCAGGGAAATAAAAAGCAACTTGAATCCACTTGGATAAATCTATCTGCAATTGTGTCTGTCCCAGGGTGAGTTAGATCTGTCAGCAGTAAAACCCAAAGCTCTGGTCTGTGCCAGAATCAAATGACCAGAAATCCTGTAACAGCAACCTAAACCTAGTACCTCCTGTAAGTGGGATTGAACGCACCCATTCTTTGAATGGGACTGGCAGAGCACCTTGGCCAGACTGTGTGGGGACAGGAGTTCAGGAAGGTATTTGTGAACTAAGGTTAGTGGAAGACCAATGAGAAACACAGGGATACTACTACCTAGCTTTTAGCATCAGTAAAGCAGCACATTTCTTCAGTGGACTTCAAAGTGCTTTACAAAAGAGGTCAGTATCCTTATTTTACAGCTGGAGAAACTGAATCCTGGAGAAGTGAAATGAGCAGCAGGCAATTGGCATAGTCAGGAAAAATAATGTAGGCCTCTTCATTTCCCACTCCTGTGCTCTCTTGACACAGCTACACTGCTATGAAGAGAACTCAAGAACAGGATACTCCAGTGACTCCACTCAGAGATCGCTCAGACTGCAGCTGGGAGCTAAGACAACTGATATCTGAAGCCCTGAAATCAAGGGTAGCTGTGAAACTCTGGGGCAAAGACTAAATGAAGGTGAAGTCCTGAGATGGTAACTCGAAAGTAATAAAATGACCCGGGCAGCCCTGGTGTAAGGATGAAATCCATTTATGTTCTGTTCCAATAAACAGCCCCAATGAAGGGTACCTTAACTACAATAGCATGAGGTATGTGTACATGGTGCCAACAGAGAGAAAACTGAGGTGTGAACACCCAGACACAAGGTCAGGGATAGCCAATAGTAGCAGCGTGCTTTAGTCAGAATTTCCAGTGATTTTTTTTTCAGCTAAAGATATGACCCCAAAATAAAGACCATAGATATATACTTCCAGGTTTAGAAGGACAAGACGGATTATAAAAACAATGAGCAGTCCTGTGGAACTGTAGAGACTAACAAATATATTAGGTCATGAGCTATGTTTGAGCTCCTAAAAATGGCTTTGAACCAGGCAATTACCAGAGGTGATGGTAGCTGCAGCACAACTAGTTCAGACAGGCTGCTGCTGTTCTTGGACAGTTTAATGATTTTTTTTTAAATCCTTGGGTTAGTCAGTTATATTTTTGTTTCCTGAGGTGATCAGCAAGACCTTTTGGAGAAAGTTATCTCAGTAAGACATTGGACCTAAGGGTTTATAGGAAGGTGAGTTATAAGGTAATAGGATTTAAAGGGAAAGCTTTATAAGGAAGATCTAAATTGTGGATTAAGTGATTAAATTAGTATCTATAATGGGAACAGCTCTTTTTAAGACAGATCCAAGAAATGGTTCTGAGTTTTTATTTCACTTGTATATTGCATATGAGATATTCAGAACCATACACATTTATCTATCCATGACATCTCTCTATAGTAGGCTAATGGTTACTGTCCACTGAAGTGTCATTTTATGAAAGGCAATTGATGATTCTACAAAACACAGATATATTTGTGCTGAAAAATGTCACAACATTCCAGACCAGGTACTCACAGAATAACTTACGAACTACTCCCTCTCCCATTCATGGTTATTCTGAACCATCTGTCATCAATTGCTGACATGGAAAAGTAATGTTGAGAAAATCTTCTATATGATCTATTCAAACTCCTTTTAACATGATTTAGCATATGGAAATGAACAGAAAGTCAGCTCTTCCTTAGACCGTAGAAGATCTTGAATCAGTTTGGAAGCTGATGTTCTAAATTTTAGCAAATCTTTGACACTAAAAGAGCTATTAGTGAAATGAATGACTTCAATTAATTTGGTTTAAGGTAAACTTAAAAACAACAAATAGTTTGGTAGCACTTTAAAGACTAACAAAACATGTAGATGGCATCATGAGCTGCCCGCAAAAGCTCATGATACCATCTACATGTTTTGTTAGTCTAGTAGCACTTTAAAGACTATTTGTTTTTTAAGTTTATCCTGTACAGACTAACTCAGCTACCCCCTGAAGCTTCTGGCTTAAGGTGAAAGACAAATATCCAAGCCTTAGACACTTCCAACATAAATTAGTCCAGTGCCATGTGGAATGCTACTTTTACAAGAAAATTAATTCTGATTTGTCCAGCATTCTGCCATTAAATCAGATCTTCTCTTTTGTATGGGGAGGTACTGAAGATATTCTCTACATTAGTATTTTCTGTATCATTGGTCTAGAATTGTTGAAATTTCTACAGTGGAAGCAGTAGCATAGAGCATGTTCTGGGATTTTTACTACTGGTGACATCTAATGACCAAAGCTGGATTAACAACGAATTGAGACAAGAAATTCTGAGGAAATTGTGCCTTTGTTTATAATACCTCTCCCTTCCTGTCTGTAGAATACAGATTTTCTTTAAAAAACACACATTAAACATCTAAACTATTTAGATGGGATTTTGTGGTTTGTTAAGCCCTTGGAGAGTAAGTGACTTTAGATTCCATACTTAAAAGGAAAGATTAATCAAAATCTTGAAAATGACCTGCCATAAACCATAAATGAGCCTGTCAACCATCTTCTAAGTGAGCTGTAAACAAGGTATGATGTGATGCTTATTTTTATTAAGTAGAACTAGACTTGCATTTTCCAGGATCTTAGACTGAAGTATGGTGAGGTATTATCCAATCAATGGTCAACTGTTTTTTCTTTTCTGATGAGTAGCAAACAAATAGATTAAGCATTGTAGTGCTTTCTCCATCATTTAAAACCACATCCTTCATAAAGCAGATAGCCTAAATATTTGTTCTTTAATTTGTATTCAGACTTTAACACTTTTTGGTGTCATTTATAACACCCTGACTTTGTATATATAAAAGTGATGTTTTCTGAAATTTGTCATCCGCTTTTTCTTTCTCTAGCATTGGAATAGAGAACCTCATTGTTTTGCACAATTCACAGGTAGTTTTCTTCCGCCAGAAACTAGTGAGCTCCTGAACACCTAATGTAATAAAAAATGCTCCAGTGATCTGAAAGTAGAAGGTGCAGAGAAAAAAGAAATAGGGTATTTCTGCATGTCTTTTTCAAAGTTCTTTTATATCTGAGACAGAGTTCTGGTGCTTTTGGCATGGGAATGCTAGACAGTGTGGTCTGTAACCACTAAATTTGCCAAGGAAAAAAATATACTGCAGCAGATTATTTCCTATGTAGATTTTCCTCTCTTTCTGTTTGGATATTCTTTGAAGCATCTGCTCCATAATTTGTCTTGGATATGAGCCATGTTGCTGTACCTTTTGAAACTCTTTGCCATTACCATAGATGTTTTGGGATACTTTGGCAGGCCAGTCACTCACTCACTCTTTTTGGATTAGTTTTATGGTAGTATCTTGGTTTTGCAATGGAGGACTGAGACACTGAAAATTAATCCATTTAAATTTCCACTTGTTTAATGTCTCTGGCTTTGTGTGTATGTAACTGAGGCTGATCTATAATCCCCGGGGGTAGGGCTGGCAGCCTAGTGCACTCCCGAGGAGGCCCCTGCCACTCTGCATGGCTGCCTCTTTATCAGAGGCAGCAGCACAGGGTGCCAGGCAGGAGCTGGTCCATGAGAGAAGCCTGTTCAAAAACCAGCTCCCCTCATGGACTGGCTGCCTGTCACCCTATGCTGCTGCCTCTGATAAACAGGCAGAAGCATGGGATGGCAGCAGGCCCTGTCTAGGAAGGGTCTGATCTCCCAGACCCAGTGTGAGCCAGAACTAAGCGGGGCTCCCTGCCCGCTTGGTTCCTAATACACTTTAAATGCAGAGCCACAGCAGGGGTAGGTCCCGTACCTATAGCAAGCCAGGACCGAGCTGGGCTGCTGGCCAGCCTGCTAAAAAATTTACTGGCAAGTGGGGGAGGGAAGGGAAATGCATATAGTTTATAGCATTAACCTATAAGCTTTTGCTTATCGGATAATTGGTCAATCAAGTATACTATTACATCCCTACTCTGAATTGTTGGGACTCCTACAAGGCTATGTTCTCTGTTCTTTCATGAAGGACTCCATTTTTAATATCAGCCTCCAGCTGACAGGTGTCTTCCTGATGAAATAGCTAAATGTATGGGATAAAATCATAGTTTTTTCTCTCACCCTAACGTTCTCTGGTTTAGGTAAAAGTAGAAGTGGTGAGGGGACATGCCTTCTATTCTGCTCTGCTACAGGATAAAACTGGGGATCTCAACAACACAACCCTGAGCCAACTTGAAGATTAAGCATTGTTGTGCTCGCCAGGGCTGCAACTAAGCTGCTGGAGTCACCTGATGAGAAGGGAATCTCACCTTGTTTTATTAACAAAAAGTCTCCAGTCTTCAAGCTGGGGGTCCGACAGACTTGCTGAGCCCCTGGGTAAAGTGAAGGGAGGCTGTATTCACACTCCTGCAAGAGGCAAGGCCTTGGACAGAAGGAGAGAGACTGGGGCAGCCAGCCCTCAATGCTGCCCAGAGCATTGGATGCTGCACCCTGCTCTCTCTCCCCTCCAGCCAGCCCTCAGCACTTCGCAGAGCACATCATACTGTGTTGTTCTGCACTCCCCAGCCAGCCCTCAGAGCCATCTGGAGCCTGCCATGCAGCGCTCCAGCGGTGATTTAAAGGGTCCGAGGCACAGCAATGGCAGCAGGGAGCCCTAGACCCTTTTGAATTGCTAGGCCCTGGGGCAACTGTTCTTGTTTGCCATGGCCTGCCCTCAGGCATGCAAAAAACCACAACCTTGAAAATGTTATCTACCTGTGCCTGATGCCTCCCTGAATCTGCAGTCTGAAACATGTGCTCCTAAAGCTGGGATTTGCCCTATTCATTTTAAGTCAGAAACTTGCTGTCAGGATACGTGGGCATGGCCAGAGCGACTCCACCTGCAAGATTTCTGGGTACCTGATTGTCATTCCACCTTGACTCTACTTAGTCTCCTACAACTCTCCTTCTGGTCATCGGCCTCTGTGAACAGCGACAGTTGCCTCTGCCCAGCAAAACTGTCAGGAATCTTTTCGGTTTCAGTTCTAGAGGGTTCTAAATGCAGCAATTAAACGGACCACTCCTGCCCGTTCCCTGAGACACGTTCCCTCCACACAGCTGCAGAACTTTTAAAAGTGGTGAGTGTAGAGGCAGGAAAGCACCGCAGCCCCTTCACCTTAGGAAGATTGCAAACAAAAACGCTTGCACTGTGGCATAACTTGATGGAGTAGGTCTCCCCCACGGGAGTGTTCTGCCCGCTCGTGGGCTGGTGGCCACACGTGCACCAGCACAAACCCGCTGCAAACACCTCCAGGCGCGCGTGCGTGCCCGCGAGGGAACGGCGCACCCACACGGCTCCCCCCCACACACACGTAGGTCACACGGAGTGGGGTGGACACGCGCTCCGCGCGTGCCTGCCCCAGCGCGCTGTCTGCCCCGTGCGGGCGGTTCCCTCGAGCCCAGCCGCCGCGCGCCCATTCACCTGCGAGGCGCACCCGCGCGCCCACGCCCCTCTCACCTGGGCGGCGGGTGGCCGGGGCACCAGCCTTGACGCATGCGCCGGGCGGCAGCCTGTAGCTGCTCCAGCACCTAGTAAGTGGAACGCGCTGCCTGGGGTGGCGGCTGAGCCCCGCGCGCCGGAGGAGCAGCTGGAGCCCGGCGCCCGGACAGGGTGAGAGCGGGGCAGCTTCCAGGCGGGGGAGGGACTGAAGTGGTGGGGCTGGGGGGAGAGGACCCTTGTTGTAATTTGCGGCGGGGAGGCTCTGCCCCGGGGACGAGCTGCGAGAGCGCCCGGCTCCCCGGTGCAGGTTCCCGGCAGCTCGTGGATACGGCTCCGGTGCGTGCTGGGCTTCAGTAGTGCCTGGCATGCCGCGCTGCTGCCCGCTCGCCGGAGCTCCAGCGAGCCCGCGCCGCGCCAGCGTGCTGCCCCTGCCCTTTGCAGCGGGCTCTGCTGCCTTAACTCCAAAGCGCCTCCTGCTAACTCAAGGTGTGTGAGCGCGTGTTGTGTATCTGCCCGGCTCCGTTTCTCTTCTGAGTGGGTTGATACCTTGCTTCCCACGTGCTGGCTCAGATGTCCTTCCCGTGTGCTGGGGGGTTCCTTTGATGCTGCAGCCACTAATTTATTGCTAGAAAGTATAACCCGTTTCTCTAACTAGGTCAGTCTCTTTAGTCATGAGGCAGGTTTGCATCGCAGTGTTTCTGATCTCTAAAAGGTATACGCGGTATTTCGCTTTGCTATAAGGTTAGTTCTGTTTTTCCGGCCTTTTGAGGGGGAGTTTGTTGCAGTTACACAGCACAGCTTGGCTCTCTTTATAGATCGCGGAAGCTTTGGGAAAGGTGAATTTCCCCAACAGAAGAGGCATTAACCTACTTTAAGGAATCATCCTTGATGATCTAATTACATAGCATAGATGTAAATACTTGGCATTGTAGGCTATTTGAGGACAAGTCTCCAAATACTGTAGGTGTACTTACCCATTAATTTTCTAGATTTGGGTTTTTGGGGGGGGGGGAGGGAGGCTTATATTCTTAATTTTCAAAGCTTGCCTTTGAGATGCTTAGTTATTTCTCTCCTTCCCCCCCACCCCCGCTGAAAAATCACAAAATAGCCTGACATAAACTTTGAAAATTAAGAATATAAGGCAACCAGTCGTGAAGTCTAGCACTTGCACTGAAAATGTATTATCTAGTGTGTATGTTTGTGTAATACACTGGAAAATTGTTTCGAGACATTCCTATCTATCTAGCTATATATGTGTGTGTGTGTGTGTGTGTTCATATGTATACGTGTGACAGTAGTTACATGTCACATCAGTGACTAAGAAACATGACAAGTGGGTTTTTTTCGGTTGATTTCTCCCATTTTGGGAAAAGAGAACTTGTTTACTATCACACCAGTGAAATGCTTCTTGAACCTGCAAGCTGTTAGCACTTGAATATCAAGCTCCAATAGAAAGGCTAGTCTGTGTTGAAGAATAATATTGTACTTTTAATCTGTAGGACCAGCCAAAATGTAGAGAAGTGCAAAACTAAAATTTAGTGCATCATAGGTGAGAAGGTGGAAATTGCCTAGGGTGATGAGTCTTATTCTGGTAATACACTAGTTGTAGTTAGTAAGGAAGTTCTTTAAAAATAACCACTGGATAAATTTAGAATTGTGTGTTCTTACCAATAAAGCTAATAGACATTTTATTCCTAATGCTTTTTGATGGTTATTTCTACAAATAGCTAAAGATGGATCAAAATAAGTCATCTAACATTAAAAGAACATACATGTTTTAGTACCTGATTGAATAACAGTATGAAAAGTGATCTAGCTTTTATTTAAAATTAATGGTTAGTAAAGAAACTTTAACCATAAGAGATGTATATGGACCACCCCTTGTCAACTGGTGGTTGGTTGACATCCTTGTAGCAATTACCTGTGAGAAGGGCAGCATCCTGGTGAGCAGTCAACATTACTCCGAAGATAAAGGATGCTGTCCCAGATCCCTGCTTGGGCTTTCTGCCATTGTAAGCAGTCTCTATCTAGCGAGTAGGTGGTGATAGAGAAGAGCTATCTCAGCTCTTTGGCTGCTGAAAGCTGTCTCTTTCTTGTGTACTGCAGGGCTGTTTGGAGAATGGGATGCATTGCTCCTTTAGTTTCTTACACTCCCCTTCCCTTTCCAAAGAGCAGTGTCTTTGCTGTTCTCATCCTCACCAAGTCTGTTGGTTAGGAGAGAAGGGAAGAAGGGTATGCTGTGGTGTGGGGTGAAGAGGATTTCTGCCTATCCTTCCCAAATCTATTTGTTTGCATGTTTTGTGATTCCCTTCCCACAAATAGCTCCAGTACATAATGCACATTACTTGGATAAACAGCTGCAGAGTGAGATTTATGTGATACTTGATAGTTTTACTCATCTCTGCAGGATACTGGAGTTAGGCTAATCAATAGTGTATTATCAGCTTTACTGTTGCTTGTTTAACTTCTTGCATATCATGGACCTCTTTTACTATCCTTTTGTGGACTACCTTCTGATTGTATTTCTTAATCCTTCACCCCCACACCTTTTCTGTGGCAAATTATACCTGGTTAAATGGAAAACTAACATTAGAAATAGGATAGTATTAAAGAGACAAGATTATAAACTGACTAAATGCGATGGTAGTAGCTGCTTGATTCCGTCCCATTGTTGCTTCTGTGCTATGTTTACTATTTCAGAATTGAAGAACTTGCACTAGTAGTGACTCTCCCCTTACTGATGGCAGGTCCTAATGTTTTGATTTTTTTCAAGTATCTTCTTCCCTTTAATTTTGTTCTGTATGTTACCTCTCTAATTTTTAGTGGTGTCTTCAAATTTAATCACAGCTGAATTTCTATCAAAGACATGGACTGCAGTCCTGATGCAGCCACACAAAGGAGCTTATTTTATTTAGTTTATTCTGGGTTTTTTAAAGCCTTCTGAAATTTTCAGTTCCAGACTGGGTTGCAGTTAGCTGCAAGTGTCACTGCATGAAGTCTGATATCTGTCAGAAACAATGCTGTGGATTACCAGTGGTTGAAGGACTGCCGTTACAGCATGGCTGTCCATAGAGTTGGAGAAATAAGGACATTAGTAATAGTTAACATGTATAGTCCAGTTGGAATGGAGCTCTGAATCCTGAAGAACTTGTCAGTCTGTGCCAGGATGTAACTGGGTATAGAAGTTCACTGGAAGGTTATCCTCCTGATACACTGAAGTCAAGTTGCAAAGATCAGGTCATCTTTACTTATTCAGAAGAAAAAGATGGCTTCATAGTTTGATTAGCTTGAGTGCTAAATTTGTGCTCTTTATCAATTACCATTGTAATACTATTTCGATAAAATGCTCGGTTTTTCTTTATATTTCAAGATTTTTGAACTAGCAATGGAGACTGCTACAAAACGGAAACAGATACTTTGCACTTCATCCAAGAGTATCAAAGCATTTAAACAACAATTTACACATAATATTACAATGAGTATTTTGCCTATTTTGTAAGCTGACACAGATTTTTCTTGACACAAGTCATTCAGAAGGCTAGTGATAGCAGATATTTTCATAGCAAAATATTAGATTTATAACTGAAAAAAGTTCATTTTTACACCTATGATTCTTCAGTTTCAGCCATGATTCTGAGTTAATGTTCTCACTATGTTGTCAGAATGCACAGAAGTTTGAAAGAATTATAATAAATTTTGTTTATGTGCTGTACACATAATGTACAGAGATACCCTTAAACTATGAAATATAGTTTTTTTTTTTCTGTACAGACAAGCTTGGTTAAATTAACTGTAGTAGGTTTTCAATACAAATTTGTCTCTATTTTTAAAACATGATGGCAAATACTAAACAGTATTAAAACAAATTTCATTTCAAAATGAAGTTCTCAGAATATTCGGACTCCTAAGAAAGATCTATGTATTTCCTGTTAATCAGTTTGCTTAAAAAGTCAACATAAAAAATGTGTCTTTACAGTATATTTAGCAAAATGTTGGATAAAGTATGCTTTTCCAACATAAATTATAAAGACACAGGCAAATCATATAACTACACTGTATCTTTTCTTCTTGCCAAAAGTGCTTAAGAAATAATGGTTAACATTACAATGCAGGGAGGTGCTGTAATAAAGTATTATCTGATGCTTCTTTAGCAACAATGTCGACATTACTTAAGCAATTTACATGATCACAAAATATTCACTCAATTTTGTAGGCGGCTTAATGTCAGGAAGTTTTAATGGTCTTTCTCTGTTAAAGATGGATGATACCTACCCATTGATTTTGTAATTATATTGCATATTGTCCTTTTAGATGAGCTTTCTCATCAGATTTTCTTTTATATTTCTTTTTAATTTCTAAAATGTAATAGTTAGCATACAGTCTTAACACAGATGTTACACATTCTGCACAGAACTGTGATATTTCTAGTGTATTAGCTGAAACTGACATCACCTTCTATAAACAACGGTATTAATTGACATGTTAAAAATGCATTAGAGAACCTGAGCTGCTGAGGTTTGTAGAAACAGAAGCCTGGTGAGTTAATCTAAGTATATCAGTGCAGTTCAAATCTTCAACTTACCATTATTGGTAATTTACATATTATCGTTAACTGCCAGGCAGGTTTTATAAATGGCAAGTGTTAATAATCTGCCAGATATGCTACAACTATCCAATGCTCCTTTGATCCTTTGTTCATTGGACTAGTATTATGTTGACTGAAATAAACTGATATGTTAGCTAATTTTTGAAAGTGAAATAATGCTTTTATTTGTTGAAACAACATATGTTTTGGTACCTTTTGGATATTGTTTCTGTATTAACACAATGTTGGCTTTTTTGGACTTTCAGTCAAAAAGATTGAAGGACAATGTGTACGTGCACATATGTTTATAAAAATACTTTGCCTGTAGTATGTTTCAACTAAGTATCTCCTAGCATTTTACAGGTAGTAATCTAGAGCCTCACCATTCTTTTTTTTGAGAGTTAATTTTACCCATAGTTCCATATTTGTGGTGGAACATAGTATCTATAGAACAATAGATAAGATTGCTGGTCTTGGGGACCCACAACCTCCCATATATTTCTGGATTTTGGAAAATGGTAAGTGTAAAGAATGATCTCAGCTTTCTTTTATATTGCAGTAATGTCAAAATCTTTCAAAGTTTTGTTAGGCTCCTAACTTTAAATATAGGTATTGGAATAATGGTGCACTGTTAGTTATCTTTCAGTCAGTCTGAGTTGTAAGTGCTCAGAACCTTTGACAATCAAGTCCCTTACTTGGGCATCATCCTTAACTAGGTTTTGACCCAAATTTCTAGTTCTGCTGCTGCTGAAGATATCTTTGATAATGTAAACTGACGACAATGGCTGAAAGTTGAATGATTTATTCCCTCAAATATCTTGGGTTGTTGATAGTACACACTCTCCCAAAGTTTGACTTGAGGGTGGGGAACACAGACCAATTTTCTGCTGTGGAGAACATTATTTTCCAGACTTTTGCTGCTTGTGCTAAGGCAAGCTCTCAGCTGGCTGTACTGAGTCAGTGGGAACTTCAAGTACCTCAGAAAATCAGGAGACTGTTTAAATGCTGAAACTGGATTTGGGCTGTAACTTTTCTGTTTAGATTGTCTACATAAGAATTTCTTTCAGATCAAGTGTAATTATTTTGTTTTAAATTGCCTTGTTCAGTGTTTTATTCTGCATTAGTCATAGTAGTTTTACCTGTAAAATAGGGCTAATACCTACCTACCTAATAGGAGGTTGGTTGGTTGAGAGGATTAAATAGCCAGTGTTGAGGACAGCTCTGATGACAGAGCAAGACTACAAAAAGGTCAGAACAGATAGTGAGGAATACTGTATCTAATTGCAATCATAAGGGAAGCTCAAATAGAGCGTTGTTACTTGAGTTTGATATTAAAACTCCTTTTCTTTTGAAAAATGCCATGGTGTTTTGTTGTTGACCGCAAGTGTTCTGAGTCTTGATTTTATCACAGCCAAAGGTGGCACCTGCAGAACTGGTGTCTCCTAATGCTCTACAGGCTGCTTATTGATTGGTTTATTGGTTGTAACATTGGTTTAGTACTGAATCCTGAACACCACTCAACCCAGCTAAGCTTGTGTGATCTAATGGGCTTATAGAACAATGATTGCATGATTGTTATGATTGCAGGCCATATTCTCTTTCTGCAAATTTTGAAAGGTTAAAGATCTGTTAAGGAGACTTGCTTAATAGTCCTATTGGATGCTTTTTAGTACATATGTTCTGAACACAACAGACTTCCAAGTCTCCTTGGAACCATTACAATTATGATATAATTCCAGAAATTAATTAATTTAAGGATCATTCTTGTGATAGACATAATTAGTGCTGCTATTGAGTGTATACACTAAATTGTCATGCTAAAAAAAGAGAAACCCTTATGCAGTTTTTACTAAGTTCTTTTACTGCACGTGTAAAATAGTAGCCCTTAAACTAGTGTTTTCCTACATTTTAGAGAGAATAGCTTTTTTGAATAATGTATTTATTTATTTATTTTGTCAGAGGTAGAAAACTTTTGCGGAGAGGTGAGAGTGAGAAATTGTCTTTGCTCCAAGTAAGCAGCTTTAGCCAAGAGAAATTGTGTTTCTTTGAGAAACTGTAAAACACTTCCTCCAGTGAAGTCTTTACTCAGTCCTGCAGAAAAATTCTTCCAAGGTCAGAGTAAGGACTTCTACATAGTGTTTCATAATGGAAATACTTGTGCAGCTTAGCAGTAGTTCACAGAGATTTTGGAGCCACTTCTTTCTTTCAAGCCACCTACTAATATGACTCTAAATCCTTGAATCAGGTTTGATTTATACATAAATACATGTATGATTCAGCACATTTTCAAGTTAAGCTGAAACCTTAATATGGAGTTCATAAACATTTTAAAAAATCCTGCATATAACCCCTCCACTTTTGTTTCTAAAATATAGCCTATTTATGTTCGGCCCAGATCCTGTAACTAGCTGCACCCCATTGGTTCTTGGGACCTTTTGTGGCAATATCTGGTTTAAGGCTTTAGTTTGTTCCCCTATTAATAAGGAAAAAGTCTGAAACCCATATTGCATACACATACACATTAGAGAGAGCAGATGCAGAGACCAGACTTATCATGCCTATAAGAAATATTGGGCATGGGAGTAAACCGGACCTGGAAATATGGATCAGCATGGATTGTGAGTATAGGGGAGCGAGTATCCAGTCGCAACCAGGGTATTTTTCTTTATTTTGGTTGCTTGGTTTGAACTTCTGCATGTGAATCCATGCCTTCCCTCTCCCATTCACTCAATAAGAATTGTTCCCAGAGATTTTCTCTGTTCTATTTTGTTTTACTTAGTTGCTCTGTAACACCTAGCGATCAAGTATGCTTTATCAAAGATATCTTTTGTTTTGTTAATAAAAATCACTTTTTTATTGTGGTGATTTGATTCTTCTGTCCTGGAAAGTAACAGGGGAGTCTCTGTGTGTTTCTGCCTGCCTAGTCTGAGTGGTCAGCTACCAGAGACAGCAGCTTGTTTTTCTTTTTCTTTTCAAGCTCTTTTGCAGCAAAAGAGCTTTCGGTACCATTGGGGGAGGAATTCAAGTGTTTCCCCCTGTTTTCTTTTTAGGGTAAATCACTTGATGATGGCAGCTTTTTTTTTTTTTTTCCCTCAGAGCCAGTGCATGTGTGAGTCGGCGGAGTTTTTGTAAGCAGAGCCTATAGAGACAATGTATTTAAGATTTCTTGCGGGCCCCCATCTTCTGCACTCGGAGTGCCAGAGAGGGGATCAGCCCTGACACAGGCAATGCTACCAGCCTTGCTTATAAGAAGTATACTACTACTACATGTACTATAAAACTACATACACTAATTATTCATGCTATAAATAAATTTATGCTTATTGTGAAGTATATATAACATTAACATTAAAGGAGGAAATGCATGCTTGATATAGGCCAGTATGGCCAGCTTTCTGTGGCTGTGTTGATCTAGCTTTGAGTGGGAAGAAAAACCAGAAGCCCCAATCAGGGCAGGCAGTGGACCTTTGTTTCATTTTGCAGCTGGGTGCCCAAACTATTCCTGATGTGAAGCAAACAGTCACCCCTAAAGGTGAAGCAGGCCTGGATTCACCTAAGGTTGTGTGTCTGCTTTCTTCCTCCTCTTTGGAAGAAAGGTAAAATACGTCTAACTTCTGCTGACTAACCCAAGAGCATATGGGGTAGGTACATCCAGGGAGGAGAAACTCAGAAAGTTGCACCTACTTTTTCAGTGAAATCCAGGTACAGACAAAAACATGTCCAATCTTGATAACATAGTCGGTGATGTAGGCAGTTCTGCATGAAATAACTGCATTTGTTGGCTAAGGGCAAGTGTCATTGTCACATCAGAAATAACTTGACAATTGCTATCATAGTTCAAATAGGAAGAAGAAAAGAGAGGAGGAACAAGAAAGCCACATCAACTTGTCTTAACTCTTATATTGTTTGATTTAGCCAGTGGCTTGAATCTCTAACTGAATGAGGGTTTGGTGTAGGCGGCTTAAAAGATGATCAGGAATTTTCTGATCGTGAAATCTACTCCCCAGGAATCTCATTCACAAGCTACCACTTATAAAACTTACTTGATCAAATCCCTGAGACATCACTTGAGATGTTTCAGGGAACTTGTGGAGCAAGGCATTCTTAACGGAGAGGGTGCAACTGAGCAATATGTTCCAGATATTAGAGGAATCCAGATTCTCTGTCTTTAGGAAACCCCACAAAACATTCCTAATGGTTGATTTTTTTTTTTCTGGCAAAACCAGAGTTGTTATGATGTGCCAAAAGTGAAACAAAATTTAATACTTTTCCATTTTATTCAAAAAATGGTTGAATTTTTCTTTCTTTCAACAAAACATTTTTGGTTTGTTTAAAATTATTTTTCTCCTCTATCATAAAGTGCGTGTGTGTGTTCTATGTTTTTATTTAAAACAAACAGACGTAATACAGTCCCTCTGTTCTCCCCACATGAGCTTTCAAAGAAGGCCATTATCTCTTTCCGTGGGAAATGTGATCATCTGTTGTATGTTAGTAGTAGTACCCAGAACAATAAGGCCCACACTGTATATGGACTTTAGGTACTACCAAAATATAATCATCATCAATGCTTTGCATGGAATGTCTGGCTCTTTTTATAATTCAAAACAAGCGTACATTCTGTATGTGAAATTTCACAAAAGTGCAATTGCCATGGAATGAGGAGAGAAGCAAAATTATTTAAATCAATGGGAAACATTTTTTAATCAAATTTTCTTGGGTCAGGGTGAGGTAGAAACTAGCTTTTATTTGTAAGGCCATACATTTCCCCTGTTTTAATGTCTCCTTCTGTGTGTGTGTCCCTTACATTGATTCATCCTTTTAGATTTTGATTCCTCTCTGTCTTTGCTCTTATTTCTTCAAGGTTTTTGTGGTCAGTTTAGTCTCTCCCCTTGTATATACTATATTACAGTTTTCAAGTATTTACTCCCCGTTTTCTCTGTTGCAATCTTTCTCTCCAATTGCAGTGTTGGTGTTTTTCCTTAAAACCTTGCTCCTCGACTCATGTTATTCCATGAGTATTTAAGCTTTATTTTGTCCCTTTCTCCCTTCTAAAAAGTTTGTTAGCCCTCATGATTGCAGAGAAAAAACTTGAGAACAAAACACAAGTGCACCTTAAAGACACTTAAATGGAAAACAAATAACTCCAAACTGAGTTTCTTAAAACTCATTATTTTGAGATCTAACTCATAAGTTTTTGAGTTCTTGTGGCTGTACTCCTTGTTTACTGCAGCACTTCAGTATAGTTGTATAGGCGTTTATACTAACTGTACCAGCTTATTAGGTGAGCATCTTGAATTCCTCTTCAGGTCCTCAGAACTTAATTAAAAGATTTAAAAAACTCTTGAGGTTGAATTTCCTTATGCTTGGGATCATACCCAAAGGATGTGTGTTTGTGTTGTTTAACTTAAAGGAATACTGCAACTTAAATTTTTGAATGGGCTAATTATAAAAAGGAAATTTCAAATTACTCCCTTGGGAGCAATATCAGATTTTTTTATTCATTTAAAAATAGTCTGTTCCCTAATTTTATATTTTCCATTTTTTCTTGTAAACTGAGTATACACAGGAATGGTGAAACTGTGTGAAAAGTAATGTCAAATGCACAGAGGAGGATGGCAGAGCAAATTTGAAGGACAGAGCGTCCTGCAGGTCCTGTCAGATACTCCACATTTTAAAAGGTAAGATCTGCAATCTAATTCCAGGGGGAAGGGAGAGGGACAAGTCGTCCCCCCTCCTCTCATGATATAAGGGGATTCTCTGAGAGGCCTCCTCTCAATTGGTTTTCTCTCTGGAACATATAAAGTGTTTAGTGGAAACCTGACTCCTCAGGTTGTCAGTATTTAAATAACATAGATTTTGGGTGATTCAGACATGAAATGACTGTTTTTCACTAGCTGAGATGTTTTAAATGGTTTTATGTTCAGTAGAACCACTTAAAACCAGATGTATTAAAACTTGGCTTGTGAATCCTATGTGATTCAGAATGAGGAATATGTTTTGCCTTGTCTGAAGGATTTTTGGCTGGGAAACCTCAGAGGCATGAATATTGAGAATAAAGCACAGTGGCTGTACCAAACCATTGCCTGCAGGTATCAAATCAAAGTCCTTGTGTGCTGAAATAATTACCTTTTTGAGCTGAAACTGTTCATGTGTCTTCGGTCAGAAGTGAATTTCTTTAGTAATTTCAGTTATACGGAAACTGGATATTTAAATAAAGAAATTAAAAGAAAAATTGACTTAAATTACTTAGCAATGTTTTTTGGGGCAAGGTGTCTTTTTTTCCTCTCCTTGTGTAAAGCACCTAACATAATAAGATCCCTCCTGGACCATGACTAGACTCCCAGGCATTACTACTACAAAAGTAATAATACTTCAGTGCTTTCAAAAGGTTGAGATTTTAATTATACAAAGCCAGTAAATTCAAAATTCATATAGCACTTTAAGCTCCAACCCCTGGAATGTAATAAGCGCATTTACCACCTGATCACAGAGCACTGGACAAATAATACAATATTATAATGCAGTTATTTCTAATTTTTTTTTAACCCTTTCCAAATAATGTGGTCTACAACATTCCCACCTTTCTCAGATGGGGGTAGAGTTGCCAGATAATTTCACAAAAAATACCAAACATGGTATTGGTTGAGCAAAAAAAAAATTCCCCCACCCCTGCCAGATGTGGCAGGGGAAGAATATCCCAAGTGGCCTTCCGTCTGAGAGAAACATTTTACATGTCCGGTATTTTCTGTGGTGTGTGTGTGGTTTGTTTTGTTTTGTTTTTTTTAAACCGGATAGAGGTCACAAATACCGGACTGTCTGGGCCAATACCGGACACCTGGCAACCCTATATGGGAGTCATAGGGCCACCCAGATTTGCTTTTCGTTTAGCAACAGCTTCTAGATATTTTCAGATTGTGTTTCCCCCCCCCCCCCCCCCCCCACCACCACGAGGGTGCAGAGGAATGTTTGGAAGTCCAGTCAAGTGGTGTTGCAAGGCCCCCCAGGCCAGCCCTATGGGAAGGGCTCAGGGAGGGAGTGCTACCTCCACCCCACAATTACCTCAGTGGGCCACCCAGCCTGTCTGGGTTGGGAAGCACAACCAAAAATTGTAACTAAAGGAAGGGGAGGCAAACCGGACAGGTTGGGTGGCCCATTGAAGTGAACCTGAGGGTAGAAGCAGCACTCCTCCCCTGAGCCCTGCCACTCTCCCTGCCCCCTCCCCCTGCCCAAAAAGAATTCTCCTTGCCCCCTAGGCAGGTGCACCCCACACGCTGAAAACCTCTGGTAAAATGTAATACATTTTTAAAAAGAATTATTATATCTCAAGGAAATCTATACAAAAATTATGAGCTGTTATGTTTAAACTTAAACTATTTCCAATATTAGATGCATTTGCTCAGAGCTTTTTATTACCATGTGTATAGGACGAGCCAAGTATTCTTTTCCTCTGCAAACTCCTCCCATTGTCCTGATATCTCTGTGAGTTTAGGGCAGTGTTTCTCAACCTTTTTTTTTTTAAAGTACCCCCAGTACCTACAGTTTTCAGACATACACTTTTCTAACATTGCAACACATTTGTTTAAACAACTTAATTGTAGCTGGGCGGCCGATGAAATTTTTGGGTGTAAAAAGTATACAAATAACAAAGCGCTATAAAACTTATAACAAAAATTCAGTTTTCTCCAAATGTCCGTTGTGTTGACGTATCCCCCAGACTTCTCTCAAGTACCCCTAAGGGTACTCGTACCACTGATTGAGAAACACTAGTTTAGGGTATACAAGGAAAGTAGAGCTGAGCCCTAAATGCCGTAAACTTGTGAGGTGGCTGGTTGCTATAAGAAAATAAACTCTGAAACTGAGGCTTTGTGCAGTTAAAATCTGAATGTTGATGAATTTCACACCGCTTTTCTGCTTTTTTTTATATGCATTTCTGTCTGAGGAGAAAAGTCTCTGCTTGAAAATTCTTTAATATTTGGCAATATTTTCTATACAATTGTCAATTTTTAGTGTCTGACGCCTAACAGTTCAAAATTATGTACTTAGCTGACTCTTTAATTAGCTCTCATTCTGTCTTATGTGATTTATAGCTCTGTGGCACCTACGTAGAAATGATATATGACTTAATGAAGTGAAAAAGCTAGAACGTGTTTACACCTCCAATTTTTTTAAATGGTTTTCTCTAGCTAGCAAATAGTGTACTGAAGAAGAAGAAAGGAGCAGCAACTATAGGCTCATCATTTATTATAGCAAGGACAGGAATGTTCAGCCAACTGTGATTTGTAATTACTTATGTTCCTTGGTCACTTGTTTCTTGTTTTGGAAAATACAAAATAAATAAAAATACAGTTCTTCCATAAAGCAACAATTTAAGGTGAAAAGTCATGCCTCTCCACTTATTTTCCTCAAATTTAATTGATTTTGATGCACCCAGATCACAAATTGTAACTTTAGTTGTAACTTAATTTGTTTTAATTATCATTAGAAAACAGCATGTAATGAATTTAGCTTTCTTGATATTGACCACAAGTTTTTTTATTTTTAAAAATCTTTTGTCAGTTGTGGATTCTCTTTGTATATTTTCAAACATCCACTTCAGTTGCTTTTGTGTAGGAAAAAAATGTTCTCCTTTCTTTTAAATCTGTTTACCTTACATCTAAAATATGTATTAATATTTACTTGTTATTTGGGAATCTCAGGCTATTTGTTTTCTGAAATTTAAAATCACGGTTTGTAGGGTGATTAAAGTCTGTTTATCAGTTACCCCATTGCAAATCCAAAGAATTCATTGAATTCAGTGCAGGTAACTCTGGATTTACATCAGTGTAGCTGAGAGCAGACACTGGCATTCAGTGGGTTCCATTTCTATTTAATGTTTGCCAACAAATCTGGTAAAAAGAAGGGATATTATAGAAATAAACTGAATTTATACTTCTCTAGGTTTTAAGAAATCATAAATGCAGATGTGGTAGTTAGCACTGAAGGCAAATTGAAGGTGGGGGGAGAAAAATAGGGTATCTGTACAATTAGTTCAGTAAGTTACTGTCCTTGATTATAGAAAGCTCAGAAGCACTGCAGACACACCAAGTTTGGGGAGTCAGAAAGGTCTTGTTTGGGGGCCAGTGTGGGGTGCATAACATTTGACTATGAAACATTCAGGATTTGCTGGCCTTTACTACAGAGCTTTTTAAAATATGCAGGCATAGCCTATTTCTTAGATGGTCTTACTGCTCTAAAGTTTATGAAGTCAACAGCTGTTGCTACATAAGTGCTTAAGCCATAAATGGTGGCCCATTTTTTAAAAAGATCTATAGGCCCAATCTGTAAACCTTGTGAAGTTTGTGCTTATTGCTGTTGATCTTAAAAGATCTGCAGATGGTGCCTATGGAGTTTGCCTACACCTCATGTGTTAACTTCCTAGTTTACAAGTTTACATCTGAGTTCATCTTAGGATTGTTCAAAGATTCCAGGTAATATATTTAATATTATCAAGTCTATCACGTCATTAATAAATGTTTCTGGGCTCACTGAATTTACAGGCTACTCCATTACATTGTCACTTGCAATATCAATAAATATATATTTCGGGATTCAGTTTGCTAGATTCACAGCAGAGCTTGTAGTCTCTGGAATTCTCAAGTGCACTGTGCCAAAGGATGTTGTGAACCATAACTGTTTCTCTATTTGACTCCTTTGTGCATCATATTTCTAAATTCCAAGAGAAAAACAGCCAACATTCATGGAAATCTTACAAATGCCCTTGATGCTTATTACTGTAGTTCTATGAGATTTGTTAACAATGACTCCCAAAAAATACAAGCTCTGTTGTTGAAATCCACACAAGTGAAAGAATGGATACTCATCTTTCAGTTTAGGTTAAGTTAGCTAGGGACAGATTGAACTTAAAATGGAAATAATCGTTCTTCAAATGAAATGTGAGCATCCACATGGGGGTTTGTAATAGTTTAAATAAATCAGTGCAAATTTCCTTGTCTATGACCTCAATTATCAAAAGTACTTCCTGCAGCAAGTTGGAGATCTTTATATAAGTGCTGACCAAGCCTTTAATTGTGATCTGATCTGGTTGTATTTTATAAGGTGATATGTTCTGCATGCAGTTGTCTGAGTTAGCTCTTTGTCTGCATTTCCCTATTTCAGGGTAGGTGTGTTTATGTACTCACAAAAGCATGATTGGCAGCCTCCATAATTCAGATCATTGCTGAGCATCCTAAACTTTGTCACCGTCAGCTACTAAATTAGTGAATTATTAGTCTTTTGTGTCTGGTGTTTCTAAAGCACAGATTCTTGGAATTTTAAGGCTACAAACCTGTAAAGGTAATTTCACAGATAGTCCCTTGACTTAGTGGAGTTCTGTATGGATTCACAGATCCACTCATGCAGGTGCATTTTCAGTGTTAGAACTTAAGCACTGTTCTTCATTTGAAAGTTTTCTGATTAAGGTAGAGTATGAATAACACGTGTGTGTGTGTGTGTTCTTCTTCTGCAATAAGAAAGTCTTGTCCCTATATTCAGATTAACACAAGGCACTCTTATTCTGGAATAAGCGTGTTCATACAGGGAGTTAATCCTGAAGAGCTCAATGTGTAGGCAAGCCCTAAAAGTATTACTGTTCAGTATAATTCAATGTAATGATTAGACTCTTTCATATGCAGTGCAGTTTCTCTAAGTACAGTCTCTCATTTGTGCTCTACAGTTAAGCTTCAATGAAGAATTAACTATCTATCCAATATTTCAGATTAATTCAAAGGCAATTTGTTAATGGAAACCCAGGACCATGGTAAGATGCCACACATTTGTTCGCTAAACTATCGAAAATGTCCTTCATACCTCACCCCATTTTATTTTTACAGATTTTTTTTTTTTTTTTTTTTTGCTATGAGATGTACAGTGCCATTTCATGCTTAATAAGTAATACTTGGCTTAAAAATGGTGTAAACCTGTCTTAAAAAAAGACACAATTACGGATTTGTTTCCATATTTGTGATGGCTTTTTCAGTATTGCAGGCTTTTTACTCTTTCCTCCCCTTCTTCCACTCCTGCCCTTGAAGGAAACTCATATCTTTAAAACTAAAAGCAGTCTTGGTACAATCAAGATAAAATATTTGTAAATTGTTATCCTAGTAAGTTTTCTTCATCTGTCATAAAAATAGAAAACCTGCAAACCCACACTAGCAGTGTTAAGGTTTACTATTCTTTAGGAGTATAGGGATTAGGGTTTATCTCTCCCATAAAGGACACAAATCATTTAGATTAGAAGTAATCTGATTGTATTGAGGTACAAATTATAGCACAAAGGCCATTCAACTGGGTTAAGTGATCAGGGTCAGTAAACACCATATGACCACTGATTGGTCCATGAAAGAGTATTAACTGTAAGATAATGATGGATTTCAGTCCAAATCCCTAAACACAACAGCTGTAGTTCCCAAATGAGTTCACTGTCATGCTGCATTTTAGGACACTGATTTATCCATTCCTAACATTCTTACACAAGAATTGATTTGAAATGTAATTCTGAACCCCTGGAGTGAGCATAGGAACTGTATTTAATTTTGATTGGGACTCTGTGCTGCTCCTGTAGAAATCAGTGGGAGTTTGTTATGACTTCAATGGGAGCAGGAATAGTAAATTGTAAGTAGTTTGTCACCCTGTTTTTTTTTTTTCCAAACTTACTACAGTATAATAATATTAGGGGTGAGGTTTTGTCTGGTATGAATCTCTTTTAAAAAGGTGTTATAAGGAGGAGGGGAAAATTGTTTTCCTTGACCTCTGATGATAGGACAAGAAGCAATGGACTTAAATTGCAACAAAGGAGGTTTATGTGGGATTAGGAAAAACTTCCTAACTGTCAGGGTGGTTAAACACTGGAATAAATTGCCCAGGGAAGTTGTAGAATCTCTACCACTGGATATATTTAAGAGCAGGTTTGATAGACATCTATAGATAGTGCTTGGCCCTGCCTGGAGGGCAGGGAACTGGACTTGATGACCTCTTGAGGTCCCTTACAGTTCTAGTGTTCTGATTCTATGAAAAGTAATCTGTTACTTGATTACATTCTACACGCACATTGGCTAACTGATTCTTTTACAAAATCAGATTTTTTTTTTTCTGTTAACTGCCCTTAAAAGTTCAAACCCTTCCCTTGAGACACTGGGAATGACCATCAGGGCTACTCTGGCAGGTGTTGTAACTCCCGATAGGACCTCCCAAGATAGATGGGTCATAAGGCAGGGATCAGAGGGAAAGACCATGCACTGATTGGAGGATGGGGGTTGTGTAATAGCATCAATGAGCTATTCCACCAAACTATAAAATTAAACAGGGATGGCGTAGCCTTGTCTGTGCCTTGAGTGAGGTCTGGTGGTGCAGGAAGGATTCCGATACCATTCAAATTGTAGTCCTAAATAAAGTTTTTTGAAAAATTATTCACAGCCTTTATGGTTATGGCTTCAAAATTTTAAACAAAGCAAACCACTGATGTCTTATAAATGACAAGACAGGTACTTATCACTGTTGATGATAGATAAATGAATATACAACTTACATTTTTTCTTGTACCTTTCACACCCCCCTATCCCCCACTGTTCCAAATGAACTTTATAAACAGAAATCTTGATGCTTATCACTACCTAAAGAGTGGCAGGTAGCAACTGTTTAACACAGAATTGAAACATTACAGCTTGTCAGGATTAAATTTTAATCAGTCATGTTAATAAAAGTCAATTTCACTCAGACCAATTTAAAAAAAAATTTCCATCCAAGATGATCAACATTTACAGACAAGGAAACTATGGAAAATATTGCTTGAAAATGCATTAGTTTGATTTCAGAATGTTTACTTTGTATGTTTTGATGTGATGTTGACAATTTGTTTTAACTTTTTAGAATCTGCCTCTTACAATTAAATATTGTAATCTGTTCTCCCTCTATTTCCTGACCTTCCCATAACTTCCTGCAACTGAAAATTTAAATTAGTAATAATAAAAATGTTTAAATTTAAACATTGACGTCCATCAGAATTATAGGACAATAAAAACATTCTCCAAGTCTAAGTTTAGGTTATTAAGTGAAGAAAAATATTATATCCTCCTAAAACTCCTGACTGCACTTAGGCTGAGTGCACTTAAAAATGACCAGGGTATTGGATTTAATGCTTTCTGCTGCTTTTTTAAAAGCTAGCTATAGGATCTTTAATGATCATGAGCAGCTTGCCTTCTCTTAAATCAGGGCTGGGGAACCTTTTTTTGGGTCAGGGGCCATTAATGCTCAGAAAAATCTGTTGGGGGCCACCCACAGCGAGAAGCAAAAAACAAATAAAAAAAAAACCCCAGCCCTCACTGACGTGGCCCCTGACCTAGAAGGAGAAAGACACTCCCTCACACACCAGAGTCTGGGGGGGCTTAGGCTAGTAGAGTTTGTATGCTCCAGCCCCTCAGGAGGGTGGCAGAGAGGCTGGAGCACCAGCCCAAGCTCCCCAATTCTTGGAGGCCAGATACAGGCAAGCAGAAGGCCACAGCCAGCCTCCAGGTCTTAGGTTCCCCACCCCCCTCTTAAACCTTCTTAAGAAAACTGGTGCTGACAACAATGTGGCCATTCCCCAAAGAGATCAGAAAAGTTGAATGCAAGAAAAAAGAGCATTTTAATTTGGTGGTTCTCACCCACCTATTTCTGTGCTTTAAGGATACCAAGAATATCCTGGGTATGTATGGGCTAGTAAACCCTAGTCTAAGCTAGGGATGTAAAGGACTAGTCGACTATCCAATAAGCAAATGCTTATCGGATAGTCGACAGGGTAGTAGACTAGTCGCTCCTCCCCCTTGCTGCCTCTGTCAAATAGAGGCAGCAAGGGGGGAGGGAAACGGCGCTGCCGCTTTGAATGCTGCAGGGAGCCCGGCCTCAGGCTCCTCACAGCATTTCAAAGTGGCAGCATCATGTGGAGCCCAGGATCAGCTGGGGACTCCCCAGCTGACCCCGGGCTCTGTGAGGCATTTCAAAGCAGCAGCGCGGCATGGAGCTCGCTCCGTGCCATGCTGCTGCTTTTGAAATGCCGGGTGGAGCCCGGGATCAGCTGGGGACTGATCCCAGCTCTGCACAGCATTTCAAAGCGGCAGCTCTGCTTGGAGCCCGGGATCAGCTGGGGACTCCAGCTGACCCCAGGCTTCACATGGCGTGCCAGCAGGGGCTCCTGTGCATTTCAAAGAGGAAGCGCCTGCATGGAGCCCAGAGTCATAGGACTTCCCGCTGGCCCTGGTCTCCATGCGGCTTTCCAACTTTGAAGTGCACAAGATGTACATTTCAAAGGCAGAATGTGGAAGTGCCTATCGTCTAGTCAAGTAGTTGATGGAAATTCCATCGACTGCTCGACTAGCAAATGAATCACTACTTAACATCCTTAGTCTAAGCAGCCAGACTGATACAGGGGAAGGTAGCAAGTCTTTGGGCATGATTCTTTAAAAAAGTTTGGATTAGTTTCAGCTAATCCATCATAATATCTAAAGGTAATTTTGTACACTAATATGCAATTCCTCTGATGAATTCATATTTAACCAGGCAGCCAAAGTAAGATGCTCTAGGAGGGTGTTAGTAAGGCTTGAGGAAAATTCTTGGAGGAGAAAAAATGCCCGTTTGATTATGTTGTTCTGTATGCATTTTATATTCTTTTAAGGGCTTCATCCTGTTCAAGTCAGTGGCAACATTTTTATGACTTCAGCGTTACCCAGGTTTTGCTCTTAGTCCTCTTTCACATTATTTGAGTTATAGAGCATCAGCAACGTGGTTGATTCTGTACAAGTGTGTATAAGATGACATGGATCCTGTCTCCAAAAGGCTTACCATTTAATTCAGACACCAAAAACCATTTAGATTCTTCGAATGCACTGGTGACAGTAAAAACTTAATGTCTCACAAATCTTTCAGCTGTCATTACTGAATTCTTCTTCAAGAGAAAGATTGTTCATCACACGAGAGAGTGGAATATTGATCGCATTTCCCATGACTTCAGATGAGCAAGACGACAAACCTGTGAGCTATGCATTCCTGCTATCAACCTCTGTTTCTTTAATCTTGTGTTTTGAGCACAATGAGCTCAAAAGTTTAGTGAAATTGCTTAAACTGGGTTCCTTGGATATAGAAATATAAAGAATACTACTACGTTTTCCTGCTTAAGAACTTTAAAAAAAGAGTAGTCCTGTAGCAGTAGCACCTTAGAGACTAATATATATAAAATAAACTTAAAAAACAACAAAAGGTCTGGTAGCACTTCATAGACTAACAAAACATGTAGATGGTATCATGAGCTTTCATGGGCACAGCCCACTTCTTCAGTGTTCCCGCTAAGATTTTTCCATCCGTGAGCAGAGTGAGTTTTGTCTTGTGCACCAGTATTATGTCATGTGCGCTTGTTCGGATGTGTGCTTATTGGATAGTCGACTAGTGCTTATGCTTATCAGATAGTTGACTAGTGGCTTGATTAGTTGCTTCCCTGCTTCCCCCTTGCTTCCTCTATCAGAGAGAGGCAGCAAAAAAGGGGGGGGGAGCAGGAGTTGGCGCTGGGGGAAAGCCGGCTTAAAAGCTGGTTTTCCCCCCAGCACCATCTCCTCAGGGGGGACAGGGGAGGCAGAGGCATAGCAGTGAACTGGGCATGAGCTGGGAATCAGCTGTCCTGGCTTGTACCTGGTTACTCTCCCTCACCCCCCTGGCTGCCCTTCAGCTTTTAAATGTATTAAGAGCCTAATGGCTCTTAATACATTTAAAAGGCAGAGCTGTAGTGGGGTTAGCTCCTGGGGCCGGGAGCTAACCCTGATGCATCTCTTCAGTTCCCTCCTTATCAACTGATCGACTCATCAGTAGAAATTCCATCGGCTATTCAATAAGCTGATTTAATGCTATTTAACATCTCTCTCTCTCAATGTAAAAGGGAGAGGGAGGAAAAAAAAGTGCGATATGGAAGAAAAAATATTGAAAAAAGGGATAATTAACAAGGTGTGGGATCCTGCACACCCCACCGCCTGAAAACCACTCAGCTTGGCACCCAGTCTTGCTCCCACCATTCCTGCATCCAAGGGCTCCCGAACCCGTGCACCCCCATCCATTGTACCGTTTACCACTAACCCTGCATTGTGCCCCCCGTTCTCCTATCATCTGCATAGTGCCCCCTTCATCTGAACCCCTGCACTTTCCTCCAGCCCAATCCAGTCAAAAACGTGTACAGGTTGAAACTCTTAAACAGGATTTTCTGGTCTGGCAACATGGTCCAGCATGGATGTTGCAGGACTAGCTAGTTCCAGTAGAGGGCCAGAAGTAAGGATCCCTGTGGGCCTAGCAGGGTAGAGGGCTGCCCGCAGGGAGCTGACAGAGGGGCCACCTAGCGCGTGGCAGCAAGGCTGCCCAGTGGGGCTGCGAGCCCTGGCGTGCTGCACGCATGGCTGCTCAGGAAGTGGCTGTCCAGGGAGCTCTGGCATGCATGGCTGTCTGGAGCCACAGCACCCAGTGCATGTGACTGTCTGGACACCCAGCGCTGGGCTGCCCAGCGGAGCTACGGCTGCCATGGCTGTCCAGCAAGTTGGCAGGGCAGCGGGGCCAGCAGAAAGTGGGGAGCCAGCTGGGAGACCAACAGGCAGGCCAGAGGGGTCGGTGGCACGGGTCCAAAAATGACCTCCCCTTGTCCGGCAAAGTCTCTCATCCGGGACCAGTTAGGTCCCAAGGTGCCAGACACGGGAGGTCCAACCGCAGTAACTTGTAAAGCATTTTAAAAAATGAATGCATTGTCCTTCTCCATTGACTCTAAAAGCTCATTCTGCAGTTGCAAGTTAATGACATTCAGAAAACAAATTTAGGAATATCACCAGAAAATTTCATCCACCTCTTTTTGTTCAGTTCACATTACTACATAGTACGTAATCCAATTATTGATTATATTTCTTATAGTATATGCATGCTTTAGACCCCCCTCTGAATCCTAGAAACGTCTCTTTAATACAGGAGTGGGCAATAATTTTGGACGGAGGGCCACTCCAAGATTTTGGAATGTGGTTGAGGGCCGCACTCTTCAATGATATTAATGGAGGAGATGTGGGGTCTGGGATGGAGGTTGGGTGCAGAAGGGAGAATGGAGTATGGGAGGGAATTTGGATGAAGTAGGCGGTTGTGACCTAGGGTAGGGGACTGGAGTCCAGGGGTTTGGGATATGACCTAGGGTAGGAGGGGATTGTGATCTGGGGCAAGAGATTGGGGTGCCGGGTATGGGTGTAAGAGGGGGGCAGAGGGTTTGGGTATGTTTATATTGGGGGGGCAGAGGTTTGCGAAGATTGGCTGAGGTGCCAGAGATAGGCTTTGGCCAGGAGACTTACCAGCCAGCAGCCAAACTACCCTGCCTGCCTGCAGAGCCTAAAAGGTTTCCCAGCTAGACAGCCCGGCCATGTGCTTGTGTGAGTGACTGAGCCGAGGAGCGGGGGCGTGGTTCTTCTTGGCTGCCTGTTGTTCAAACAGGCAGCTCCCATTGGTCAGTATCTGTACATAAACCAACCAATGGGATTGTGCTAGGCGTGGGGGCAGCTCCTGAAGCTTCCCCCCGCATCCCTCCAGTTTTGAAACAGAAACAGCCGTGTTTCTGAGCAGTGTGCGGGGCAGTGGGGCAAGCAGGGGAGGCAGCCTGGGGCTCTCTGCTGTGTCCGCAGGCCGGATTTGGTGATGGCATATATCACATTAGAGGATGTGCAGTTGTAGGAGCTTCTGATGACGTAGCTTACTTAGTTAGGTCCTGTAATGCTGTCATTTGTATAGATGTGTGGACAGAGTTGGCAGTGGGGTTTAACACTTCCAGCTCACTCAATTAGCCTCATTATCACCGGCACTATTGATAGGTACTCCCCCCTTTTTCTTACTTTCTATCTACCTATCTGTCAGCTTCTAAGGTGCTACAGACTAACAAAGCTACCCCTCTGAGACTGCTGAAGAACTGTCTTCCCTGAAAAGCATGATAAAGTGGACTCTCCCAGCGAAAGGTCACACAAACTGCAGGCACAAAATTGGACATGCAGCTAACAATGTATGTTTATATACATGCTTGTATGCTCAAGTCATGTAGCTGGATGTTCAGGAGCTACTGCTTATGCTCATAGTTCACTGTCATGGAAAGAGAAGAGCTCCATCTAGGCCACTTTACGTACATTTCTGGCCAGATGTTGGCAATGGGATCAAAGGGTATGTTACAAGGTCACTTCATACACTCAGGCAGTTGTTAGAAGCTGCTATCTACACTGAGATGGGGTGGAATAGTTTGGCAGAGATTATTGTTTGTGTTGACATGTTAAATATGGCTAATCTATCTGTGATTATTTATATGAACTCTTGGAGCATGCGCAAATCTGTGAATAGGTGTTTCTAAAGGCAGAATGGAACCTGATAAATGGTCTCTCTTTCCCTCACACCCAAACCCCCTATTGTCTTTGTTGGGAATATTGGTTGTTCAAGGGCTGTAGGTTTGGTCCCCAAATATGTAATTTTAAATTTAAATAAAATGGGAGTAATGAAAAAGCATAGCTACTTGCTAAGTTTTTTAAGAGGGGGAAAAAAAATCATTAAGACCCATAGATGCTGTCTTTCCCTCTATCGGGGGGGTGCTGGACCCCCTCTTCTCCCAGGCCCTGCCTTTTCCTGACCTCGTCCTGTCCCTGCCCTCCGGGAACTTCCTGAACACTGCAAATCAGCTGGAAGCGCTAGGGAGGAGCTGGTCAGTGGGGCTGCCAGTGGGAGGGCAGCAGGGGGAAGCGTGGGTCTCAGCACCCACTAATTTTTCCCCATTGGTTCTCCAAGCTGGAACACCCTCAGGATTGGTGCCTATGCCATGACCCAACAATCAGCCCAAGGTGCTGAGGGCCAGACTCTGACGTTATTATTCATACCAATCAACTTCTTGCTCTGCAAATTGTCTCTTTGCAATGAGTGGAACTGAGATGCAACTCAACATGAGTGAGGTGTCCTAATCTGGCCCTAAATGAGTAATAAACGCAACAAATAATAGTGAAGCTCTTGATTCTAAAAGCCTCTTAATAACTTTAAAGTATTGTATAAGGTTCCTCTAAGTTAAATGGCATGGGGCTTTTTCCTGTGAGGTACTGAGAACGCTCTGGCCCTGATCCAGCAAAACATTTAATCACATGCTTAACTTGAAGCATGTGTTTGTTTCTGCTGGATAATGGCCAGAGTGTGCGGGATTTACCTTATAGTGCTGGAGAACACATGTTTGCAGGGAAACCCTCTGCTTAGGATGGGGCTGTCCATGATTCTCCTCCTGCTTTCCTAGAAGAGTGCTTCCATGACACTGCCTGTTTTCTCTGGGGCCCCCTAGGAGACTGCTTGGGAAGGGACTCTGTGATGTCTGGTTTCTGCATAGTTTTGGGGGCTAGTAGGGTCTATGCAGAACCATCTGTGTGTCATAGTACCATCTTCAGGCCAACTGCGTTCTTGTGAGGAAATATGCCAGGAGTAAGTGGTGAGTTGCAGAGGAAAAAATAAATGAGGCCTGAGTCTTTCTTTGCTGCTTTGATATGTGTAAAAGGCATAAAAATCTGTTTGTTTTACAGAAGTAGTTCAGATCATATCTAGACTAGAACACTCTTAGCTGTTTGGCGAACTAGCGTAAATTAAGACATCACAGATGGGTGAAAGAAGAGCTATTGAGAGGAGGGGCTTTCCTCAGATTGCTTAAAGCTTTTTGGCTTTTGTCTGTGCTTTAAATCTGTTAAACTTCTGTTTAACTTGTCTGGCACCATTAACAAAGAGAGCCTCTGTTCGATTCAAAACCATTGCACCTGCAGTTTGCATATAGGTTGAACCTCCTAAATCTGGGACTCTTTAGTCCAGCAACTAGGGTTGCCAGATGATCTCCCAAAAAATACCAAACACACGGGCTAATTTGTCGAGCAAGAAAAAAACCCCACCCACACGGAACACACAAAGGGGGAGGCAGCAGCTGCCTGCTACCCAAAGCAGAGAGGCAGACCCTGGGGCAACACAATGGCGAGGGGGGGCGACCATGGGTAGGAAGGTGACTCCCCTATAGCCAGGTCTTTGGGTGTCCCAGTGGGAAGAAGCAGAAATTCCACCCCAGTCAGTTTTGGCTGAGTGCCCATGGAAGGCACCTAAACGCAACTACAAAGCACCTGCGGGCTTCTCTCCTGGACTACGGCGCCACAACGTGCTTGAACAGCGCTCAGGAGCAGGGACAGGGCTTCTCTTCCTCCCCAAGGCATCACTCCTCCCAGATGCAATCAACTGAGGGCTCCCAGTGCCGATAGTGGCCCCACCTCCCAGCCCGGGACTCCTGCTGGTTGTGTGCAGAAGCCTGGCGGGGGCGGGGGGAGTAGCTGGGACTCTGGTGAGGTGTCCCAAACCAGAGAGTTTGCACTACCTGGGGATGTCAGTGCTCCCCTGCTGGCTGCCTGCTCCTGGGCTCCTCTCCCTGGGGTGCCCAGTCCTGCTCCCTCTAATGCTGGCCCGGCAGGGGCTCCTCCCATAGGCTGCCTCAGCATCTCCCGGGGTTCCCAGCCAGGACTGCCTGGCCGCTGCAGCCCCACTGATACAGGGTGTTCCCTGGGGTTTCTCAGAAGGGGCCGCTAGGCCATCCCACCCCTCTGCTAGGGCCAGGCCCTGTTACAGCAAGCAGTTCCCGGGGCTTCCCCAGCAGGGCTGCCCACCTCCACTAGACCCGTTTCAGCTGGGGCCTTCTCAGCTGGTGCTGCCCAGTCACTCTGGCCTCGCTGCCACCAGGAGTTTCCCAGGGTTCTGGCAGGGGCCTCCTGGCCGCTTTCAGCCCTGCTGCTGCCAGAGGTTCCCTGGGTGGGCCTCCCACTGCCCTCAGCCCCTTTTGTAGCCAGGGGTTCCTCAGCTGGGACTGGGACTCCTCAAGCGCCTGGCCCAGCTGACTCCGAGGATCCCCCTGCTGGAGCAGGGGCTCCCCAGCCATGCCTAGCCCCGTTGACATCAGGGGTTCCCTGGCCAAATCAGGGGCTCTCCAACTGCCGTCTGATACAACCACTGCTGATCCAGCCTGAGCTCCCTAACTCCCATGTTGTCTCCTTCTGCCACCTCCAGTGCTCTTTGGTCAAGCAACATTTGTGGCCCTGCAGGACCATGGTTGTTGCCAGACCAGAGAGTCCCAGATTTGGGAGGTTCAACCTGCATTTATGTTGCTGATGGAGCTGTATGTTTCAAAATACAACAATCATATCCTTTTCCCCACTCCTTTATGACCAAAATGCTGCTTATTTGAGAAACCAGCTTTTATTGCTAATAGATGGGGCAACTCAGAAAAAGAGAAGAAAAATCTATTGAAATGAGGTATGAAAATCATCTTCATACTTTACTGCCCAGTCTAGAAAAGAGCTGAAACTTTCAAAACCAAGCAGACCAAGATAATTGTCTCGTGAAAATAACATCTGCATTTGAAGGAAAACCTAAAAATGAATGAAAAGGCTTCATATTATATACCTCAGTATTTTAAGGTGGAGGGGAAAAGGCTGTTCACATTTGTGCTTTTGGGTATATTTAGTCACAGAAAGTTAACAGCCAATCTGTAAGTGTGGCCACCATCAAGAGTGTCTTCCACACTAAGATGACATTTTTTAAAATTTTTATTGGATTAGAGTACTTGAATTCCTGTAAAGATTGCAGATTCTTAGTCATTATGTGAAGAAATATTTGTGCCTGCAAGGAGACAACACATTAGCAACACTAATTATACAATCATCCCCAAAGAATATAAGAATAATTAGCTACAGACTGGACCTCCGTGGTCCAGCGCCCTCGGTACCTGCCCAGTCCTGAATGGGGGGATTTGCTGGACTGGCAAAGTCTCCGTCAATGTTCCCCCTTCCTGCTGCTGGCTGTGCTTCAAGCCTGGCTGTCCCCCTTGCCTCTGATCCAGCTGGGCTGCCAGCCCTGGCCATGTGTGCTGGCGCAGTCCCCCCACTGACCGCCAGCACCAGCTTATCTCCCCCCTCCCCCTCCCCAACCGCTAGCACCATTGCTGGATGCTAGCTCTGGCCCCGGCTAGGCTGCTGGATGCTGGCCTCTCTGCCACTGGGCTTCCAGTCCCAGGGTTCTCTGGTTCAGGAACATCCATGACACTGCTGGACCATGGATATTTCTGGAGCAAAGAGCCCTTGTTTTGGGATGTACAACCTGTAGCATCTGACAGTTTTTTATCCACGAAAGCATATATCCAAATAAATCTGTTAGTCTTTAAGTTGCCATAGGACTCCTCGTTGTTATAACTAGCATGTATTTGTGAGATCTTTCATGATCACATCTTTGCACTGAATTAACCTTATTAGCATATTGAATTTGAACTGCATCATGGCAACTTGAACACATTATGTTTTATGCTTCTCACCCACAGCTGTACACAGAGATTGTGATTTTGTTGTAGTAGCCAATATTTTGCTATGATGTAAGAAGCATCAGAAGTCCATCAGCTGTATTAGGAGCTACCCTAAAGGGGACTAGGAAAGCTGCCTATATATACAACATGAAAAATCCTCCTTATAGTTGGATGGTTATGTAAAAAGGAGTGAGGGAAAAATTCCTAAACCTCTTTCTATTGACCTCTTCATAGACTTCTCATTATTACAATTATGTGCATCTAGTGGCTATAATTTATTTATTTATTAAAAAAGAATGAAACCCGCTCTTCCCCTCCCCCCCCCTCCAAAAAAACCCCACACCTGTTGACCAACATACTACTATTTAGATACTTGGGCCTGTGAATTGCTTGCTTGTGCTTGGAAAGATCTAAACTGACTGACTAAAAGATATTGAGGGGTATATAGTGGACCTTATTGCTGACTGAAATGGCATCATGGTCACCGTCCCGAGCTGCTTCCAATCAGTGGCATAGCCAGAAGAGAACACTTGCGTGGGCAGTTATGGGGGGAGGAGGATGGGCTGACAAATGGGCAAGTTGTAGAAATTATCATCTGTATTCTGGAAGTGCCTAATTACCTAAGATCTGGATTGGGGCTTCATTGTGCTCTGTATAAACACACAATGAGAGACCGATACTCATTCAAACATACAACAAGATGGAGATGAGGGGAAGGATATGATTTAAGCAGAGTGATCAAGATGGCAAATGCCATGGTGGTGGTTCTTTTAAGTTGGTGTGAGTGGAGAGAAGGGATGAGTCCAATAGGAATGTGGGAATGGGGGAAGGAAGGGCATTATGAATTGGGAAGGCTGGGAGGAAAGGACAGGGTGGGAAGGTGGACAGCCAACTCAGAGTAAGGAAAATCTGAAGGCAGGGAGTTAGAGAAAACTAGTTGGAAAGAAGAATGTCCAAAATCAAAATAGAAGGACAAAGATGATATGCAAAAAGTCTGTCCAGGTTTTTGAAGGAGCTGCAACTGCTACTTTCCACCTACTCCTCTTTGCTTCAAGGAGCCCACCCCCTGCCTTCCAATTCCCCCCAAGCCCATGTGGTTGAAGTTAGGACTGTGGGGCTGCTTAAGCTTGGGTGTCCTGTGCAGGGATTCCTCCTGCTGGTCTGGGACCAGTGAGTGGTGGAATAACCCCTGTGATTTACTTTTAGGGTTCACCTTGGGCACTAAGGTGTTCAAATACAACTTGTCCTTCTCTTCTAAGGCTTCAAAGTGTTGTAAACCGTATCGCTTATCCTAGTCTAGATGGAATCTTCAGGTTAACCCAATAGTTCTCAAAAAGTCTTGTAAACTTGACAGCAGATGGCACATGCCTTTGTATAGCCATACATGTAATAATACCTTTGTGTTAACTGCCTCAGGACAAAATCAGCATCCCACCAGTTGCCATCTGGCAAGGCACAGATGATGTCAGGGACTGTCATGGATAGCACTCTTCCATTTGTGGGTGTCTAAAGAAATACATTTCCCGTAGACGCTCCAGGCTGTACAGCTGAAGAGTCAGTGTATACAATCTTGAACAAGTTACTAAATTTCTGTGCTTCAGTTCCCTATTGGTAATACGGAGATACTTACTTACTTTCTCCCATCCTTGTCTGTCCAGTTTGGACTGCTATTTTGATTCAAGGGATCTTCTCAGGTTTGTGGCTCATATGGGCAGCTTACCAAATGCACAATGCTGTTTTAGATAGGAGTATGGCTGTGTGTAAGCATCTTTGAAAGGAGGAAGTCTTTTATTCCTTCTGGTACTCTGTTTTATGCTGTAGCAAAGTTGGGGTTTTTTTTAATGTGTGTTAGAACAGATGCTTTACTTGGACTTCAGCTGTCATATATATGTGATCTGTATAGCTGATCACTTTGCTCATGCAGTCAATTGTTTTGGTTTTACATCCAGCTTACAGAAAACTGAAGCACTGTAAAATCTGTGCATGTCTGCCCAATTAGATCAATGCTGCTCAGTGGATGAATTTGGCTAGCTAGGGATTACGCTATCACAGAATGCCATAATTGCTGAAGTTACCCATCACATAACCAAGGTCAGCTTTGCATTTAGAGTTATGCCATGCTGCCTACAGAATGGTAAGGACATAAAAATAAGTGCTAAACTAAACATCTGTTGGCCAGTTATGCTAACAATGCTTCTATAAGGTTGTTAGATATGGACAATATATCACTATTAGGAAACTTAATCAGTTCCATATGAATTCTCTTCAGTCTGTTTGAAGGGTCAAGTGGTGGGACAGGAGTCCCAGTATTGGGATCCTTAATCATTGTTGGATATCTAGTATTGAAAGCAAGCTCATAAAAACTCAGCTATTAGTTTGGGCATCTCATTCATATGGCAGACTTGAGAATCCCCAAGGCCATATTTTATGATCAGTAAAAGCCAGATATGCATTCTTGTTCTGGCCGCTATAGGCTATATAAAGATGCACACTGAAGTCATATTTGAAAGTGTCAGGTGACCCCAAGCAACTGGGAAGCAATAGTCCATGACAGTGCAAGGTGGTGGCAGATTTATCATGTTGCTGCTAATTGCTTTGAAGCAAGGTGCCTAAACATCTTATATGAAAAATGTGAACAGTGCAAAGCAATGATATAATAGCCTGGAATGGTCATGGACAGTTTGTCTGTCTTGCATGTAACCATGTTTGTGGTTCTCTCATTGATCTGACTGTGTGTGTATTCTTTCACTTAAGTGTTTGCTGAATCCTTGTTTGTCAACACTGACATGAGACTCCATCATCACAGTTCAGTTGTTTATGGTTTGCTATTTAATAAAACAGCAGTTTTAATAAGTGATTCAAATAGCTGACATTTGATTCGTTATGTTGGTACTTTCAGGATACTTAGTGCATACGTTCTCTAATTTCAGCATATCTAAACATTGGGCTTTAAAAAAATCTTTACAGTTCGATGCTGTTTGAACTATTACTTGTTCTTTTTTGTAGAAAACTTAAAGGGCTGGAGGAAACCACCATCTTAGGCTCTTCATATGCATGTTTCTTCAATAGGCTCTCCAAATCACATACTTCTGTGATTTTGTTATTAAGGAAGAACAAAAGATCTGAGAACAAAATTGCATGGAATTTTTTCATAATTTATTGATGTATGTCGTATCAAACTTCAGATTGAAAAGACTGCAGTAATGAAATAAGGGTCAGGAATATGGAAAGATGCCACTAAATAAAGCTTCTAAAATGAGAAAGTGATCAGTAAATGTATATTTCTTTTTTTAGAAAGACTTCATCCTTATTAAACCCAAAAGCTGCATTAGTACCACCTTGTGGTAGCACAGATAAAAATCAGAAGAAATTAAGGCCTCTGTCCTTCTAAATTTTGTGAACATATTTAATACACTAAGTATCGATTAATCTTGTTGAGCTCAATGGGACTACTTTCGTGCATAAAGATAAACACATGCCTAAGTCTTTGCAGGGTCAAGATCTACAATTTTTCCAGCAAAACATTAATATGATTGTTAGCCTCGGATCTAACGTCCCTCCCCCCAATACTTAATTAGAATAAAATAACTCCCTAATTAAATTTAATGAATGTCAGATTGTATAGGCAGCTGATGCCGAGGTCAGAAGACAAGCCCGCCTGAGATTACCACATCTATCATTGGCGGATTAGTTCCCCATAAATAAAACTACAGACAACGATTTAGGGCCAAACCATGTAATTTAAACAAACCCATCAAATACAAACACAAGGGTAAGAGTAATGAACAAGCAAATCACTATAATAGCAATTACAAATCCCGGTCCCGGTTCCCTACCCCGAAGTAAAGAGTGACAGAAAAGTTCCCCAATACACTAGGAATTATACTCATACACTCAGTTGCTTGGATAGCGGGTGATGCTCAGGACCTCAACCCCTTGGCTACGATAGCCGCAGAGGAGGAACTCTGAGGCGATCCCTCGAGGTGATGGTCCCCTCGTTAATCCTCTCGTGGGCAGGACAGGATTGAAACTCCGGTTGAAAACGAACCGCCTTCCGCGTCGTCTTCTAGGATCCGAGACGGATTTGGAAACCCAACCTATCCGCTACCTCAACTGGGGTTAGAGATTTACTCTCCGATTCCAGAGGGTAGTTACACACGTAGGCCTATACGTCCAATACAACCTATCTCATTCACTCACTCATGCTTACAGACACACAGGATAGACGTATGCTTCATTCACACAGGATCTCCGCTAAATAACTAGAACCAATACACAGAACACAAAGGGCGCGAAGAACACGAGCACCTCAACTCTGGTGCTTTTATTCACTTTTTGGCGGGAAAATTAGCCTAGAGCCGTGTGCACATATTGTGGGGTCGAATGCAATGGTTTTAGTGATGAGTGCAATGGTTTTAGTGATGAGTGCAACCTTTTCGTGCAGAGTGCACAGGTTTTTAGTGTGGAGTGCACTCAATGGGGTCGTGTGCAAAGAGGGAGTTTGAAGAAAAAGGCGGGAAAGACTGTTGGTATAGACAACTCGCTCTTTCTCCTTTCCCTCTCCCCTCATGTTTCTCCTCACTGTACCCATAAATGATGTCTGGATTAAATTCTCAAATACCAAACCATTGATCCTTTTCAAACATAACTCATTAACCTTATTAGTATACAACTCATTAACCTTATTAATATACATATAACTGAGGAACCTAGGTTACAATTACATACAGCTTCACATACTGAAGTATATATTCTGCTATTAACAATGATATATGAAGCTATTGTTCACATTTAACAAGAAAAATTGGAGAAGAAAATAGGAATGCAATGCTGCTACGTTGAAGTGACAGTCAAATTGAAAACTAGTCCATGTCAGCAAGTAATTTTAAGAGTAGATTCAGATGGTTTAGCTGATCTGGAGTCCACCTGCCATTTCTTATGGCTTTGCAATCACGTGTCTGTGTTATTTTTATTAAGTTGAATCATGAGTCAAAAATTAAGACTCAATCAACAATAACAACAGACATGCTGAGGTATCTCTTTGCCTTGGTTTAGTACTAAGGGGAAGCACTGCCTGAAAATCTTTGAGTCACGAATATTGTGTCAGTTTAATCTGAGTGTCGTGGATGCTGGGTTAGATACATTTACTCATTTTCTCCTATATATTGACTGCTTTTCAGTCAGCACCATATTTTTTCTACCACCGTACTCTTTGCTGCTTCAGTGAAATAAAGCCCACAGCTTTGTAAATGTATTTGACAAGTCTTTTATATGGACTGCCTTCAGATATTATTTCTGTGGAGAATTGAATTCAACACTGTGGGGAGGCTGTGTAGTGATATAACTGTAGATATTGGAAAAAAGTGGCAGAGCTCTCCCTAGATTTGTTATGGTGACCCATGCACTTGGTAATAAATAGTGGTGACATAGTAGCCATGCTTATGTCTTTAACCTTTTGATCAGATGACGGACGCGGCCGAACTTTCAGAGCTCTGTGCGTGAGGAAAGATAATTCTAGACCTCTTAGTTATCAGATTTCAAAGTACTAATGTCTTTTGTTTCAGTGCTTTCCCAAGTGCTGCCCACTGGTAGATTATTAACAATTTAATTGTAATAAGCTGGGAAGCCTTCTAGGCCATATTCTGCCATTACACATGTATATATGCAGTGCCACTTCACGGGCTCCAGTGGATTGATACCAATGCAGTTGATGAAGAATGTGTTCTCTCTTTTACCCAGTGGGTCTTAAATTAAAACTTGCACCAGTAAAAACCTGCTCAAGTGACACTAGCATCGTGATTATCTTTCAGATTTAGTAGGGTTCACAAGCCCCACTGAACTGTAGCTTTTTCATTTTGACAGAAAAACATTTCCAGTCATGTTCTCTAGTTGAGTTTTCAGACATTATACCCAAAAGTGACAGTCTGTGCCTAAACTGAGAGGGGAAGGGAGTAATCCCATCTTCAGAATTCTTTTGGGGCTTTTGGGGTTACCTATAGAATGCCCTGTGTGGGTTCTAGAGCTTCTGGCATGTGTTCCAAGAATCCTTTAGGGCTTGTACCAAAATGCTGTTACTGACTCCCTCAGAAATTCCAGTAATTTGGAGATTTGAGCAAAAACATCTTTCTCTACATCTTCAGTAATGTCACGAAGACTGATGGTTTTTCAGCTCTGCAGTCTCTTGCTGCTTCGATTTCCCTGGTGTGACTATCTCTAATCCTGTGTTTAGCAAGCCCAGATCTTAATGTGTTTCTCAAAGTTCTTGATGGGTTTCACAAGTCCTTCTGTGGTGCCCCTTCAGTTATGAAGGAAAAATTGTGCTTAGGGTTACCAGGTAGACCCTGCCAAAAAAACGGACACACTTGATCGGGGGGGGGGGGGGAGAACTGGCCAGGAGGGGGGCAGGGCAGGAAGCAGAGCTGGCGGGGGGGGGCCCAGGGGCCGCGGGGCTGGACGGGAGGAGAGGGGGGCCCAGAGGAAGGGGGCAGGAAGCAGACCTGGTGGGAAGGGGTGCAGTCACTGGCCACAGCCAGAGTCCTTCGGGCCGCACCCCCGGCAGGCACTCCCTTTAGTTGTGAGCAGAAGCTGGGCGGGGGTGGGGCTGGGAGCCACTCCCCCTGCCCAGCTTCTGCACTCAACCAGAGGCTCCCAGCTGGGAGGCAGGGCTGTGATTGGCTCTGGGAGCCTCTGGTTATGTGCAAAAGCTGGGCAGGGGGAGTGGCTGGGAGTCCTGGCCCCTGCCCCGCCCGGCTTTTGCACGTGACCAGAGGCTCCCAGCGCCAATCGCGGCCCCGCCTCCCAGTTGCTCCCCCACCCCCGCCAGGCTTCCAGCTGGGCACCGGACGGGAATTCAGAAAATACCGGACATTGCATATGTCCGGTATTTTCTGAATTTTTCTACCGGACAGAGGGTGCAAATACTGGGCTGTCGGGTAGAAAACCGGACACCTGGCAACCCTATGCTTGTTTGAGTGCTTTCATTGCAGCTGAGATACTTCTTTCCACCCTGTTGTCTGGAGCTTTCATTGCAAAAAAGTGAAAGCTGCCTTTCTTGTCTGACTTTGTCATACTTTTTTTTCTGCTCAGGTGAATTCTGCATATTAGAAAACTGGGGGTAATACTTCTTTCTGTGTATGGGCTTTGTGTCCTCCTAAAATAGTTGATGAGTGAAGGCAGAGCAATAGCCAGGTACAAATACTTTTCTGGAAGCCTTGGTCATCTATTTCCCCCCTTCCTTTTTACTTCTCTCTGCTACAGTACTGTAGCTGAGCCATTGACATGGAGGAGGAGGGAACTGTATGACAAGAAGGAGGGTTATATTTGCCCTCCAAAGTTCATGTATTTAAGGAAAAATGCAGTTTCTGAAGGTTTTTTCGTTATTTCTCTGAAATAAGAAAAGATACACATTAATAAGGTGAGTATATCAAATAGTCAAGCATTTAAAACATTACAAAATATAAAATTATAGATCCTAACATGAAAGTGCTGTGTAATGTGAAGGCTGCGCATGAAAACTGAAGTTGAAGAAGTGGATAATAACATTTGAATTCTTCCACAAATCCATCCAGGTTCAATTTTGAAGTCAAATTGCTTTCAAATGGCGTGAGAATTAGGTTTCTCTTTCTTTCCCGAGTCACACTACTCCTCTGATGTGATAAAATTCTCTCCAAACAAGAAGAAGAATCCCAACAAGCTGCAGCTCATGATCTAAACAATAAGACTTCTAAAAGATATTTTGGAAATTTATGGGAAAGCCTCCTTTAATTCCTTCATAGCACCTAAAATGTCTGAATTCTTAACAATTTCTCTTCTGTGGTTTAAATATAGCCATTTCAACTTTCACCTCCATATCTAATCTAAGCAAGTTTATCAAAGACAGTGATTCCAATTTCAAGAAGTCTGGAATAGGTTGCTGACGAGCTTTTTTTACAACTTAGAGGACTTTTCAGAAAATCTCCTCTCTAGTTACCCACTGGTTTCGTCAATCAGTTTATGATAAATCTGGAACAATAGATGCTCATTACACTTTGGAATCCTGGCAAGTGCGTGGTGACTAGGGAATCATGAAGAAGCTTTTTTTTTAGAGCAATACCTTGACAATTTTGGTGGGACATCTTAGTGTTGATAATTTGTCACATGCATCTTTCAAATGAATAACATGAAATATTAAAATTAGTGAACTATTTGTATGCTGGATTTATCACACCAAATTTTGGAGCCTTCCTCAAAATAAGGTGTTTTTTTAATAGGTGCTGAAGATCTTGGTTTAAGTTTTGTTATCTTTTCTCCCCTCCCCGCCCCATTTATTTTCTTTTGGCGTGGTGACTTATGGTGATTCAGGATGGGAAAAATTCCAACCTCTTAGGCCTAGTCTATGCTACAGATTATGTTGACATAAACTACCGGAAGAGTTGACCTAGCTGTGGAAGTGTCTTCACTTAAATTTGGCTCCAGCTGACTTATGTTCCTGTCTCCAGTGATTTAGTAACACAACCTCCATAAGTGGCGTAATTAGGTCATTGCAGTGTCAGTGTAGACATTGTATTGCTTCCATTAACGGTTATTGGCTTTCCCACAATGGTTCACACTGACAATACAATGGGTACAAGCACTCTTGGCGAAGACATGCACCAGCAAAACAGTATGCAGCTGTGCACATACACATGATTTAGTAACTTTGGTGATTGTAAGTTAGGTTGACCTAATTATGTAGTGATGTGGCCTTAGTTTTCCCCATGTAGGATTTTTTTCTCCCTCAGTTTCGAATTTAGTGTTTTCCCATTAACTTGAATGGTCCACCCATTATCTATTCCAGGTTGTACAATGCTGGGTACTTAGAGAGAGTCTTGTTTGCTTGTGAAGGAGGAGCCTAACTGTTTGTTTTCACTTTCCTGTTTGTTTTTCACTGTAGCATAATTTTATATACATAAACACATAATCAGTTGGTCTGTCTCTCGATAGCCATCAGGTTAATTCAGAATGCTACATGAATTCATAAGAGATTTGGCAAGTGTTTATATACTGTAATATTGTGCACAGTCAATTGCAGGTTTGGGATTCAGACACCCCCATTCTCCTTTTGGGGCCTGGAAAAAAATTTCTTGTTACAGAAATGTAGAAATAACAAAAAGAAAATTACTTAGCATCTTTCTTCCTTGATGGAGCCTTTGCATTCAACTGGACGAAGCAGTTTTCTTGTTAGATTAAAACTTTGTGTTGAGCGCATTTGGTTAAAAACCCAATTTGATTAAAATCATAGAAGTTCCCCAGCATTGCTGGGGTGCATACATCTGACAAGGACAATAAGGGCCTTACTAGCTTTAACACGTGACTGGCAATTGGGTTGAGAGTACATCTAGGCATTCCCCGTGACAATACAGTAGTTTCACAATTCTATTGAACAGTCCATCTCGGGTTTCTTCTGGACTCTGCAGGATCATTTTAATTCTAGCCAGCCTGTCCATGCACTCTGAAAGGAGCGTTTCTCTTCTCAGTTGGAAAGGAAATCTTTTATCTTCACTCTAAAGAGATAGACAAGTTCTGATAATAAATTCCAACATAAAACCCTGTGTCTCCACTTGGGCTATTGTGTAAGTCTCCCTGCAAGAGGCCCTCTCTGCAGACTTTTTTTTTATTAGGGTAACACATCTTTTTAGTTATAGTAGCAATGTAATGAAGTCCCCCTGTACTTTACTTAGCTGACATAGGATCAACAGCATCATGTGTCTGAGCAAACTTGGACTAAGAAATGGGGCTGAGAAGAAAGATGGAACACATCTTATTTCTAAAGAAGGCAACTGCATGGGGGGGGGGGCAGGCGAGCAGCCCTCAGTTTTATTGAGGGCATTTTTTCTTTTTTTGAATTTTTATTCTTAAAAGGATTGACTTTGACCTATTCTGAAAGCCACCCTTTTATTTGACCTACTATTCATTGGTTAACAATTTAAATGAATACACTATCACATCCCTAACATGTACACACAATTACAATCTTAAAACAAAGCAGGCTGAATTCTGGTCTAACTTTTGCTATTTAAATCCAGAATAAACCACTTCCACAATTGGAATTACTTGAAAATTTACTCCAGGCCAACTAAGATAAAAATCTGTTCCAATATGTCTAATTTTAGGTTAACTAGCATTCATTTGTCCCCTTTTAAGGAAAATAAAGCAAACACTTTGCTGCACACAAATGATTTCAATTTTCTGAATTATCTTTTTCTGAGCGACTAATGTTTGTGTTGAAAAATAACCATCTGTTTTTACAGTAAAAAGAGAATCTTGTTAAATATCCTCAGATGTGTTAGTGAAGATGCTGTCAGCAGTTTGTCACCCTATATCATTCCAAATAGTTTTCTGTGTACAAGAATAGAAAGCTGACTTTCTGTTCATGTGGATTATCCCTTCTATTTTTAGATATGTAAAATGAAATATGAAGCACCAAAACCAGTATTTCTTAGTGAGTTGTATCCTAACCTGACACGGCCATTATGTCATGACACTATATATCATTAACCAGTTATTCCTTATCAGTCACACATGCGACTCCGAATAGTTCTACTTCTGATACAGTTTTAAACTACAGTATTTTAGGAGCTCAGGGAGCAGTGGAGGAGGAATAAGTCAGTAGTTGTTGGATGTATCTGTGGACACACAACTGGAGAGCAGGAAGCCTGTCAAAACACAACACCTCTTCAAGGGTTTTAAGAATAAAACTGAGATTTTAATGTAGGAATTCTATAAGACTTCAATTTGGATTAAAGTAAAGAGTAACAAATCTTTAGAAAGACATATGGGAGATCTTTCAGGATTGGCTTCAAAGTTCTCTTGTGCTTCTTTTAACACTGTTTGATACCAAGGACAAGGCACTGTGCATATGCTGCTCACCACAGTCTCCCAGTGGAACTTGTCGCCCAGATGGTGCAAACCATATGTTTTCATATTTTTTAGGTATATTTAGGAAATACTATATGGGAGAATGGAAAAGGTTATATGTTTTCCAAACCCTGTGATCTCAAAGGTTTCTAGGATAATGCTTTAGAGTTACTGACATAAAGAACTTTCCTGTTCTGTCCTTTTTATGAAATTCACAAGTCCCTATCTGCTATTGAAACTATAGAATGAAATTAATTCCAGTGCAGGTACTATGCACAAGACCTCCTGTTTGCATTTTTTGTTTTTGTTTTTTAAATGCACAGAGACTTAGGTGGGCCATCTGCACAGAGAAAGGTTTCATCTATAGTAAATGCACAAGAAATGTACGATATAGGTTGTACCTCCCTTAACCAGAACTCTGTGGTTCGGCATGGACCACTGATGTTCCTGGACCATAGAACCTGGAAGAGGGAAGTCTGGCAGTGCAGCAGGACCTCCGTAAGGGGCACCAAAAACCTCAGCCGGGAGCCCAGAATATGTGTGTGGGGAGGACGGACAATGTGGCAGGGAGTTCTGGCCCCAGCAACCAGGGAGGTCTAGCCTGGCCATGGCCCTCTGGCCCTGGACAACGATCTCCAACCCCAGCAGTAGCCAGGGAGCTCTGGCCTGTGAAGGCAGGCAGCTTTGGAGCTCTGCCCTGGCTGTGTATCTCTGGCCATGGCACTCTGACCTTGGCAGCAGCAGGGCCAGGGAGAGCACTGGGGGGCTGAGGAAGCAGCGGGGGCAACCTAAACCCCTAGCTCACAAGGGGAAGGACCTTCCTTGATCTTACAAATCCCCTCATTCAGGAGCAGTCAGGTCCCAAGGGTGCCAGACCAGCGAGGTCCAACCTGTACAAACTTTAATCCTCAATTTAGTGCCGCTGGCCGAACAAACCATTTTGAAAACATAAGTATGCAGAAAATCGATTTCATTTGATACTTTTCATCTCTGTCTCTCCTACAATTCACTTGACTTTTACCAAAGGCTATGAGAGAGAATTCTGTTTGCTGTAAGTTATTACTATATTTCTGTTTCTGTATTGCTTTGCTGACATGGCTTCACAGAGGGATGCTATTTTAATTACGTTTCTAAAGTCTAGTCTTTTGAAGTGTCAAGTAATAGGGAATGGGTATTACAAAAGTTTGGCCAATACATAGGAAAAGAATGCTTTATATAACCATCACTAATTCATTAGGGAAACCAAAAGCTGATTTCCTTTGAAAATTTGCATATTCTCACCTACAAGAGTGAATCGTACATAGTCCTTTTTGTAGCTCCTCTGTTAGCATAACTCTGTTTAAAAGGTAAATTAGCTAAATTGAAAGGGTAATTGCTTTGAGCTTCAGGTAGCAAGGAAGTCCATGCTTGGATGTCTTTGCCATCTGTGAGACTGAGATGATGAGATGTGGTTTCAGAAATCCAAAATATTTCATGGAACTTAAGAATTTTAATGTGGTGGTATAAATCTGAAGTTTGTTTTTTGTTCACATGTTACTTGCAGAATTGAGTTAGACAGATCAGAGATCATGACTTTGTTTTTTCTCAGTGTGCTAACTGTGTACATTAAGGAATCTATTCCAGGAAAAAAAAATTCTCTGGCTGTTTCATTCTACTATTTGATCGGCATGCATACAGATTTTAGCCTGTTTGAAGCAAAACTTAATTATGAGAGAAACAAGGGAGGCATATTCAGGTGGCTGCATTGGAGCCGCCACATAATACTTTAAAAAAAAAAAAAAAGTAGTAAGCCAAAATTAATAAAATGAGCAAGAAAGTATTTGAGAATAACCAGTACATTTTCTGATTTTGTTTTTTCATCCCCAAACCCAATGATTTTAACAATTTAAAAAAAATGTTCACAGAAAATATTTGTCATGTTCTAGTTACTTACCTTTAGTTAAATCCTAGCTCCCTGGGTAAATAGCTGCGATATAGGTGAGCAGAATCACATAGAATGTAAAAGCAGTAGCATTAGTATGTATCCTTCTATTATGATTTTATGATTAACAATGGCTGCTTAGTGGTTGCATAGTCTCTGCATAGATTATCCTTGTTTGTGGGGATTACACTAGGTATGGTTGCTGCTACGTTAGGTGGCACATTATTCCACTGCCAACTCTTCCAGAATCAAAAGCTGACAATAAGTGTTACTTTTAGAGATGGGTGTTTTAACTAATCATGTTACTATCAGTGGTCTCCAACCTTTTCAAGTGCGAAATCACTTCTTGAATTTAAGTGCAGTCCAAGATCTACCTCAAATATAAATACCCTTGCCCCGCCCTTGCTCTCTTGCCCATCCTCACTCACTTTCATCAGGCTGGGGCAGAGGGTTGGGGTGCAGGTTGTGGTCTTGGATTAAGGGATCTGGAGTGGGAGAGGGGCTCTGAGCTGCTCTTGGGGCAGGCAGTTGGGATGTAGGAGAGGGTTCTAGGTGCAGGGTATGGGACTGCGTTTGTATGCAGGGGTGCTCGGGGCTTTGGGTGCAGGAGGGGGTTCATGGCTGGGGTAGGAGTTCGGGATGTTGGCTCTGACTGGGCCCTGCTTACCTCAGGTGGCTCCTGGTTGGTGGTGCAGTGAGGCTAAAGCTGGCTTGCCCTGGCCCTGGACCACTCCCTAAAGCAGCCAGCAAACTCCATCCCAAGTCCTATTGTGCTCCCTCTGTGCATTGTGGAGAAAGGATACAGAAATCAGTGGCCCACTTCACCCTGCCCTACTCTGCACAGAAAGCAGGAGACTCCACAGGGGGAGAGGCAGCTCCAAGGCAAAGGGCAGGAAAGGAACAGCGGGGGGTGGGGGAGGAGGGGCAGCTGAAGTGCTGGCACTTCATAGCCTCTTGGCCAAACCAATCAGGATCACCTGCAAAAGGCTCCATGGTCTACCAGTAGATCTCTAAAGACCAAAATACAGCTGGCCCCTGAGTTGCGGATGGTTGAGTTACGACCGTTCGCATTTACAACCAAAGCTCCTATGGAGTGGTCATAAAGGAGGTCCCTGAGTTACGAATGCAACCCGCACTTACAAACAGCGCGGTCGCTATGTAACTCAGTGGGGTCCGAGTTACGAACAAATCGAGTTACAGTCAAGTATTTGGTCCGTAACTCATTCGTAACTCAGGGAGAGGCTGTATTCAGAGTGTTTCTTATTCTCAGCTTCTGATCCACAGTTTGTTGCTGCTTTGATCAGAGTGCCCTGCTCCTTACTTGGGGCAGGGAATGGAAGAGACCTAGTTGCAACCCAAAGGAGAATTCAACAAATGTGGTGAAGCAGATCTGAGTGAGGAAATGAAGCACCAGTGGGCTGTTCAGCAGCCCAGGTGAATAATCCCTGCACTTGTGAATTAAACTTTAAAGGCTTATTACCAGTCAGCTTCTTTCTGACTCTGTGTCTGAGGAAACCATAGAAAATGTTATTTCCAACTTTAAGTAGATTAAATTATGATTTTTCTCAAGTCCATCAAGTAGTACATTTTTGGCCTGCCATAGGTCTTTTCTCCAACCAGTAGCTGAAACTTGGCACGTAGATCTGGAGTTGTTTTGAATGGGGATAGCATTCTCCCATGGATCCTAGGTTAGGTCTTTAGTTCTTCTCTTCAAACTTTGTAGAAGATTTTAACTTCTATAGTTGGCTCTCTCCATGCATGCACAGGTGGATATTTTTCACATTTTAAAGGGAGCAAAGCCAAGTGTTTGCACAGTAGAAGAGAATTTTAACTCAGAACAAATCTTGCTTAGTTTCCAGAGCTGCCACTTAGGTGGAGCTGAATATACTGTAGGATCCTTATTTATGAATAGATGCTCTATTTAAATGTTATGTCACAGACAGATATAGTCCTTTAAATATAGCCTGTGACTGGCTTCAAAACCATTCTCAGCACAAGAATATATAGTCTTAAAGGCACTTTGGAAAAATGTAATATAATCTAATTTTCAAATATAAATAAAGGCAATTTCCAGAGCTATTCACCTGAAATTAAGTATATGCAAACCATAGTATGTTACATGTCCTTAGATTTAAGAATCTTAAGTAAAAGAAAAAACCTAAATTGGCTTCAAAGAGTATAACAAACTTTAAAAGAACAGGCATTGAGATCATTGCAAGTGAAGTGATAATTCAAGCATAATCGTCTTCTGGCTCAAAGAAATTCTCTTCCTTCAGTCTGTTCATTGATTGTGCTCAGCTGTGTTGCTGCTGCTATAGGATTCCAAAATTATTTCTCATTTTGGGTTTTGTATGGACATACTAGAGATGCGTCCACGTTGTCACAAAGAACAGCGTTTCACTCTTAGTTATAAAAAACACATATCAGTAAAAACTGACATTTATTGCTTTGCCCCATGCACGCTGATTTTGGCAATTTAAAGTCAGGATGACACACAATTAAATGTTTCCACATGTTAGTTTCCACTTGTATTTTCCCTCCTTATAAAACTATCTGCCTCATCTGTTTAGCAGTAACTGATATGTGTCAAAAGATAGAAGCAGATGACAAATTTCTCAGAGAATGTTACAGAATCTAACTTCTACCACTTTGTAGGAATGTAACCTGGTCCAAAACAAAGCAAAACAAAACCCCTCAGTTACAGATTCAGAGCCTATTTTCTAAATACTTCTCTCAGCCTCATAGATTCCTGTTTCCTTTTATAATAATATCCTGATAGCTGTTAAACAGTTGGAGCTTTTTAACTCAATAGAATATAATACTTTCTGTAAATTATTATTTGTTCTCTGTTGATTGTTGTCTCTAATAACTGCTGTTGTGTCATCCTGGGGATTATAGTGGATGAAAAGCTGGATATGAGTCAAGAGTGTGCCCTTGTAGCCACAAAGACTAATGGCAGTATTGGGGTGCATTAGAAGAAGCATTTGCCAGCAGATCTAGGGACGTGATTATTCCCCTTTATTCTGCAATGGTGAGGCCATAACTTGAGTAAGTCTGCAGAAGAGAAGAGTGAGAGGGGATTTGAAAGCAGCCTTCAACTGTCTGAAGGGGAGTTTCCAAGAGGATGGAGAGAGGCTGTTCTCAGGAATGACAGAATGAGGAGCAAGGGTCTCAAGTTACAGTGGGGGAGATCTAGGTTGGATATTAGGAAAAACTATTTCACTAAGAGGGTGGTGAAGCACTGGAATGGGTTACCTAGGGAGGTGGTAGAATCCTCCTGAGGTCTTTCCCAACCCTATGATTCTGTGATTATGGTGTTTGTATAAACTATCTATGTGCCCAAGGTCAACCCTTCAAACTCTTCAGAACTTTTCAAAACCTTTCCAGAAGATACTGAAAAGTATATGGAGCTTCATGTTTGGAAAATGGTTTTAGTTGCCTGGTATGCCTATAGAACTTCATTCCTTTGAATAAAAATGTTGGGATCGGTAAGAATACTGGAAACTGAGTTAGTAAATTAAAATTGGATTTTTAAAAGTAAGTGTAAAGGGTTATGTTATAACTATGGAAAAGGGTGGATGCACAACTGTTTGAGAGGAATCAGAATGTTTTTTTTATAGGAAAGATTACTCTTGAAAACATAGCTGTTGTTCATTTTCGGCTAATCTGTCAACTCAATACGGACTCCAAGGCTATGTCTACACTGGCGCGATCTTGCTCCAGAAATATGCAAATGAGGCTAAGCATGGAATATTGCCGAGCCTCACTTGCATACCTAATGAGCTGCCATTTTTGCGGAAGAGGCTCTTGTGCCAGAAGGAACTGTCTACACTGCCTCTTCTTGTGCAAGAAAACCCCTCTTGCACAATGCCGTTATTCCTGAAAATAATCAGCGTAGCAGCATTGCGCAAGAGGGTTTTTCTTGCGCAAGAAGGGGCAGTGTAGACAGCTCCTTCTGGCGCAAGAGCCTCTTCCGCAAAAATGGCAGCTCATTAGATATGCAAATGAGGCTCGGCGATATTCCACGCTTAGCCTCATTTGCATATTTCTGGTGCAAGATCGCGCCAGCGTAGACATAACCCAAAAGTACAACTGGCATTTATTTTTGATGCAAGATGATGTCCTAGCTCAATCTTCGAAAGTATATTTTCCCCTCCAAACTCGTAGTAGAAGAAGGTCCAGATCATTCACTGCAAAATTTGTTTCTCTATATAATAATCTTGGACATAAGGATAGAAGGGTGCAGCGAAGGCATCCATAGTTGTGTAATTGAAAGGTGTCCTTTACGGAGGTAGATGAAGCTTTAGTGGTTCCTTTGACAAGAGCAAGGGGAGGGCCCTCTCCATCCCTTTCATCTTCAGTCCCCTTTGCTCTTGTGCTCTTGGCAGGGAAATGGGGTCAGGGTGTGGGGGCTTGCCCCACTTTGCCTTCCTGGTACTCCTGCAGGAGTGAAGGGAAAGCCCCCACACCCAGCCCCTGCTCACTGGCAGGAGCACCAAGTGGGTTGAAGCATGAGGGGGTCTACTTTTTCAGTGCCCCCTAGGCACAGGCCTTATTGGGCACTCAGCACTTTTGTTTAGAAATCCAACTTGGGTACACAGGTTTGAAGTAATTGGCTTAACAATTTCTAGACTTCTTCCTTTTGGGAAATTACTTTAGCATGTAAGTAAACAAGTTACGCGGTAAGCAGTAGGATTATTGGCCTTGTTATGCTTAAACAAAGCACACAAGATCTTTTATAGAGGAAAAGGCAGTACGCTGCATTTATTGAGAATACAACGGTTGCGTATGCTTTTCAATCATACACACATACACAAAGTCCCGCCAGACGATGTCATAGTTACCAGTCCAGATTCTGTATCAGTCTAGTGGCCAGCTAGACTGAACACAGAGGGAGAGCAGAGCCTTTGTTGGTCGGTCGATCAATCCGATGCTCCTCTGGAGTTGGTGGCAAGACAAACCCAAAGTTCCATAGCAAAGCACCCTGCCTTTATAATCCTTTTCTCTTTTGAAATCAATGGATTCCGCTCTGTCAGCCTGTGACCGGAATGTTATTTTGTTGATGTCAGTCATTCACAAACATCTCTTGAAGGCTCATCCTGTAATCAGTCGTCTTTTGAGGGTGCCAGCTTCGCTTCAAGGCTCATCAATCTGCCACTCTGCCAATAGTCCAATCGCTTTTTATTATGGGTACGCATTTTTGACTCCGGGTCATCTGTAGTCTGGTCTTCGCCCACACTCAACCTCCCTCTTTGGCCATCTGGTTCTGAGCAATAACTTTTGCACCTTATCTCGACACATTTGTTCCCTTTTCACACACATAAGCAATGTTACAAGGGCTCTCAAGGTTATGCGGCACAACATCAACATCTGCATTGGCAAGACAAAGAGGCATTGTAAATTAAGCAATTAAGGCCTCAGCCTTCAACATCCTTTTAGTCTCATTAACACAGACACAATATCAAAAACTATCTTTTTACTTAGGCGCATTTACTAAACTCACTAAACTTTAGGACAAAGAAATAGACATTTAACTAAAAGGACTTAATACACATTTAATATTTCATTAAATTAACATACACCTTAAATTGCTATCATTAAACTACATTACTATATTACCAAACCTAAAATACAAATATAAAAAGTCAAGGCTTTCAGTCCCAACAGCCTGCTTACACAAGGTAACCAGATAACCGGCCTAGCTAGCTGGACCCTGCCTGCCGGTGGTTGGTTAACTGGTTAAACAAAATGTTTAACCAGTTACCATTTTAGTGTGTTGTTACATCCCTACATAATTATTTGACCTGTTCTGATGCCAGCCAAGACAATACTTTATTTTTCTAGGGCTGGCTGGGATATTGCATTTGTTTGGCAAATAAATACATTAAATTTTTAAGTTTTGAATGTTTTTACTCTGATGGTGAGGGCAAGGCAGACTGACTCCCCCTCTAGCCCTCAGGTTCAGACAGTGGCTTGGGATGTGGGAGCCCAAGGCTTATCTTTGCAATGACTAATTAGTGTATGTCTTGAAATGTAATCAAAACTAGCTTAGTTCTATGATGTATGTAGTATAGTTGTTGTCATGTTGGTCCCAGATATTAGACACACAAGGTGGGAAAGGTAATATCTTTTATGGACCAGCTCTGTTTTTGTGAGAGACACAGAGCTGCTCTTCAGGTCTGGGAAGGTGCTTACCACATACGCAAGAAGCAACCATTCAGGCTTGAGATGGCTATTAACACCTTTCTGCTGGAAGACACTGCTTACTTGAAACCAAAATGCTTTACAGAAAGTTGTTTTACTTTAAATTATTCAGCTGTCTCTACTCTATATTTGTGCTCTCTATCATGAGATTAATACAGTTGTGCATTTACACACTTCTGAACAAATGGAATATGCAAATGAATATTGTATTTCAGTAACAGTGATAATTCAGGAAACCAAAAGTCCAATGTTCTCATGCATTAGCAATCTTATTATAGTAAATAGACTAAAAAAAAACATTTCAATTTTTTGTATAATAACTAAGACAGAAGCTACAAACAGATTAAATTTTTAGATGAAAATGTCATGTAAACTCAGCTGAGTCAGGGATCTTGGTTGCTTGCCTTGAAATATGATACATATGCTTAAATGATTTAGTGTGACAGTATCTAGCCTAGGTCACAAGATCACAAGCGATAGATGTTTCTTAGTCTGAAATGTAGTTAAATGCCCAGAAACTAAAATGATTTTTAATAAGGGTCTTTGAATATTCATTGTTCAATATGCATACATTTTACTGACAGCTATGATGCAGTTAATTTTATTGACGGTTTTTTGGGGTGGGGAATGTAATATACATGGTCTTTAACATAGTCTACAGAAAGAAATAGATGTACTTCAGAATAGTTTTTATCAATAAAGTCATGTCTTAGAGAAATTTGACAAGTGCTAAAGTGGATGTAAGAAAGGATACCATTCTATTGTAGTAAAAGCAGCATTTGCGGGCAAGTTAATATATTTTCATCCCAGCAAATGACTTGCTGTTTAACTTAGAAAGTTAAGTTATTGTAGTCTCACTTTTCTTCTTCCTAAAATGGTGGCTTGAAATACTTACTAGGCATAGATTTTGTCTCCACTTATCAGGAGATCGATGCTGTGGAGATCCATCTCCTGGGGGTCAGTTTAGCAGGTCTAGTGAGGACCTGCTAAATTGATCATTGATTGCATCACTGTCGTTCCAGTATTCCACTGGGTCGCAAGGAGTAGGGAAATGGATGGAGACTTTCTCTCACAGTGGGGACTAGAGATGTAAAAATGCAGTTGAAAATGTAACCACTCAAAATCCCTATTCCCCACGGTGTCCCCCCCCCCATCTTATGTACAGCACAATTCCCTATATTGATGGGAGCCTGCAGGGCTCAGGGTGGGCTGGGTGATTACTTCGGGAGGGAGGCTGGTAGCTCAGGAAGCAAAGTGACACACATAGCAACCTGCTTCACTTTGTTGCCCATCTCTCAACTGGCTCGCTCCACTTCATTGCAGTGGTGGGAAGCAGAGCGCTCTGGCCCCAGCCTGCTTCCACCTATAGAGTGCTTCAAGCCCTGCATCGCTTGGTAGAGCAGAGTAGGGTGGGGCTGGGGCGCTCCTCTTCCTGCTGCCACAGAAAAGCGGAGTTACCCGGTTGGGAGATGGGCGGCGGAGCAGAGCAGGTTTCCAAGTTGCTCCACTTGCCAGGCTCCCACTGCCACAGTGAGTGTGGAAGTGGGACCCTTGCTGCTGTCCCATGCCAGCCTCCCTAGTAATCCCTAAGTTGTATAGCTCAGCTGGGCAGGGGAGGACTTTAGAGAAGGAAGCAGGACAGGGTAGAGGTGGAGCAGGGGCAGGGCTCAAGGAAAGGGTGGAGTGGAAGTAGAGCAGGGGCAGGAAGAGGTGTGGCAGAGGCTGCCCCCCCAAAAGGATGGCCCTGTCTGTTGGCAGAAGTGGGGTTAGGCTTGAGTCTGATCTGAACCCTCGTTTTACAATGCAGCACAGGGTACGCTTACTCAGGGATACAAGTTCCGTAGCTGTTGGCCTGGGTCAGCTGATTGGCCTTATAGTCACCAGCTTTCCCTGGGCCCAGGAGGTGCTCAACCCCCTCTCCATCCCGGGCCCTGCCCCTACCCCTATTGACACCTGACCCCTTCTCCTAAACCCCATTCCTGTGCTATCTCTTCCTGCCCCCACTGCACCCCTTCCCTCAACTCCCATCCCTGCCTCTCCTCTTCCTGCCCTCACTGCACCCCTTCCCTCAACTCCCATCCCTGCCTCTCCTTTTCCTGCCTCCTCCCCAAGTGAACCCTGTTCCTGCTCCTCCCCCTCTCTTCCAGAGCCTTCTGTAGGCCTCGGAACAGTTGACTGAGGTGGGCAATAAGTGCCGGGAGGGAGGAGGAGGAGTTAATTAGCAGGGCCATTGGTGGGTGGGAGGGGGAGTTGGGTACCTATGGGTGCTAAGCACATGCTAATTACTGTTGGTGAGTGCTCCAGCCCCGTAGCACTGTAGAGTTGGCACATTTGCTTTACCTCACAGTACTCGGGCAACAGCGCTGAAAAATTGCTGTGTTGAGGTTTGGGCTCATGCTGGAGCTGAAGCTGAAGCTCTGGAGCCCTACATTTTTCCAGCCCCTGAGTCTCCATGACCCTGAGTCAGCTGACCTAGGCCAGCCTGGGTTTTTTATCCCTGTGTAAACAAATGGTAGATACAGTAATTCCTCATTAACACAGTAGATACGTTTCAGAAAATTATCGTGCTAAGCGAAAACGTGTTATGCGGGGTCAATTTTCCCATTGAAAAGAATGGAAAAGGTGGGGGTTGCGTTTCAAGCAGCGGCGTCAAAGTCAATTTTCTGTTGGTGCTGAGTCGTCAACGTCCACATTAGGTGATGTACTGTACAGCAAAACTCCAGTTGTCCGGCATCCAGTTGTCCGGCATCAGCTGGAACCCGGAAGGGCTCCGGTCAGCCGCTCTCTCGGCCAGGCTGCTGTGAGCCGCATGTGCGCTTGCAGCTCCAGCCTGCACTTGCTAGCAGCCGGCTGCTGAGCACAGGCAGCTGCCTTGACCGGGACATAAGGTTGGGGGAGAAAGGGGACTGGGATACAGCAGGGAGGGGAGGTGTTTGGCTCTAGGGAAGGGGAGAAGAGGGGAGGGGGATTGGGTTGGGAGTATGCCCCTGTGATGAGTCTGCCGGGACCTGCACTGCGTCGGACGAGGGGGGGGGGGGGTCGGTGGGGAACAGCGCGGTGAGTGGCGAACCCTCCACCGCTTTGCGGGGAAGCAGGGGAAGCCCCGCGCAGCCGCCGGCGACAGGCAGGCTGGGGAAACCAGGAGAGGGGGCGAGGCATCTGGGGAGCCTGTCGCCCGCGGCTGTGCGGGGCTTCCCCTGCCTCCCTGCAAAGCGGCAGAGAGTTCGCTGCTCGCTGCACCGTTCCCCACCAACCCTCCCCCCCCCTTGCCGGACACAGTGCAAGTCCCAGCAGACCCGTCACAGCTGCCTTATAGTACCTCCCGGATCTCCAGATTATCGGAAGTCTCCTCTATTACTGCTGTTTTCACAATTTATACCGCCGCACGAAGTAGTCGGCCACTTGATTTTTTTCGTGTTATTTCGGGAACGGTCATGTTATTCAAAAAAGTTCCCTAAAAAAAAAATCGTGCTATCGTGAAAACGTGTTAAGTGGGCACATGTTAAACGAGTAATTACTGTACATTCATAGATTTCCCAAACAGCATCAAATTGACTTGATTCTTGGTAGTTTAACTTCTGGTCACTACAGCAGTGGAAATAACAATATTGTTAATTTTACTTTGGCAAAACTGTTAAGTAGCAGATGCACAGAACTGGGATGTTTACAAGCTCCTGAAGGAAACAAGTGGGTCTGTTTTATGTGTAGGTTTCATTTTGGGAGGTATCTTAACAACCAACAGGACTAGAATTTCTCCCACCACCACATCACTTTTTCTTTTATGGAAATGTTAGTTGAGCAAAACTGCCTGTTGCAGGATTCGTCATTTAAACCTTATGGAAATCAGGCGAATTGTAAGCCTTGTGGGACAGGATCTGTCATTTATTGTACATTTGTATATCCACTAGCCCCCTCCTTCTGCCTAGTTAACCTCTAGCTGCTACTTGCAATATAATTGTTTAATAATAAAACAACTGCCTCACAGGTCTGTTGTGAGGTACAATTGATGTTGTAATAAAAAGCTTTGAGATCATGGGGTGCTATAAATTTCAAAGCATTCATTAGCCTTATTTAAATATTCTGTTGTCTCAAAAATTTCATTATCATTTTTTGTTCTTCATCCTCTTAATCTAATACTACTTTAGGAATTCGGGCACTATTTTGTGTACCAGCAAGCAAAAAGCTTTAGAACCCATTTGTAGTGAAGAGGGGAAAGTAATCTTCATCTCTGCTGGGGAGAGGTGAGGACACTCAATTTATTTTTTGTAAAGAGTATTGATGGAACAAGATAAGGAATAGTATTATTAATTGAAAGTTACACATTACTAGCTTATTGCAGAGCTCATTGAGGTAACACAAATACACATTTCTGCATTAGTAGCTTCTGCATTATCATGCAAAATGTGGAAGCTTCTTTTTTCTGAACCTGGTCCTCAATGCTCAGTACGTAAGTAATAAGTAAGGATCTTACTTTTAAACTTACGAGTAAATAAGCATTTTTGTTTGGTTTCTGGCATCAACACTCTGTTCATTTTGTAGGTATGAAGCACCTAGTAAGTCCTGACTACATCTTTGAAGATGGGATTATGAATCCATCTACTTTTCTACAGGGCTTTGAAGAGAAAAGACTGAGGAATGATAGACCAGACTATCAATTAAGTAAAGAAAAAAAGAAGATACTATTTTCCTTCTGTGAAGTGTGCAATATACAGCTGAACTCTCCAGCACAGGCTCAGGTTCATTACAATGGGAAATCTCACCTGAAAAGAGTGAAGCAGTTGAATAATGGAAAACAACCTACAAACACAACTACAGGCACTTTGTTTGCAACCACAAGCACAGGTACATGATTAATATATGAGAGAGAGTGCGCCTGATTTCTGGTTAGAAAAAATTAAGCTTACAGGATAGCTAAGGTTTTATAAATACTCCATGTTGAATATGATTGGTAATAGAGAATATTACTACTACTTATTACATTTTATACCTTCATTTTTTATGTGAAAGGAAACTATTCAAAATCTTTCATTTTACAAAACACTAGTAGAAATTTATTGCAATTATTCTAATTGTAGCATTGAACATGTTGATTCCTACCTGTTGATCCAGCTCTTATTCAGGCAATATTGTGTTCTTTGAGGGCTACAGGTTTGGACCTTAGGTATTTAAGGTATGGAATATTCAAAAATATCTGTAACTAAAGATGTAGCATGCCATTTTGTGATACATAGACTTTAAACAGATCTTACTAGTAACTGCTTCTGTATACTTGTAATTTTTTTTGTTCCAAGAATTCTAAATTCTGGAAAGAAATTGCAAATGTAATTGTGAAAATATCTGGAATATATACCATTGGATGCTTCAGATATTTTAAGCACAATACCTCCTTCTCTCTTTTATTAAAAGGAAAAGAAAGGCAGCCTATTTTTTAGCTCCTAAAGAAGTAAAAAATGCTCAAGTCCAATATTTTAAAACCTCCTTAGGATGTCACATTTTAAAAATAGGTATCCATCATTCTTTATTTTACTGAGAGAGATGCAAAAAATGGCATAGTTGTTAAAAACTGCTTTCTAGAGAAGGCAAAGTTAGCTGCTTATTAATTTTTAGTACATAAAATTATTGATCAGGTGACAAATTCCAGATCTTCATAGAAAAGATTTATTAATTTTATTAGAGAAACACCACAGCTACATCAAAAGATGAATTGTAAAACTTTGGTATACTGGATTGAAGAGCCATTGCTATTTTTTATTTTCTTTGTTTCTCATCCTTTTCAGTTTTGTTCTGGGTGCTTGACTTTTTTCTGGTTTATGATTGATTCTTTAAGTTTGGGTTAATTTTGAATCTCAGGATGGACTGTGTGTCAATTGTATATACTGATCCTATCCCATATCATGTTGCTGGCAACCAGACTTGTGTTTGAAAATGATGGAATTCAAATGGATGTGTAAATACCTGGCTGGTTTCATTGTGAAATTTTGCAAAAATATTCTCAATGAGACAGACACCATCACTTAATGAAATAAAATTCTCTGTGTTGCTCAAAACTGCAAGCCCCTAGACAAGAGCATTTGCACTATCCATTTTGATTTCCCTGAGTTGTGTACTCATGCTGCTTTGTCAGTCATTTAAGTCACCTAAAACTGTATCCCTTTGTCCCCCCTCTGTTTCCCACACTCTTATCCTCAGACATTTTCCATCCAAGTTGAGTGTGTGCCCTGGATATGTACCTTTACCCCCACCTGCTTGTAAACATCAGGATTGCTTGCCTCACTAAAGCATACATTACTTGAAATTAATATTTCTTTTTGTAATCAACCTGTGCCCCACAGGTCTCTGCTTCAGAAATAAATATATGTACTAATTTTGTGGATCTGTGTAGTGCCTGCTGCAGTAAGAGCTAGGCATTTTATTTGTATTGTTGAGTTACATTAACTTAATTATTGCTAAAAGAAAAACTCTAAACATAATGCCTTTCATAGATTTACAAAATATTTATTTTGGTCTAAGAACCAGTGCATTGACTGGAATGCAGTTCTCAAAGCATTTCAGAAAAAAGAATACTGAAACTATTGTAAAATTGACAGTATTTCCCACATTCTTCCCTACCCAACTTCTCAGGAGTGGTTACGACCATACAGCAAAATGGAATGAGAAGATGCATTTTTATTTACAACATAACATTGGCCAAAGAAATGGGAATTTGTACAGATGGTAAAAAATATTGTACAGATGGTAAAAAATATTATTTTCACCTCAACTTACCAGTAAGTAGACTTGATTCCAAGTATGAAGAAAACAAATGCTCCTTCCCATACTTTATTACCACATGTGTTTTTAAAGAACCCATTCGCTGTAGTGTACATGGCACTTTATAAGATGGAAGAATTGATTGTTTGCCACACCTCTGAAATCCATCTGACAAATACCTGACAAAAGTAATTTCTCCCTCTGACTTGACAAAAGGAATAATATTCCCAGTAGACCCAATGTCTATCAAATAAGGCCGCCATACATGCTGAAAATGTGGGAAGTCTTCTGTCATGCTTACAGTCCCACTAAAACTGTCATTTCAAGTGCATATGATGGAACCAAACTACGTAACCTGATTGTGTCTCACCTCGCTTCTCATTAACCCCAGTCCAAAGTTGTCCACAAAGTGAGGGGTGCTCCTGAAATGTCCAATACAAAGAGAAATATCTCACTCCTCCGGCAATGAGCATTTCCCTATGACAGCTAATCTTGATAATCCTTCAAGCATTCCACTACCAATGGCCAGTGTGTTTACAAATTGAATATGAGCATGATCTTGTTCACAACTTGAAATAACAGGAAAAGACACAGTTACAATATGTTTGCCATATGTAGAAGTCCTCCAAGATTTAATAGTCTGCTAGAACCTATAGAATTCTGTGGCCTGGCGTAGTTCTCTGATTGTACAGGTCAATTTAAATTTTTCAGAGAAGAGTTTACAGTTCTTTTATAATTCCACAGCTTTTAATGAACTTCTTATAAGAGTTTATTTTATTTCTGTAGAACCTTGGTTTAATCCAAAATAAATTCTTTTTGACTTTAGCACTGTATTGTGTTAGTGTTCTCATTAGGGATGTAAAAAAGTCTTTAAAAAGTAATTGTGTAACTGTTTAAAAATCCTAGTGGTTACATGCACTGCGGGCTCTGCAGTATAAAGCTTATACTGTAGAGCAGTGGTCACCAACCAGTAGATCGGGTTCTACTGGTAGATCTTGGAGCCTCTGGCAGGTGATCCTGACTGGTTTGACCAAGAGGCTATCAAGTGCTAGCATTTCAGCTGCCCCTTCCCCCCACTGCTACTTCTCTCCTGCCCTTTGCCTTGGAGCTGCCCCTTCCCCTGGGGAGCCTCCTGCTTTCTATGCAGGGCAGGGGAGGGAGAGAAGGGTGCTGATGTCAGATGCCCCCTCTCCCACTCTGTATCCTTTCTCCGGGAAGCACAGAGGGGGCACAAAAGAACTTGGGAGGGAGTTTGCTGGCTGCTTTAGGGACTGATGCAGGGCCAGGGCAGGGCTGAGTCTGCCTTAGCCCCACTGCACCACCACCTACCCGAGGTAGGCAGGGCCCAGCTGGAGCCCACAGCCTGAATTCTTACCCCAGTCATGGACCCCCCTCCTGCATGCCAAGACCCAAGCATCCCAGTTGTTAATGGACTTTCTCTAACTTCCTGAGAAATCCTTGCTTTCTTGCAGACTAGAATCTTCAGCATAGCAGGTGTGCATAGCAGAGAGGGATGGAGGGCATGAGGTATATGTGCAGCTGGAAAAGAGATTGTTTTCAGATGTTGGTCTCCATAAGTAGAAACAACAGGCAAGCTGAGCCTTGAAGTTCTGATATGGTAATAACGGTAATGGGAGAACATGGGATAATGCCAACAACACAGAGAACAAGTACTAGGATTCTCTGATGTGCTGGTATCTGGTGAGTGGCTACAAGTGGGAGCAGGGGTCGTGAAGGCACCATCGCTGTAGATGTGGGAGGAGAGGAAGAGATTTAGAGGAGAATGAGGGAAGTGGTCAGGGCGATAGGTTGAGAACTAATGTTCTATAACTTCCCCCATCATTCTGTGCGCCACTTGTGGCCCAATCAGCACCAAACTGCAGCCCATGTGGTGTTCTCGCGGCCTTAGAGGCTGTGTATGTATTGTGAGAAGGTGGTTCACATAACACACACAGTTGCATCTGCAGCCCACAATGGTAAATTGGTTGACAGCTATTGCTATAGAGAAAAAATGGGAGGGGGAGAGGAAGGGCACTAGACAGGAAAGAAGAAGAGAAATCAATAGAAGGAAAAATGTTGATAATAGGAGAGAGGAAAAGGAGAAATGGAATTTGAGTTTAAAAAAAGGAAAGGATGAATGAAAGACAGAAGTCACTCTAAAATGGGTATGGAAAATGCATAGTTGGACTCTATATAGAGACAAGTGTGCGTATGGTGGACAATCTAATATTAAACCTGACTAATTGAAAACTGCTCACTTCAGTTGTCTAATACGTTCAGTAACTTTATAGAAAATGTTTGTAGTTCCTTCTCTTAAGGGTTTTTTATCCCCATAGAATGCTGTCTGTAACAAGTCAAAGCTCCCACAAGATGGTGCTGCAAGCTTACCACAGATATTTGATCTACAGTCCTGCTAATTCTTTGCTAAATTCTGTTGCTATAGGTAATGGGTTTTTTAAAAAACATAACTTATCTTTATGAATCCCTATTGCTAGTTTCCTGAATGGTGGTCTCCTATTCCACTTCATTCACTTTTGGATAGGTAGCAGCAGTGATGTCACTTAGGGGAGTCGTCTTCTGGTTTCTGCCTTGTTTGTATTAAAACTGGGGGGGGAATATATACATCCAAAGTTAAGAATTCTTGAAATATTTACTAAGGCACAAATTCTGGCAGGTGCCTGGAAATAGGCAAGACACCTTTTACAATGAATTAAGGATATAAACGCTGTGAGCTCAGTGGTCCATGCATCCCAGTATTCTGTCTTCTCACACGGAGCAAAACGTGATGCAACCCCACCCTACTGCCTCTCTATCACAGGCAGCAGCATGGGGTGGCAGGTGGGAGCTGGTCCACGAGGGGAACCCGTTTAAAAACCGGCTTCCCACGCAGGCAGCCTCTGTCTGTGGTGGGGCCCAGACTCACCATGGACAGAGCTATTCTATGGGATGCTGGAGCAGCCTCTGTCCGCAGGGAACTCAGGCTGCCACTGACAGAGGCTGCTTCACAGCAGGCTCCCCTCCCTCTCTCCTCCCCGTGTTGCTGCCTATCAGAGCAGCAGCACCGCGCTGGTGATGGGGGTAATCGTCTTTTAAGCCAGCTCCCCCCCGGCATTGGCCTCTGCCCCCTTCCCCGCCACACTGCTTCTCTAGCAGGCAGCAAGAGGAGGGGAGCAGGTGGGTCCATGGAGCCAGTATGCACAGGGAGCCTACTTGAAAGCCAACTCCCCATGCATATCAGCTTCCGCCTGCCCACCTCACCCTCTGTGTTGCTGCCTCTCTATCAAAGGCAGCAGCGCAAGGGTGTGGGGGGAGGCAGATCCAGTGCTTATGGGGAGCCAGCTTTTAAGCCAGCGCCTCACAGGCACTGCCTCCCCCCTGCCTCTCCCTCCCCCCTCGCTGTCTCTAATACAGAGGCAGCATGTAATCGACAAGATTAACCAATAAGCCCAGGCTTACCAGTTAATCGTGTAGTTGGCTACATGTTGACAACCCTACTTCTCTGTACCCATGTACATCACAGATTCTGGAAGGGCCCTTTGTGCTCTGTGTCCAAACTTTTTCTAAGAAATGGGACAAGTTTCCTTGGGTTCGAGGCTGGTTTTGGGGAGCAAATGTGAATTAACTTGGAGATTACACTCCATGATGTCCTTTTGCAGTCCTTGTGTTGCTGAAGGCCTGCAGGGTGGCCTCTCTGATTTTGCTGGTGAACGTGGGTTCTCTGCAATACACTCGGTCAGCAGCGTGGGTACGTAAGCTGTTATACTGGCACATGCACATCTATTTGCTCCCAGGTTTCTATTGTTGCAGAGCATGGTGTAGGGCTGTCTTGCTGTAGGGCTAGACCCTGTAGTTGTTGGCCCAAGTGCATTCTGTATGTATGCTGTGCTCCTGTTCACATTAGAGGGGGTTCCATAGAGGCTCAGGGGAACACATAGGCAGAACTAGTTGCAGGTTGTAACCCCATAACATCTACATTTGTAACAGTTGCGGGATCTAACACATCATAATGAAATGTGAGAATTCTATAAAATGAGAAGTATCATCTTAATGAATGCTGCCCATAGTTAAAATGCCTCACTGAGGTGATCAGTAAAAAATTAAAATTACTACAAGCAAGCTTTGGAAGATATTTCAAAAAAATGTAATAGCCCAGCCATAATATCTACTCATCCACCTTTTCCTTGATGATGCTGGAGGGCAATCGCGGGGGGAGGGGCCTAAAGAAATGACTTGTCTCTTGTGAATAGGTGAGCACAACTAGCTAGGTCAATACAGAAGTCTATCCCTTATTCAGGTTATGGCCTGTTACAATAGTGTAAGCCTGCAGTGAGTAACTCTCCATGTTTTATCTGTGAGCAGAATCTGACCCTAAATTGGAATCTGGGTACACAGCCCCAAATCCTTAGCTGTGCCAGAGCTTTGGCTCAGCGCTGCCTTGTTGGAGATCAGAATCTGACTCTCTCAGTAATCTTAGTGAACTAGGTCTTACACTCCTTTCTAGTTTTTTCTGTGAAGAAAAATAAGTGAGTGTCAAGTGTATTTCAGCGAGCATTGAAAAGCAGGCTGGGCACCAGACAAATGGCCCAGAAGAGCGTAAATGCTCTACTCTGTACATTTATAAGTGTTTCCAGGACTGGAATATGCCTAAATAGAGAGGAGGTGGGAGAAGTACAGGAGAAGGAAGAACAAGGAGTTTAGGAACAGAAACACCCAGTTAGCATAGCTTCACTGCACATGTTCTTTTGGGGAAAAGGAGAGGTTTGTTAATAGGTGCTGTGGTACTCCTAATATAGTACATTTTCGCAATATCAATTCTGCCTGCTTCCATGTAGTTAGTTTTTAATCCTTGTGCTTTTGTTTTCAAAGCTTGACTACTTTTAGGGTTTCCAACACTCAAGGGTTGCACCGCAGTCTCTAGGATTTAAAGATCTTTAATTGTAGTATATCATGTGATGAAACCTCTGGGGATACCTCCAACCACTACTGGCAACCCTAAGTATTATATATGTATTGCTGTATTGTTTGCTCTAAGAATCAGGCATGTATCTGGGAACAGGATACAGAACCCAGTCAGTGCTAATTCTAACCCTCCTTCCTCTGCTAGATAAAGCCCAAACTCAATGTACAGTAGCTTTACAAAAAAACAAACTGCATGGGGTTTGAATGGGGGCCTGATGCTGCAAGGCTCCCGTTCTGTCCCCGTTTCAGAGTGTGCATGAGATGGTTGCTATTCTAATAGGAGAGCAGAAAGGAACAGTTGAGCTTTAAAATAAATTATTAGTTCTTATCTTTCATTAAAACCCCCGAATCAATAATTCCATGGATGTAATTTAGATTAGTATTAAATGAGGTCTACAGGCAGTATTCCCTTCTTACTCTTAACTATTATACAGTCTCCTGTCCAACCAGCTTTTGTTCAGTGGAGTGCATCACTTGACTTCCGCTACTTGCGTATCTTCAAAATGTATTTTGTTCTGGGAAAATGAAATTGTGCTTAAATCTGCATATATCCATCCATCTGTATGTAGGTATAGATAAATATAGATATTGCTGTTTTTTCTGGCTTATCAAAGCTGTCATCAACCATTTTGAAACTAAAAAAGGAACTTTACTGTATTGCTTTGGTATACTTACATGTATCAGTAAAGCATGTTTTGTGGTAATAAGTGATTGAGGTATTACTTATGTAACAGATGTTAACTGAAAGCCTAATAACTGTGCATAATATTCTTAATTCCTGATTCAAAGATGGAGGAGGTGTAGTGTGAATTTACTGGTGGCTATATTAGATAATATGTGGTAGTTGAAAAACATTGTTTTTTTTTCTGCTGCTTCTCTTGAGGGTGGGGAGTCTGTGCAAAGTAGACCCAATGCCCAGATTGCGTACAAACACATGATCTGCTGGGCAGGAGCTATGAATAAGCCTTGCACAGATACAAAGTTAGTATCGGCATCTGCAAAAATGATCTGTGGATATCTGCGTCTATATCTGCAGATGCAGATACCTACAGATATCCATGGATTTGCAGGGCACTAGCTCTGAATCCTGTTGTGTATATAGTGTGCATTGCTCCAGTTCCAGATATAGAGCTGATAGCAGGGAAGGTTAGGACTGGTGCATACATTGTCTCTTGGAACCTTTTACTTCTCTATTATTGGTTAGTCAAGGTTTATTTTTAGCAATTGGTGACGTATTGAAGCAGAACATACAAAAATCCCCCAGAAGTAGTGGGGAGAACATTCCTTTGACTAGCTAGGAGTTTTAGTGCTAATTATCCATCAGCATTTTCTAATTTTGTGTTTTATGTGATTGGGCATGCAGCTGTTTTTGGCACATGTATTGAGTAGATAGATGCCTGGCATATTTATATGAACAAAATCATTTTAGTATGTATGTGAATATGACAAATTGGGAACTGTAGCTGAAAAAATTGCACAAAACATTCTTGAGGTGCTTTTTTTAAAACATTAGTCACAGTCTAGGTTGCAAGTGTGCATGTTGTTTCTGAAGTGTTCAGGTAATTCTCCCAAGTCCAAGTTGTGTCTTGGTGAAGAATTCATATTTGGGCCTTCCTTTGGATAAGGAGATGTTGACTTTGGGTATGTCTACACACCAGGGTTATAATAACATAGTCCACATCTACACACAAGCAGTTATTTTGACATAATGTTGAAATAATGTCAGCCCGGGGGACTGCTTACTCCGACTCCTGTAACCCTCATTGTATGAGAAGTAAGGGAAGTCAGAGGAAGAGTGCTCTAACTCGGGCTTCCTGCTGTGTAGACAGCACCAAAAGCCAAAATAAGCTATTTCAACTTAAGCTACACAGTAAGTTGCATAGCTTATTTCGGCGTTAGCCCTGCTGTGTAGACGTACCCTTCGTGTCCTAAATTGTGGGACGTTGCAGTTTGCTGAAAAACCCGATCCTATTTCTGCCTGGAAATGGTTGTAGTAGTGATGTATGACATGATCGCAAGACAGAGTGTGAGCCTCAGGCCTGAAATCAAATCTTCATGGGCAGACACTTACACCTCCACAGAGACCCACTGCAGTCAGAAAAGGTTCTGCAAAGGTATGAGGGTCTTCCCACATAGGTCTCATTGCAAGACTGAGTCCTTTGTTGAGATGTAAGTTTGTTGTGTCTGTAGAATGTTATAATTCTATGGGATAAAAGGTGCTGTATAAATGCAAGATAGTGGTGAATAGTCATTATGATTTTAGATGTCGTTTAGCTAATTTTAAAAAAAGTCAACCACCCACACCCCAACACCTCTGACTTGCCCTAAAAAAGTAAATTAATACAGTAAATTTATCAGAACTGAAAAAGTAAATTTATCAGAACTGAACTTCCCATGCTTTCTGATAACCCAGACATACTAGGGTATTAGTGAGTTTATCATAGATACTTGTTTAACAAACTCGTGTGTTTTTGCTTTGTAAACTTAATCTTTCCCCGATCTTCAGTTTATTCTTGTTGCAACACTGTTGTCTATCTGTGTCTGGTAGTTTGTATAGATGCCCCGCTTGTTACTTTGTAGGGAAAGATAACTGGTAGGAAACAGATGAAAAGACAGCAAGATTCACATACTGAGAAATGTATGGAAAAATGCAAATGGTAAAATGTCCTTTAGTAAGTAATCTAAGCAAAAAACAAATGTGCTTTGTTACATGCTGTCCTGCACTTAACTGTTGAATTATCTCTGAAAATATTTAATATGTTCAACTACACAGAAGATCTTCGTCTAGGCCAATACTCCAATTCCCCTCCCCCCCCATATTTACATTTCTCTTTATATTAGAGACAGACATATCTGTGAATATTCTTGCTCTTTCTTATGCTGATTTTTGTATCCTTTACATAATTGTAAAATCAAGTGCTTCTATTCATATGCAAAAGAGCACCAGGAATGACTTTTTATTTTTTTAATTTACTTTCACTATTATTTATTTACTTATATCAGGTTTTTCTAAATATAAATCTCATCTGAATACAGGCTGCTGATTCTCCTCTGTCTCCTATTCACAGTGGAAAAGGCAGAGCTATTTTTAACATTTATACAATTTAGATAGATGGTTCTTCATTCTATGTGGTTTGGAGCTAAATCTGTAGAGCCTTTCATAATCATATCCTTTTTATGGTTTGCTTGAATTTGATCACAGTCGCTGATTTCATGAATTGATAATGAAGGCTTAGGTTGCCTGTTTCTCAGCATAAATCCATCTCAGACTTCTACTTTGATAGTGCTCTGTGTTTCAGTACGCATGAAGATATAGAACTGAAATTGCTTTGCTTTCTTTACAAATGACTCAGTGTGCTTGTCCTCCTTCCCTAAAATGTTGCCAGCGTGTAAAGGATTTTCAATGAGCAATGCAATAAGCCAGCATCTGGAAAGGTTTGAAGCTGCATTGGTATAACAGTATACTGTCACACAGATGATCAGGGCTGGAGCCAAGTCTCTGTAGCACCGTAGATCATATTGGTCACATACTGGAAGTTTTGTTTACCTAACTTGGTTGCTATTTAAGCTGGCTAAATAGTATTGTCATTATGTGGAGTGGACTTCCTGGTAGAGGTGAGCATGATTTTATTATTAAACTTTTCTGGATAGCTTTGAGAGATCACTAGTAGATACTTACATATTTGGCACTATTTCTGTGGGTATGTCATTCGTATTGTAGTTATTACAGTGGAAATAGCAGATGGAATAACAAAAAGGCAAGGTATATCTAATAGGGTTTTTTTTCAATGCAAAAGTAAATATATGTGGTAAGCCTTCTTTCTTTGCTCATTGTTTGCAGAGGATTTCTTACCAGAAGGTGACTTCCTATGCATTTTAACTATTTTGGAATGCATCAGTGATACTGTATGATTTGCTGATCATAGAAATAAGCTAATTAATAATATGCTTTGTACACCTCTGGTCAAAAAGAAAGCTATTATTAAAGGCATTAAATCCAATTTTGAGTCATTATGATGTAAAGAATAAATGAAACCAGTGGCGTTCATATGATAAACTAAGAGAAAAAATGAAATAAACTGCATGCTGGAGCTGACATCTTACATAAACCTGGCATTATTAATGTTAAAAGTTATGACCTGTCATGTACAGAGCAACCTTTGATAAGTCATTTGTTCTGACAACTTGTTTCATGACAGAGGTATAAAATTACTGTCACTTATGTCTAACCATGCTTTAATTAAATTTGACATTTTAAGTCCAGCAACTTTTATTTAAAAATAGGGTGCTGAAGCTATAATATGAAGTTTATATTAGCAAATCTTTTAAGTTAAAAAAGATCCTACAGGGCAGTTAATAGTGGGTAGCTACATAAAAAGCTTAGACCAGAAATTTCACCGACAGCAAAAAACACTAGTTATTTCATCTGAAAGTTACTTATTAAGCATCACAGTACTGCTGATGTGCTTAGTCTGTTGAAACTAGCTTTAATTATGTTCAGGTCTGGTAGTATTAACTTGTTTATTACAGAAGTAGAGAGTTGCAAATTATGATGATGTATTCAAAATGGTATTTTGATTATTAAAATAATGTCTGTTTATGTAGACTAGATTTTTTTTATGAGGAACTAACATGGCTCGTGTGTCTTCCTACTAAATTTATTTATGAGGCAGCTGTTTTATAGCTTTCAGCTATAAAGTTATAGATAAGTGTGTGTTTGTTTGACAGAAGATTCGAGAATTTCCATTTACTGCCAGTACATGTAAAGCTTGGCTAAGCAGACTGCATCAGGAGCACACCATTTGTATTAGCCAATCTGTCTTTGCAAGTCCCAGGGCCACTATCTTGCTAGAAGCCACTGTGTGCTTTTGAAAGCATGAAATTAGTTTTATACTGAGCACATGGTTTCTCATTTAGCCGTTCTTTTTATGGTAATGGTCAATTTATGGTTTGCTGCCAGGATTTCGGTGTTCTCTCAAAGCTGATAGCTTCAGCTAAGGTGTCCTTTGGAGATAAAAAAGAAAATCCAATTAGATCCTAAATAGGGGAGAATTCTTCCCATCAACCAATCTATTAATATTCTTATTACAAAGTTATTCTATGAAGACAATATTTCAGATAATACACATCAAAATACATTTTCCTACAATGCTAAGTCATGAAATGCAAAAATTAAAACGTTGTCTTGCTACTTTGTGCATAGTTTTGTAATAGGCTGCCTTTATAAAATTGCGCCGTGTATATGTTTTTGTCCTGTGTTGCAATGTAGTTCTTTAGACTCTAGACTGGAATTAATGTTGGTTAAATTACAGAAATCAAAGTAAAATGGCTATAAACAGTTATTTTGCCCCTAACTCTCCTCAAAATTGATTTTACCCATAGCCTGGTGAAACTACTATTTATACAAGTTTAACTCTTTTAATTTGAAAGTAAAATTCTCACTATAAATTATGCACTGTTCCTGTAATTGCAGATGCTTGTCAGCTAGAAGTTAAGAAGCTAAAGATGTTAACAAATGTTGAATTTACTTGGTACTAGGCCGCTGTCCTTAGGTTAGTTTGTCTCATTTATGCTGTTAATTCCTTTTGAAAACAAGGTTCTTAATTCTGTGCCTAACTGATTCTAAAGCATGGAGAGGGTCCTATATTAATCTTGTGGTATGATACAGCATATACTTCTGTAGTCCTGCCCCTGCCTCTTGCACCTTGGAAGACCTGATAGGCAGTGGCACCAATGCATTTCTACACCTGCGTGCGCTCAAGGAGTGGAGGTACAAGGTTGTGGATATAAAAGTAAGCTGGTAGGTGAACCATACACCCCTTCTGTCCCATGGAGGACGGAAGGGTGCAGCAGTTGTGAAGGCTACTAAACACATGAGGACAATCGGAGGAGCCAAAGAACACCACTGCAGTCCAGGGAAGGACACTGTCCAAAGAACTCCCTGCACCAAAGTGGGTTGGAGTTGGCCCTAAGAATTGAAGCATAGATACAAACTAACAGAGTTGGGTTTTATGTATTTTTAAAAATATGCTTGCAGTCATTTTCAGACCTTTAAATTTATTGTGCCATCATTTTTCTGCATGTGCTCAAAGTGTACCAAGCAAAGCATGTTGGTGCTTACATTTAGAAAAAAGTGCGCTGCGTATACCAGTAGCACAAACTATATAAAATATTTTGTTAAGTACAGCACGTTTTTCTCACCCTGTTCTCTTTTTTACTTTTATGAAGTATTTGTATTGCTATAAAATGCATGCTTGCCAAATTACAGGCAGGCTAGTTCTTTGTTCCACAACTTTACATTGTGAGTAAGCTGCTTTCAACTTCAAAGACCTCACATCCTCTTCAAAATGTTCAGATCACTGAACAGCTCCCCTTCTGCCAATTCTCATAACCCATCAGTGTGAAAATCACCTTCAACAGGGGTAGTGTTGAGCTAGAAGCAGTTAGTTTCCTTGTTGGAAAGTTTACTGCATTCAGCCAGTATTAAAGGATGCTATTTTTTGTATGGTGGCTTGTGGGTCCTTTCTCTATGAAAATATTGATTATTTTTTTTTTTAAATCCCTTTCAGGAAAAAAATGTTTATTGCTAAATAGGACCTCTGAGGATTGAGAGAAATCTTTTGAATAAGCAGCACTCCATTCTGGATTTATAAGAATCCCTGTGAGATATAAGGGCATTGTTAGTGAAAATGGAGAAGTGATTTTGGGGAGGTGGCCAGGGGTTTATGAAGAATTGCATCTGCACTCTTCCTGCAGGCTGGAGAAACACCTGGGTGGAGGTGGGCTGTTGGAAGTCTCTCCTGGAAGGTTAGACTAAGTCTTGGGCCAACCCCCTGAAAAAGGTTTCTCTCTGTGCTCAAGAAGTATGGTTCTCAATTGCAGTTGAGATGTGGGAACATGAGACAGTCAAAGTATCTTAAGTCCAAGCCACTTAGCACCTTGAAAATAAGGAGTGTGACCTTAGACTTGACAGTGTATTCCTTGGGAGACAGCTCAGAGAGTGTAGTGTAAGGCTGATGTCCTCAGCAGTTAAACAGCAGCCAGTTGCAGTTTTCTCACGGCTGATGCTTCTAAGTCCACTTAGATTGCATTGCTATAGTTAAGAGAAGTCACAAAGGCATATGTTTATCAAAGTCACGTTGTGATTAGCAAGGATGGCATTCAGTTTTCCAGACAGTCGGTGACATTGATGATGGAAGAATGATTCTTGTAGATTTGGCAATGTGAGAACTTTGCACCGGGAGAGTCTGAAGAACTCCTAAACTGAAGGCTAGCTTAATCTTTTGCAGGATGCACCCCAATCAGCCAAGTGGCGGTTGTATGCTCTGGAAGGTGCCTCCCTCTGCCTGCAGATATCTGTCCTGCCAGGATTTATCTTAAACCTGCTCTTTCTTATCTCTGTGCTGATTTTAGCCAGGGGTTGCAATAGCTGGATGACAAACAATACCGTTATCTTTTACATTTGCAAATCCAAGGTTGTCTGAGTGCTCGCTGCCATTCCGTGCTAGGTGTGTCTGCGCCGTGTGCACAGCTGCTAGCAATTCTACCCTCAGTAGTATTGGTTGTGCCGGCTCTAATGCCCTCTGGAGTCATGGACAGCTAAGATGGTGTAAAAGGTGCTGGTGGTCCTGCACCTTCCCAACTCCTCCTTATCACCTGTGATGGTTGCCAGAATGATCTTTCTTGCTGTAGCAAGGTTTCTTTCCCAGAGGTTGGACTTACTCTGTTCATATTCTGTATAGTTCTCACAATTGTGCTTGTAGTCCTGGGATGGTATGTAATAGTGTCAATAGTTGCCCCGATTGTTTGGGACCTTTTTTGCCCTGGGAGCTGGGCATGCCATTGTCCCTGTGCTTCTTGTGGCAGGCTGATACTAGTTAGTGACCTGCACACTAGCTGTCTGGAGGAGTCTTACGTCAAAGAAAAGTGCCAAATCTGCTAGGACTCCATCCTTTTTGGTTTGGGGACATTCAGCTGAAAGCCAGTCTCAGGCTGGCAACCTTCGCACCAATCTCGGAGCCAAGCCACTCTGAATCAGTGCTAGGTATTTCAGCATCTGTGTGGCGTGTCCTCCAGTCCCAGTGCTGAGGGAGAAACAGCAAACAGTGCGATGAAAGAGGGTGTTCTCTGGTCCCAAAGAGAGAGAAGTGGGTACAAGCCTCTTGCCCTCCCATCATGGTGCCATAGAAGCTGCTAAAGTGCAGAGTCCAGTATCAGGCCTTCCACTGATTCCTGGGAGCAACCATGGGGCTAGGTGTTTGCTGTCCTCCTTGACGCCAGAGGTTGTTCACGCATTGAAGGATCTGCTCTCTTTCCAATCCCACTGATCCCTCAAGGACCCGCACCAGCCAAAGTGACCACAGAGAGAAGGGAACAAGGTCTAGCAAGTTCCTTCCTGGTACAGACCACTGCAGTACTGTCCAGAGGCAAGCCCTCCATGCTACCGACAGGTGAACTGACAGACTTGCCAGGCCCCTGGGCAAGTTGGGGAGGTGGTGGTGGGGGGCTCCATGCTCCCAGAAGGGGTGGGGTTTTGAACAGAAGGGTGGGGCAGGAAGCAGCCAGCCCTCAGTGCCATCTGGAGCATGACATACTCTCCCCCCAGAGCATGCAGTGTGGTGCTCCGGTGGCAGTTTTAAGGGCCCAGGACTCCTGCTGCTGCTGCAGTAGTAACATTCAGAAGACCTACTCCCTTTTGAATTGCTGGGCCCAGGGACATCTGTCCTCTTTGCACCCCCTGTGTTGACAGGCTTGGCTGCTGATGCATTGGTCGCTATTGAGTCACCAGTATTCTGGCTCTGTCTGGTGGCAGAAATGGGTTCTGTACCACCATGGTCTCCAAGGGAAGAATCCTCTTTTGAGTTTGAAGTGAAATCCTTAGCTCCATCCAAGACCTACCAGTTCTTCACCTATATACCTCTGGACTTCAGTACTGGGGCTCCTGCCGCATCCTAGTCACCAGGCCACTGGTCGATTCAGTGGCCGTACTGGAATCCTTGGGGGTTCCCCGGGTACCAGAGCCTCCTGTCACTGCTTATAGTCAGTTGTGTAAGAAAGGCCGACTACTACCTCTTCCAGTCTGGCACTGGACTCCAACTCTGGCACCAAGCCTGATGTTGACATCCAGGAAGTGCTCACAATGGATGTGGTGGAAGCAGAGGAAGAGGGAACCATTCCGGAATAGGCCGCCACCACCTCATCCCTGAATGAGGAAGGATGAGGTTACAGGCCCTAGTAACCTGCTCCCTTAAGATGACTTCAGGGCCCACCAGGACCTCTTGAAAAGGGTCAAAATTAATGTGGGCCTGGAGGTGAGAAGCTTAAAGAAACCACTCACATTCTGACTGACATCCTGGCTGCAGTAGCTCCCTGCAAAGTGGTCTTGCTCATAAACAAAGCAGTACTGAGCTCAGTTAAGAAACTGTGGCAGACCACTTCTTTTTTGCCACCACCTCAAAGAGCATAGAGAAGAAATACTACATCTCAGCAAGCAGGATTAAATACCTTTACTGACAACCCTCTTGGCCCCTGGGATCCCTGGTATTGCCAGAGGCAAATAACTGCCCCTGTCGGTCTTGCTCAAGAGTTCCCTTGCCCCAAAAATAAAGAAGCAGAGATTGGACATTTTTGAACACAAGAAACTAAAAACCTAGCTGTGCGCAGAGCGCGTAATTAGTGGAACAGCATTGGAATGTCTCCTGAGCAGCTGCACAAGCGCACAGCTTCCAGGGACCATCTGTCACCTTTCAGCCCATTGTGATCACGTATAACATTGAACTATTGCACATGGAGTATACTAACCAACAGTTACTGCCTCCAGTTTTCATCCACTCTTCCTTACCACCCTCTTCAGGGACTCATTTCATGAGCAGCTTCTCATCTAGGAGAGCCCTCTTACATCTGGGGAACTTAGAGGAGGTTCCTTGAGAGGGAAGGAGTTTTACTCCTGATATATTTTGTAATCATGAAGGCCAAGGAGGCTCTATAGACCATCTTGGCCCTGCATCAAGAAACTGAGGTTCTGCATGAACATTCTGTAGGAATGTAAAATCCCATTTAATTGGCTCCAGCCTGGCCCTGTCCATGGCGGGCACGGGCATATTGCAGACAGGCAGCTGGGCTCACTCTGGACAGAGGCTGCTTTGGATGACCAGAGCAGATCCTCTGTGTGGTGGGACCCTCATGGGGCTGGTGCAGTCCCCTGCCCATGCCAGGCCTGGAGCTGCTCAAACCCCCACCAGTTAATGGTTAACTGGAACCGGTATGCATCACCCATTAATAGTGATGCTCGGAAGTTAATTTTTCACATCCCTACTCTCTTCCCTCCAGCATTCTCTCCCTGGATGCCACTCTCAACTTAATGGAAATTTATTTCCCCATCCCTGTCTTTTACAGTTACAGAAGATTTCTCAAGTTGCTAAGTTGCCTTTGAACCACGAAGGCCCTTTTAAAAATGTTACCTTGGAGCACAGTTAGCTGAAGGCACCGTTACAACAGAAGCATTCTTAAGTTTGCTCTTACAGAGACAGCTAACCAAAAAACTGCCCTTTTCTAAGTGACCACCTATCATAAACAGAAAAAGTATCCCAAAAATGTTACATTAATCACCTTAGAGCAGGGTAAGACAAGATTGTTCAATGTTAGGCCAGTGGGGACAGATTTTCCTAAAACACTCAGTGTTGTTATAGTCAAGTCAACCAGTGACTTTACAGAACTAGTCTGATAAAACACATCCTTTTCTGGGAAAATTATTGAATGACTTTGAATTTCAATGCTCATGCACAAAAGATAAGCCCATGTGCAGGATTTTGTGCACAAGAGACTCTAAACTTTGCATAGTACTATAGGTGTTGGAACTAGAGGTGCTGCATCCCCTGGTTTGAAGTGGCTTACATTTTACACAAGGTTCATGGTTTGGTTCAGTGGGTCTCAGGACCCCCATTATAAAATTGTTCCAGCACCTTTGCCTTAGTAATGTTGCTTTGTTTTTATAATGAAATAGTAGATGGTGACTCTGTATTACAAAGCTCAGATTTTTATTTCTCATAAGTCTGAGAATCTGGCACACACATCAGTGTTTTAACTGTATGTGACCTTTTATACTTTAAGGCTGCGTCTAGACTGGCAAGATTTTGCGCAAAAGCGGTTGCTTTTGCGCAAAATCTTTCCGCCTGTCTACACTGGCTGCGAGTATTTGCGCAAGAACACTGACGTTGTACTGTACAAAACCAGTGCTTCTTGCGCAAATACTCTGATGCTCCCGCTCAGGGATAAGCCCTCTTGCGCAAGTATTCTTGTGCAAGAGGGCCAGTGTAGACAGCAACGTTAATTTCTTGCGCAAGAAAGCCCGATGGCTAAAATGGCCATCAGAGCTTTCTTGCGTAAGAGAGCGTCTACATGGGCACGGATGCTTTTGTGCAAAAGCATATGCCAGTGTAGACGCTCTCTTGCGCAAATACTTTTTAAAAGTATTTGCGCAAAATCATGCCAGTCTAGACACAGCCCACATGTTTGTTTTACACTGAGCATTTGTATTTTATAAATATTTTATTATTATAATTCAAAATCTTAAGTAGTTCAAGTGGTGCAGTTCTTGATATCCAGTATGATTTAGCTTTTTTTGTGATTCTGGACTCTTTCAAGAAAAACTTTCAGCCACCTTTACTGAAAGGCCATGTTCTTTAAAAGAGAAGCTTCTGTCAGTCCCTTGAATTGCTTAATTCAGGTTTCTCTGTCTAGTGATCTTGAATATGCAAGAAATAAATTTGAAAGACTGTAAATTGATTGAAGGCCAGCTTTGCCATAAAAGTCATGGACTTACTTGAAGTTAAGTTTATAGATTTCTACCGCACTTAATATGTCCAACATTATAATGGCAACTGCTCTATCTTTCTGCCCTCACGCTGCTTTATTGGATAATGATTCAGTCTGTTGCACTTTATTCCCCTGAGTGTCTTCTCCAGCAAAAAAGTCATGTTTATAGCAAAATGCTCTTGTTTGTTGTTAAAACCTGAGCATGTGCTGGAATGACACATTTATTTTCTGCTTTAGACAGAACACACTTTATTTTCCATCTTTTGGGGCCCATTTCTGCTGTCTGTGTTCGGAAATGCTCCCATTAAAGTTAGCCAGACTTAACATCCATGCACAATTTGAGGAAATCAGAGTATATTTTCAGTTGCCTTACACTTTGTTGCCATTGTCATATCATATAAGAGCCTGGGGAGATGGTGACTTTCAGATGGAAAATTAAGATGACAGTGAAAGTACGATCTCAAAATTACTTGAAGGCTTGACTTAGATCAATATAAGCAAAAACATTTAGAATTAGGCCAATTTAAACACCGAAGTTAGGAATAACAGTAGGTTGGTTTTAAAAAAATCCCATGTAAAATTTGTTACTCGCTATTAAATTTTACAGGACTTTTTTCATAAGAATGAGGGAAGTGAACATAGCGGGTAAGGCTGCCACCTTTTGTGTGGCTGGTGTAGAGCAGCAATTACAATTTAATCTGAAGTTGTTTGTGCTCAATGACCACATTAAATTCTGCTATTCCTATTGCAGTAATGCCTCATTCATATTTATAAATTGGGTGATAAGTAGGGATATGTTTGGTTTGTTGTAGGGAACCACACTCTCATATAGGGTAGTCCTTGATTTTTCATTTGTACATTAGCTATGTCATCTACCATGGTTGGTTTGAATTGGGTTCAGAGTTGACCAAGATGCCCATGGAAGGTCAACTGTAGTAACCTTCTGCAGTGGATCTGGCACAACGTGCTTTTTTTTTTTTCCCCCTAAAGTCTCATGCCCAATCTGTTTTCCAGGTCTCTTTCTGATCATAGACTGTTTGCATGAGGCTAAATGACTGTTTCCAGAAAGGCTTGCAGGAAAGATGTTGGGAAGAGGGAGGCATTTAGGGCTGCCAGATAGTTTCACCAAACATGGCGGGGGGAAAAATGGGTTGAGCTTAAAAAAAAAAAAAAAAAAAAAAAAAGCGTGGGGTGGGGGAACCAAAGTTGTTGTTTTTTTACTGGACAGAAGCCGCAAATACCAGACTGTCCAGTCCAATACCGGACACCTGGCAACCCTAGCATTGTCAAGGTTATGGGGAATAGGAAGACATCCATTTTCCTGGATTTGCTGAGATGTGTAGAATGTTGTAGCAGTTCAGTAACAGAGAGATAGCCGTGTTAGTCTGATCTTGGTAAAACAAAAAGAAAAAAAAATTATGTAGCACTTTAAAGACTAACAAGATAGTTTATTAGGTGATGAGCTTTTGTGGGGCAGACCCACTTCTTCGGATCATATTCTGAAAGTGAATTGGCATGACCATATATAACAAAGGAATACAATGAAAAAAGTAAACAGATTATAAACTAACAAATCAGCTACTAGAACAGTAGGTGGGGGCGAGGGGCAAGGAAGAGACAAGGAAAGAGGAAATAGCTTATTGTAAGTCAATAAGTGGCTAATCTGGAGTTACTATGAATATCAAAAGGTGGGGAGGCTGTCTTTGTAACGTGTAAGGTAGTTAGCATCTTTATTAAGGCCCATTTGCCACTTGTCGAATTTAAGCATAAATACAAGTTCTGAAGTCTCCCTCTGTAATCTGGTGTTAAAGTCTCTTTGAAGTAAGACGCAAGTAAGTGTGGAGATGTCTGATTTGTGGGCATTAATTCTTTGGCGAAGTGACTGAGCAGTTTGTCCAATATACATTGCAGAGGGACATTGCTGGATGTACAGGAACATGAGCCCTTGATCCAGTGATGGTCTCCAGAGTAAATATGTGGACAAAGTTGGCAACGGGGTTTGTTGCAAGGGAAAATTCCAGGGTTAGTTTTAATATGGTATGCCCTCTGGTTGTTAGTAAGAATCTTTCTGAGGTTAGGTGGTTGTCTATAGGAGAGTATAGGTCTGTCCCCCAGAGCCTCTGAGTGTAGTACCCTGTTCCAGTATAGGTTGTAGGTTATTGATAATTTGTTGGAGGGGTTTAAGTTGGGGCCTATAGTTGATGACAAGTGGTGTTCCATTGTTGGTTTTCTAGGGCCTATCTAGAAGTAGATGGGTTCTGGGTGTTAGTCTGGCCCTTTCAATTTGTTTTTTTATTTCCCCTGGTGGGTAATTGAGTTTTACGAATGCTTGGTAGAGATCTTGAAGTTTTTGGTCTCTGTTAGTGGGATTTGAAGCAGATGTGGTTGTATCTAAGGGCTTGAATATAGATGATGGATTGTATGGTGTGTCTTGTATGGAAGTTGGAGGCATGTAGGTAAGTATAGCAGTCAGTGGGCTTCCTGTAGAGAGTGGTATTGATTTTACCGTTAGTGATTTGTATTGTGGTGTCCAGGAAATGGCTCTCTCGTGTTGAATGGTCCAGGCTGAGACTGATGGTGTGGAGTAGGTTGTTAAAATCTCTGTGGAATGCATCCAGTGTTTCTTGACCATGAGTCTAAATAATAAAGATGTCATTGATGTAGCATAAGTAAAGGAGGGGTGATAGGGGATGGGATTTGGGGAAACGTTGTTCTAAGTCAGCCATAAAGATATTAGCCTACTGTGGGGCCATGAGGTATGAGTTGTTCCCAAATTGGAAATAATTGTGTCTGAGAACAAAGTTATATAGATCTGCTACCAGATTAGCGGTGGTAACATCTGGGATAGTGTTTCTAATCACTTGTAGTCCATCTTCATGTGGAATATTGGTGTAGAGAGCTTCTACATCCATGGTGACAAGGATGGTATTCTCAGGGAGGTTATAGATGTTTTGTAATTTCCTCAGGAAGTCTGTGGTATCTCGGAGATAGCTAGGAGTGTTGGTAACATAGGGTTTGAGGCGGGAGTTTACATAGCCGGATAATCCGGTAGTGAGTGTGCCAATACCTGAAATGATGGGACGTCTGGGGTGTCCAGGTTTATGGATTTTGGGAAGCAAATACAATAATCCTGGTCCGGGCTTCAGAAGGTATATCTGTGTGAATTTGGTTCTGAGTGGAGGCAGGGAGTTCCTTAAGAAAAAGGTGTAGTTTCTTTTGGTATTCTAAAGTGGGATCAGAGGAGAGTGGTCTGTAAAATGTGGTGTTGGAAAGTTGTCTAGCTGCCTCCTGTTCATAGTCTGACTTATAGCACCCCCTCTGTCAGCCGGCTTGATTATAATGTCAGAGTTGTTTTTGAGACTCTGAATAGCATAGCATTCAGCGTGGTTGAGATTATATATCGCTTGTTGTTTGCGCATAATGTCAGTCTGTGCACGGTTGCAGAAGCACTGAATATCACTGGGAAGCGATGTTAGATGGGACAGATGGACAAATACAAATGGATGAACTTACATTTGGGTCTGCAATTCTAAACCATAGTGAGGTGAGAATGAAACTGCAAGTTTAACTCTGCCTTGGTTCTTTAGAATTAGTGCAGAGCCTGAATGTTAATATAACATTTTTACTTCAGAGCAAAACCTCATTTCACGTTGTATTCCAACATACAGCTTGAATAAGGGTTACTGGAATTCATTATGGCTTGCTAGTTGCTGATTAACTGTGAATTTGTTCAAGAGTTTAATCTAATCCATCTCTATATGGGTTGGCCTGGTGTGGTAGTGCTCTTCATTCCCAGACCCAGCAGGGACTGAGTGCAGTGAAGGCAACAAATTCAGCCCCTGTGGGGAAGTGCATGCCTCATTTACTCAACAGCCACCCCTCCAGCTGTTAAGGAACAGCACTGAACTGTTTCCAAATGATTTCATAAGAATGAAAGTTTGAAGAACGCGGTGCCCAAAAACACACATGAAGGTGAATATACCTAAAATGTAGGTGAAAAAACAGTACATTTTGGGAATGTTGAAAGTGCAAAAAGCTGTTGTCCAAAATCCGTGTATATGACCTTACCAAAGGGTATTACTATTAGAAACCAACTGATGCTTCAATTAATAATTGAACAGCAATAAATAGTGATGGTCCACAAGGAAGAGTTTCTTTACTGTATGTTGCAAGTACCCTGGAATTCCTTTGCTCATAAGGATGGTCTCTCACTATTTTGTTTTCTAGAATGCCCAGTTTTACTGTTGGAGCTATGTAGAGCACGAAAATTCTGTTTTCCAAAGATTTTGAAACTGCAAAATTTATGTTCATTCCAATTAGGGGTAAAATTTGGAAAACTTCTAAAGTCTCCACAAAAGAAACCTCTGACACCGGAGGTGGGGGTGGAGGGGGGAGAGTTTGTTGAGTCATTTACAATTTTTTATTTCAACAAACTCAAAATGTTCATTTTCAATTTATATTTTGTTAAAATACATAATATAGTACAAATTTTTAAAAAATTAAGCCAATTTTGCATGAAAAAATTAAAACATTTCTGAAATGTTTGAAACAGAAATTATCTTTTAGTTTTGACAGAACTGTATGTTCTGATATAATATGGTTCCATCAGTTTTTTGACCAGTGTTCTTATGTCTAATACCCACTTTTTTAAACTTGTTTTTCCTTAGTAGAACATCTTTTACATTTGATTAGTTAAGAATTCTTTATCTATTTACTGGTAGGTAACGTAAGTGCGTATTCTGTGGAGTTAAAATGGGCAAACTTATTTACAGATAAAGAGATCATTTTTATCAGTACTCAGTTTGTAGAGGTTATGCAATTTGTGGTGTGCATTTTTGTGTGTGTGTGTGTGTGTGTGTGTGTGTGTGTGTGCATGCAAGCATGCTTTTTAGGAAAACCAATCTTGCATTTTAGATGTAAAATTAGTTTTCATCATTTTAAAAATGATTATTAAAATTGTGTGTGTGTAAAAATGACTCTCTGTAACTATAGTGCCCTCTTGGCCAAGGTGCAGTCTGCTCTGAGGAGCAGCTCTGGCTAAAAAAGACATACACAGGAAAATGTCAGGGGTATGTCTACACTACAGAGTTTTCTTTGGAAAAAATGGCTGTTTTTCCGAAAAAACTTGAGTTACGTCCACACTGCATTCACGTTCTTTTGAAAGAAAATCGAAAGAACAGAGGGGTTTTTCCAACATTGGTAAACCACTTTGTACAAGGAAGACGACTTTTTCCGAAGGAGCATGTGTGGATGGGGAAGAAGGAGTTCTTTTGAAAGAAGAGGAAAGAGCACAGGTGCTCTGATGGCCACTCCGTCAATAGTAATCACAACTTAAATGCGAGAGAGTGTCCATTCAGTGTGGACGCTATCTTTCGAAAAAGCAGATCGCTTTTTCAATGCGCTTTTGCTGTGTAGACGCTCTCTTTCGGAAGATGTTTTTCGGAAGATCTTTTCCAGAAAAGCTTCTTCTGAAAGAAGCCTGCAGTCTAGACATAGCCTCAGAGAAACTCCATTTCACCAGAGAGACTTCAACCCTCCACCCCAACTAAAAACACACGCACTGAGGCTATATTTATACTGGGAAGGTTTGGCAACCACACGCTGTCAACATGCAAAATTCGCCAAAAGTGAAAACTGGTCAAACTGTTTTTTCTGCTTCCCCATTGTTGACTTTTCATGGCCACATTGCTAGCTTCTCTCTTGACAGATAGAGCAAAGCAATATGGGTAAGCATCCCACAGTGCAGTGTTGTGATAAGGCAGAGCTGATCCCTGCGCTTCTTGGGATTCCCTCTTAACTCTGTGAGCTCTCTTGCTGAGAAATGTCAAAGCAGCACAGCAGTTTCTCCAGCCCTCCCCCAATGATTTGCTCTTTGTTCCCCAAATGGAGCAGCTCACTCAGCTGTCAGATACTTTCCGGAGCTTTGAAAGAGGAGGTGCACATGCCTTCATGGCAGCAGAGATCACAAAACATTAAGTATAGCCATCAGGGCAGGCATTGTGGGATACTGGCAGAAGCCAGTTCTTTCAACAAAACGAACACCAGAGTCCACACTGGCTCTTTGTTGACAAGAAAGGGAGGGAGGAAGACAAACTTCTGTCATGGGGGTGGAAGATTTTTGTCGCCAAAACTTCATGTTTTCCCCAAGAAAGTTGCATTGCATTGTAAACACTTCCAGTGTTGTCACCAAAAGGCAGAGTTGAGTGACAAAATGTGCTAATGTACATAAGCCCTGCAACTATACAGTGAATATGGGAGGGGAGAATGTTTACTTACGGAGAAGGATCAATGGAGGAGTGGAAAAATAGGGTTACATCTATACTACTATGGGAGATGGATCTAATTTACTCCACTTCAGCTATATGAGTAAAATAGCGGAAGTTGATGTATGTCGATCTGTTTACCACAGTGTCTCCACTGCAGTGTGTCAATGGGAGACCCTTTACCATAGACTCCCCTTGTGTGCCTCAGTGAGGTGAAAGACAGGAGTTGATTGGAGAGAGGGAGTGACAGTTGATGTATCGTGTCTAAACTAAATATGATGAATCAACCCCCTCAGAATCGACTGCTGCCCTGTCAGTCTATCGCATAGTGAAGACATGCCCTAACATAACAACGCACGCATGGGAAAAGTGAAACCGCAATGTAAAAGGATAGTTACCAACCAAGCCATGCATCTAGACTCAGAGTTCAGGAATCGAGGGCAGAATTCCAATCCAACAGCGACTCTCCTGTGCTCCTGGTCATCTATGGTTCCAATAAACTTCCTCAACCAACTCTGTGGTGCCCTCTGTGTTATCTGATTAAAATCCTGGCCATATAGTAATTGTTGCAACAACTGTTATAGAGCTGCAACGAAACTTGTGCCAAGTAGGACATGTGGCCAGAAAGGATTGTACAATCCTAGACCAAATGACCCAGAGTCAATTTGTAGATGCATATGAGAGAAGTAGATAAATGGTTATTAAAGCCATTCAGTGCTAGTTAGCCTAGACGAGGGGTTGACGCACCTTTCAAAAGTGGTGTGCCAAGATTTAACATCTTCATTTCTATTTATGGATCTGTGTGCTCGGCGATGGAGGGGGCAGGGGCAGGCTGGGTATGGTGACCATATTTTCTGAACCAGCAGCAGCTAGGGAGAATGGTGTAATTTAAATAAACAGATTAATTGTTTTAACTTTCTCATGTTTATCAACACAAAAGGTTTCAATGTTTTCTTTAATTGTGGCAGGGGTGGGGAACCTTTTTTGCATTGGTGGCCTCCGACCCACAGAAAAATCAGTTGGGGACCACACAAGTGAGAAGCAAACTTAAAAAAAAAAACCCACCCCCCCTCACTGATGTGGCCCCCAACTGAGACACCTCACTCTTCTGGCGCTCCAGTCCCACGGGGTGAGGAGAAGGGATAGGGAGGACTGAGGTTCAGAGCTTGCCATAGGCCAGATTTACTTTTCTGGGGTTCTGGAATTAGTGGATTTTGTGGACCCCCTTAGGCTCTGGGGTGGGACAAAATTGATTGATTCAGTGTGTGGGGCAGGACTGCCAGCGAGTGGGATAGGGATACAGGATCTGGGCGAAAGGTGGTGAGGATGGGGTGAGGACTGCAGGATCTGGAATGGAGTTTGGCAGCAGGAAAGGGTGTGGGGTGAGTGTACCAGAGGGAGTTTGGGGATAAGAGTAACGCAGAAAAGGTGAGAGGGTGAAAATGCAGCCAAAAAGCGAAGAAGCAGGGAGTAAAGGAAAGTGCACCTTCTGCAAAATAAAATTGTATCCCCTTCACATCTTCCCTCTGCTCCAGCCTCGCTCCCCTCAGCCCCATGATTCTCCCCCTCCCCCCGCAGCCTGATTCCCTGCATTGCCCCATGCTCCTTCTGTGCAACCCCTGCCCCTCCCATCCTGCCCTCTTGCATCCTCCTTCACTCTCCCTCCTACCACAACATCCCTGTTCCCCCAGTGTGCACACACTGGCAGGGCAGCAATGCTGGGACTCAAAGCCCTCCAGGAGTAGTGGTGGAGTGAGGAGGGGTAGGCGGGGGGGCAGAGTCGCTTCGATGCCTGGCCCAGCCCTTTGCCAGGGCTTGCCCCTCAGCTGCAAGCTGCAACCCTGGGGCTGGAGCAGGCAGAGCCTGGGGCAGCTTGTGGCTGGTTCCAGTCTGGCCAGGTGCAGTGGGGTGCTGGGGAAGGGGCACCCTGTCCCCACACACATCCCACGGGGAGCAGCACAGCATAGCCCAGGCCCCAGTAGCTTGTGACCAGCCACCTAGCCCTGGATCTGCAGAGCAGCTCCAGCCCTGCCCCCTCCTAGAGCAGGGAGCAGAGCCTGTAGCAAGGGGTGTGTGTTGGGGAGGGGCAGCCCCAGGGACACGGAGCCCGGTGCAGGGTCATGCCGCCCACTCTGCTTGCCGGGCTCCCCCGCCTACTAAGTGCCCACGCTTCCCCCGCCCCTTTTGTCCTTCCAGAAAGATGCTGGAGCTGGTTCTCCAGCCTGCAGTTGCATGGCAACTGCAAGGCTCCAGCTGCTGTGCAGGGGAGGGATGGTGCTGAGCTCCCACCGTGCATGCCACTCAAAATCGGCTCGTGTCCCACTTACGGCGTTCATGCCAAAGCTTACTGATCCCTGCCCTAGACTTCTGAAATGCAAACGTCTGTTAGAAATTAGAGGTAATATTAGTTATATGTATTTACTTATCTGATGGGTGCTAACCATGTAAACAGACATTTCCTGTCTATCACTATAACTGTTAAATTCAGAGATGAAAAGGCAACATTAACATTTAGATGAATCTTGGGTGAGAGAATGTCATTGTCAAGATTTCTCTTTAAAGTTTGTGATAAATTGCTTAATGGATAAATTATCTTATGTTAATTGCCTGATGTTTAATTACCATGAGATTACATCCAAAGACTATTGTGTTCTCCCAGACCAGGAGACTGCTGCAAATGTATAAAGGCCCTTGGGTACTGTTCCTTTTGTATTCATATCTGCTTGGATGCTCGTGGCAGTGTGGACATGCTCTTGCGCAAGAACTTTTTGCGGAAGATCTCTTCCACAAAAAGTTCTTGTGCAAGAAGCCTGTAGTGTAGACGTAGCCTTAGACTCCCCACATCCAGAAACAACCAACATCTGTTTTGCCTCAGCACCAGATTTTAAAGGGGCTGTGCTCTCTTAATCAGGACAAGAATCCAGTGATTCTGGAAGAGCCCTAGACTTTCCTTCATCTCAAAAACAAAGAATGCTTAAAAACTTAAGTTTGGTGTATTCAGTATATTATATGAAAATATATTCTCATTTTTTGCTTTGGTAGGGGTTTACAGGAAACTAGTATGCTTGAATCCATAATCTTTCTTGGACAAAGCTCACACAGGTTTAATTCAAAATTTAATGGATGACTTTATGATTTAACCTCAACTGTGTATAAAGATCTGCTATTAGGAGGCATCTTAAATAAAGGGCTAAAAATGATATATCAGCTTTGCGCAACGTGGAGAATTTGGGAGATCACAACATCTGTAATGCCCTTTGTCTGCCTTTGGCAGCTCAGACATTTTATTGTAGTATTTCTGCACTTTCACATCAAATCACCTTGGAATTTAGGTAGCGTATTCTGGTTTCTTACACTGACACACATGAAATAGCAAACAATGACTGGATCTCAGTTCTCACATCTTGTCTTTTGAAGCTGCAGCCATAGATTCTGTAAGCTTACATAACATGAGAAAAGAGAGCAATATTGTCAGCTGTCAATAAATATAATGGTCACAGAACCCAGACTTTAAGGCCCTATGCATAGATGGTCTTTATTTAGTGCACACCCACCCATATGCAACTTTGACTCTGAAAAGGATAATTAAGAGATTAAGGAATGTGGATTTACATTAAGAAAAACAATCAGCGTGCTAGTAGGGAAGCAATACTATATATTAAATAAATGAATTGTATGAATTGCAAAAATATCTGACAAATAGACTTTTGCATAACTTCTCTCTTCAGTCTGTTCAAAAGCTGTTCTATAGAGTCCTAACAATGTATTATATTATTTGCTGCCTCTGTTATTAAATTCAGTTCTAACAATTCTAAAAATTTTCACACAGTTTTCTGTTCCCTTGGAATATGTCTGATTAGGTCCACCTACCTTAAACTGGGCTTAATTTCTAAAACTTCTGTTGGTAGATATTTGTGTGGTTATTCTGCTATAGCTGTGAACTGTTGCCTTTTTTCTCCCATCTTCCCTGACTATGAAATGTTTATTTAGAAGCAATCTCAAGATGTTCTCAAGATTTAAAGATGTGTTGGCTTAGCTTCTCTGAACTCTGTAAGATTTCATCTTATTCCTCCTTTTTATTGTTTTAAAACTGTAAATCTTATGAATTTAAAACAGGGCAAAATAAGGAGAATGTGTTGTAGATACAGGAAGCTCTCTTCTCCCCACATCATGCATCCATTTCTATTCCCCCCAATAAATGGTGATCAAACTTTATAAATGAAAAAGAGGATCACTGCCACTGAGAGGGTTGGGTAAGGGTTTTAGTGAGAGATGAGGGGAAAGCTGTTTGCTGGATATGAGAAGCAGGAAGAGAGACAACAGAGGTGAACTGATGAATTTGAATTTCCTCCTCATGTAACTACTGCTTTAGTAGCCTAATGACAAAATTTAGATCCTCTAAACGCCAGTTTACCTGCTGTCTGCCACCTCCACTCCTGCCCAGAGCATCCTAAGTTCTGATACCATCCAGCAGTTCAGCATTTAAGTGCCAGTAAGATCCCCAAATTAGGCATTTGCAGTGAATATACCTGCGTCTGCCATGTGAGCGCACTGACCACTAAGTTGTAATCTTCACGCTCTCTATACCAAAGAATACTTAAATAGCTTATACTGTACCAAGTGGAACAACGTCAGCAAGAGTGACTGAGAGGAGACTCCATGGAATTCAAAACCATTCCCACTCTCCCCCCTCCCAATTTTTTGGTTCAGCTGTCAAACTGGAAAGCAAAATTTATTATACACTCAGTTGTAGTAGTGACTGTCCATCTCAAAGTGGGAGTGTCCGCTACCCTTCCCATCTTTGCTAGGGGCAGCAGCTTCCTGATTTCTGTGTTGGCTGTATTGGAAGCCTCAGAAGGGGGAAAGGAGAAGAGTATTGAGTGAGCTATTTCTGTGGCTGCAAGTGTAACCCACACACCTAGTGTGGTTCACTGTCCCATGCAGTGGCACCTAGACCACAGCAACAGATAAGAACAAGATACCTCGACAGCATGGGCTGAGAGCCAGCTGGCTTTTAGATCAGAGGGTAGAGGCTCCTGTACTAAGCTTCAGACATCCCAAGTTCAAATCTGCCCTACATCCATGGACATAGGCTGCAGCCTTTGAGTCACTCACTACATCAGAGCTGCCATGCAAGCCTTCACCTCCACAACAAATGCAGGTTCCTCACAGGTCTCAACCACCTGAGCTGTTGATAGCATGTAACCTATAGGAGCTGCCTTGGCATTAAACCAGGTTGACTTAAAAACATTTTAACATCCCTAATTGCTACCCCTTTTGATTGTACTCAGTATTCAGGGTCATTGAGGTTGTTTCTATTAGAAGGAATAAATAATGGAGTCAAATTTTTTTATGCAATTTCATTTGTTTGCAAAGACTGTGTATTCAGTGCTCTCTTTATGAATACAATAGGAGTTAAACTAGAGGCAGTGTCATTGCTCAATATTCCATGCTTCCTATTTTTCCAGCCAGCACCTCTACTTGGACTGCTCTCTGAGCTCTTTCTAAGGGCCAGCTTACAAGGGGTTCTTTGGTTTTCTGCTGATTTCTTAGCTTTCTGCTTTGGTGTTCTTGGCTGCTTTACATAGACACATACACCTCCTACAAATACCTGCCCCTCTGTGTTTGCAGCTGGCTCCCTCCGGTGGAACTCTTTCCCCACATAGCTCCTGACCAGCATTCTATGTGGCTGGTGATTTAGAGGGTAGGGTTTCTTGTTTTTCCTATCTTACTTCAGAAGAAACTTAAAATTATCCTGAATAAAGAGAGGTTAATTATGCCCACCAGCTTGAACAAGGTTTCACTCAACCCGAGCATAAGACTATTTTAAGTTCCTGTAAAGGTGAATTGCAGATTGAATAGTTTTATGTTTAAGTAATGGAATTTTATTTTTCTTTCCTGTTTTCTTTGTGAGGATCAAATACTGTACTGAATTACAGCCAACAACAAAGTCAGAATTTCATTGAATGTTGTCTATATTACTTTAGCAGCAGAATTAACTTCAAGACTTTACAAAACAATGTGCTAGAACTAACATTTGTGCATGGTATACTTTTTCTTTTTATCGCAATGGTGGTGCTGCCTTTACTCCTTCAGCCTTGAACTTCAGTAGCACATGCATGTTGTGCCACATAAAGCATGTGTAAGGAGTTAGTAATTGAATGTAATGCATCTTTATTTCAAAGCCATGTGCTTAGTTTGTGCTAAATAGTTCAAGTGGTGTAATAAACTGAACTTGCCCTTCCTTCCTCTGAAATGATTACTCTTACGGGGTTTCATTCTTTTGTACATCTGACTGTTCTGGTTCTTATTTATGCCCCCATACTACAGAAAATGGTTCATCAGCAAATATTTAGTAATGTTATCCCCTCCCCCTCCACACAGCTATGTAGTAATTTCTTGTTCGATGTTTCCGCTTCCAGTTGTCAGATTTGTACTGCTGCTTGTCAGTTTCACCAAAGGATAGGAAAATGATAATCTCTGTTTGAGAAGAGCGTGAGTGCTTAATGAAACACCTCCAATTAAATTTCTTTTTTAATGGCATCGATTAAAAACACTAAAGTCTGTCTTTTGAATGTCCAATCTCTATCATATACTGTTGTGGTACATTTTGACTTCAAGATGACAAATCCTACAATTATTCAGCTTAACTTGTCAAAAAGAAACATATATAATTCCCTACATTTCCATTTTTTTCCTCACTAAATCTACAGCTTTGTCTTGGCTTGGAGCTACTAGTGATGACATCTTCAAATGAATAGGTATTTTTAAATTATGGGATTTTACTCAGATTTTTGTGGTTTCTGTCATATGAGCATTGTAATTGATTGGTATTGCAGTAGTGCCCAATGGCCCAGGATCAACATCCCAACACTTAGGAAGACCTACTCTTTACCTCAAAGAAATTACTTAGAATTTAATGTGAAATGAAATGGACAATTGAATGGAGCAAAAAGGGAGAAGGAATATGAAGGTAACAATAAAACACAAATCCTATATGGGCTAGCTGTGTGCATAAACAGATAAGATATTTTGCCCCAGTAAGAGTACAGGAGGGGAGTCACACCAAGGGGAATGCACTGCTAAACTCAGAATTTGAAAAGTAAGAATTCAGAACATTCTTAAATAGAGCTGTGACAGATATGGCAATTTCCTGCAATATCCTGAGCAATCTCATGGAAATGAATCTAATTCAATAAGGCGTAATTAAGTATTTTAAGAGTTTATTAGAAATGCAAAGTATATATTGTGGCATTGTCTGTGTTTTCTCTGAGGTGGAGTGTGAGGACATGGCCAGAGTAAATAAACATTGGAAAGTATTACAAGTTTCAAAACCAGCTCAGGTTATGTGAAGCCCCAATCTTCTGAAGCTGAACTCCTGAAGAGTTGTTCAAAATCTCAACAAATCACAGCCACACTGTGCAAAAGAGTGATACTTGGGTGTGTGGGGGTGCTTGTTCTGAGCTAACACATGTTATGAACTGGTGAGCACCGAGAAATATATTGGTGGAGTTTGAAGGACTGCTAATCTGTCAGAGACCTTGTTAGAACTGAGAGAGGTGATCATTGGTGATCTATTAGCATGCATGTAGGCTCTTTTATTGTTTTAATGATTTCTCTGTTATGCTTTCAATTTAAGAATCAAGTTGCTTGCTTAGAAAGTGTCTGTGTGATCATTTATAGATTTGGGCAATTATGTTGCTTACAGACTCTGAAGAAAAGGTAAAATAGGCCTGCTTAGGTAGTCTGACTGACTGGGGAGAACTGCACACCCTAGAATATTTGTCTGCAAGAGGGAGAGAGGCACAGATCTCTGCCCAGGAGCTGATGGCCAGGGAACTGGAAGCCTGACAGTGGGTGCCTCTAGTGCAGTGGTCCCCAACCTTTTGGGGCTGCCGCGCGTCCGGGGGCGGGGCCACGGCTGCCCATGCGCTGTGCGTCCGGGGGCGGGGCTGCCCATGCGCCGTGCACCTGGGGGCGGGGCCAGCCCAGATTGTTTGGCGGGCGTACATAAATGCTCCGGTGGGCGCCATGGCGCCTGCGGGCACCGCTTTGGGGACCACTGCTAGTGGACCACAGAGAGGAACACAGATGCAGTTGCCTTGAACCATGACAACAGCATTGCAGTTGTACAACCATAGTATTAAACTCACTCCCCAACCATTACTCCAAAATAGATAGGAAGAAGTCTGAACTAGCGGATATTACAAGTGAATAAATAGAAATATATTTACTCTTAAGTGAAATGTAAATAAGGCAAATAAGAGTCAAATCAGGAGATGGTACGATCAGTACAAATAACATCTACTGTATATTGGAGTTTGTCTGTCTGTGAGTGAATCTGTCTGTCCAGCCATGGACAGGGGCTGCTTCGCATCAGCCTCCCCTGTCCCCCCGCTGCCTCTGTGAGAGGCAGCGGGGGATGGGGGGGAAGCAAGTAATCGATACTACAGTCAACTCCTTGCTAACATCCCTAGGCCCAAATTGAAAGAGCTCTCTGGGCCAGGGAAGGCCATTCAGGTCCGGTCAGGTCCCAAAGGTCCCGGACCAAGGAGGTCCAACCTGTGTACAGTTCCCTCTTAACAGAACTTAAAGCAAGGGTAAGGGTTTGTGTATGTGTGGGAGGAGTAAGGAGAGGGAGGGGGCTGAAGCTTCCCCCCAATGCATTCACAGAGACACAAAACCATACAGAAAAGAAAGGGAATCACCAGGCAGGTGAAAGGGGCTAGCTGGGGGGGTGAGCCACCCCAACTGGGACTATCCCAACCCTGATCCTCCCACTCCCAAGCACCATTTAGGGTGGGGGGGTGGCTGAAGGTCCTCCCCCGCTCCTGATTTGTACAGGAACATTGCTGGTTGCTTCCCTTTATCAGAGAGTGAGGGGAAAGTGCACAGCTTGCTGCACTCTTCACTCCGGCCGGGGAGAGCAAGAGGCAAATGAACTTAGACATACCCCACGTGGGGGACATGGACCTCTCCCCCAGCTGTGCCCACTGGAGCAGCAGTAGCCATGGAGAGGTGCTTCTCACTTGGCCCAAAGCTGCTGAGAGGGCTGGGGTAGTCCTCTCTCCCCAGGTCAGCCTGCATACTGAACCCCTCATCCTCAGCCCCACCCCAAAGCAATGATTTAAATGAAGAAAAACAAAAATTGAGTTAAGGCCCCAAGCAATGGCAGATAAATCTTTTAGTAAAGCTATATTGTGACAAGCAAAACTCCCTGCTTGAGCTTCCTGCTCTGTAGGTCGAAGTGTGATGATGGCAGCACAATTAACCTGCCTTCACTTCCTCCACTTGGGGAGATGGCCTGCCTTGAGTTCTGTAGGAGGGAAAAGGCCCTTGCATTCTCCTGAGCATAGAGTTTACTACTGGCTACCCGCTGCCTTGAGCACGCAAGATGGAAGCTCCTCCCACTCTGCCTCACCTGCGGAAGGACTCTTCACAACCTGGGGCATATAGTTTGCAGAATTAGGGAACTTTTTAAGTCAGTAGTATAGCTCTTAGAATCAGATTTTGGTTGAATAAATAGGTTTTAATGCTGTGAAACTGTTTATTTTTGTGTAATTGAGCATTTGTCTAAATGGACCTAATGTTGAATTATTAATTTAATATAAGTGTTCTGTAAAATTATCCATATCATGATGAATAGAACTGGATGTTGTTTATCAGATCATCTTAATTCAAGCTTTTGGTGTGAAGCTGTGTGTATTTTTCCAGTGTCTAGCGGAAAACTAAGGCAATTATGGTAATTGACTTATTTTATAGGAATATTTTAATACGCTTGTGAATATAACTGAAGAAATAAATGCAGTACATCATAATGTGTAAATATCTTGGGTTTTAGTCACCTTAAGGGAAGCCCTTTATTGCTTTATGTTCACTTTTCAACCATTTACTTATTTTTTGTTAATGTATTGAACACAACCATTTTTTATTTAATATTCTGTCTTTTTCAGTAAATTGAAGGAGGATTACAAATAATGTTTGTGTGGCTCACTCTTCATTGAGAATAATGGGCCACATCCTTATTTGTTGTAAGCTAGGTCTCTGGATTTTTATCTGCTGAGTACCTGGACCATAAACAGTTAATGAAGTTTCAGAGGGGTTGCTGTATTAGTCTGTAACTTTAAAAACAATGAGCAGTCCTGTGGCACTTTAGAAATCAACAAATTTATGAGGGCATGAGCTTTTGTGGGTAAAACCCACTTCATCAGATGAGTGGAGTGCAAATTACAGAATCCAGGGTATATGTAATAGCAAAAGAAGTTAACATTTGTCCTACAATTGATGGGTAATAGAGCTAATTAAGGTGGATGTGTCTCATTCATAGCATTTGATGTGGAGATGCAAGTATCAGAGATGGGACAGTTACCTTTGTAGTATGTTAACCAGTTAAGATCTTTATTCAAGCCTAATTTGGTAATGTTGAACTTGTAAATGTAACAATGCTGGCAACTGATAGAAGTCCAGGAAAATACAGCAAGAAACCAAAATATAACAATAATTACTCCTGAGGGAATTCTATGCCAAAGATTTAACATTCCATACACAATGTTTTAATGCTCTGAAAAATACTGTAAACTTTGTCAATAAATAAATGTGAGGCTCCAGCATGGCAATGGGGAGCACAGGTCACTGGCTGAATGGAGGTGGGAGATGACCATTCTCTCCTCACCGTACCCACAGGGCAGGGACTTGGTGGTGAGACACTGTCTCCCCTGACATATGTCCAGGGCTAAGCTTGCCTCAGAAATGCTCTAAGGCCTTACCCCTGCATTCTAGGCATGCCAGGTGTGGACAGGAAGGCTCAGCCCAGCAAAATACAAGTATGAAGGGGCTTGGTGTAGGGTAAGATTGTTGTGTGGGGAAGTCTGGGTGTGGGTGTCAGTAAGTGTCTAGGTGCATGGGAATCAGGATGCACAGGGTCGCTAGGGGGTTCCATGTGCAGGGGTAAAGAAACTCAGCCGTGGGTCCAGGTGAAGGTGCTTGGGGCTCAGCTAAGAGGGTCTGGGTGTCAGTAGATGGGGGAGAGGAGTCTGGATGTGCGGACTAAGTTGTTGTTTTCTATGGAGAAGCAGAGAGATCTGCATGGACATGAATTCTGCACATGCAGTGGCACAAAATTTCCCCCCCAAGTAAATAACGTGATCGTGTAATGCAGGGGTGGGGAACCTAAGGCAGCTTGCCTGGATGTCGATATCGAGGCTCAGAGCTCTGGCCCCCCACCATCAGGGAGCTGGCACTCCATCTCTGGGGCCTCCCCATGTTTTCCCCCACAGGGCTGGAGCACCAGTGCCAGCTCCCCACTGTATGTGTGTGTGGATGGGGGAGGGGGGAGCCCAAAGTCTTGCGGGCTGTAATCAGGCAAGCTGGGGCCATATCTGATCCACAGGCTCTACCTGGAAGGGGGAGAAAGCGGTTCTGTGCGCTGTCCCTCCCCCCGAGCTGAGGAAATGGCAGCACAGCAAAAATGCTGCCTGGAAGGCTGTTCCTCCGCTACTCTGGCCATAATCGTGGCCAATAAGAGCAGCTGGGGGCGGTGCCTGAGAACGGTGGGGGCACAGTCACATGCACCCCTGGAAAGTTGTGCCATGTTGGTGCCCCCCACTGTCCAAACCCCGCACTTTCACCCTCTTGCCCAGACTCCCACCTCCACTTCGCTCCTGCACCCTCTCTCCCAACCTGACTCCACACCCCAAGCTTGTTTCCCAGCAGTTCCCTCCCACACCTGAACCTCTCGTTTTTAGCCCCACCCCAAGAGCCTAGGGGGGGCCACAGTCTACTAGCCCAGGCCCCCCAGGCTCTGGTGTGCAAGGGAAATGTGGGGAGTGTCTTTCTGCTTCTCAGTTGAGGGCCCACGTCAGTGAGGTGGGATTTTTTTTTGTTCTGTTTTTTGCTTCTCACTTTTGTGCGGCCCTCAGCTGATTTTTCTGTGGGTCAGTGGCCCCCAACCCAAAAAAGGTTCCCCACCCCTAGTGTAATGTGTTGGTGTACAAGCAACAAAAATTATTAAATATCTAGAAAATATGGCCTGTGAGGGAAGACTGGAAAAAGAAGACTAAGGGGAGGGCATAAATTTTCAAGTGCATGAAAAACTGTTACAAGCAGGAGGGCAAAAATTGTTCTCATTAATTTCTGAAGACAGGACAAGAAGCAATGGCTTAAATTGCAGCAAGGGAGGTTTAAGTTGGACATTTTAAAAAAACCCTTAAATGTCAAGGTAGTTAAGCACTGGAATAAATTCTCTAGGGAGCCTGTGGAATCTCCATGGCATCACAGAAGATTAGGGTTGTAAGAGACTTCAGGAGGTTATCTAGTCCAGTGTTTCTCAACCAGTGGTACAAGTACCTTAGGGGTACTTGTGAGAAGTTTGGGGGGGGTATGTCAACACAACAGAAATTTGGAGAAAACTGAATTTTTGTTTTAAGATACAGCGTTTTATTATTTTTGTATCTTTTACACCCAAAAATTTCATCGCCCACTCGGCTACGATTAAGTTGTTTAAACAAATGTGTTGCAATGGTAGGAAAAAAAAAGTCTCTGAAAACTGTAGGTACTGAGGGTACTTATAATTTTTTATGGGGTACTTTATATAAAAAAAGGTTGAGAAACACTGCTCTAGTCCAACCCTTTGCTAACAGCAGGACCAACCCCAACTAAATCATCCCAGCCAGGGCTTTGTCAAGTGGGGCCTTCAAAACCTCTAAGGATAGACATTCTCCCACCTCCTGTTCCAGTGCTTCGCCATCCATCTAGTGAAGTAGTTCTCCTGATATCCAACCTAGACATCCCACTGTAAGCTGAAACCATTGCTGCTTGTTCTGTCATCTGCCATCACTGAGAACAGCCTCTCTCCGTCCTCTTTGGACTGACCCCCTTTCAGATAGATGAAGGCTGCTTTTGAATCCCCCCTCACTCTTCTTGGCTGCAGACTAAATAAGCCCTGTTCACTCAGAATATTGGATTTTTTAAGAGCAGGTTAGACAAATACCTGTCAGGAATGGTCTCATTATATAGCCCTGCTTTGAGTGTAGAGGACTGAACTAGATGACCTTTTTGAGGTCCCTGCCAGTCCTACACATCTGATTCTAAGAGATGATAGAAAATTACTGCACCATTTTTACGGTAAGAGAGAAAGACAGTATCACAGAAACTTAGTGTATTTCAGTAATGCACATAGCAGCAAAGGGAAATGTCTGAAAGTGAAGAAACTTGAAGAACATGAATATAATTCAAGGAAATACATGAATATATGAGCATATCCCAAGAAAATGTTGGAAATGGCAGAGTACAGTTTTACAGATTTTAAACATAAAAATAAGAAATGAAATGCCGCACATAGTAGTTTTATGGGCATGTGAAATTGATTGAAGGCATATTTCTTCATAACTGGGCTGTCAAGACTAAGGCATGACTTACTCTATTATTAAAACCATTGTTCAAATAATGATTCAATTTTCAGAACAAATGACTTATTTCTTGAATCTTTTTCTATGCATTAATTTAGCAGTGTATTGACTTTATAATATAAATTTATATGTACACATGCATCTATATGATACACATGCAAATATAGGCAAAAATATAAGATAATTTTCCAATTTATTCATTATTAAAGTGTGTGGAGAGGTGAATTATAGCAAAATAACCTCTGCATGGTGATACAGGATTTAAACAAATAAACCACTGAGACTAATGCAGTTGTTCCTAATGATTGATGATACACTGTGGTGGTCTTGTGTGGTGTGCAAATTGCCTTCATTAGAATCAGCAACTTAGATGTAAAAATTTGGACGGAGTGTAAGATGTGTGACATGAATTTTGTCAAACTCATAATATTCAATGAGCTCTAATGTTGATGGTAATTTTTTCCAAAGTAAAGTTTTAAAAAATATTCCTTTATATATTCATCTCAATTTTGTGTTTTATCTCTATAAGCAGAACAGATTTATATTCCTCTTCTACTAATCTAGAAGTACTGCTAGCTAGGCAACCACAATCCATTCAAACACACTTAGGTAACAGTTTTCCTTTCTATTATAAAAGACACATTTGCTGCCAAATTCTCATCTGTGCTATTCAGAGTCTCATACAATCCTCATCACTGTAGTTTCTGAATACCTTCCAGAAGTGCATTAAGAGGCGTGACTAGCATCTGCTCATATGGTTATTTCTCTGTTCCTCTTCTCTGGAGGAAACTATTTAAGGATTTAAAAAATAAATACGTACATTGTGCTATGTGTGTTTTTATTAGAAAAGGCACCATTAAAGAAATATACATTGCCCATGAAGCACACGGTGGTAAGGTTTCTATCTATCTAGCTCAGTGGTTCTCAAACTTTTTGGCCCGTGGACCAAATGGATTTTACTTTCTCTCAATACCCCAGTGAGGCAGAGAAGTAGTATTCAAGTCCTAGTTCAGTACCTTATCCACAAGACCATCCTTCCTACTCTCGGGTTTAAGGTGGTTCTTAGATTCTGCAGGAGTTCATAGCAGCCCATGAGAAAGCTTTGTCTCTTGCATAGATGAGCTTTATTCTTGTGATGGACAGCTCCACTGTGCCTGAAGGGTAGAGTTGTTGGCAGAGTTCCTCATTTCAGAGTTGTAGGTGCTATTGAATTATCCTGGGTCCAAACCATTGCAGCCTTTGAAGCTGATCTTTAGATCTTGAATCTAATATATAAAGGAGAATGTTTGTACGTTTGTGCGCGAATAACTTGGACACTATAAGAGCTACCGCAACCAAACTTTGCATGGGATAACCTTTCATCCAGGAGAAGGTTTTAAGGTACTTTTGGACCTGATTGGGCCCAAGCTCAAGCTGTAAAAATAAAAAAGTAGCCTGCTGCGCTGCAGGGGCTGCCCCACCCACCATAGGTCCTGTGCCCGCTGCCTGCGGCCCCCAGTGCCATCCGGGACTCACTCCCTCCTGCCCGCCCGGTTACATAAGCGACTCTTTTTTATAGATAGATAGATACACACACACACACACACACACACACACACACACACACACACCCCCACCCCCCCCCGTGGCAGCATGCAGTGCCCTGACCCCCACGCGCACAACAGTTCGGGCACCCGCCCTGCCCCCCACGGCACCTGCAGCCCCGGGCGCGAGCTGGGTTGCCCCTCTCGTGTGTAACCTCCCCTCCACCTTGGGGTCGCACCCTTCTCCCCCCCTCCCCCCCCCCCGCCCGGGGATGACGCGGACCTATATTTTAATCCCTATAGAAATCAGTGCAACTTTTCTACCATTCAAAAAAAGATAATGGACTACTGTTTTTCTACATTTTGTTCCTCCGGTTTCCCGAGCAACGCCGGGTAACTCCAGCTAGTTTTAATATACAGTAATAGCTCTGTTATCCAGCATGCTGAGGGGGTATGGGGTGTGTGGTTGGTCAAATATTCTGATTTATTGAATATTCTGGTAAAATTTAACAATACATTATCAATTTTCAAAGATTTAGTGTACTGTAAAACGAAATATAAAATAGAATATAGGTACTCATCAATCCAGTAAAAGTAGTACCATACTGCACAGTGGTTTGTTTTCTGAAGCACTTGGGTATATACGGGGTAAAACTTTCTCAACAGTCGGCTGTGTTACAATGCTATATATATCACTATGAGCAGTGCACGGCACGCTCTCAGATCACTAAAACTATACTGACCACAATTTAATCTTCCTCGAATTCAGAAGGTATTTCAGGATCTTACAGTGCCTCTGGGTCATCTTTATCAACATCTATTATTTTTGTAGGTGTGGTGATTTGGTTGAATCCGAATGACACACCCTGGAAGTTGCTTTTTTGAATAAATCCTTTGATTTCAGCTTGCTTACTTGTCTTCTGCCTCTCTTGCATGAAAGTAAAGTGCAGAATATGGAATTACACAACAATCCACTGTTGCACTTAGAGAAATAGAACTAGCAAAATCTTGTTTGGGGGAGAAGGCAATATGTTGTGTTTATTGTGAATACAGAATTCATTCACTGTCCCTAGCTACTAAAATTATCTTTCGCACAGACACACAGTTCTACGGATGGGATATAATTACCAGCTAGTCCACTGGTTGCTAGTCCACTGGCTGGGAGGTCTAGATATGAGGAGGGGAGTCGGTTTTGTCCGTGCACACTGATGCTCATGGAGGATGATGATAGAACCAAAAGACCCAGTTCTATAGTTTTGCACCCATATTTTTATATGTTTTAGTCCAGGCTACTCAACACGCAGCCCATGGGCCGTTTGTTTGCGGCCCGTGGTGCGGTTTGGGTTTACGTGGGGCTCAACACACGGCCTGTGGGTGGGATCCTTTGAACATGGCCTCTGCTGGGAACACACTCTCCAAAGGCGAGTCAATATAATGGTCTTCTGTTGATATGTGTTTTAGTAGTTAAATTCCTGGACTATCATTGCTCATTAAAAGTGCTGTGATATGGATGGAAATTGGGTAAATATTGCATGTTATTAATATCAGCAGAACTGACTTAAATAGGGCCTGCATGTTGTATAGTCTTGCCTTAATCTTCGTATTCATGCCAATAGTGTGAAAGAAGCTATTTGCATATATAGTTGCATGTAAATACAATCACACTTAAGTTGTGGCCCTCAGCATGTGCTGTGAGTATCATTGTGGCTCCCCGGGCTTCCAAAGTTGAGAAGCCCTGTTTTAGTCCATAGATCCTGTCCAGTTCTACTGCCCCAGGGCATTATATGACCATGAATTATCAGTTAATGGCAGATGTGACTTGAAACTTTTTCTTGATGCAGCTTTTGTGTTTCTCTTTCTTGTGTGGTTTCTTTTGCAGGGCTCATTTGCATCATTCTTCCGCCATCAAGGTGGTGCTGGCAGTTGGTCACTGAGACAGGCTGGTGTCTGAGACAAATCCCGTTGCGCACACACCCATATTCACACTTTTAAATGAGATTATAGAGACACACACCTGGCTTTAAACAGAGTTAAGGAAGTTTAAAGTTTAAAATGGGGTTTCAGTTGCAATGTGGTCACAATGTATTAAAAATGAGTTGCAATAATAGATTCTTCAAAGACAATTATTAACAGGCTACTTATAAATCCATCCAAAAGTGGTTAACAGTGTTTAATATACAAAATCCTGTTCATAAAAATTGGGCTGCAATTCATAAGGTTACATAACATTGCATTAGTAGATATAATTCATTAAAAGGGGCAATTTCATTCTTTAGACCTACATTGTTAGTCCTGGTTACAGAGACTGAAGATTTGTATTGGGATATATCAGAAATGCTGATTAATTGAGATTTCTTGTTAATTAAATGCGAGGTAATGTAGCTTTTACAGTATTAGAAATGGATATTGTGTCCCATCTTGTATTTAGCTCAAATCATCTGCGTCCTTACCCAGACATGAAAAAGAGCTCTATCAGCTCAAAAGCTTGTATTTTTCACCAACCAAAGTTGCTTCTGTAGAAGATATTACAATATCTACTTTGTGTCTCTGAAAAACGTATGCCTTACTTCTGTCTGAATTTGCCTAGCTGCAGCTTCCAGTCATTGGATTGTTATACCTGTCTCTACTTGACTGAAGAGTCCATTATTAAATATTTGTTCCCCATGTAGATACTTTCATACAGTAATCAAGTCACTCCTTTCCCCTTTGCTTGGTTAAGATGAATAGATAGGTTCAAAAAGTTCAATCTCTATAAGGCAGGTTTTGTAATCCTTCTATCATTCTCATGGCTCTTCTTTGAATCTTCTCCGATCTATCAACTTCCTTCTTGAATAAAGGGCTTGGATGCAATATTCCAGCAACAGTCACACAAGTGCCAAATATAGAGGTAAAATAATGACTCTACTCCCTACTTGAAATTCCCCTCTTTATGGATTGCATTGGCTATTTTGGCTACAGTGCCATTGGGAGTTCTCATTCAGCTGATTATCCACTATGTTCCCCAACTGTTTTACCAGAATCACTGCTCCCTGGAATGGAATCCACATCCTGTATGTATTAGGGATAAGAACATAAGAATGGCCATACTGGGTCAGACCAAAGGTCCATCGAGCCCAGCATCCCATCTGCCGACGGTGGCCAATGCCAGGTGCCCCAGAGAAGGAGAACAGAAGACAATGATCAAGTGATTTATCTCCTGCCATCCATCTCCTGCCCTTGTTATGAAGGCTAGGGCACCATACTTTATCCCTGGCTAATAGCCATTTATGGACCTAACCTGCAAAAATTTATCAAGCTCTTTTTTAAACCCTAATAGAGTCCTGGCCTTCACAGCCTCCTCGGGCAAGGAGTTCCACAGGTTGACTGTGCGCTGTGTGAAGAAAAATTTCCTTTTATTAGTTTTGAACCTACTACCCATCAATTTCATTTGGTGTCCCCTAGTTCTTGTATTATGGGAAAAGGTAAATAATTTTTCTATAATCACTTTCTCCACACCATTCATGATTTTATATACCTCTATCATATCGCCCCTCAATCGCCTTTTTTCCAAACTGAAAAGTCCCAGTCTCTCTAGCCTCTCCCCATATGGGACCCTTTCCAAGCCCCTAATCATCTTAGTCGCCCTTTTCTGAACCTTTTCTAATGCCAATATATCTTTTTTGAGGTGAGGAGACCACATCTGCACGCAGTACTCGAGATGTGGGCGTACCATAGTTTTATATAGGGGAAGTATGATATCTTTTGTCTTATTATCTATCCCTTTTTTAATAATTCCTAACATCCTATTTGCCTTACTAACTGCCGCTGCACACTGCGTGGATGTCTTCATAGAACTATCCACTATAACTCCAAGATCCCTTTCCTGATCTGTCGTAGCTAAATTTGACCCCATCATGTAGTACGTGTAATTTGGGTTATTTTTTCCAACATGCATTACCTTACACTTACCCACATTAAATTTCATTTGCCATTTTGCTGCCCAATCACTCAGTTTGCTGAGATCTTTTTGTAGTTCTTCACAATCCCTTTTGCTTTTGACTGTCCTGAACAACTTTGTGTCATCCGCAAACTTGGCCACCTCACTGCTTACCTCATTTTCTAGATCATTGATGAACAAGTTGAACAGGATTGGTCCCAGTATTGACCCCTGGGGAACACCACTAGTTACCCTCCTCCATTGTGAAAATTTACCATTTATTCCCACCCTTTGTTTTCTGTCTTTTAACCAATTCTTGATCCATGAAAGGACCTTTCCTCCTATCCCATGACCACCTAATTTACGTAAAAGCCTTTGGTGTGGGACCGTCTCAAAGGCTTTCTGGAAATCTAGGTATATTATATCCACTGGGTGCCCCTTGTCCGCATGTTTATTAACCCCTTCAAAGAATTCTAACAGATTAGTTAGACACGACTTCCCTCTGCAGAAACCATGCTGACTTTTGCCCAACAATTTGTGCTCTTCTATGTGCCTTGCAATTTTACTCTTTACTAGTGTTTCTACTAATTTGCCTGGTACTGATGTTAAACTTATCGGTCTATAATTGCCAGGATCTCCTCTAGAGCCTTTTTTAAATATTGGTGTTATATTGGCCATCTTCCAGTCATTTGGTACCAAAGTGGATTTAAAGGATAGGTTACAAACCACTGTGAATAACTCCGCAATTTCACATTTGAGTTCTTTCAGAACCCTTGGGTGAATGCCGTCTGGTCCCGGAGACTTGTTACTATTCAGCTTATCAATTAATTCCATAACCTCCTCTAATGTCACTTCAATCTGAGTGAGTTCCTCAGATTTGTCACCTAAAAAGGCTGGCTCAGATTTAGGAACCTCTGTAACATCCTCAGCCGTGAAGACTGAAGCAAAGAAATCATTTAATCGCTCCGCAATGGCACTGTCTTCCTTGATCGCTCCTTTTATATCTTTATCATCCAAGGGCCCCACTGCTTTTTTAGCGGGCTTCCTGCTTCTAATGTATTTAAAAAACATTTTACTATCATTTTTTGAATTTTTGGCTAGCTGTTCCTCAAACTCTTTTTTGGCTTTTCTTACTACATTATGACACTTAATTTGGGAGTGTTTATGTTCCTTTCTATTTTCCTCACTAGGATTTGACTTCCACTTTTAAAAAGCTGCCCTTTTCTCTCTCACTGCCTTTTTAACATGGCTGTTTAGCCATGGTGGTTCTTTGTTAGGTCTCTTACTGTGTTTTTTTATTTGGGGTATACATTTAAGTTGGGCCTCTAGTATGGTGTCTTTAAACAGTTCCCATGCAGCTTCCAGGGATTTTAGTTTAATTACTCTCCCTTTTAGTTTCTGTTTAACTAGCTTCCTCATTTTAGTGTAATTCCCCTTTTTGAAATTAAATGCCAGAGTGTTTGACCGCTGCGGTGTTCTTCCCAACACAGGAATATTAAAAGTTATTATATTGTGGTCACTATTTCCAAGCGGTCCAGTAACAGTTACCTCTTGGACCAGATCCTGCGTTCCAGTCAAGACTAGGTCGAGAATCGACTCTCCCCTTGTGGGTTCCTGTACTAGCTGCTCCAAGAAGCAGTCATTTAAGGCATCAAGAAATTTAATCTCTGAATCCCGTCCTGAGGTGACATGCACCCAATCAATATGGGGATAATTGAAATCTCCTATTATTACTGTGTTTTTTATTTTGGTAGCCTCTCTAATCTCCCTTATCATTTCAGCATCACTATCACTGTCCTGGTTAGGTGGTCGGTAATATATTCCTAATGCCATATTCATATTAGAGGAATGAATTGTTATCCATAATGATTCTATGGAACATTTTGATTCCTTTAGGATTTTTACTTCATTTGATTCTATATTATCCTTCACATATAGTACCACTCCGCCACCCGCACGACCTGTTCTGTCTTTCCGATATAATTTATATCCCGGTATGATAGTGTCCCACTGATTGTCCTTATTCCACCTTGTTTCTGAGATGCCTATTATGTCAACTTCCTCCTTTGATATGAGGTACTCCAGTTCACCCATCTTATTAGACAGACTCCTAGCATTAGTGTAAAAGCATGTTAGAAAACTACCACTATTTATATGTCCGCCTTTCTCAGACACACTGGATTTTTTTATGCACGATTGTTTCACATCTGATCTTGCCCATATATTATTTCCCACGTTCCCTATCTGACTAACTTCTAGGGAATCCCTACCTATGGAGCCTCGTGTAAGAGAAGTCTCCGTCCGATCCAGGTGCTCCCCCGCACCAATCGGCTTTCCCCCACCTCTTAGTTTAAAAACTGCTCTACGACCTTTTTAATGTTTAATGCCAGCAGTCTGGATCCACCTTGATTTAGGTGGAGCCCATCATTCCTGTATAGGCTCCCCCTACCCCAAAAGTGTCCCCAGTTCCTAATAAATCTAAACCCCTCTTCCCTGCACCATCGTCTCATCCACGCATTGAGACTCTGAAGTTCTGCCTGTCTATCTGGCCCTGCGCGTGGAACTGGAAGCATTTCAGAGAATGCCACCAAAGATGTTCTGGATTTCAGTCTCTTTCCTAGTAACCTAAATTTGGCCTCCAGAACATCTCTTCTACCCTTCCCTATGTCATTGGTACCAACATGTACCATGACAACCGGCTCCTCCCCAGCACTGCCCATAAGTCTGTCTAGATGCCTCGAGAGATCCGCAACCTTCGCACCAGGCAGGCAAGTAACCATACGGTTCTCCCGGTCATCACAAACCCAACTATCTATATTTCTAATGATCGAATCCCCCACTACTAAAACCTGCTTCTTCCTAACAGCTGGAGCTCCCTCCCCCGGAGAAGTATCCTTGGCACGAGAGGATACAACATCACCCTCTGGAAGGAGGGTCCCAACTATGGGATGGTTTCCCTCTGCTCCCATTGACTGCTCTCCTTCCCTGAGCCTTTCATCCTCTGTAACAGCATCAGGACTGTCAGATTGGAGGTGGGACAGCCCTACTATGTCCCGGAAAGTCTCATCCACAAACACCTCTGCCTTCCTTAGCTCCTCCAGTTCAGCCACCCTGGCCTCCAAAGCACGCACTCGGTCTCTGAGGGCCAGGAGCTCCTTGCATCGAGCGCACACATACGCCACCCACCCACAGGGTAGGTAGTCATACATACTGCACTCGACACAATAAACAGGATAGCCCCCACTCTGCTGCTGGGCTTCTGCCTCCATTTCCTACTCTAATTATATATGAGGGTTAATTAAATGTTTCAGATAGAGGTTGTTATAAAGGATTTAGTTTAAGGGCAATAGAAGTCACTGGCTCCCCCCCTAAACTCCCCTCTCTAAACTCCCTCCTGTTAGCACTCACCCTGTCCGCGAGCACCCGGTCGCAAAGCTCCCTGGTCGCTTACCAGCAGGGTTTAAGTGCTCGGCCTCCCTGATAGCTCCTCCCTCTGCCTACAGCTCAGCCAATCAGCACACGGTGTTTCAATTCAAACCTAATCAGCTTCCAACTGCCTGCCTGCCTGCCTGAGCACACGGCCTTTCAAACAAACAAACAAACACACTCAGCTCAGCGCTCCAAACAAACAAACTCCAAACAAACAAACTCCAAACAAACACACACAAGCCCAAAGTGCGAATGTGAAACCATTTACATGGTTAACTGATGAGCCTGGGCTCATTGGTTAATGTGAAAGGTTACAAGCAGCCTCCCTCCCCGCCCTCCCCCGTGCTACTGCCTCTGATACAGAAGCAGCAGCACAGGACGACAGGCAGGAGCCAGTACATGTGGAGAGACTTTTCAAGAGGCAGAAGCACAAGGGGAGGTAAGCAAGATCTGGTGCTCAAGGGGAGCCAGTGTGTATTCCCTCCCCTCCCCCCACTGCCAAGGCAGCAGCATGGGGGAAGGTAGGTAGGAGCTGCCCTCACACCACATTTCCCCCTCCCCCCCATATAGCCCCTGAATAAAGTATGTTGGCATATTTTTTTCATAGGTGTATTGGTATTAAAATTAGGGCTGTCAAGCGATTAAAACATTTAATTGAAATTAATTGCACATGCCTCCCCTTTGCAACGCCACGGCGATGCATGGAGCCCGGGATCAGCTGGCGTCCCCATCTGATCCCCAGCTCTTCTTGCGCTGCCCCTTTTAAGTGCCATTTTGGCATTTTAAAGGAGCAGTGCATTAGGAGCCTGGTATCAGCTGGGGACTCCAGCTAGGATCAGCTCTGGCGCTTCAAAGGGGCTTTGCAACAGCCGAGCCGGGGATCAGCTGGAGTCCCTAGCTGATCCCAGGTTCCTAATGCACTGCCCCTTTAAAATGTCAAAATGGACCTTCAAGGGGGCAGCGCAAGCAGAACTGGAGATCAGCTGCAGTGCCCAGCTGATCCCTGGCTCAGCATTGCAAAGCCCCTTTGAAGTGCCAGAAAGGCACTTCAAAGGGGCAGCACAGCATTAATGCCTGCGATTAACGCGTTAAAAAAATTAACGCGTTAATCCTGTCCTCCATTAATAGCAGGCGTTAACGCAGCTCAATTGACAGCCCTAATTAAAACATATATTATTTGCTTGCACCTAGTTTACCAAACTATCCAGACCTCTCTGAACTAGATTTTTTGTCATCAGCAAACTTTAGGTTTCTCTTCCAGGTTACTGATTTAAAAATGTGAATAGTGTAGGGCCAAGAACACATGTCTGTGGGACTCCCTAGAAATGCACCAACTCGATGACAATTTCCCGTCTGTTACATTTTAATACCTATTCCTTTCTTAAATCCATTTAATGTGTGCCATGTTGATTTTATATCATTCTGATTTTTTTAACTCAGAATGTTGTGCAGTAGCAACTCAAAAGCCTTAAAGAAGTCTAAATGTGTTAAATGAAGACTGTTACCTTCATTAACCAAATTTATAATCTCATTAGGGATGTTAGATATCGTGTAATTGAATAGTCGTGTAACTGCATGAAATCTTAGCAGTTACACAACTATTTGATAGATCCCAGGAGTAGTGTCAGCAGCCAGTATGCTCCAGGTCCTGCTTCCACTCCCGGGGAGCCCCCTGGAAGCCCCCGCTGCTGCCTGTGTATCAGAGGTCCACGAGGGGAGCCAGTTTAAAAACCAGCTCCCCATGCAGACTGGCTGCTTGCTGCCCTGTGCTGCTGTCTCTGATAGAGAGGCAGCAGCACAGGGTGGCAGAAGCCCCTGTCCACAGGGGGGTTTGCGCACTCATGAACAGAGGTTGCTCTGCAGCAGCAGTCTCTGTCTACGGGGAGCTAGGACCCTCCCATGAACAAGGGTTGCTTCACAGCAGCCTTCCCTGCCTCCATGCTGCTGCCTCCTTAAAGCTGGCTTCCCCTCCCCTCCCCCCCCCCCGCACCAGCTTGCCCACCCCTCACTGCCTCTGTAGGAGGCAGAAAGTTGGGGTGGGGAGAGTTGGGTCTGCAGAGCCAGCATGCACAGGGGGCCTGCTTGAAAGCTGGCTCCCTGCGCGTATTGGCTCCAGCCTGCCCGCCCCCACGCTGCTGCCTCTCTATCAGAGGCAGCAGCAAGGGGGTGTCGGAAGCAGGTGGATCCAGTGCTTATAGGGAGTCTACTTAAAGCCAGTTCCTCACCCACCGGCTCCTCCTCCCCCCCACCCCTTGCTGCCTGTGATAGAGGCAGCAAGGGGGGGGGGGAAGCATGTGTAGTTGACAGGATTAACCAAAGAGCCAAGGCTCATCGGTTAATCGTGTAGTCAACTACATGTTGACATCCCTAAATCTCATCAAACAAAATGTCAAGTTAGTTTGACAAGATCTATTTTCCATAAATCCATACTCATTTGCATTAATTACATTACCCTCCTTTAGCTTTCTATTCAGTCCTGTTCCATTATTTTGGCTAGGATCAATGTCAGGCTGACAAGTCTGTAGTTACAGTATGTTTTGGGATGCAACTTTCATCAGTAAGAAATTGTCAGTGCTTAACCCTGAGCATCATCATGCTTTGCTGCCATAATTTTGTGTCTGGATGCTCCAAGCTAACATAGAAATCCACGTTGTCTGTGTGTTCAGCAGCCCTGCTTATAACATGGGGGCACACCACAGCCACACTCCCAGTTGCTACAGCCTTATTTACTACTAGCCAACTAATCCCAATATATTCCCAATAGTAAATTTGCCCAAAACTGTGTTCCCTGAAATGTTTAGTCCTCAGACAACTTGCATGCAAGAATTTTAAAAGCTACCGTATCAGGACCTGCTGATTTAAAAAATGTTTAGCTTTTAATAGCTGTTGTTTAATATTCTTCTGAGATATTAGTGGAATTGAAAGTGTCACCATATGATATGACTATATCTGTTTTTCCCCCAATTACAGCAAGAAATATTTAACACTTATTCATTTTTTCTGCATTATTGATAATCTATCATTTCTATATTATAATAAAAACACTTTGTTAGTATTCTCTTAGTTCTTAACTTAAAAAAACAAAACAAAACACCTTATTGTCCTAAATGCTGCTGGCCATAGATTTGTATTTGTGTCCCTTTGCTTCCCTTTTCCATTTTCTATAACTCTTAACTTTTGATTAATATGAATTACTGTTGATTTTCTTCTGCTTATTCAGTGAGTCAGAAACAGGTAATGTCATTTATGACTGCCACTCCTTCTTCCCCTTTGCCCTTTTGATATATAGGTTATAACCATTGATTTGAACATTACAGTGATATGAATCTTACCACCAGCTTTCAGTAATTTTGAGGTAGTTGGTGGTATGCTCATAAATGAGCAGGCTTTTTTCTTGTATGCGTTACCCAGGCTCCTAGCATTGTTCTGTAGGCAATTAAAGAATGAATTTTCCTCATGTCCTTTGATTCCTTGGTTAATTTTGTTCTCAATGTTTTGATTTTACTAAATGAGTGTTTATATCTTCCCACTCTTTTTATCCTCTTTCTCTGTTGTTAGTTTAAAGTGCCTCTGATGTTCGGCAGTTGTTACAGAGCACCGGTATAGCCAGGCTGGGTTTTGTCAGTGTTGATTGGATTATTGCAAGTTGGAAGGAAGAAGATAGATTTTCTTCCCTGAATGAAATAGTGGGAAGTTCAGTCAGTAATGCCAGTTGCTTGTGACTTTTTTTTTCAGCAGCCAGAAAGGACCTGGATCAGACTTGACAGTCTTTGAGTCTCCTTCTGTGTGCTTAGCACTCCTTGTGAAGTTAGTTATCTGAACTCAGTATGGAAGTGAGGCTATTTGTTAGCAAAAGGAAAGTAGATCTTTGCAGCCTGAGACACCTTCAGCAAAGCAGGAGGATACATCATAGCGCTGCTTGATGTGGGAGTTCTGCTTTGTACTGAAGTCAGTCAGTACCTGTAAGCAAATGAACAACAGGTATGTAGGATGGATTTCAGCAAAAGGCTGCAATTTTATTTAACGCTGAGATGGGTGTTATGTGCCTTCCTTCCTGCTTGCTTCTATTGGGCATTAAACTGGGTCCAGAGTGGAGATTTGGAGTCCTATTAGGCAGCCAGTTACTTGGAGTTGACTTGCTTGGCCTAATTCTAGGATTACCTCACTTGTGAATTCTCTTTATTTCCTCTGCAAGTGGGGGGATGGTAAATGTTCCAAAGGGAAGACCGCAGTCTGTGAGATTTAAGGCAGGGGTAGGAAACCAAAGGACCAGGAACTGGATGTGATCCCCAGCTTGCCTGGATCCATATGGATTTGTGGCATGGATCTAACTAAAAAATACCAATTATAAACAATATACATCTAATGTACTTAAATTAGAATTAACATGTTTTTACTTAAACCCAATTTCTTTAAGTTGTTAACAGATTTAAGATTAAATATCACTCCTAATTTAAATCCATAGTGTGCAGTTGAGTGAAATCAATTAACAAATAAAGTATACAGTAATAAATGAAATTTACAGGGTTGCCAGATGGTTTCAGAAAAAATACCAAACAATAACAAAAAAAACCATGCCAGGAAAAAGGACCCAGAGAGTTGTTAAGCAAAAAAACAAAAACTAAAGCACCTCCCTCCTCACGTGACCCCTTTAAAAACCATGTGGTGAGGCTTTTTGGCCCTAACAGGCTGCCGGCGGCTGCCTGCCATCTTGCCTCCCTGCACCGGGTGAGACAGCTCCCCTTTGCAACCCGGTAAGCACTAGGGTTGCCAGGCTGCCTCCATATTGAGCTGGACGGTCCGAGATTTTCGCCTTCTGGCCAGGAAAAATATCAGAAAGTACCAGACATTTTAGGTGTCCGGTATTTTCTGAATATTTTTACCAGACAAGAGGCGAAAATACCGCACTGTCTGGTTCAATACAGGACACCTGCCAACCATAGAAATTTACTTAACTGGCACTTATACTACCACCATTTACCCAAGCCCTGAGTGTACACTCCTCTGGATTTCAGAGTCCCAGACACTTCCTTTTTTGGGCGAGCTTGAAGATCTGCAGCTGGACTGGAGGCAGCACTGTGCAGGTTCTTTGACAGTACAGCCAAGGCAATAAGCTGCACAGCCTCTGAAATTGGAGCTGGTCCCACCAAACACCAGCAGCTCTGGGTCCTGGTTCACTGGGCAGATCACTCTGCCTCTCCTCAAACTCAGATTCTCTGCTGTGCTCCTTCCCTTGCAGAACTTTCCCCAACAACAGTCCCAGTTAGTCACAGTTCGTCCTTTGCAGGCCCTTTTCAGTCATCTCTAGGCACAGCAAGAGCCCTTCCCCATCAGGGACAGCCCCCAGCAACCTCTGAAGCTCCCTGCTCTATCTAAGGCCTAGCAGGCTCTCAGCAGCAGGCTCTAGCTTCCCAGCAGCAGCTCCTGGTTTGGAAAGAGCTCCACATTCGCAATCTGATTCCTTTCTTCAATATGGAGACTGCCACCTGCTCTCCTTGCACTGCTTGGAAGAGAAGCAGTTTTCCTTCTTTTTCCCAAGGCTTCATGGGAGTTGTAGTCTCTAAGGCCAGATTGCAGGACACAGTAATGGTCAGAGGCTCCTATAATAAAGGGGTCCTACATAACCAAAACCCATATAGTTCACAGCAACCTCAAGCTATATTTTGTATGAAGATTTGTTGTTGTCTTTTTTGGATTAGCAATTTAAAACCACCCATAACTTACATAAGAAAAAAGATACTTTGTTCATGTCCTTTACCAAGACCTTTCTCTGATTCTTTTGCAGCCAGCTTCATGATCATTGTTCTTCACTGAATGTTGAGTTCCCCAAATCCTTTATGCTATAGCATTATACATCACCTTAAGTTTAGCTGTGTGGAAAATGGTAGCATCTATTCCCTTGTATTTCAATAGGATTTACTCTTTTAAAGCCTGAGCTTTAAAAAAAAAAAATTTTTTTTTTGTGCAATCACATTTTTATAGCTGCAATGAATTTTTGGGGAAGAAACATGATTGATTTGTGGTGGATGAATGGGAGCAAAAATGTATGCTCAGATGAAAGATAAAGATCTTAATTTTTCATGATTTTCTTGATGCATGTAGCCGTTAAACAGTATTCTGTTGAAATTGGAAGTAACTTGACCTAATTTGACATTGATAACTGCCACTTCTGGCTATTCAGGATTTTTTGTGAAGTGTCATCAGCTGGAAGAGCTATGCTATAGCGTGGCATTGACAGTATTTAGTTTGTTAGATCATAATGGTTTTGCAATCCTGATTTTATTTATGACCTTCACAGGGTGGTTGGAAAAGAAACTCAAACACTGTGACAATCACCATGTCTGCACACTACAGTTAGCACACAGGCAGGAATTGTTACAGAAGCCATTCTAAGTGGCAACTAAAGAATGCCGGGCTCAGTTCATTACAGAAAGACTCGGTACTGTGACTCATTGTCAAATGCTGCTTCAAAGCTTCCCTGCTATCTATCTATCTATCTAGCCTCCTGTTGTGAACCTTCCTTCTGTTAGTCCTGGTGTCTGTCTGCTCAAAATCAGACCTCAGGCAATCCAACTCAATGCTCTACCCCGGGGAATTTTTTTTCCGCAGGATTCACAAATGTTATGCAGAACATAGCAAGTTGCTATGGCCATGGGGATATTTTCTTCATTGAGGTCTAACTTTCTAAACAAGGCAGCACCAGTGACCATTTAATCCGCCAAACACACATTCTGTAGTCATTCTGTACCTGCTGAGCCTGGTATCGAAGTACTCCTTGCTGTTCCCAAGGTCTCTCTTGTATGTTTTCATGTGCCACAGTAGTGAGGGATAGGATACCAGGATCACTATAGGCATTTCCACATCCACAGTTAGAATCTTCCAGTCTGGAAAGAAAGTCCCTGCGTGCAGCTTTCTGAATATGTCAGTGTTTCTGAAGGTGACTCGCCAAGCAAATTACCTGAGCACCCCGTGCTAATGTCAGTGAAACGACTCAGCCTACAGTACCATAGAGATATAACCTCTTTTGCTGATGCACACTGTTTCAAGATAGCACCCCTCTATAGTTAGGGAATTCCATTGCCTCAAAGCCAGCCATTATTTCCCACACATTACCCACAGTTGCAGTCCTTCATAGCAGGAGGTGATTAATGGCTGTGCACTCTTGCAATCCTCATATGGACTTCTCAACTTCAAACTGAACCATGACCAGGGCCGGACCGAGCCATTCTGGTGCCCTGGGCGGCCAGGTTAATTGCGCCCGGGGTTGGGGGGAGGGCGCATGCGTGGCCCCGCCCCCGTGCTGGTATGTGGGGGAGGGCTCATGCGCGGCCCCGCGCCAGTGTGTGGAAGAGGGTGCATGCGCGGCCCCATCCCTGCCCCCGCCCGATGTGTGGGGGAGGACTCATGAATGGCCCCGCCTTGCGCCAGCGTGTGGAAGAGGGTGCATGCATGGCCCTGCCCCCGCCCGGCATGTGGAGGAGGGCGTGCAGAGCTGGCAGCAGCAGGGCAAATGTGCTTGGCCCGGCCCAGCCCGGCTGCCACCGCTGGCGTGCAGCCCAGGGCCACCTGGGGCGGGCTGAGCCTGGCTATGCAGGGCCCCACAGCCGTGGGGGGAAGGGGGCTGCTGGCCGGCGCTGCGGGGTTTAACGTGGCCCCCGCCCCAGGCGGCCACTGCAGGGTGGCCGCTGGGAGCTGCAGCCCGTGATTTGGGAGCCGGGCGTGCGGCGCCTGATGGCAGCTATAAGGGGTGCTGTGTGCCCTTTACAGCTGCTATTAGGCGCCCCCCCATAGGTTGGCGCCCCAGGCAGCTGCCCGGCTAGCCCATGCCTTAATCCAGCCCTGACCATGACTGACCTTCAAACAGAACCATGACTGACCACATAGGAATTACCACTCACTTTGCCATCATTAGGGCCTCTCTCATTCTAGTGGTCTTGCTCAGTAGGACAGGTCTGAGCAGTTGTGTATAGTTCAATGAAGGTGGCTTTGCATATACAAAAGTTGTGCAGCCAGTGCTTGTCATCCCATGCCTGCATTGCAGTCTGACCCCACCACTCTGTACTTGTTTCCTGACCCTAGTAGTGATGATCCATTGTGTGCAACTGCTCTGTGACTGTCAACATCAATCCTTGAATTTTCTTTCCATGGCACACAGTAGCATATATTTAGATTCGCAGACCATGAAACAGTGCAGGATCAGCCACGTTGTGTTCATAATGTTTATCACAAGACTGGTTAGCAAGGTAGTATCTATGCTTTCAGATGGAGATGATGGGTGTGCAAAGTTTACAGGGGCAGTTGGAAAATAGTGCAAAACTGAACTGAAAACAGAACTGCTGTTGGGGGAAGGTGGTGATTTGCATAGTGAGATTGCTACCCATGGTGTTACTGCTCTTTGTCATGGCTAGAGCACCAGCTATGGATGAGCTCCGCTGATGCAAAGAGAGGTGTGAACATACACAAAGGATGAAATTATAATATTTATGATTGTTGACGTAAATTGATTTAACTTTATAGTATAGAAATGACCACTGTAACCATTCTAATTTCCTGATGATAATGTGGAGCTTGTCTTGTGATTATCTGGTGTTTTGGTAATGCCAGGAGATTTCAGGCTCAAATTGTGCTAGGTAGTATAAAAACAGAGTGAGACAGTTGCTGCCTCAAAGAGCTTAAAATGTGATTTGAAACTATTCTGTCAATGTGTGCTTACAAACAGTTTGAAGGAACAGGGGAAGGATAGGACAAGTAAATAGTAATAAGAAAATAACAAGCATTGGCTAAAGTGCAGGTATTTGCCCAGCTATATGGTTTCTATTTTGCTCGATTTTCTCTATAAAGTAAATTGATTGGCAAAATATAAGAAGTTATCCCTGCTGTCTCACTGTTCTGAGTTACTTTTGTAGACGACACAGTAGATGTGGTACTTAAAGATTTCGAACGGGATGGGCATGGGCGGCGGGTAATGTAGACAAAGAAAGGCATTGCCTTCCTAAAATTGCCTACACTGCTCAGCTACCTCTGAGGGGCTGGGACCACGCTGCACAGCAAGCTTGGCTTCCCAGCTGCTGGAGAAAGTTGGGGCTGAGCCATATGTCAGCCCCAACCCTCAGTGGGGTTGGACGGGACTTGACCTGGGGGGGGGGGGGGGTTTGTGCAAGAGGCATGATCTGAGGGAAAGGGTGTGGCTTTAGGTGGAAGAGGCGGGGCTTCTGCTGCCTTCCCCTGCTGGGCCTATACCTGCTGCCCATGGGGATGGGTAGCAACTATGCAGACTGGTTCTAGAAGGATGTGCCATGCATACAATTTGAACATAAATAAGCATACTTCTAAGAGAAGCATAGTAACCATACCAGAACAGATACGAAGGAAGAGGATACTTTGTGAAATAATTTAAAAGTCCAACAGAGCACCGAAGCAGTAGCAGTACCAATTGTTCTTCCGTTATCAAGTCATAGCTCTTCAACCATGTAACTCTCACAATCTAGGTGATAATTAAAATACAGAGTTCTGGGCCAGTAATTTAATCTGTGTCCAATCATTGCCTCAGTTTAGAGGATGGGAGATTGGTTCAGTTTTGCCCTGTTACTAATTGCTTTTTAATAGATGCAATCTCTACAATTGCTTACACCAGTTAGTAGACTGTTTAATGCATGCATCATTTATTTTTTATAACAGTGTCTATCAGTATATCTGTAGGTATCATAGTATCTAAGTACTAATTTCCATTAGTTTGGCCATATTTCCTCCAGTTAATTCCCCCTTGCTTTAGATAAATTGGACAGATTCTGATATCACACTGGAATAAATAATTAGTAATGTCTTTGAAACAAATGGGGATTATACAAATTATAAAATGGTGATGTGATCAGAATCTGACCCCAAATGCTTAGAGAAGCAAAGGAACACACATTGATAAGTAACAAGGCAAAGTATAAGTTAACCGAGAGGCCAGTGTAAATATTTGAATAAACTGGATTCAGTGTTGAAAGGAATGTGCCTGAGAGATACACTAGCAATATCAGAAAAGAACCTGAAGGACAAGGTATTGATTTTATTCTTATCTTGATGACCTTGTAGTTTCAGTTAATGGTTTCTAAGCTAGACTGAAAAGTTACAGGGCAAGTGTCCAGCCAAGGAGAAAGGGTTATTTTAGGGCAGAAACATAAACCCAGTATTTTTTCACTATATAAAGCATTAACAAAAAATAATGTATCCATATTTAGAGGGGATTGTGATGTTTTCAGAGTTTGTAGCTGTGAGCCCAACATAGCTGTATTAAATAATTTTTCCTTTCTAATGACATAGCTGGGATCCTCTGATATACTAATAAGCATCACTTATTTGTAGCTAATATAAATCCTTGATAAAATTGGTTACTGCTGTCTGAAAAATATAAAAGCTTATTGATTTAAAAAGCCAGCCTCTTATTGTTAGATTCTTGGTATTCTGTTTGTTGTGAATATAGGTCTGTGCATGTGTGTATTCTGTACATCTGTGTAGAAACATGTACAGGAATGGAGCAGTCCTTGAAATCCAGACAGTGCAGGGACAGTAGTTGCATCTCACCCCAACTTGGAGAGTACAAGAAGATGATGATGTTTTGGGGCAGGTCCTCAGCTTATAAAAATGTCCTCATAGCTCCATTAAAGTCAAGAGTGATAATAAAGTACTCAACTGTTCATCGCAAATTTTCAAGTTCATTTTAATATCCACCCCTTGAATGGTGCAGTGAATTTCTCCTTCACTGCCTTAATGCATAATACTGATACTTAGAAATTTGGTACCATGACTTCTGTTAGTTGGAGATGTTGTTCTCAATTGTGTAACCTCTTAATTGTTAACTGTGGAAGAAGTCGGAAGTGGAAATTCAAGAGGCACCAAAGGACAAAGCAATTGCAACTCTTTAAACAATTGCATCTGTCAGGAGAAGGAAAAAAATAGATCTCATTGAGCATAATTATGGGTGTTGGTAGGATTTAATAAGGGGCATTAAAAATATTTTACCCTTGCCCCTTTAAAACATTTGACATTTGTTGAACAAGATTCAATTCAGCCACTTTTTATTAATCAAGACCAAAAGCCCTAATTCCAAAATGTGCAGTCCAGAGCACCGTAATTACTCATTATTTAAAAGTTTCCTGATGGAAAGGTCTTCAGTTGAGTACAGACAAGGGGAAAACAATGTTAAAGGGGCTGGAGTTTTTCCCTTACTGAAGAGCTGAAGGAAAGTTGAAACTACGTAAGAAGATATAATTATACAAATTCAGAGTTAGATGCTTTGCTTTGTTTCAGGATTTTGAATTACCTGTAGTATTTTTTTTAGATGGATAGAGAACTAAAGCCCTGATTTGTGTTTTAGTATGTCTGCAAATTTATTCCTGTGACTAGTCTCTTTAGCTTAAAAGAAAACAGAAAAACAAAACAAAAATCCCCAATATACGGTATAAAATCTTTTCTAACCCTTTCACAGCTGAATAGCTTCAGGTAATACCAAATAGCATCTCCAGTGTTGCTATATCAAGTACATATAGACATTTGTTTGGCTTAATTGAGATAAAATATTTGTAATTTTTTAACTGAATGCTGCCTGTATGATAAAATACATTACTACCATGACCTACCTCAAATACAAGACTTGTTTCTATTATTTAGTTAGTTAGCATTTGCATATTCACCAAACAATAGCATCTTTAGGGGCCAAGTGGAGCTCTTCTACCCAAATGTTTATGATAAATTCCCAATTGTGAGCTTTGGGGACAGGTCGGAGGCAGAGAACCTAGCTAGTGGGGTGTGTTGGGAATGGAGTTTATCTGAGGGTTTACTGCTGGCTTTGTTTTTTGTTGTGTTTTAAATAATTTCAAAATTATTTCAAAAGTAGCAAGCAGGTACTTGTTTGTGTTGCTATAAGCCATAGTAAATAAATAACAGAGGTATATAATTACTCATATTTAAAGTATCATGTTTATCCATGTGTACACAGCTAGTCTACATAAGCACATACTCCTGTCACTGTTTACTTTGTGCATCTGCTTTTTACGCTCACGTAGTGGCTTGTGTTCATTTTTATTGTAAACACTTCAGGGCGGAAACTGTCTTGATTGTTTGCCTAACACACAGGGTCAGACACACCTTGGTTAGTTGCCACTTTGCAAATGGGAATTGCACACTACTCTAGCTCCAACGTATACCAGAATTCATCTTTAAAGTCAAGTTTTCCCCCTATAAGTATGAATTATATGTACCAGCTCCTTCTCAGTTCACATAGTTATTGGTATGCCTGTGGCAAAACTAATTTTTCTTTTTTCCCCTGATCTGTTCGGGTGTCAGCAGTTATTAAAATGTAAACATTTTATTTTCAGTCAGCTGCAAAATAAGGTCCTGTCTCTACCAGAAAGTGTTGCCAGTTTTACAAGTATAGCACTCTCCCCTCTTCTCCCCCCTGCCCCCCCCCCACCTCTTATTCAAATATAAACTTGTTTGTTCTGTTTAGATTAAATTCCTCCCCAAGCAACAGATCCTAAACTGAAAAAAAGACAAGGTATCCTGTGGCACCTTAAAGACTGAGACATTTATTTTGGGCACGTGCTTATGCCATAAACCAGAAGTTGTTTTCAGCCCATGAAAGCTTATACTCAAATATGTTTGTTAGCCTTTAAGCTGCCACACCACTCATAGTTTTTGTGGAAACAGACTAACTCTCTTATCTCTCTCAAACTGAAAAAAGCAACTCTTATTATACTAGAATATGTGGGAACGGGTAGGCGTTCCATTGGTAAAATTCATACCAATTTCAATACAGTTTTGTTTAAAAAAAAAAAAAAAAAAGAAAAAAAAAGTCTTTCCTACATTGCAAACAATAGGCCACATCCTGAAAATAGAGGTGATAGAACCGACTAAGAACTTTAGGGATTGATCTTGAATTTTGTGAACTGAAAGGAGTACAATTCCCAGTGAGACAGGAGTCTGGAATGTTGATGAATACATTTACAAGTCTGAATTGATTGACTATTGTTATCTGCTGGAGAAAATGCCTGGTTTCTAAGTGTGTGGGAGTAGTAGTATGGGGTATGCTATGTTACAGGCTGATTGTAATTCACAAGGCAACTCTGGGGCTGATATTTTTTGTCAGAGTAGTTATAAAAAGGAAAGAGAAAATAATGGTACATCATAGTGGTTGTTGCTGTTGGTTGTCCCTCTACTTCAGAAGCAGAGACTCAGCACGTGTAAGTTACCATCTTTCTCCTTGCTGAGCCGCACCAGCTTATGTTAATGAGTATTAATCATACTTTAAAATTCAAAATCAAAAATTCATTTGCTTTAATTGACACACTGAACTTAAGAAAAATATTATTTTGAAGAGCAGACTTATTTAAAATGCCTCTCAACTAGAAGAGTTAAATTTTAGTGTGGGTGTGTATGCCAAGTCATATTTCAGCTTATGATAGTTTACTCATAGGGATAATAGGTTTAACTCCATTTTATTTTTCTCAGGGATCTTTACACAGGCCATATTCTTAAAAGGCTATAATCACTTCACACAGCCTGAAGGGATCATTGCAAGTAGCTAGTAACAATATAGATGGCAATTTTCCCTTACAGGTTGATAGCTATAGACTTCATGAGATTTCTTGATACTATTTTAATGCACTAAGGACTGGATGCCAAATTTAGATCTTCTGTCTATTACTGGAGAGAACTGCTTCTCTTCCACAGATTGCAGTAGACTTAGTCACTGTATTTCTGATGAGCAGTGCAACCTGCAGTGTGCAATTGTTTAAACAAGTAACTCCATACAGATAAGGCTACAAATCCCCAGACAATTCAGTGGGTGTCTTTCAAGAGTAGAAGCTACAGCATAAGGCCTTTACTGTATTTTATGATGAGTTAATTTAACATTCTTGTGACATTTTTATCTCAGCAGTTTGTCATAAGACTTTCTTTTTCAGTTTAACTTGGAGTTAGGGCTAAACACATCACTGGTGTAACTCGACTAAAACCAATTGAGTTGCGCGAGGGATGAGTTTGGCCCAGTATGCCTATTTAAATAGACAATTGAATGTGTTATTACAGTCATTCACAGGAAGGCTGAGCTCTCAACTGGAATAAAATATGTTTACAACAACTGGAAAGAAAATATATTAATATCATGTCGTTTACAGCTGACATTATTAGCTGTCAAAGGGGTCTGATAGCTTTCAGTAGCAGATGTACACACAGTAGCACCAAATATACAGCATTTACCATGACACCAGTTGTTGCGAAAATAGCTGAGATCAAGCATGTTTTCTCTTGCTGAGGTTTTTTGGGAGTGCGTGGGAACTATCAGTTTGCTAGTTAATGTTGAAAGAAGAATATGGGGTTTCTAATCATGGGAAACTGTCCAGGTTTCCCTTAGAGAAGACAAGGTGTTAGGCTCTGCCAAATAAACAGTTGTGAGGCCATGCTTTAGAAACTCTATTTTGATGCTAATAACATTGCCAACTTTTTTGTAGCGCTGGCTTCGTAAAATATGTTGTTGTTGTGCAAACTTGATGTGAGTTTGTGGCAAAGCAACTCTGACATTACCTAGAATCCTTAGATTTCAATCTGATTTTTAAATCTGGCTGTGGTACAAAAGTAGCACTTTATCTGATTGGTCAATCATCATCTCTTGGCAAAAGTCAAACACCAAGTTCTTGTGTTGATTCTTTGATGAAAATGAATGTGAGTTGTTGACCTGGTTGAAAACTTTCACAAGGCTAGACAAAGTAGTAAGACCGTGTTTCTCTCTTATTCCTCTGAGATGGAGAGAAAATTGTCAGGCTATTATCTGCCATGCAATGTGTATTTGAGGTGTCCAATAGGGATGTTAAATATCGGTTAATTGAATAGTCGCTTAACCTCGTGAATTCTTATCGGTTACTTGACTATTCTATAGTCCCTAGGGATGGAGCTGGCAGTCAGTGTGCTCCAGCCCCCACTCCCAAGGAGCCCCCTGTTACTAGCAAAGGCGCACTAGTAAACTAATTTAATGCTGGGCCAACTAGATGGTAAATGCCTTTGTCCCAGAAGGTGGTCCGACCTAGAAACCACCGTGTCTATCACTGGCGGATTTCTCCAGTCCGAAATGATCACAGACACGAATGTCAATTTTATAGATGTATTGAATATAACAGATAATAAAAACACAACGAAATGCAACACAGTTAACCAACCCTTCACCCCAGGAAGCAGTAGAAGATAGCACAGTAAAACAAATGAACACTATACTCAGTCTGTCCCGATGGTAACTAACAGCCGAAGCTCAGGACCTGCTACCCGTTAGCTGTTTCACAGCCTCGGGGGAAGAACACTGAGGAGTCCAAGGAGTCCACCTGATGTACCTTGTGGACTTAGGTAGCTGGGGTCCACCGTATTGGGCAGTCACCACAATGGTGGACCGAAGCACCCTAGGAGCAGCAGCGCGGAGCAGCAGCGGCTGATGGTACTCCATTCTACTGTAGACTCCGGGCCTTCACCACGGGTCCAGGAATGGCAAGCTGCTATGGCACTCCAGCGGATGGATGAACCAGACGAGAGCGAGGATGAAGCAGGAGGAACCCGATCACTTCAGGGGCTTGAGTTTTTAAGGGTTCCAAGGTGGGAAAACCCCTGGAGCGTTCCTCATGCATAAGGTGTGGTGTCGTGTGCAAAACAGAGTTCCCAGTGCAAACTTTGGTATCGTGTGCAAAGATGGTTTGGCGGGAAAAGGTCTCTCAGTCTGTTGGGTTCCATTTTAAAATCCCATCATGCATCACAACTCCATTTGGATTTTAGTGCGTAAATATCCTTGGCCTTCAAGTCATACTTTACACTCAACACCCCAGCCACTCCACGCTGCTGCCTCTGTATCAGAGGAAGCAGCATGGGGTACCAGGCAGGAGCTGGTCCGCGAGGGAAGCCAGTTTTAAAAACTAGCTCCGCTTGCGGACTGGCTGCCTGTCACCCTATGCTGCTGCCTCTGATACAGAGGCAGCAGTGCAGGGTGGCAGCAGCCCCTGTCCAGGTGGGGGTCTGAGCTCCCAGACCCAGCGTGGGCCAGAACTGAACTGGGGTGCCTGCTCGCCTGGCTCCTAATACATTTTAAATGCAGAGCAGCAGGGGGGTAGGTCCTAGACCCAGCACAATCCAGGACTGACCTGGGCTGCTGGCCAGCCTGCTAAACAATTTACTGGCGGGGGCGAGGGGGAAATGCATGTAGTCTATAGCAATAACTGATATGTTTTTGCTTATCGATTAATCTACTACACTATTACATCCCTAGTCTCCAGTAGAGTGATTTGGGCTGCAGTGGCATTTGAAGACCCAGAAAATGCAGTCTTTTGGCTTTTTCAGGGTTGGACTCATTCTGGGTCTTGAAGGGTAGCTGACTGACTGAAGCTCAAACCAGAGATGATTATCATGGTGCTGATTCACTGGGAGAAGCACTGGGAGGAGATGGCAGAGCTGACATCTGCCCCCTTGATTGGGAGAGTTCATCTGACATTTGTTTGCACCAAGTGTACAATCTAAGAATCCTCTTGACTTTCTGGTTGCTTTTTAAAGAAGTAATCAAAGTGTTTAGGAAGGGAGTTGCAGCCTTTCATTTCAGACGTAGTCAGTTAAGCTGTGTCTACGCTGGCGTGATCTTGCGCAAAAGCAGCCGCTTTTGCGCAAAAATTTACCACCTGTCTACACTGGCCGCGAGTTCTTGCGCAAGTAAACTGACGTTCTAATGTATGAAATCAGTGCTTCTTGCACAAGAACTCTGATGCTCCCGCTCAGGAATAAGCCCTCTTGTGCAACTGTTCTTGCGCAAGAGGCCAGTGTAGACAGGCAACATGAATTTCTTGCGCAAGAAAGCCCTATGGTTAAAATGGCCATCAGAACTTTCTTGCGCAAGAGAGCATCTACACTGGCATGGATGCTCTTGCGCAAAAGCACATCTCTCGCGCAAATGCACATGCCAGTGTAGACGCTGTCGTCTGGAAGAGTTTTTGCACAAGAACTCTTCCACAAAAGAGTTCTTGCGTAAGAAGCTGCCAGTGTAGACATAGCCTTATGGTTTACCAGCTACACTTATAGTGTACTACAAGGCACTGTACATGAGGCTTCCCTTGAACCTCCCTCCCCCTTGGAGGCCTTCTCTTAGTGCAGAATGAAGCTGCCCACTTAATCAGCCATGTTGCTTTGTAGTAGACAATAGGCACTGAGCTCAGTATCCTACACTGACATACAATTTATTTTCAAGGTGTTAATTTTGAGAAATAAATCTCCATGCAGTGTCAGCTCTATCTTATAGAGAGTCTTTATATTGCATCTTCTCAATCAAGATGAACTAAATCATTCAAGCTAATGGGTCCCAGAATTACACATCTAAAAGAATGTTTTGAAAACAATAGTAATCAAGCAATATATGCATTTATTTTTGATAATTTACACTCTCAGACTGGAAGAATTACATGTAACTGTAATCCTTGTGTTAACCCTTTTGTTGCTAATTCTCCACTGCACCTATCGTGCTGCCATCTTTCCATTAAAATCAGTGAAATGATAGAATACCTCGTGTTCAGTAGATCAGCTGGTGCACTTGACCTAGAAATACCTGGAACATGTGGAAGCAGTAAAAATAGTGCCCTACTTTTAAATGGTGGTTTTTTGTTTTGTCAAAAAAAAAATTAACTGCTAATACCGTAGTGCACTAAAGAAGCGTAAAATGTTATGCCAATCTGTTGAAGATACAAATATCTGTATAGGTAAAAAATAAAAAGAAGGTTTGCTACTGTTTCACTACATTAAACTATAATTGATGTTAGTGTGGTGTGATGCTGCAAGCTGCTCTGGGCAGACAAGCTCACAGATAACATCAGTGGAATGTCCCATGGTATAGGGGGTTGAACAATGCAGAGAAACTTCTGTGGTTTGAGTGTTAATCGATATAATCACAAACATTTAATGATAGGGAAGCAGAGATGAAAAACTTCACTGTAGCAGCCAGGAGGCTGCGGGAGGGGTAAAGGTACATCCTCTTTAAAGGTGTAATGCTCCTAGATTTAAAAAATATTTTTGCAAAAATCTTATTGGAAGTTAACAACACTTGTACTCCTAACGCACTTAAATGTTTTTCAAAATTTCCCGAATACATTAACTAAATATTTAATTCCTATTATTGTATCCTAATAATGTGTAAGGTCCCATCCAAAAATCAGGCCTCCTATGCAAGACAGCATTCAAAGTTGAAACACACAGTGAGAGAGAGTGCTTGCCCTGAAAAGATTCTTGTCCAATTTCTAGACCTTTCAAAGGGCATGTTCACTTGCAGAAAAGTTTTTTTTTTTAACTTGCTCGCTATTGTGTATGTGTGAGAGAAATGAGTTTTAAGTACATGGTCCCAAACTGGGAGTTTTCTATTTTTCTTCCACTTCAGGTATCAATACATATAGAGATTTTCATGTGATTTTGAATAAACAGGGAGCTTGGTATACTCTAAGGGATGTATTCTGTTGTTTAAATTCTCTTTTGGTCCTATGCAGTGATCCCTTTTTTTGTCTGTTTTTAATGTAGTGCTATTATATTTATAAATCTGTAGGGGTTCCATCTGGTGGCCAGTCTGAAAACTAGGGATGTTAAGTGTCAGTTAATTAACTAATTGAATAGTTAATGGAGTTTCCATTGATGAACCAGAGGCTCGAAAGATTGTCTAGGGGTGGCGTTTGTGGCGAGGGACTGGGGGCCGCAAAGGAGGAAGCCCGAGCTGAGATGTACTTAACCAATTACTAACTTTACTGATTACGATCTGAATACATCAAATCACTGTCTCTGATTTGTTTAAGACAACATAGCATGCAAATAAAACATACATTAAAGAAAGTCAATACAACAATAATAAAAACTCCTCCTACAGCCAATCCCTCTATGGTTATCTTGGAATAGCTGGTAGAGTTAGTTATTAGTCTGCCTATTCACTTAACAACTGCTCAGTTCTACTCCTAGTTCTTATTTAGGCCAAGGCATGGTACCATTATACAATATGATTAATACAATACAACTAACTATTGCTAAGTTGATAAATAATATATTAAGCAATACTTACAAACTCAGTGACAATTACGATACACAGACAAAAAACAACGCGTAGCATACTCCGGATTCGTACATCCCTTTCGTGATTCAGTGGGTGGGAGGCGGCCTTGGGTGATCAACCCCTTAGCCAGGCTGGATGATACGTGCCTTCTATCTTGATACAGAACCTCCCCGACCTTAGGGCTCAGGGTGCTTTATACTATAATTTTGACATCCAGTGCCATATTAGGGTTCAGCTTTAGTTGATACTATGATTTGATATCCGGTACATATTAGGGTTCCTCCCTTTTTGATATGACGTCTGCCTCAGGGCCTTGTGGTTAGTGCCTGATGCAGACATGACTGGCACACGTGAAAGCTAGCTATGTTTTTTCTTTCCCTATTCCAGGTGCTTGTTAACTGGTGTATTATGACAGCTCATTTCCCTTATTCCTATCTTGTCCTGTTTTTAGTGCTCGTTAACTTAGCTTTTTTCCTACCCTTATCTTCCTGGCCCAGGTGCTTGCTAACTTCAAGTTCCGTTCACTGGGGCTGTGCTGGGGCTTGAAGGCCTCTGGCCCGGGTGCTTGCCAAGTTCAGTTCCATTTACTGAGGACTGTGCTTAGCACCCGAGAGACTTAAAGTTCTGTCTCTGCCTCAGCGGCCTGTGTTTTTCTTGTGAGGGGCCTTAGTGTGGCAGTATGGGTAATACGTGCGAGGCTGTGGTCAAGATGACCTGCTGTACGACATCCATCAACTATTCAACTAGTTGATAAGGGGGAGGGGCACTCCCACAGCAGCTCTGCCCTTCAAATGTAGTAAGAGCTCGGTAGGCTCTTAGGACGTTTAAAGTGCAAAGCCGCAACGGGGTTAGCTCCCAGGAGTGTTGCAGCTCTGCACCCCTTTCTCTCCCCGCCCCTCCACTGTGGGAGCCAATGAGCATGGGAAGCTGGCTTTTAAGCTGGCTCCCTGAATGCATTGGCCCCCGTGGAGCCACCTGTCCCCCCCCCCTCCCTTGTGCTTCTGTCTCTGACACATAGGCAGCAGCATGGGTGGGCAGGTGGGAGCTGGTATGTATGGGGAAATGGCTTTTAAACTGGCTCCTGCCCCCACCCCTCCATGCTGTTGCCTGTGATATAGCGTTGGGGGGAGGGGGAGGAATGCAGCTCTGTGGGAGCTGGTACATGCCAGCCCCGCCGTGAGCATCAGCTCCTGCCTGCTCCTCTCCTACATGTTGCTGCTTCTGATATAGAGGCAACAATGTGGGAGGCGGGAGGAAAGGGCATGCGTGTAACCATTTAAATATGTACACTCGTACATCCCTAACCTGTAGTATAAAACACAAGAGGAATTCTTCATCTCAGCACCAGCCTTCTTCTGCAGGAGATCTCAGCAACTAACGGGCTTTAGCGGGAAAGTGTCAGAACAGACAATGCTGTTAGTTAATTACACTGTACAACAAGCACAATTGCTTTACTTTGGTCAATAATTTCATTGAGGTGCATAGATTTCTTCAGCTGTGTTTGGTAGGTGGTTAATACATCTTTTCTGCCTAGTAGTAGATGGTTAATACGTTTTTTCCCAAGTCCTGTAAGTAAAACAAAGAAATAACTGTTAGGACTTTGTGCATTGGATGATTTTAGTATGTTTTAGCATGTTGCAAACCTTATTCACCACATTTCCGTGAGGGAGGTAAATATCTCCACCTTATAAATGGTGAAACTAAAGAAGCATGTGACTTAACTGAAGCCCTGGAGACAGTGTGTAACTATAATTACAATGTTACGCCCTCATGGGTAACAATAATAGGGAATGCCTGATTAACCTATTTGATTATGATGCTAATAACTTACAAAGGCAGGTGCGACCCCGAATGCCGTATCTATTCACCGGTTGCAGATTGTTCTTACCCAAAGAGTGGCGCATGAAATAAATACTTGACAATTTAGATAGATTTCATAACCACAGGACTATATTGAACTAAATCTCAGAATTTACAAACTAGGGGGAAGTCCCCTTTTAAAATAACCAATTATACTACCAGAGTCTCACGTCGCAATGGCGATGGATGGGTTGCTGGTGACCTACAATCTTTGGGCTAATTGAAAGCCCTCAGGGAGGAACTGCCAGGCGTCCCTCGGTGGCTGCCGACGCCGAAGCTAGCGACCTCAATCCGTTGGCTAATTTAAAGCCGCGGGAGAGGAGCTGCCAGGCGATCCCACGAAGCGCTGAGGTTGAGTGCGATGACTTCGCCTTCCGCGGGTCACGACTCTTCCGGCTCATCCTGCGCTTCGGAAGCAGCTTGACGACGATGGATGCTAAGACTCTGTCTCTACCCTAAACTTAATCTAACCTAAAATAATACCTTAACTAATTCGCAACGCGCCCGCCGAACAGACACGACGACGGCCGACATGCATAGACCGACGCTGCCTGACGGACAAACACGAAGATGAAATCTAATCTACCTAAAACTAAACTAACTAAACTAAACCCAGACTAAATGAACTATCAGGATATAAGAACAAGCCTTCCGCTCGTCTTAAATCTGAGATGATGCTTAACTCTCACTCATTCGACCCGGGACAAGACGCTAGATCTCTCGCACTCTCTCTCTCTCTAAGCTAGATCTATGCCTAAGCCTGACGCAACCGAACCCCAAACTGGTGTTGCGAGGACTTATAAGGCTGGGCTTATGCATATTCATAAGCTTTATACTTTAAAATGATTGGTGGACAAGAATGCTTATTTACATAAGTTTAAAATGACTGGATGACACATTTCGAAAATTCCATATTCATGAGTAACAGTCCCTTTAATGAATATTCATATATTTTCAAACTTACACAGTCAGTTTAACCCTACGTGCTAAATCACCTTACAGTAATGGTTCTTTCAATGATTGACAGCTCTGTGTCTAAGGTGCTAGCATAAGCATTCTTGCATTGTACTTAAATTAATAGCGCATCACAACATTTTGCAAGCTGGATATACATAGTTGCATCTTACAAGCCATACATGATACATTATTTGCACAAACAACAGACGATACAATACATTATTTGTAACAACAATGCCAGTGTTTTTGCTCTGAACTTACCTAAACCTGTGAACACTGGCATCTTCATCAGTGCAAATCCCTAGCGCAGAGAGTTTATACTCCACAGTGTAAACCAAGACTTGGAAATTGGGGTAAGCTGCAACACAACAACTCACAGTTTATACAAACAGTGCCATCCTTACAAATTATGGGACCCAACACAACTGAGGGCTCCCTCTCAGTTTCTCCCAGGGTCCAGGTGTTTCCCTGTCCCCCATCCTCCCCCTGGCATGGCTCCTGATGGGGGCTAGAGATTCCCTCCTCCCTACCCCCCATGCTGTTTCCCCTGTCTCCCCCTTCACCGCACCTTACTGGCACTTGGGGTGTGTCCACACAGCACCCTAATTCGAAATAAGATAAGCAATTTGAGCTACGCACATTGCATATCTTATCTCAATGTTACTTTGAAATAGCTTATTTCGTCATTTGGCGCTATCCACACAGCGCCAAATTTTGAAATAAAGCGCTATTCTGAAACGTCCCTTACACCTAATAGAATGAGGTTTACAAGGACATCGGAATAGCGAGCCTGAAATAACAGGCTTGCTGTAAAGACACAGGATAGATATTTTGGAATACTCTGGTATCCTGAAATAGAGTTGCAGTGTAGATGTAGCCAAGGGCTTCCCTGGGGCTGGAGTGGAGCTGCAGGGGCTGTGGGCTCTTCTCTGCCCCCAGTCTGACAGAAGAGAGCCCTCTGCTGGCCGACAGGAGCATGTGGGGGAAGGCGCAGGGAGAAGCCCTGTAGCAGCTGCGGGCACACAAGGACACATGGCTGCGTAGGGGCACCCGAAAATTTGGTGCTCCATGCAGCTATGTATGGCTAGGGACAGCCCTGTATACTACTGCAATATGGCTATAGGAGGATAAAACTCCCAGTGGAAAGTAGGTCTTAGTCTGGTAGATCAGGCTCTCTCTTAGGCTACTGAGTTACCTCTTGTGGCCAGAGGACACAGCGGAGCTCAACAGTGAAGCTGATTCAGCAGTACATAGTCACCAGTAGCTTTACAGCTACAGCACTAACCCCACAACTGGAAATTGCTAGGGTCCTTCAAATTGATCTGGGACTAAGATGTCATGCACCCAAAAGGCTAGCCTTAGTTGCGGTGTGGGCATGGCGAAAGGGAGGGAGGCTGTGAATAACTTGGGCTCTTTTCAGGGGAATAAATGACAAACTGTGAGCCCTTGCACATTGCTTACGCTGCCAAAAATAGGCTTGCAAGCCAAGCATAGGAATTTACTATATTTTAAAATGAAAATGGAGATTAAGTCTTGAGATTTCTGGAGTCACAAATCATTGGTGATCCCTAGCTGCAGTCCCCAAACACCAGTGCTCCCTATGACTGAATCCACAATGCCAAAGTCCAACCTCAGAAGTGTTGTTTAATTAACAAAACTGTTTCTGTTTTGTTCCACTAGAACAAAGTAAAATAAATCCTCACTATTTTTCTAAGCAAACGGAAAACATTTTTCATAACGTATATTTTATAAGTACAAAAGAACGTAAGGCCTTTTCTTCACTAAGGGTATGTCTACACTTCAGCGCTAATTCAAACTAACTTATTTCGAATTAGTTAATTCGAAATAAGCTAATTTGAAATAACGCATCTAGACCCAAAAACTAATTCAATATAGCGCGTCCACACTGATTGTACTCTGGGTCATCCCGGGGTTCGGCGCCCTCGGCTTCCCCAACTGCGGGGGGGCCATCGACGGGACACACATCCCTAACCATGCCCCGGAACACCAGGCCTCCCAGTATGTCAATCGCAAGGGGTACTTCTCCGTCCTCCTGCAGGCTGTGTCTGACCACCGGGGCTAGTTCACGGACATTAATGTGGGCTGGTCTGGCAAGGCACACGATGCCAGGGTGTTCCGCAACTCCTCCGTGTGCCAGAGGCTGCACGCCAGGACCTTCTTCCTCGACCGCCACATCAGGGTCGGGGACGTGGACATGCCCGTCTGCCTGGTGGGGGATGCTGCCTACCCCCTACAACCCTGGCTAATGAAGCCCTACACGGGACACCTCAACCCCTCCTGGCAGGCCTTCAATGCCAGGCTCACCAGGGCCCGCATTGTGGTCGAGGGGGCCTTCGGACGCCTGAAAGCCCGATTCCGATGCCTCCTCACCCACCTCGACCTCGCCGAGCACAATCTCCCTCCCGTGGTGGCAGCATGTTGTGTGCTGCACAATTTATGTGAGCGGAAGGGGGAAGCTTTCCTGCCAGCCTGGATGGCTGAGGCAGAACACTTGGCTGGCCAGTATGCGCAGCCCCGCACCGCCGCCATCTGGGAGGCCCAGCGGGGGGCCATCCAGATCCGGGAAGCCCTGCGGGAGAGCTTCCTGGTGGAGGAGGACTGAATTCTCCCTGCATGCCCCACTGGGGCCTTCTTCCACCCTCCCCTCCTTCCCCTTTCGCCTCCCTAACCCCCCTTCCTAATGTCAAATAAAGACACCTGTTTTGACAACAAAAATCTTTTATTTTACGTAACTGGGGTGGGGGGAGGGAGGAATGAGGGTGGGAGAAGGGAGGGGGAAACCTGGGAGGAGGGAGCTGGAAGGGGGAGGAAGGGAAGGAAAAGCTCAGGGTTAGGGGTCTTGCTGGCTCTCCCATCTCGCAGCACTGCGGGTGCGGGGGTGTCGGGGGGGGGAGTGGGTGTGGAGGGTGGGGCAGGAGGGACGGGGGTTGTGGAGGAAGTGGGAGGGGGAGCAGGGGTGGGAGGAGGAGCGAGAGCTGGGGCGGTCGCAGGGGCTGGAGCAGGAGGAGGCAGGAACCTGTCCACCAGGGTCTGGAGGTGACCTCTGAGGGCACGGCCCTGCTCCTCCAGTGCCTCCAAGCTCTGCTGCCGCAGCAGCAGGTCCTTGCGGACCCAGTGCTCCTGGTTGCGGAGCTGCTGCCCCAGTAGCCGCAGGTGCCACCGCTGGTGGTACTCCTGGTTCCTGGTGCGCCTGCTGGCCCGGGTGCAGGTGGCTGTTGCAGGCAGGGTGGTGCGCCCTGCAGTCCCAGGTGCTGCGGCTGTGGTGAAACAAGAGCAGTGGTCAGTTCTCCCTGGGGACACAGTGGGTGAAACCCAGCCCCCCTGTGCAAGGCAAGGTCGGCGTGTGGGGAACAAGCCAGGGCCCCTGCATGACACTCAGCTGCTGCTCCATGGTGGGCAAGGCCCAGGCACACGGTCCCTAGGCTCCCTCTCCACCCCCCTCCCCATACACATAAGGGGACCATGATGGCACTCACGTGTGGAGCCCTCCCCAGCCTCAGACGACACAGCAGATGTGCTCTGTGGGATGCCTCGGGAGTCCTGGGTCCTGGGCAGGCTCTGCGGCTCCTGGCTCTCGGCGTCGTCCTCTTCCTCTGTCTCTGCCCCGGGGTCGACCACCACCCGGGGGGCATAGACTGCGTGAGCCCCAAGGATGCGGTCCAGGGCCTCAAAGTGAGGGCAGGCCTCTGGGTCGGCCCCTGGTTGGGAGGCCCTGGAGTAGGCCTGACGCAGGTCCTTAATTTTGTAGCGGACCTGCTCCTGGGTCCACATGTGGCCTCTGGTGGCCAGGCTGGCAGCCATGCGGCTGTAGACAGCCGCATTCCTGTGCCTAGTGCGGAGATTGTGGATACTGGAGGCCTCCCCACAAACCTTGATGAGGTCCACGATCTCTGCACTAGACCAGGCGGGCGCCCGTCTTTTTCGGCCCCGGGCAGGCTCCTGGGAGCCGCCAGCCTGGTCCTGGGAAGAGGTGGAGGGCTGAGTGGCAGCGGGAGGCTGGCTCATCCTGTGCCAGGTGCAGGGTCTGCTGGCTGGATGCTGGCAGGCTTGCAACTGGCACAGGCACCGTGGGCAGACCGTGCCCCTTTAAGGGCTCCGGGGCTGGGAGAGGGGCAGAAGAGTTTCCCTGGTTTGGCCCAGAGTGGCCACCAGGGCAACCTGGGAAGGGCTAGCCTCCAGCTAGTTTGAATTAAGTGGCTACACAGCCCTTAATTCGAACTACTTAATTCGAACTAGGCGTTACTCCTCATAGAATGAGGTTTACCTAGTTCGAATTAAGCGCTCCGCTATTTCGAATTAAATTCGAAATAGCGGTTTGCATGTATAGCCGCTATGAAAGTTAATTCGAACTAACGGCTGTTAGTTCGAATTAACTTTGTAGTGTAGACATACCCTAAGAGGGCTTTGCTAGTGTAGCTATACTGTTATACCTCTATAGTCATGCTTATAATTGCATCCACCTAGGGCTCATAGCTATGCTAGTAAAAAATCAAAACTCTAAGCAACATTAGACTAATATAGCTAAGTGTGTAATCAGGCATAAGCTTTTAATGTAAGGGCCTGACTTGCATGGTGCTGCTGTAATGACCTGACCAGGTTAGGTTATGCTAACTGTAAGGAGGGACGAAGGCAAATAAGGACGAAAGGGTAACTTAAAATTTTTAGATCTCTCTAAGGGAAAACCCAAACATTGATCAGAAGGATAAGTAATAGAGAACATGTTCCAAGGCTATTTTCAATAATAATCTATAGGTTACAAACCTATAAACCTTTGTAAACTTGAACATGCTACTCCTTACTCTCTGCAATTTAATGCCAAACACATTGTTATCAACTAGAACAAAGACACAATCCAAAAATAGAGAGCAGAATCAACTTTTCTTCTCCGGGGCTACAAGTCTGTCTCCACTCTTGCAGTGCTGTTCATTGCTTCCCTTCATCCTGAAGGACTCCTTAGTCCATGTCCGCACTAGAGAGCATGCAGCGGCATAGCTGTACCAATGCAGCTGCGCTACTGTAAGTTCTCTTATGTAGTTGCACAGTGCCAATGGGAGAGAACTCTCCCAGTGAGCAGTGGTAACGATGCCAGTGGAAGAAGCTCTCCTGCCAACATAACATTGTGCACACTATCACTTATGCCAGACTCTCTTGTGTTGCTTGGGGTGGGAGTGGCGGTATAGTCACACCCCTGAGCAGCATAAGTTTTGCCAACAATAATGTAGACACGTGGCCTCAAATTGATGATCCTGTGGCTGTACCTCTTGGTACCAGGTTTATGCACAAATTGAGTTTTTTCACCTATGGGCCCTCACTTGTCAACTAGAGACCTTTGTAATGTATTTCTCCAAAGATGTTCAGACAGTCATTCCCTTTGTTCACAAACTTTAGATTCTTCATAGGTTGGCTTCTTGTTTACACTTTTTAGGATCCTTTTTCATCCAACACAACTGTTTGATCAAGCCAACTTTTTGCCAGTTATATTTCTTCCCTCAACATCTTGCAGGATTGGTCACTAAATTATGGAAAAGAAAGATCAATCACTCTCAATAAGTCAAGTTAAAATAGGGCAAAATAGCTGAAATAGCCAAATTAAATGAGATATTGTGGCTCAGATATTCAAAATGTGGGCTAAATGTGGTACTTCAGCTGAATATTTACTTTCCAACTATCCCAACTCCTACGCAATGGTTTAAAATTTCAGAAAGAGGGCAGATCCCACCTTCCTCCTCTACTTTCACATACCTATGTTGACTCTCTGCAGCAAGGGGCAGAGGACTGCAGAGCTATGAGTCTATTCAGGCAAATAAAATCTTCCAAGAAAATGTGTGTGAACAGATGCCATTCTAATAGGGCAATTCTAGATAACTGAAATTCATGGTTAGTAAAATTAGATTACTTAAAATTCATAAAATATACCTGGAATGATATTCACTCTTACTAGTGATTAATAACCTCAGAGGAGGGGAGGGGTTGGATTGGTTGAGTGAATATCCTTACAAAGAATTAAAGATCCGTGGAGTATAACCTGTCCTGTTGGAATATAGCAGCTAGTCCTTTTCACATCTTCTAGACCATCATGCATAAATGTGTACAACACAAAAGCCACTTGTGGTCTTGGTAAGAAACTTGGAAACGTCAAACTCATAGGACTGAAATTTTTACCCAGACTAGAAAAAAATTACATCATACATATTGCAAATAATCTTTCAGGCAAAGGACTTATTGAATAGAACATGAACTTAGACATAGTATTTCAAGGTGAAGTAATCATCATACGAGCTGTCGCTTTGATTTAGAGCTGCAATACTATACCCTGCATGAAATTCATTTGACATGATAGTATTCTGTCAGTTTTAGACACTACAGAGCAAAATAATATATGTTTTTTCTGCAAAAGTTTAGAGATAGTGGGTTGAAAATAAATTGCTTTTGTATTATTGTGTGTCTGCTATTTACTTCTATCAAGGGCCAAATGATCAACCAGAGTTCTATCCAGCCTACAGAGGTGGGGGAGGGAGTGGCTCTTCGTGCTGCAGGGAAGCGCTCTCTGCAGGCACCCGCTCTCCCTATTGCTCCCATTGGCCAGGAATTCCCTGCAGCCCTGTGCCCCGCAGGAGCTGCACTAGGTAGGCACCCTCAACCCTTGACCCTTCCTCCATGCTCCCCCCACCCGCACCTTCACCCTACTCCTGCATCTTCCTCCCCTTCCAGACCCTGCACCCCCACCCTCAGCCTCCTCCTGCAGCCTCTCTTCCTCCAACCCCTGCACCCTACTCCAGCCTACTTCTACACCTTCACCCCACTCCTGCACCTACCTCCAGCCCACTCCTGCACCCTTCTCCCTTCCAGACCCCACACCCTCACTCCTAGCCTGCTCTTGCACCCTATCTCTTGCCCACATTCCTACTCCTGCCTGCTCCCTGGCAGCCCTCTCCCGCACACTGAACCTCTTATTTTAGGCCCCACTCCAGAGCCCACAAAAATCTCCTAGCCCTGGACTCCAGAAGAGTTAATCCAGCCCGGTGAGCCCTCAGCCTTGGCACCTCCCATGCAGCCGGAGCTTGAGGGGAGTGTTTCTTTTTCCTGCTTTTCAGTTGGGAGCCACATCTGTGCAGGGGTTTTCTCCTCGCTTGGGGGCCAGTGGGTTTGGTTTTGTTTGCTACTCATTTGTGTGTGGCCCCTGGCTGTTTTTTCTGTGGCCCCCAACCCAATAAAGATTCCCCACCCCTGTTCTAGGTCCTACTGCAAATAACTAGCACTCTAAATAGACCAGACACAGACAGATAAAGGATAAGGGAAGGAGGTATAACAGAGTGAAATTTGCAACCAAGTTATTCCACAATTTACTTTTGGGGGGGGGGAGGATGCCCTTGTTTAGACAGGGATAAACGGAATGGAAAGACAAGGGACGGGAGCGTTGAAAGGTGGGGGAGTCTCACACATACAAACTGGTCAACAAGCACAGGCAAAGACATGCACACATTGAGGAAATATGCGGTGAATTCTGCTTCTAGGACTGTGCCATTTTTGTACAAATGTGCCTAATGAACGGTCTCATGACACCCTTCTAACTAGATAGCATTGTATCCATTTTGTCAGGGAACCTAAGAGATATATGTCAAGTGATTGGAGCAAGGTCATACAAGAAGCCTATGGTCTCCTGACTCTGATCCCTGAGCCTGAACCTCAAAAGCATGCTTTCTTTTTACAATATTCCTGTGTTGGCCCATGTCCCAGATCCATGCTGTGCCCCAGCTTTTAATCAGTTCCTTGTGTAGGTACACTTCAGCAAGTATTTGCAGTGACACCAGGCAGCCTTTTCTAGAGTTGGGTTTATTAGTCAATTGGAATACAGCATTAGAAGCTGAGAGGGAGCCCTCAGTTTTTAGGTTTGCATAGAGAAGCACAGGTCAAGACATAGCCCACACCAGATAACCCAGGGCTCCATCCAGTCAAGCTGCTGTGGAATGCATCTTGGATTGGTTTCTTTTTCTCTGAGTGCCAGGTGAGAGCTGCTGAGAGTCTGTGGGCCCAATTCTTAGCACTGCCTCCCACTCCATTGTCTGCCTTCCCCAGAGTTTAGTTCCTCCTGCTGGAATTCCCAGAGTTGTTGACTTGAGTCCCATGACTTGAAGTCGAGTCTGACTTAAGTCGCCTAGGTGACTCGACTTGAGACTCGACTCGGGTTCATTGTTTGTGACTTGAGACTTGCTAATTTTGTTAAATGGACTTGGTGAAAAAATGGTCTGAAAATGCCGATATTGATGGCTTGTACAAAAGTGACTTGACATTTTTAAAATTTAAGACTTGAGACTCGACTTGGGACTTGACTCGAAAGTGACTTGAGACTCAACTTGGACTTGACAATGACGACTTGAAGACAACACTGGGAATTCCCCATTGTTAGGTGTCAGTTAAGTCTTCGGGGTTCCCATTGTCTTTCCACACCCTTGATTGATATAAAGGGAGATTCTAGGTAGGCTTTTATGAACTTTTATGTTACCCAAACAGTTATGTGACACAGATACCTCATGTCTCCTGCTGTGCCCCAGGAGCAGGATTTTAACCCTCTTGCACTTACTAGGTAGCAATAGCATATTAAGAAAGTCATTGTCTTGTGTATCATTTATAAAGATATTACTGAAAATTCCCATTTCTGTCACTACCTGCCATTGCATCCTACTGTTCTGGAGGGAATACTTAGAATCTCTTTTCCCATTAAGACCTTTACCTTTCAGCTAAGGCTGCCAACATCATCACTTACTATGGTGTTCACTGGGAACCGAAATCTGACTATCGATTCCATTAACACAGCCCATCAGGGCCGGCTTTAGGAAGTGTGGGGCCAGATTCGCGGGGGTGGGGCCGCACATGCGCCGCACGCCCAGGAGCGGGGCCCTCTTAGGTGCGGGGCCCGGTTCAGGGGAATCGGCCTAAAGCCGGCCCTGCAGCCCACTAGCCAAGCACCAGAAGGTAACTTTTGGTTACTACCAGCATGAGCTGCATTTGAACACCCTAAGGATTCTACTGTATCTTTCATTCTTTGAGTCTCCCAAAAAGACCTATTTCTGCTTATTTAGATGCATCACCCTGACATTTATCTACTTAAAAATATATGTGAAACAAATCAATGTTTTTGATTCTTTGCTGGGCCCAGATGCCTCTTTCTATTTTTAATGTAAAACTTCATTTTGAAACTCCCAAGGGAAAGGCAAAAGAATACTAGGAATGTTTTTAATGAGGTTGTCCATAAAGCAGGGGATTAGTGTGATATAAGCTTCTGTCAGTTGCTCTTATAGAGTACCTGGATATGTCATTTGTTTCTTATGGATTCATTTTCTCAGTAAAACTGACATTATGTGTTAGTTCAATGCATGAAGGAAGTATTATTTAGCATGCTCGTCCCTTTTTTTCCTCATGCATAATCCTCTTACAGTTTTTGGGAGGATTTGAATAGTTTCATGGGGCATTACCATTCAGGAGGCCACCTTATAAACTTCTTTTTTCATGTTCATACCAGATACCTTTCTAATTTTTTTGTCATCAATCTGACGCTCCGGGTGACTGTAACCTATTCTGTTTCTGTCTGTCATGTGAATACATGATGTTTGCTAATTCCTATTATCTCTTAAAAGTGGGAGGAAAACATTGATGCAATAACAATTTATCATCATGCAGTGTATTTTTTCTACTTTGCCAATGTATTATTTCCATATTTCTGATGTCAAAGGGGTGAACTTCAAATGCAGTCAGAGTTCCCTTCAAGATATACACAATTGTGAAGCCAAAGTCTTCCCTTAGAAATAAGTGTGCAGCTCTCACTGAAATAACTGGGAGTCCCACACATACATACCAGCTTATGCTTTGTTTCCCAAGAGTTCAAGGATCTTCTTTTGGCACTCCAAGAATTCTCCCCTTTTCCCTCCCTCTGTGTACATTCCTTGTCTTTCTCAGTCCTCAATGCCCTCTGACAAAAGTGTTGGATAGGCCTTTCTCCTGAGTCTGCCCTTGTAAGTCAGATTCCCCTACCTTTGGGAATCAATGGAGAGTAACAGTTGGGGTTTCATACCTCACAGTGATTAAGTACCCTGCAGTTAGTTCCAGAATCCAAATTGCACTGGACTGTCTCTGGATACCAGTTGTTCCTGTATTATACTTTCCTATTATATAGTCTTAAGCTAGTGTACAAGACTAGTGTTGTATAGTCTGACACTAGTGCAATTTGGGAGAAATTCCATTTGAGTTAAGTAATTACTGCATTAACTAGCAATAATTAAGTCCCTAAAATAGTCAATTGATGTTTTATAATCCCCCTTGCTTATCTGTATACAGATTACTTACATTTGGATTCACATGATACTATATTTTTTTTTAGTCTCTAAGGTGCCACAGGACTACTTGTTGTTTTTAAAGTTACGGACTAACATGGCTACCCCTCTGAGACTTTTCAACATGTACCCGTTTGAGTTGGAAGGGAAAGGGGGCATAAAAGTATTTTCTTAATCTTTCACACTCTGGATTTGCAAACCATTCTCAGCACTTTTCAGTGATATCTGATCTGGCTACAGCACTTCCCATCATAAATGCTTTCTATAGGCATTTGGCATCTGAGAATTGAAGTGTGATGACTATCTCAGATAATAGGAAGGATTAGCTAGATCTGATAAGTAGCCTATTAAGTATTTGGTTAACTGGTAATATATTGTATAGAAGGGGACTGCAACTCAGGTCTCCTCCTGAAAGATTACACAAGGTCTCATTTAAAAAAGGCATAACCAGTATTTTACAGTATGCTCTCATATTAGAATCAAAATTTTACAGAACTGCTGCATATCACATTCATCCCAGTTGTCCAGTATTGTTGCACTTTTCTTCCTTCTTCATACCATTTTCCCTTTTACCTAGGGGGAAAACATCAATTAAAAAGTGTAAACAAAATAACTTGTTATAAATTATGCTGAACTGGCAAATACTGTATATTTAAATATTTATTCCTGAAAAATGTTTTAATTGGTAAAGATGATCAGAAATGGAAAGTCTGTGAGTTTTACTTTTAGTCTGAGTCTGTACAACTCTATGGAAGGCAAAGGGGATGCTTATATTAATGGTGATTGCATCCCTTTGTTTCCTGAAAATGCTGTATCTTCCATTTAGTCGTATTTGGAGTGGAAATGCCTGATGTTGTTTCATGACCTGGAACTCCTAGCACAAAGCAGAATATCTGGCACTAAACATGCAACATCTGTCAAATTGATCCCCTAGGAGCATCTCACTTCCTGAGTCATTTATAAGGAAATCCTTTGTCACCATAAATGGAATAAAAGGATTTCCCAGGTTAAACTTATGTCATCAGAAAGATTTCTTGCTCATTGATATAACTTTGCACCAGAAGATATGACAACTAGCTTAAGAGGTTGCCACTGAAGCTGAGCAATGATTCTATCTTCCAGAATAGTTGTTGTTCTTGAGTGCATTGTGCCAAAACATGCTACACAGTGAAGCCTTACATACATTCATCTGCCTAGGCATTTATACGATTCATTACTGTGGTGTTGGAGCCCCAAATATAGATCAAAACCTGATACCTCAGCTATAGGTCATAAAAGTGGAATTCTTGTGGTGAAAGGTTGATGAGTCTGAGGCTGAAAGGTTGGGTATAAATTCTAGCTAAGGCTATGATTTAGTCATGGGCAGTTTTAGTAAAAATCATGGACAGGTCTGAATATGAGGCAGCAGTGTGATGCTGTTGCAAAAGAAGCAAACATGATTCTGGGATGCATTAACTGGTTTGTTGTGAGCAAGACACGAGAAGTCATTCTTTCGCTCTACTCTGAGCTGATTAGGCCTCAGCTGGAGTATTGTGTCCAGTTCTGGGCACTGCATTTCAAGAAAGATGTGGAGAAATGGGAGAGGGTCCAGAGAAGAGCAACAAGAATGATTAAAGGTCTAGAGAACATGACCTATGAAGGAAGGCTGAAAGAATTGGGTTTGTCTAGTTTAGAAAAGAGAAGATTGAGGGGGGACATGATAGCAATTTTCAGGTATCTAAAAGGGTGTCATAAGGAGGAGGGAGAAAACTTGTTCATCTTGGCCTCTGAGGATAGAACAAGAAGCAATGGGCTTAAATTGCAGCAAGGGAGTTTAGGTCGCACATTAGGAAAAAGTTCCTAACTGTCAGGGTAGTCAAACACTGGAATAAATTGCCCAGGGAGGTTGTGGAATCTCCATCTCTGGAGATATTTAAGAGTAGGTTAGATAAATGTCTCTCAGGGATGGTCTAGACAGTATTTGGTCCTGCCATGAGGGCAGGGTACTGGACTCGATGACCTCTCGAGGTCCCTTCCAGTCCTGGTATTCTATGATTCTATAGTCAATAAACAAATTCACAGCCTCTGATCTGTCTGTGACTTTAATAAAAATACTTGATTAAATGGGGAGGGATGATTGTTGGAGGCCCCCTGCCCCCCCTTCAGAGGCATCAGCTGCTGGGTGCCACCAAACAGGACAGCTTCAGCAGGCCACCCAGAGGCTGTGGCTGGAGGCTGCTGCAGCAGCAGGTGGCATGGCTGAGCAGCTGGCCCCAGAGACAGCTGCTAGAGCAGCCCTGTGGTCAGCCACACTGGCCCCTGCAGAAATCACAGAGGTTGTGAAAAGTCACAATGTGTGACCTCTGCAACCTCCTTGACAGACAGAGCCCTAATTACAGCATTACAATTAAGCCTGCCCACACATCTACACTAGCGCTTTCATCACTGGACCCAGCCACATCAGCCACCAAATCAGAGGCTCGTTTAACTGCACATTCACTAATGTGATCCATGTCATCAAATGCCAACAATGCCCCACTGCCATGTATATTGGCCAAACTGGACAGTCTCTCTTTTTCTCTTTTTTTCTTTCCCCCTCCTTTTTTCACTCTTCCCCTGCCCCCCCCCCCCCCCCGCCTTTCTCCTCCCCTTATTTATTCTTGGATCTTGACTTCTAATACTCCAGTCATCTGAAGAAGTGGGTTGCGCCCACGAAAGCTCATGATACCATCTACTAGTCTATTTGGGTTTTTTCTAAAGTTTGTACAATTAACTTTGATTGTCTGCAGCTCTTGCATTATCACTAGACAGAGACATACAAGGCCAGAAATGCTATTTGTTACATAGGGAGAGCCCCGTTACTTTCATTCTGTATCTTCCCTGAGAACCGCTGCATCCTTGTTGCCTGCTGTGATTTTACGTAGATTGCAGAAGAGATGTAATCTGACTGCAGAGTAGGTGAGGCCTGGTGCCATGACAATGCATAAGAGAGAAAGACCCACATGTGTATGAGGCTGGCCAGTAGGAAGAGTCTTAGGCTATGTCTAGACTATGCTCTATTTTCGAAAGAGGATAAGCAAATTCTGCGGGAATTTTCATATCTTCTTCCGATCTCACTTTTGAAAGCTCCGTGTTCGAAAGTGAAAGTAGTCTGGACGTGGGTTTTTTGGGGGAAAAAACCCTTTTTTGAAAAAAACACTCTTCCTTAAAACACGAGGTTTATGCGGTTTTTTCAAAAAAGGGTTTTTTTCCCAAAAAACCCGTGTCCAGACTACTTTCACTTTCAAACTCAGAGCTTTCGAAAGTGAGATCGGAAGAAGATATGCAAATTCCCACGGAATTTCGAAAATAGAACGTAGTTTAGACGTACCCTTACTGGTGTGATGCTGTAATGTTATAAGTATGTCCCATAGAGAACACAATGTAAATCCCTAGGACTAAGTTTATGGAGTGAAAGCTTTTCAGTGTTGAGCATGCCAGGAGAGTGCCTTTATCATACACCGTTGATGCTTAATTGCTTCCTTCACACATGCTGTGCTCTGTCATCGAGCTTCCATGAAAGTAGAGTTCTCCAAATTTTTAGACATTACCCTATGGATAAAGCTTATCAGCCTGTACCCCCGCATTAGGAAGCTATCATAGCAAAGTTGTTGGTTTTTTTCTTGATAGAGGAGAGCAAGCTTTGCAACCTGCAACAGCAGAATTCTGTGTACATTTTGGTGAATTTTAGGTTATTTTCTTTCTTGCCTCCACTATAGAAACCATAGTAGCAATAATACCAATGCACTACTACAAATGTTCAAAACAGCACTTCTCAAACCTACACAGACATTAGATGTGTGCTGATATTGGTGCACAGTGCAATGAAGGAGCGTAAACACAAATAAAATTTCATAACTGGCACAGACTGGGCTGGGACACAGTTGGGTATTTGCCTCGTGGCTGGGCTTCATCCTTTAGATCAGGGCTGGGCAAGATACGGCCCAGGGTCTGCATCCGGCCCGCCTCACACTTTAATCTGGCCCACGGACTGCATCTGACTTCTTTCCATTTACATCCTGCTGCCTGTGCCACCGAATTTCCAGGCAGCAGCTCAGGCAGCAGGATCCTATTTAAATGGCTCACGGTTGCAGCACTACCCTGGCAGAGGCCAGAGCTGTGAGCCCTTTAAATAGCCACAGCAACACTGGGCAGCTGCCAGGCAACATGCTAGCAACTGGGCTGGAAGCTGCAAGCCCTTTGCTGTGTTTTTAATCCAAAGCCTCTGGCCCCAGACAACTCTGGGGGGGAGGCTAGTCCCCAGCCCTGCCCCTTCTGCCCCAGGTCCTGCCCCTTCTGGGGGTGGAGCTGGCCCATGACAACGTACCAAAATTCATTAAGTGGCCCCCCCCCTGTGGAAATTATTACCCACCCCTGCTTTAGACCACTAAGCTGCTCTAGTCCTACATGACTGCATGGAGCGCATGCCCTGCCTGTACCTTCAAACAGTTTCTGCAAGAAAAAACAGAACCTACCCTCCTAGTGGCTGCTGCTTCAATTTTTGGCAGGATTGGAACTCTGCTGAATAGGTACTCTGACTTAGCAGCAACCTGTCCTTCTGCTCCTTGAGACTTACTTATTGTACATCATTTTCCAGAGCTGAAATAATCTGAGTAGAAGCAGATGCATTTGTTGGTTTATTGAGAGGAAAGTGTGGTGTGAGGAGCAGATGTACTTTGGAGGGGAGAGAAGATGGATTTTTTTAGAGGGAAGAAGATGAATGTTTGCTGGAGGGGGATGCATTGGAGAGAGGAAAGCAGATGTTGACAAATTATGTGTGAAGATATCTTATATTTTAAATAGCTTGATAATGACTTTTGAGGGTTGTGTTAAAAGATTTGGCCCAGGCCTGCTAGTCCAGCACAGATCTCCTAGTTAGAAAGTTATATATGAGCTATTTTTCCTCCCTTTCCATATTTGACTGATATATTTTTATCTTGCTGTTTTCTTCTGTTCTCCTTCCTTTTTCACTGTCTTCTCTGCTCTGTGCTTTCTTTGAAGTTAGGTCTCATATCCTCCCATTCTTTTTCTATTCTTTTGTCTTATTCTTTGCTGTCTACCCCACTGTCTCTCTCAAGTCACATTTTATTGTGTGTTCTCCCCCTTAGAGCCCTTCTTCTGTTCTCTCTGCCGTTTCATCCCTTCTGTATTCCATTGTTTATCCCTTGTTCTCTTGGAATATCCACCTCTTCCTTATTACTCTTTCGCTTCTCAACTCCTCCTCACCCCATGCCATCGGCCCTTCTCTCCTTGACTCATTGGAGTTAACACTCTCTCATTCCCAGCTCCCTGTAGGAAGATATCTCACCCGTAGCAACAAGTGATGAGCTCCCTTTCTCCCTGTGACTCTGGTATACACCCCTTCTCTGCTTTCTGAGGACTGCTGCCGCCTCTGTCGTTGAAGGGAAGAGTGGGTGCCCTCTTACCCTGCTCAGTCATGGCTGCTGGAGGCCACGCCAGCAATTTGGAGGAGAACAGCTGGTGTCTGAGAGGACATTTGCTGACAGCTTAGTGCTGGTGGTATATCCCCAGAAGATTCTGCTCAGATATGAAATGCTCGTGAGTGCTCAAAAATCAAGGGCAAATGGACCTGTGAGCCTCCAGGCAAGTCCTAAAAAGGGGAGTTAAGAAAAATTCCAAATTAATGTTTATTCACAACATAAAACTCTTAACTTGCTGTGAGTTTACATCTAGTAGGCAGGCTGTAGCACACACAAGCTTAAAAATGAAAGCTGGGATTATTAGTAAACTTTGCAAGCCTCAAAAGCTTTTGCTCTGCCCATACCAACCAGAGAGATGTGGAAGCTGAATTAACCTCTTCCCCACTGGAGGCTCCTGCGTGGCATTGATGTATATTGCTAGTGGCTGGAAGGAGGGGGCAGAGTAGGGAATGCTGCCATGATGTCCTCCACACTTATCTGCTCTATAGTTGAAAGAGAGGATGCTGAGGTCCAGTAGCTTTCACAGGTATGTAAAGATGAAAGGTTGACAGAGACACAGTGTAAGAACAAGTGTAACAAATGGCTGCTGTGCTAATTCTGAGGGCTATCATCCTGGCTATTGTGTTTTGCTGTAAACTATTTTAAAAGGTACAAGATATATAAGGCAGGGTTACAAGTAAACTACAGGTGTATTGTGCCATTAAACAACTTACATCTTCATAGTAAATACAAGTGAAAATCACTAACAGGGTGGCAGGAGGTAAGATCTTGAATAGGAATTCAGGTTTTGTGCTGGGTCACCTGAGCCTACATGAAAATTCTTGCATCAGTGTTGTCAACCACAACTATTCAAATGTGAGAAGGCAGATCCCCCAAAATCATGAGACTACTTAAAAATCATGAGAAATTTTGAAAAGAGTTATCCTTTTGATTTGCCTTGTGGGGTTGGAACAATGCAAGTTCACGTTTTTCAACTCTTCCCTACTATCGTATGGGCTCAACATTTAAAGAACATATTCTGTTGAGGATGGGGCTTGGATTTAGCCTGGCCAAGGCTATTAGTGGGTTTGTGCAATATCAGTCTTATTGTGGGTTACAGCTGGATAATTTAAGATTTTTAAAAATAAAATTACCAGAAAAGGCCAGGAAAATAGAACACGTAATTAAAATAAATAAATACGTTCCCTTCCCCTTCTCTCCCAGTACCCACATAGAGAGCTAATATGAAATAGCTCTACATACAGAGGTTTCTACGTTCCCCTCTGCTGCCCTATAATATAGGCAAGCTGATTAACACCAGCTGAGGATCTGGCCCTAAGACTGTTGATTTTCTTGATGGATTTTTTTTTAAATAAGTTTTATTTTTCTGACAAGGTTCCTTACTTTGTTGCTTAAAATATTTTTGAAGTAGGGAAAATTGGGAGTGGTGTCTGCTCAGGCGAAAGTTCCATCCACAAACCACAAACTGACCTGTAACGTATAAACAGTCTTTGTGTGTGACTGCCACATCACTTCCAAAGGGACTTGGAGAAACGGGAATAGTGGGTATTGACTGCCATGTCGTCTTTTTATTTTTCCCTTTCCATACTTTGTGAGTCTAGACCAAGAACAAATGTAAACACCAAAACAAAAATATGTGGCGTATCCTCTGTTAAAACCATGAAAGAGTCATGTTTTCAAAATATATATAAAATCTTCCCTGTTCACATGGCGCTGAGGGGGTGTATCTATAAGCATGGCTCAGACTGATGTATGGCTGAGGGAACAATCTGTACAGTGAAGTTTTTAATAAATACAGGACCATGTTCTGACCTCACTTGCTCTGGTATAACTTGGCATCATAGCCCTGGGCAAGTTTTCCCTTTTTGGACATCCACCAGACTGCTATGTTTGGATCCACACACTGGGCCTGTGTGCTTTTTAAGCTGCCCTTCATAAGTGAGTAGGCTACAGCCACTGACTCTGTACTTACTGGTACATTTGTTTGGCCCCATAGATAGAGCCCTGCAAATCCATGGATATCTGCAGCTCATTTTTGCAGCTATGGATGTGGATGCAGATACACATTTTGTATATGGAAGCCTACAAATTTGCATACATCTGCTTTATATCCACATATATCCTCATCTGTAGATGTGGATGCGGATATCCACGGCTCATTTTTATGGATATGGATACAATTTTTTTTTCTGCACAGGGCTCTCTACCCATATAGGGTCTACGGGTTAACTTTTCCAGGGCTATAAAATAGTTCACACAGACAGATTTTGTAAATGGGTGTTTAAAACCATTACTGTTTATTTTATACAGTACAGAAGATATGCAGATGAAATAAATAAATCCCATAAATCCCTGTCTCTTAGTAGTCTTGGGGATTTGAGTCAGTGTCCTTTTGAAAGTTGTGGATCCCTTCCTCTGGACTTCATTCTCTTTAGAAGCCTGGAGTCTCCTTTTGTGACTCAGCCTGTCATTGTTCTCCAGCTCTGGCTAGTCTGGCAGTAAAAAGGTCCCTCTCCCTCCAAAGTCCTATCACTTTGTTCCTCTGAGTCCTTCTCTGTTTTTGAGGGAGTGTCTCAACACCCGTTCTCTTTGTTGCCCTACTAGGGAGCTTCCATTCCTAGGCATGGAAACTAGGAATACAAAGGGGGCTGCTGCTCCCAGTCTAGCACTTGGGTACCCGGCTCCTGACCCTGTGTACCAGGGCTTTTCTCTCAGCCTCAGCTGGGGGAGGGATGTCCAGGGGCAAGGTGGCTCAGTACCCGCACTTCTTAAAATGTTCCCACGCCATTGATTCTGCTGCTCCTTTCCCCCTCAACCAGCTCACAAATGGTGTGGAATCAGTTCTCCTAACCTTCAGCGTCCCATTTTTCTAAGATGCTTCTGTTTGAATTGAGGGTTTATTCAGATTAATGACTCCACTGTCCCTGGTCCAGGAGAGATGCGACACCAACCCTGATGGCAGATGGACAATTCTGCATGTACAGAAGCTTTCAATTATATACCAAATTCATAAAAAACACCAGAATTAATGACTTGTACGTAGACAGGCTCCCCAAATTTCCACACTTGGATTCACTGTACTTAGCTTCAGTGGCGGTACTCCAAAGGTATTGGGAGCTCCACTGAATTCTTTCCTTTATATATTCTATACTTTCCATACAGATTTTTGGTTTGCATTTCTCTAATAAAAGGAGCTTTCTCTCCATCACAGCTGATTATTGTACAGTCTATTCACAGTCGATCATGGATTTCAATAGTCAATCAGTATATTGGCCGAAAATGTCAATACTTTATTACATGTTGGTTCAAGCTAATCTTATACCTTTGTAGAAATTGCCAAACATTCAGAAACAAGTAAACATTATTTGACTCCAGGTTAAAAAAAATCTCCCATGTTATTTGAAGGAAAGTAAGTTGCACATAATGAAACCAACACAGTATTTATGTACTCAGGCACAATTTCACTAAAGTTGGTGAAATTGAACCCACTTATACAAGGATTGAATTAGTCTCATCATTGATCTCCTCCTCAATATTTTTTTGCTTTAAATGTCTGTGTAGTAAAATATTCTGAGTGTTGTGCATATGTGAGAGGGAGGGAGCGTTGGGGGGGGCGGTTATTACTTAATGAGAGGCAGAGGTTTATTTTCAAACCAAGTGCTGGACAGACTCATTTAATATATAACACTTAAAAAAGTTCAGAGAAGTGACCTAGTTTTTCATGATGTTGCCTCACAGTCTGAGGTGGCAACAGCAACTGACAGTCTCTCTATTGTTTCACTTAGTTTCTGAGAGGTACTGTTCGCCAATGGGAATGAAGTGGCATACCTCAGCTGCCCAGAGGTGCAAACATATTTCTCAACAGGCCCTGCTCAAATCTTGCTCAAAACTTCAGTCAAGCACCACAAAAGGAGTTTAAGTAACTCTCCCTTTACTGAATCTGCGGTGTAGAATTTATCATTCTGCTGAATTAACTCTAGATGAGAAACATGCTTCTGAGTAAGTAAAGCCTTGTGGGAAGTTGCAAATTCTCTTTCAACTAACTAGCATAATGGACTGGCACTCGGTATGCTTTTTCCAGCTCTATAACAAAGAGAAATGTATGCTATATTTTAGTAATGTATTTTGAAGAGCAATCCATTAACACAAGTTGTACTTATTTGCTGTGGTTCAGGCACTAAAGTATCAGTTTAGGAAACCTTAGTCTCTGATTGTTTAGTTGCCTGTGATTCATTTCTTTCAGGTGCTTTATATCTTTGGTTAACATATGTCACAGAGAGATAAAAATGCCAGAATCGGCATGTGAACTTTACTCTTGTTCAGATGGTAATCATGACATTTTCTGAAAGATGGCTATAAGTAAAAGTTTTTGTTAGTCAGCCAGCTGTAAGTATTTATATTTCAGATATTACAACAAGTGTGTTTCAGTAAGCTGTGTGCAACTGGATGATTTTTTTTTAAAGTCCATTGACTTTAATAATGATCATCACTAATAACTCTTAAGATTCTGCAAAATCTTACTGAATGAAGATAGTACTATACATAATTCTATAATAGTAATTGCATTTAAAATAAAGAATACCTACACTCTGTATTTTAGGAAATATTTCCAAATTGTTCAGCTTGTGAAATGTTAATATATTGCAGTTTTCACCATTCTGCTTGGCAGCAATGTTAAAAAAGTCGGATGCCTTTCAGAAATGTCTGTGGGATGTCTTATTGAGTAGCAAACAGATCAATGCTTTCCTTTCAATCTGTAAATCTTTGTTAGTTTTACAGTTGGGAGGATTAATTTGTAGAAAACAAATTAACTTCATGCAGGACAACCTTGTCTTCAGGAATGTCATTGGCAGTTTTTCCAGACATCTAAATAAATGTTGAAAAAGTGTTTTATTCACTGTGAATGTTACAGAACAGCCTCTGGTCTCCAGAAGCATTTTCTCATATGTTTTTGTGGCCAATTTAGATTCTCATGATTTAATTTATTTAAAATTAGAATTTGCTAGTTTAAACCATTTCTTCTTTCAGATCTGTCCTCTTACTAAAAACTATTGTGGATCATTTATTGCATCATTGTTTTTGGTTCACCACAAACATATTTTAACTTTCTAAGGACAAAAAATTTGCCTCAGCATGATTATATGATTATGCAAATATGATAGCTAGGTTTTTTCAGATTTTATCAAAATAGGTTTGCTCTTTGTCTATGTGTGTTACAATACTAAAAGCACTAGTCATTTCAAAATCATTTGCTCTAATCTTTTTATCACTGCAGTTTGTTTTTAACGGTGCTTATCTTTTCCTTGACATTCATAATGTGCAGACTTGTGCACTAAACTGTTGCTATAAGTTGCCCCGGTATACATCCGTTCCATACTAAAGTCGTTGATGCTTGTGTGATGACGTGTCGGGGTCCCCCGACTCCTGCACCCCCAGAGAGGCACGAACAGACTCCACCAGCCAGTAGAATAGAGGGAGTTTATTGCTTCTCCAGGATACAGCACAGCATAGATGTAATCTGGTTACAGGGCCAGGCCTTGGAAGCTTCAGCTCCTCTTAGGCCCCTAAATCCCAGCCCCCCTTTGCTCAGGCTGCTTCCTCCATGATTCCAGACAGAAACTAACTCTTCCTTCCAGCCCTGCCCCCAGCCAGGGCTCCACTCCCCTCCTTCCCATTGTTCCGCGCCCTGGGAGATAACTCATTGGACAGGTTTAGAGCCCCCTTGCATAATGACTCATCCCCTGCCCTGCTGGGCCCTGCTGCAGACAGCAGCCAGTGGGGGTCACCCACAGCCCACTGCCCAGCATAGCAACCAGCAAGGTCCCCACACTACGTCACAGCTTGTAAAAACTGATGTATTATAAGTCTTCCCATTCCCCGCTCTTAAGTTGCGCAACCCCCCCCCCCCCCCCAAAAAAAAACCCAACTACTACTAATTTGCACAAATGGAAGTGAGCTGCGGGAAAAACATTCCCCACTTTAAGTTGTTTTGCTGTAAGTCCAAATTTTTTTGAACGTATCTTGGAAGGCCTGTAACTGCATGATTGTTTCAGACCCTTTGTTTCTGTTACTGTGATAATATTATTGTTGCAAGAAAATACATTTTGTGGAAATTTTAATATAGTTGTCAAAAGTCTGAGAGAACAGAGGGAGCACTGGAAAGTCTGTTTTTCTCTTTTCTCTGTTCTTTCATTTCTAAGTTTATCAGAAGTGCATTAGATTCTTTCAGAATTTAAAATAGGTTGTCCTTTGATATGGGTGCTCCTTTCAGGAGGTTCAATTCAACATCACTGATCATAATTCTCTTGCACTGCAGTTACTGTAGTAACAATATTATACATGTATATGTTGAAAACTACAGAAAATTTGAATCAAGTCATAGTTTAAGGAATTTCACCTTGCCATCTGTTAGAATCCCAAGTTTCAGTTCTGCTGAGAAAAGAGGTACTCTGTCATGTGAGGAAACCAACAAAATATGGACACCTACATGGATTGAAGATTATAACATTTCATATCTTCAGGATCATAAGATTTCTCAGTGTACATGGCATATGCAAATTCCTGAAACAAATAACTTTGTAACTTTCCTACACAATCAAGACTTTCAGGCCAGATTTTTTAAGACTCACGCACCCATTTTGCAAACAGGGTAACTGCTCATAAATGGGTTGATAGATAAGCAGCTACCCAACTGCATGCATAAATGTCCTTTTTGCTGACTGATATTGGCGATTGTATGAGGATCTGCAAATTTGGCCCTTGGTGGCTGTCAGCCGATGGTCAGGGCAGTGCGTGTGTGTATGTTACACCCGAGTCTTCAACTGCTGAGACACAAGGCCCCGTCGCAGTGGGCAGTCTAGGTGAGACTGACGGGTGCCCCGAGGAGTTTAACGTCCGTGTCTTTACCGCTAGGATCGGGATCCTTTCGCGGCGGGCAGCCAACAGGCCGACAGACGCCCCAGAGTTTACAGGAAGAGCTTATTACACCTCAGATTTTGACTGCTAGGATACATGATCCCTTCGCAGCGGGCAGCCTGGGGAGGCTGAGAGATGCCCCAACGGATCTGTCCCCTGGAAGCGACACGATCCAACGCTCAAGCTCTCCCTATATCTGTCCCTTATGACCGGCTGGAGTTCTTTTTAAAATTGTGCTTGGTTCTGTTACAGCAACTGAAGGAGTCAGGTCACAGCTTAAACAGTTACTATTTTATTATTACAGGGTAAACTTAGCTGTTAAATGCTACTACTGTGTTACAGATAACACAGCCACTACAAAGGACAGGACAGAAATTACACTAATAAGTCACTTACAGGTACCATGAAACCCTTTTGGTTCTCTGAGCTCTTATTAAATGCATGCAAAATAGACACCTAGCAGGTATATATTCTCACCCCTGCGTTCCAGACTTGGCGTGGCCAGCGTCTTTCTCTCAATCCCTCGGGAAGAAGTAGGGCAAGGTTGGGCGTCCCACAGACCTTGGGAGACAACCAATACCTGCCAGCAGGTGTAGATGATTGGAGCTCAAATGGGGTGGGCTACTAAACCCCTCTTTATACCCCTTGGGTCACGTAGGCTTCTTCCTAGTCTCAAGTGGCCAATTAGGAAAAATGGCTTTGAATGCCAAGTTTCCCACGAAGGATGCAAAGCATAATTCACACGTGGGAAAATGCAGACAATGGGCACTTCTAGTATGTGATGGGCAAAGATTGCTTTCCTGGGACAGTGCAGACGTGTCGATTACTGGTACTAGCCATCAGGGCGGCGGGAGGCCCCGGGTCATCAGCTAGCCCATTTACTGTCTGGTTTCTGTTTATTAGAGTCAGGGACAGGCAGCACATCTGTGTTCCCAGGGCATCAAAGGCTGACTGCCTTTCTCTTGCTCTCGGGGGGGGGGGGGGGAACAAGATGGGGTTCATATCTGGCTACAGTGGCAAAAATTGTTTTTCACTTTTATTTGCTATACTACTGAAACTCCCAAAGTAAAGTTTAAGGCTGTAATTTTAGAGAAAGACAAAATATTTGGAAAATGACATTCAAATACCCTAATATTTGAAAGTGTAATCTCTTCTGAATAAATTCAGGACAGATTCATCTTGAGCTCTTTCTATCCAATGCTCTAATGAAGAAACAACAAAAAGTAATCATTTTGGAGGTTAAAACGGCTTAAACCTTTTGCAGGGGAAAAAGGTTATTATTTACATTTCAGATGAAAGGAGTATTTGTGAGTTCATCTGAGTCTTGTATTCATACCTGATTTAAAATGAGCCATGATGTACCGCAGTTTCTCTGATACATTACATAAACTTCCTTGTTCTAAACCAGGCAGTAGCTTGAAATATGCAAACAGAACTAAAAGGAACCTTGCAGCAGCTTTTCCAGAAGCAGGAAGCCTAATATTTACACAATAATCAATAAGGCTAGGGACACAGACAAGTAATAACCTCTTCTAGAAAACTTAGTTTAACTGGTAAAAGAAGCTAGGATCTTTTTCAAACAACAGCTTTCTTATATTAGCTAGAGATGGGAAAAATCAGGGGATGGTTTGTTGGCTGTGATTTCGAGTTGCAGAATCAAAGCCAGGTGTTGTTCACGGGCATGTTATGTTCAATGTGGACTTGTAAAGTTTGTGCGACAGGAGGTTCCAGTTTTTGATCAGTGCTTTCATTTACATTTCAAGATTGTGACAGACCCAAATTCACTACTGATAGCTTGGCTTCTTTGGGGTAAGGTAGAACTGAAAGCTTGTTTACGTACCTTAACTCTTCTCCTTCTCACCAATGAGCTCCTTTACTTGATCTGTCTTGGTTGTGTCTATCTTGAAGGCCAAATTCTGCTCCGCTGCTGAGGGATATGCAAGCGAAGGGAGGCTGCTACAGTCCATATACAATTGCAGTCCCTTTGCAGTTCATCTGAATGCAGGGATTGATGTTCTTCCATCTTGCATTCCCCAGCATTCAAGATACCCCAAAGAGGTGATGAGGGGCAGGGAGAATGCTAGGCTGTGGTTACCGATCACTTCTGAATAGTTGTAACAGGAAGAGTCCTCTTCACAGCATTCTCCCAGTCCTGTAAGGCTGCATGAGGTTCCCAGCACAGGCCAGTATCTGTAAAGCAGTGGAACCCTAAGCTTGTACAGTCTCTGTGATAGAGAACACTTTACCAGCCTGATCCTGAGACTAACTTTGCAACTACCATTGTAGGTTTAAAGAGTTGAAGTACTCGGTACCTTTCAGAACTAGGCTATATGTGTTTTTAAAAGAAAAAAGTTAGTCTTATATGCAATTGTAACAACACTCTCCTCCTCTAATCCTGCCTTACAAGGTGCTTAGCATTTGCAGAACAGACTGTTACTAAAGACAGAAGGCTTGTCTACACGTACAGTGCTGCAGCGGTAACGCTTAGTGAAGACGCTAACCTACATAGACAGGAGAACTTCTCCTATTGATGAAGGTTCTCCACTTTACCACAGCCACCAACTCTCAGGAATGGGAGAAACCCACTCTTTCTACGCCTGTAGTGATGTGGTTATACTAATCTAAGTTGGTGGGGTAGACCACGCCTCACGACTTCAGCTGATAGCTAGAGAAGGCTGTTTTCTTAAGGGGAAGAAATAGGATGTTAGATTCACAGAGTGACTGTATAGGCAAGTTCAGCCTGGCCTGGTTTCCTCTCTCCCCCACCCCCAGAGACCAGTACTATATGGTGTCCCTATGTAGGGAGTAGGGTTGTCAGGTGTCCGGTTTTCGCCCAGACAGTCCATTATTTCTGGCCCCTGTCCGGTTAAAAAAAAAAAAAAAAGAAAATACTGGTATTTTCTGTTTCTCTTGGACAGAAGGCCAGTAGGGACATTCTTCCCCTGCCACGTCTGCCAAGGGTGCAGTGATCTTTTTTGGGGGGGGTGGTCCCCGGGTTTTGTTTGCTCAACCAATTTTTTTTTTCCTGCCATGTTTGGGATTTTTTGTGAAAGTATCTGGCAATCCTACAGGGGAGGGGTGAAAGGGAGAAGGGAATTGATGACATGTGGTGAGTCCAAGGGAACCAAGGTCGGTCTGTCTGGCTCTTCCCAGGATTTGGGGGGAGTTCATTCCCCTTTGGTGCTCCTAGGGATAGTAGAGAGGATACATAAGCTACCAGGACCAGGTGTTACATGTAGTATGGGGGGCCTGGTTTGGCCTGATCCAGTTCAGCCTGTTTCTCTCCCGCCGACCCCCTTCCTTCATTACAGCTACTCTGGCAGTTTGCTGGATTAGGCTGTGTGGTGCCTGTCCCATCTACCCGGCCTGGGAATGTTCAGTGATTTTGGCATAACAAGGAGAATAAGAGAAGGGAAATGGAAGTTTAACTTTTTTTACAACTTAACCAACTTTAGCTGTATACAATTCCATGAATCAACCAAACCACCCTTATAGCCTATACAGTTTTCCCCCCGTCAAATATCAAAGGATGTGAACAATAGAGATTTGAGCGCTTCCCAAGGAAAAGGTCACCAGAATCTTCTCTAATGGAAAGTGTTAGTAGGCAACCCGATATTTAGATTGCCTGTTATTTTCTCTTCACAGTCCTGCATATGTTCTTGAATTGATTTGTAGTAATATTCATTTGGGTGTATGTGTGTACGTGGAAGCACTGGTGCTGTTCAGTTAAATTACTAAGATTTTTTTGAGCACAAAGACAACTCATTTTTGCCAAACCTCATTTTCAAAAATCACCGAAACTATTTTAACTGGAAACTTCAATAAATAATATAAAATGCAATTTTAGGATTGGACTTGGAAAGTTTCAGCCCAAATGTTTGTTTTTGCAAAGTTAAAAGCAAACTTATAAGGGCCTTATAATGGAAAGTATTACACAACCTTTACTATGTTACATGCTAAGTTACATGCCTTTACATGCATCACCTGTTTTAAAGACATAAGCAAATGAGCGAAGTTAAAGTTGTTTTATGAAACCTAACTGAATTCCCTAACTTTTTGTGATTGAACTTTCAACTGTATCATGGTGTTTGTCAATAGTTACAGTTGTGTAAGAAATGTCTTTTGACACCCTGTTCCAAAAGTGGTATTACCGGAACTTTCAAGCACACTCCATGAACACAGCTCCCACCCCCCCTCCACACACATACCTTGCTCCAGATACCTTTTTGATAACATGACTTTCCCTAATTGAGAAACATAGTGATAAATGGAGATATGTAACACCCTCAAATGATTATATATCTCACCAGAAGTTATTAGATACTGTGCCTTATCTTCAAGATCACCAATCAGCTAGTGAGGATTTTTCTGGTAAGAGCACTTCTATTTTGTATTGTTTCCACTTGACATCCTTCTTGTAAAGTCATATGGATGGAGTTTTGGAATAAATGAGTGTTCTTCTAAAGCTTCCTTGTGCAAATGAATTAAATATTTTAAGTGTTTGTTTCCATAAGTATTTGGATAATAATTAAAAAGTGCTCTCTTTTTTTAAGAAGTAGACATTTCAGCCATCACCCTCAATGAATATTTAACAAAACATGTTTATTAACCTGATATGTTCTTCCTAATTCAGTAGGGGGCCTGAAAGATTTAAGTTTGTGGGAATGGAGAGAGCTTTTCATTAAACTGTTTAAATATATAATTCTGTTTGGTGCTTAGAAAGCATGAACACACATGATTATAAAAAAGCCAAGATACTTACATAAGCACTTAACACAAAATATCAGTGCTAGAGTCCAGCCCATTACCGTTGCATTGCACTATACCTGTGTGCTACAGCTTCATGTTCAGCCAGATAGCTATATATTGAGCTATATTAAACTGTGATCTATTGTCCAGGTATTCTCCTTGCTCTCTGTAGGCTTTACACTGAAACTTCCAGGACTGTGAAAAAGCTAGAATACATCAAATACGTTCTAGAATCCTAAGGCTCTGTTTTAATTTAATATAATTGTGTTTTAATGATTGTTTCTGAGACATGACATAAATACAATTACAAGAGCAATTCCAGGCTCTAAGCCATCAAATTATTCCCAAAGAACTATAAAAATGAATAATGGGACTGATTCTGCAAAGTGTGCTACAAAGTAAGAAGTCGTTACTCACACGCATCAGTAAAAGTTAAAGGACTGAACCTTGAGGACTTATATGGTCCAACCCTGGCTCTGTTATATGAATAATACACCAGGCCATTTGATTCTCTGTTTTGGGAAGATAATTATTCACTAATTCTTTAAAATACTAACAGTAGGTAAAACCTCAATTGTAGCCTCAATTTTTGTATTGTTCTTCATGCTTGAAATGTGTTTTGAACAGGGCCAGCCTTAGGGAAAATGGTGCCCTGGGCAAACTTGCATTTTGGTGCCCCTGCCCTCCCTACCGTGGGCATGGTGTCCCCCCATTTCCCTTGGAAGCTGCTCAGTTCCTTGCCCCCACTGAGTGCAGGGCTATTGTCTCTCCCCCTTGCAAAGGGAGCTGTCACAGTCTTTCTTGGCCAAGCCCGTCCTTTAAGAGCTACATGGGGAATAGATCATTTTAGTTTAAATATTTTCCCCAAGATATGACACACAAAAGGCAGGCTGCTGTTTTTGAATGGCATCACATTGTGAAATAAAACAGTGGGTAAAAGAACTGAGTGGGTCACTCACCCTTCAGCGGGTTCTTCCAGCACAGTTTGAGCTGCTTTGCAGAAGCACTGGCAGCTCCCTTGCTGTAGTAGCACTTGCCCCTTATGTCTGATGCTCTGCCTGCAGCTCATGGTGAGCTCCATGCTGTCAGATGGGGGCTGCATCTTGCCTGCACCCATGACCCTCCTGCAGCCTCGGTGGCCACTCCTGACTCACCGGGGGCCATTTCAGATTGTGGTCGGGCTGAGGGAGGCAACTTTAACTGTGATTCCAGAGGATACTTACGCACCTGAAATCTCTAGGGTTTTTATTTGTTTGATTGATTGTTTTTTGGGGGGGTTTGGAGCGGAGGTTGGTTTTTGCAAATAACTTAGAATTTAGCTGCTGATTTCACAGTACACAGAAATCCTAAAACATTTTCATCAGTAATAATTAAATTATTTACAGATAGGGAAAGCAAGAAAAATGCTGCTTGAGAACTTGTTAGAGTTAAAATTCAGTGATATAAACTTCTGAATAGGGCACGTTACAAATGGCCGAGTGAATGAATACTTAAATCAACAAATCATGTCTGGTTTTAGGATATTTATTTTGTATATCTTGACGTGTGATGTAGTGGTTTTTGCTGTTTTGTTATAGTCATGTTGATGCCCGGATCAGAGCTACAAGGTGAGTGAAGTAAGGATGTTAAGGACTAGTCGACTATAAGATAAGCAAATGCTTATCCGATAGTCAGCTAGTCAATTCCCTCCCCCCTTGCTGCCTCTGTCAGATAGGCAGCAAAGGGGGAAGAGGGGAAGTAGGGATATTTCAAAGTGGCAGTGCTGCACAGCTGAGCCGTTTCAAAGGAGCAGCCGGGGCACAGCTGTGTGGCACTACCCCTTTAAAATGCCAAGGCATCGTGGAGCCTGGGGTCAGCTGGGGACTCCCCAGTGGCATTTGCCCAGAACCCGGGGTCACTGGGGAGTTCCCACTTGACCCCAGGCTCCACGGTACTGTCCCTTTGACATGCTGAGGCGGCGTGTCAAAGGGGCAGCTGCCACACAGCTGAGCCGGGCATGAGCCCTTTTGAAATTCCATCGACTACTTGACTAGTCAATTAACCGCAATTTAACGTATTTAGAGTAAAGTAATATCTTTAATTGGACCAAATATGTTTGGTCACAGAGACAACCGCCTCAAAGGTCTTGTTACCAGCAAAAGCACACTAGTAAACTAAATTTAATGGGCCTGATCTTAAACAATGTTAAATGTCTTTGTCCCAGAAGATGGTCCGACCTGGAAACCACCATATCTGTCACCGGTGGATTTCTCAGCTCCAGTCCAAATAAACACAGACACATATAGGCTACGTCTAGACTGGCATGATTTTGCGCAAATGCTTTTAATGGAAAAGTTTTTCCGTTAAAAGCATTTGCGGAAAAGAGCGTCTAGATTGGCACGGACGCTTTTGCACAAAAGCACTTTTTGTGGAAAAGCGTCCGTGCCAATCTAGACGCGGTTTTGTGCAAGAAAGCCCCGATCGCCATTTTCGCGATCGGGGCTTTTTTGCACAAAACAAATCTGAGCTGTCTACACTGACCCTTTTGCACAAAAGGACTTTTGCCCGAACGGGCGCGTCAAAGTATTTGCGCAAGAAGCACTGATTTCTTACATTAGAACGTCAGTGCTCTTGCACAAATTCAAGCGGCCAGTGTAGACAGCTGGCAAGTTTTTGCACAAAAGCGGCTGCTTTTGCGCAAAATCATGCCAGTCTAGACGCAGCCATAGTGTTCAAATTTAACAGTATATCGTAAAGTACAACAAATAACAGATAAGTTAAAACAATGGATTATAATCACTGAACAGATAAAACAACCCCTCACCCAGTGATATAATAGAAGACAGGATAGATATAACAAATGGCAGAACATAATACTCAGTCTGTCTGAGTCAGCTTGAAGCTCAGGACCTTCAATCCTTTCGCTCCTGGTAGCTTTCAGGGGAGGGACACTGAGGCGTCCTGATGCTCCGGTGTTACCGGTGGTATGACAAACAGGTCAGTTTGCTGCTTAGTCTCTGCCTTCACAACGGATCAGCATATAGTTTATGAATTGCAGGCAGAGCAGTTCTGGGTGCCTTGAAGGGCCTTCGCCACAGCAGGCGCAGAATGATGGCAGAGCTCTGTGGTCACAAATCCAATGTTATGGGGAGAAGCAGGTAGCTGAGGCTCACTGAGCTGTTGCTACAGCTGTGGGCCAAAGCACAGTCAGGTCTGGTCTGTCACTGGACTGGGCCTTCACCACGGTCTCTGATGACGGAACGACTCTCCTTCAGGGTGGTACGGGAAACTGCCAACTCGATCTCCTCAGGAATCTGGATTTTACAGAGCCCAAGGCGGGAACACTCTGAAGGTCCCGAGTGCAAAAGCAAGGCATACCCAGTGCAAAGCTTTGGTGCCTTGTGCAGATTCTGTGCGGTGTGCAGCTTGGTGGTGCTGTGAGCATAACCACGTGACGTGTGCAAAGGTGGTGTTTTGGCGGCAACAGTCTCTTGGGTTCCATTTTGAATTGTCTGTCAGTCCACAGACTCCATTTTGATTTTTACAATGTCCATACTGCTAACAGTCTTCTCCAGGTGTGTGAAGCTCAAAAGAGCTAATTTCTTGCCAACCAAAGCTGACCAAAATTTAAAAGAAGATATTACTTCACTCAGCTTGCCTCTCTGTTCATGTTTTAACAGCTTTAAAGCTTGAACTCTTTTTGCATCTCAACTTTGTCATTAAAAAAAAACAGACCTCCCTCCATAATTTCCCACAACTGTGGAAATAATAAAGACTAAAAGCTTAAAACATATATTATATAAAGTCATAAAAAATAAAAAGCAGCAAGGGTGAAGCATTGCAGAGGGGGTAGGGGATGGGGTAGAGTCAGGAACGGCCCGAGGCTGGCTGCGGCAGCTGGCACCCCGGGTGGAAGACACAATCGGCGCCCCCGCCTGCATGGCCGTCAATAGCCGTGATGTAATCATCGGGCGCCCTGGGCCAGCGGCGCCCTAGGCAACCGCCTAGGCTCATGGGCCGCCCCTGGGTAGAATCTATATTCCCACTGAGTTCCCTCTGAGTTTAAGGGCCTGATTGTTGTGACTTGCAGTTTCAATCACATCACACATTACCTTCATATTCTCACGCTAGGAACCCCAGTGACTTCCAGAGCATGAAAGATTACAGGTTAAGATGGGAGCAAAGAAAATTTCCTATTCTTAATCTTGATGCAAAAACAACACTGTGCCCAACAACAGCTTTGACAAGACCCCCTGCTCTGAGAAATGTCAGTGTAGTATTAAGTACATCTTGTAGTGAAAACAAACAAAACCTGAGGGTGTGGATGGTAATTGATGAAAGATGTGTGTATGGTGACCATATTTTTTAACCAAAATCAGGGACACGTTAGCCATGTCCCCTGATGCCCATTAGCCACGCCTGCCTGCCATAAAAAGTCCCACCCCGGAGGTAGTACTCCCGGGGTCAAGATGGGCATATGACTGGAAGTAAAAGGTGTGACCCCTCTAAGAACACCACCCACTGTCCTCTACCAGTAGGGATGGGGTTAGTCCTCATAGAAGCACCCTCGCCCCCATGCAACTATGCTCCAATTGTATTAACCCAATTTTCATTGCATTAACTCATCGGGAGAGGCCAGGGATGCCTCTATTTCAGTGGTTACAAACTTTTTGGCCCATGAACCACCTGGCTTAATGTAAACCTTTCCGCAGTCCACCAGTTGCTAATGGAAACTCACCTTTAATTACATCATTATGCCTGAGCCATTTTGCTAGTGCTGCAGCTAGGGAGAATGGTTTAATTTAAATTATTAAACAGATTAAGCATTTTAACTTTCTCATGTTAGTTTATCAAATTTCATTTTAAACAAAGTAAAATATTAATTTATGTCCAACACAAAAGGTTTCAATGTTTTCTTTATTTGTGGCAGGAGTGGGGAGCCTTTTTTGGGTTGGGAGCCATTGACCCACAGAAAAATCGGTTGGGGACCACACAGGTGAGAAGCAAAAAACTCCCCAAACCTCCAACACTCACTGATATGGCTCCCACCTGAGACACCTCACTCCTTTTGTATTCCAGCCCCACTGTACGAGGTGAAGGGATAGAGAGGACTGAGGTTCAGGGCTTCCCATAAGCCAGATTTACTTTTCTGGGGCTCCCGAAGTAGTGGTTTTTATGGACCCTCTTAGTTTCTGGGGTGGGGACAAAATGAGGGTTTCAGTGTGTGGGACAGGGCTAGAGGGTGCAGGATTTGGGCAGGAGATGGGGTGCAGAAGGGGGAGAGGTTGCAAGGTCTGGGTGGGAAGCAGGGTGCAGAAGCAGGCTTGGGGCAGGGTGTCTGGCCAGGAGGAAGGGTGCAGGAACAAGGGAGAGTGTTGGAGCAAGCTGGGGGTGTGGGATCTTGGCAGGGGAAAGGGTGAGTGAGGGGGATTGAGGAGTGGGGGTCTGGGCATTGGGGGGATGCTTACCTGGCTTCATGCCCCCTTGCAGAGGGGAAAGCCTCTGGAGAGCGCAATGCCACTCCCCCAGCAGGGTGCAAAGGGGGAGGGAAGCTTAGCCCCTCCCTCCCCTCATGCAGCGGGGAGCACCAGCTCTGCACTTGGAGGGCAAAGGTCTGAACAAACCCCAACCTTCCCTGCCAGACCAGGCTCATGGCTGGTGGGGCGGGGAAGAGAGAGAGTGGCAGCGCAGGAAGCTCACCTGCCGAACTGCCTCCCAGTGCACCAGCTGGGCTCCTCACAGCCCCTGCCAGGGCTGAGGTGGCAGCTCCAAGGTGCAGTGGTCCAGGAGCACCCCACTGGGTTTTGTCTTGGACCTGTCCGGCCCCTTGGCAGTGGTGGCTGCTGTACTAACAAGCAGCCTGGAGGAGGAGGCGGCAGCACGGCCGGACCAGGGACTCCGAGTGCCAGAGCCAGTCGCACGGGGCAAGGGAAGGGTCCACATGGTGTGTGGTGCTGGGGCAATAGGTGTGGGAGTGGCCAGAAAATGTGCACCACCAGAAGCTGGCCTCGCTGTCCGCTGGCAAAGCTCCAATGGAGTCACCTATGTGCTCTGCTGGGTGGGAGGGGAGGCAGCTGTTGTGCCATGGGAGGAGCAATGACAGTGCTTGGAGCCATTTCTCAGTCACTTCTTCCCTGCAAACCGCTGTCCCCATAATGTAGTGAACTATCTGCAGGGTTTTCTGGGACATTTCACTACTTCACTGGGACAGAGTATTTAAATTCGGGATTGTCCCAGAAAAATAGGGACATCTGGTCAGCGTGGGTATGTGTTTCAGCCAGACACCACCCACTGTGGCCCATTCCCCTCTCCTGTCAGTGGGGGCACATGGGAGAGAGGATTTCCGGAACACTCACTTATCTGCTCTGCACCCACCCACCTGCCTCACATTGGAGAAGCAGCAGCAGCCCCCACATCCAGCTCCCCCCCCCCCCCAAAAAAAAAGTGAGTGAAGCTTCTGAGCCAGCCAGGGAAGCAGGAGGACAGGACCAGCTGCTGATGTGGGGGGTACAATTTAAAAGTTCCTCCCCACCGACAATTCAAGTGTCATACTCCTCTTCCCAGCCAGTAGCCCAGCCCCTCCACCCCCGGTTGCCTATGGGAAAGCAATTGTTCCTTCCTCCCTTACCTACCTTCTCCCTGCACAGCTGAAGCAGCCATAGCCTTCCCTCCTCCCTACTACTCCAGTCTCAGCTGTTTGGTATACATGCTACTAGTTCCTCTCTCCTCTCCTGGCCCCAGGCTGCCTCCAGCAAGCAGGAGAGGGAGAGAGCTGGGCAGGCAGACCCTCGCAGAAAACTGGGTGGGGGTAATGTGAGCCAGTGCAGTGCATGTCCCCCCATATGTCACCTCTCTGCAGGGATGGAATGGGATGGGAGCACAGATATGTGCATAGTGCACCAGTCCTGCCGGTGGCAGAGCCAGGGGAAAGCCCCTTCCTGGACAAGTGGCTCTTAGCGGGGAAGGAAAAGAAAAGGGGGAGTGGACCCAGACCTGCTCCACACTAACACACAACGAGATAGCAGAACTGCTCTAAACCCCAGCCAGCCAGAACACAGAGCGAAGCTGCCCACACACACGTTCCTTCAATCCCCACAAAACTCAGTCTCCCACCCCGAGCCTCTTCCAGCACAGCCTGTCCCACCCTCTCCCAATAGGGCTTCTATAGGGGGCCCTCTGTCCCAGGGAGAATGGGGAGCCCACCAGACACCCACCCTGCTGCTGCTTCCACTAGAGCAGAGGATTTATCTGAGACAAGTGAGTGAGCAGCTCTGTTCTTCCTGATCCTGGCTGAGTTGGCTGTTGTGTTTCCCTCATGGAGGTTAGGTCCATAAAAGGCTATTAGCCAGGGGATAAAATGGTGTCCTTGGCCTCCGTTTGTCAGAGGCTGGAGAGGGATGGCAGGAGACAAATTGCTTGATCATTGTCTTCGGTCCACCCTCTCTGGGGCACCTGGTGCTGGCCACTGTCGGCAGACAGGATACTGGGCTAGATGGACCTTTGGTCTGACCCAGTACGGCCGTTCTTATGTTCTTCCTGCTTAGCTGGCTGGTCCCAGGCAAGTTCACTGAGACTATTCATATGCGCCCTGGTCCCAGGGGGTCTAAGGCCAGTAGTGGTTTGATGTCTGGGAGAAGTCCGGTCTTTCAGCTACCTGCTACCTTTTTATAGTGCTTATTTCCAGAAATTAGTCATTGATATCTGTAACAATGCAGTTGGCTAGCCTCCACACAATTTGTCCTGCCTGACACACCAAGGATGAGATATGGGGTTTAACTAGGACCAACTTGTATGGAGGAGCTAATTCCCCCTACGAGAATAGCAGGAAGCAACAAAGAGGTGAAGAGTGATTTAGGAAGCTTTACAGAGTGAAAAACACAAGCAGAGAAGATTCTGAGACCAGAGGAGTTGCTCAGCTAGAAAGGCAGGTAAAATGCTGAGATATCAGGCAAATTTGGGGCTGTGGCAAGCCTAAGGCTAGAAGTAAGAATTTTGTGTTTATTTTTCAGTTTTGTTAATAAACCAGACCCTGCGGGTGGCTGAAGTTATTGGACTTATAAAAGTCTCTTTCTAAGTTTCAGTAATAAAGAAACAAAGGTGAAAAGATCATTGGGACTCCAGCTCTGATTTCCCAAGGGGCTCCTGGAAGAAGACTGTACATTGACCAGCTTCTAATTAGATTGCTTATGACAACAAACACTATAATGTGCCTGGTAATATTTTTTAATAGGATCCTTAGGAAAAGTTGTATAAAGAAAATAAACTTTTTTTGCAGTTCATATTTCTGTTGATTTAATCACAGTAAATACATTCTGGGGTTTTCTTCCATGAAATTCTGTAGGGTATGTTCAATAGAAGTTAGAGGAAAGTAGGGGTTATTCACTGAATCTTGCACATTTGTTTGATTATTTGCAAAATATTTCTATTGCATTTTGATAGAAAAATATGGATATCTAGTGATGACTAATATAATTCTTTTAATAATACATTTAAACAAAAACTTTGTCACTTAGTAAATACAGTGAGTATGTCACGTTTCAGACAAATAGAATTCAAATTCTGATAAAGTTGTAGGTTCAGGAAAAAATGTTTACATAATTTATCTCGCTTAATCTTTAGCTTCTTTCTTAGTACCTTGCTAAAGCCACAAACACCCTCATGTCCATCATTCTGCACATAAAAATGACAAGTTAAAGAAAACAGTACAGGCTTTTGAAGATGGGAGTTTTTGTCTTTGATTCTCTTGCAACTGCTTTAAGCTGTATCTCTGGTGCAAAGTGGCTCTAAAGCTGGTGTAGCTAGCCGTGGAAGGGTTGCCGATGTAGGGTAGTCCTCCGGTGAGAGAGAGTCAACTTTTTGGCTCCCTCACCAGTTTATTAATTAAAGCAGCCAAGTCTGAGTAAGGTATTCTGTACAAACAATCAGAGGGGTAGCTGTGTTAGTCTGGATGTGCAAAAGCAACAAGGAGTCCTGTAGCACCTTATAGACTAACAGATGTATTGGAGCATAAGCTTTCATGGGCAAAGACCCACTTCGTCAGATGCATGTAGTGGGTCTTTGCCCACGAACGCTTATGCTCTAATACATCTGTTAGTCTATAAGGTGCTACAGGACTCCTTGTCGCTTGTACAAACAATGTAAATAAGACAAAGGAAGGTCTTATTTTGTCTATGTTCCCCAATTTGGAGTTGCTCTATGTGGGACCTCAACACAGGAAAATTAATCTCTGTTGCTGTTTAACTGACCATTTAACCACCACATCCGTACATGTCTGAATTATTCTCATTTTAAGATTACTTTTCTTTCATGGAAAAGATTTGAATTAAATAGATTTTTATAATCTGGTGTCATCCATTGTCAGCAGTTTACTATTAGATATGTTACTTCAGTAAATGCTGACATCAAACAACACTGGAAGCAGAAAGTAGATGAAGAATAAAAGAAATGGTTGCTTTCACAGAAGATATCAGAGCATTGCACTCTATATCCCTTTCCTCATTGCCTCACTGATCTGAAGGTTTCAGACTGATTACTTCCATAATTTTTTGTCCCCGTGTAGATCCATCCCACATTTTGGTTTCCACAAAGAATAAAAAGATTCCTGACATGTTGCAAGGTAAAGAAACTTGCCCCAGGGTAGAACTGTTCTTGATTGACCCTGGAAGTAGACTCTAATCGCTTATCACCTGGTGTGTCAGAAAACAATCCCACAGCCAGTGCCTGAAGTTATTCCAGTTGCCATGATGGGACACCACGGAAGACTGAAGGAAGTCTACCATACTACCTTTCCAACCCTTTGATAGTCAAATATCATGGCAGACTTTTCAGATAGAAGTTGTAGTATGCTAATGTGTCTCATCCAGCACTAGAGTTTCAGGACGTGGGCTCCGACTGGGCACCGCTTACCTCAGGTGGCTCAACCCTGCCCTGGCCCTGCACCATTCCCAAAAGCAGCCAGCAAACTCCATCCCAAGTCCTCTTATGCCCCCACTCTGCTCTGTGGAGAGAGAATACAAAGTGGGAGAAGGGGCACCTTGACATCAGTGGCCCTTTTCTCCCTCCCCTGCCCAGCATAGCAAGTAGGAGGCTCCCAGGGGTGGAAGGTTGCAGCTCCAAGGCAAAGGGCAGGAGGTGCACAGGAGTAGGGGGAGGGACAGCTGAAGTGCCAGCGCTTCATAGCCTCTTGGCCAAACCAGTCAGGATCACCTGTCAGAGGCTCCAAGATCTCTACGAGTAGATCCCGATCTACTGGTTGGTGACCACTGAAGTAGCAGATCCCCATTGAAAGTTATACTGTTCATTTAGCAACCTAATCTGCGCTGATTAGGCCTCAGTTGGAGTATTGTGTACAGTTCCGGGCACCACATTTCAAGAAAGATATGGAGAAACTGGAGAAGGTCCAGAGAAGAGCAACAAGAATGATTAAAGGTCTAGAGAATATGACCTATGAAGGAAGACTGAAAGAATTGGGCTTGTTTAGTTTGGAAAGGAGAAGACTAAGAGGGGACATGATAGCAGTTTTCAGGTATCTAAAAGGGTGTCACAAGGAGGAGAGAGAAAAATTGTTCTCCTTGGCCTCTGAGGATAGGACAAGAAGCAGTGGACTTAAACTGCAGCAAGGGAGGTTTAGGTTGGACATTGGGAAAAACTTCCTAACTGTCAGGGTGGTTAAACACTGGAATGAGTTGCCTAGGGAGGCTGTGGAATCTTCATCTCTGGAGATATTGAAGAACAAGTTAGAGAGACATCTATCAGGGATGGTCTAGATGGTACTGGGTCCTGCAGTGAGGGCTGGGGACTGGACTCAATGACCTCTCGAGGTCCCTTCCAGTTGTCGTGTTCTATGATTCTAAGATTTCCCATTGAACAACATCTTTTAATGTCTGGGATGGAAGAGACCATACTCAAAAGTCGGCAGAGGAACACCTACAGTAGCAGAAGGTTAATGGGTCATACATAAGATCTTTGTGAAAATGAAGTTAAAATAAAAACATAAAATTTAGTATTTTAATGGTAATGTTTTGCTGCAAGGCAGAAAAAAAGCAATTCATGGTACTGTATGATCTGTGTAAAGAGGGCCAATTTGAATACAAGGCTCACATCCCTTCCTTAACTCACAACTCAGCCAGGGCATTAGATAGATTTACACTTTATTCAAAGCTTCATTCAACCTAGATTTTCTTTTATATTGGCCTTTACAAGTAAACATTTGAAAGCAGCTTTAAAATCCAGTATTACTCAAAAATGCATTTTGCTTGTGTTAACATGATTTCCCAGGGCCTAGAGATTTGATCAGATGTCATAGATTTGGGAATGACATTATAGTGGATGGCTTTTTGTTTTCTATTTTCAGTCAGTTTGCTGCTGCTACCATAGCAGCCCTTCTGTGGCTTAAGATACCATACAGTTAGGTTCTGCCAAAATGTCATCATGTCTTAGTTGAAAACTAGATGGGAATATCTATATTGTTTATAAAAATAGCTGTCCAATTCCCTGGAAAAGTCCACTGCCAATACTCAAACTTCATAGGTGGTCACATAATGGAAGAAAAAAGTAAAGTCCCAAAGGGGTTTGATAGGTGCATGGCACTCTGAGAGAAGCTTGTTTAGAGATCATAACCTTGCCTAACAAAATTACTCACAAACTGGGATTTAATGGAAAAGGAACTTATTTGTTCCTGTTGGAGGATGGCTGTTATATTTTTATAAGTATATAAGATGAAAAGCCTCAGAAGAATGCCTATTATTCATCATCATCATCTTAAACTCAACATCTCCATTTATTTAAAATTTAACCAGACTGTTCTGGGGACAAAATCTAAGGGAAAAATCTATACATTCTATGTTTGAACTAATGTCTATAACTAAAGTCTGTCAACACTCTTCAGTTTTTTGACAAAAGCTGACTTTTGTTGACACGCTAGTGGAGGTGTATACATTGAAATGCTGCTCCTACCAATGTAATTCCTATGCTTTGCGGACTTAAAAAGCCCACCACAACAAGAGGGGAAAAAAGACTTTTGTTGGTGTCATTAGGGAAATGCAATGTCAGTGCAGATACCACATTCCTTACATTGGCTATTGACTGCCATTCTTGTCAATTTCATGGCTCTACTGGATCCCACACTGGGTTTCTGCCCATTCCATTTGGTGCCAGGCTACCATGCATGTTCCTGGCTTGGGCTGATGTCCACGCTCCCTGCAGGGAGTCTTGCTGTCCCCTGGAATCCTGGCTCCCTGCTCCCCACTGGATGTACAGCAGCTGAGTATAGTCTGGATGTGGATTTCCCCACTGTAGGTACAAAGGCCCAGGCAGCTTCCTCACCACTCCCAGCAGTATCAGTACTGATCCCACACATTCTCCAGGGTTCCACCTTGTGGGTGCTCTGGTTTACAGTTTGCTTCTTCAGGAACATGTAATGAAATAACCAGACAGGCTTTGCAAAGCGTTCCAAAAGCAGTCACTCTTTTCTTTAGCTAATGCAAGCAGGGTTGATGATAGACTTTGTTGGGCACTGTGGGGAGGTGTTTTGGCTCTGGGCCCCTAGAAGAGGCAGGGGCCTCGGGTGGAAGGGGCAGGATTAGGATTCAGCCAGCCCTCAGCAATGCCGAGACTGTGCCTCTCCCCCAACACTGCTCGGAGCTCTGGCAGCAATTTAAAGGGCCCAGAGGGTCCAGCTGCTATGACTGCCACCGCAGCAGGCACAGTTTGGAGCCCCAGATTCTTTTTTAAATGGCTGGGCAAAAGGGGGAAACTGTTCCCTTTCCTCTTTTCCCCCATCAGCGGCCCAAAGTGCGAGAAATATATAGATCTGGAAAAATATAAGACATTTATATGCATTTTCCTACCTCAGCTTCCTCACCATTCTGGAGAGTTCTTTAGGTTTAGATCAGAGTCCTTTAGGGTGTGCAGGATTCCCCTCCAGCCTATGGCTTCTCCTCTGGATTATAGTCTCTCTCTGACCCATATAGTCAATGCCCTTTTGGTGTTATCGCTCAAGCTTCCTTTTTACAATGTCCGGGGAGGAGCCCCTTAATTTGTAATATGCAATCCCCTTTGGCAGAGGACAAAACAGATCAACTTGGGGTTATCCAGTTCCCTCATTGGGTGATTCTTTGCTTAGTTACCAGTTCTCCTTGAGTTCAGACTTAAAAAACTAGTTTCCCTTAGGTGGTGACCAACTCTTTGTAAAAGGGGGTGTCCATCTGAATGGATGATCATTAAACTTTAATCACCTTCCTTTGTTAGTATTTCTTCTGCCACTACCTTTTGGGTTTTGGCTCAATATGGAGGCAAAAGATAAGATAGAAAAGGCAGACAAGCCCCTCATGCAAAATGAAATTTGCAATCTGACAGACACACATGGAGAATCCTCAGCATCAAACAGAACTCATATGCGGTACGTAGATTCCCCATTCCACTACTGCTAACAAATAGTGGGAGAAGAGAGAATAAGAAGCCAATAAAAATAGGAGAGCCTATCTGAGACCATAAAGCCATGAAAGCTTAAACTATTGAGCAGGTGAAAGACAGGAGAATGATCACAAGCGTTTAGGGTAGTACAGAGATTATGAGAGGGAAATGAGAGAATTACTCCTTTGATTGAGCTAGGAAATCATCCTCTCTATCTTGGGTTAGAGTGATTTTTTTTTTTATGGTGTAGACAGGGCAGATACCAGAGTGATGGGGGATGAAGGAGTTGGAGGAAATGTAGCATAGCCTACAACTTTTTCCTAGCATTACTATAATGTATGCAATCTAATAGTTTGAAACACTTTTTAGGAACAATCATTTGCAGCACTTTCTACTGAACATTTTATTTACTTTTAAATATTTTTCATTAACTCAAAATTATTAGGACCAAGTCCACTTAAAGTTTTGACATTGATTTCCTTGAGACGAGAAGCTAGCCTTAATATACCTCAGCAGGGGTACAGTAATTGCTGACTATTAAGTTAAAGGCCAGTTAACATTTCCATTAGAAATCAGTACTTCTGTACCAGTAACCTAACACACTGCTATAGAAGGCAAGTGTATTGCAGCTGAAGAAGTGTTATATGACTAGCTTGTTCACTTACTTTTTTCTCTTCTCACACCAGTGTAAATTAGGGATGCTAAATTTCGATTAATCAGCTAATTGAGTCTGAAACAGATTTTCCCATCAACTACTCAATCAGTTGATAGGAATTTCCATTGACTACTCAATTAGTCGATTAGTTAGCCCATGTCTGTTACAAAATTTAAAAGGCAGAGGCACTGCAGGGAACCCAGGGTGAATGGGCATTCAAGTGCTGCAGGGCTCTTACTACATTTAAAAGGCAGAGACACAGCAGTCACTGCTTCAGTCCCTGCTTGCATTGTTTCTCCCACTGCGCAAAAGGTGTTGGGGGGAACCAGCTTTTAAGCGGTCTCCCCCCCAGTACCAACTCCTGCTCCCCTGGCTTGCTGCTTCTGATACAGAGGCAGCAAGGGGGCAGGGAGTCACTAGTTGAGTAGTGACTAGGCTTATCGGGTCATCAACTAGTTGTTTACATCCCTAGTGTAAATCCACTGAGGTCCGTGGTGTTAATTCTGATTTACACTAATGAATGTGAGAAGAGAATTAGGCCCAGGGTGTGTTCAAAAAGTAATGTAAGGAAAGTTCAGTGTAATATGTCACAAATTAAAAAAGATCTAGATTTATGGGTCATGGAAAGCTGTTCATTTTGAACCCCAAGTTCTCAGAAATGTGTCAGAAATCCATATGAGATCCCCGAGGGCTAGATTTAGATCTCTGATTGAACTGAAAGGTGTTTAACATCTCTGGAAGACTGTTCATGTGATTCTACATGTGAGGCAATTCAAGAGCATGCCTTAAACCTTCCAGGGTCATTTGAAATTTGTGCTCATAAACTGATTGAATATCTATCTGTTTCAGACAGTAACATACAGTTTATTTAAAACTTTTATTAAAAGCTCCACTATTGTGAGCAATAAATCAGCTTTTCAGGGTCACCCGCACAAAAGTGGAAGGTGTATATACCTCAAAATGAGCACTTCTTAGAGGATGAAAGATTACTGTTAGAGGTGGCTCTGAGCTCCTTAAACTCCTAAAGACATATACTTAAGGGGCTTTAATATTACAGTGATTGACGTATTAGAAATGCATGGAATCATAATTAATATTAATAGTGTCTAATCCACCATGGAAGTGAAGAAGATGTCAGTAGCAGTTGTGTGTTGATCGGTGGTAATACTGTATATAGTCTATAGAAATTCTTAGAGTAGATTAGATGTCTGTGGGCGAACTTCATTTACCAGCTTTAAATTAAGAATATACAATAACTTTTCACATTCCTATTTTCCAATTTAAATAGAACTGCATCTTGAGTCCTGTGTTGCACAATATGACTGCTGAAAAGTATCCATTCAATTTGTTTACAATTATAGAGAAAATATAAACAGTAGATATTTCTATAATTTGTTAAAGTTATAGAGAAAATATAAGCTAGACCACAGTCATGGAGATTAAAAACTTTTTCACCCTCTGTCATCTGTGCCATAACTCTGCGAAATACAAGAAGATGTACTTCAAGAAACTTGTCTAGCGTTTTATTCAATATTGTTTTAAAAATCCCAGGGCATGGAGCTTCCATCAACTTGACTACGGGAACTATTCTATTGCTTACAAGCTCTTAGTGTTTGCAATATTTTTCCTAATATTCATCTTAATTTATCTTTTTCTTCATTTTATTCCATTTCTCTTAGCTATACCCCAATGTACCTTAGCACTGCTCACATTAATAAGCGCTGCGTAAGTATATTCAGGAAGGCAGCCCCTCTGAAACAACACGGGGCTGAAAACTTCAGCTCAGTTCTGCTCATTTCCTTGGCTAGTCAGGTTTGGAACTCATCTCAGCAGAGAGGAGTCACTCTCTAACCATGTTGTGTGAAAGTTAGTATAGGGGGGAGGGAGTAAAATGGTCCAGCACTGACAGAGGGTTGAGACTACTCAACATGAGGGAGGACAGGACCAACAAGTAGGTAGGGTCATTTTACTAAGAATTGACAAAGGAGAAGCAGTTGACCCTGAAAAAAATCGAGATGGTACCAAAAATAAGTAGCAAACCTCTGGGGTGGGGCTAGAGATGAGGGATTTGGGGTGCAGGCAGAGGGGTTCAATATGTAGGTGGGGACTCTGGCCTCGGGCATGGGGGGAGGGTACAGGGGTGCAGGCTGTGGGATGGGGCTGAGGATGAGGTGTTTAGGGTTCAGGAGGGGTTTCTGGGTTTGGAGGGGCTCAAGGCTGGGACAAGGGATTGTTGGGGCACAAGTTCACCTCTGGCAACTCCCAACCAATGATGCAGTGGGATGATAAGGCAGGTTTCCTGCCTGTCCTTGCCTAGTGGACTGCACTGCACCCTGGAAGTAGCCAGCAGCAAGTCCAGCTCCACCGCAACAAGCTCTGGCTCAACACACCCATTGGCCAGTTCCTGGTTTATTGCCAGGCACTGCTAAACAAAAATGAACAGAGCTCATTTTGGGCTTCTTTTGAAATGGGGTTGGCTTCATTTTTTGGCTTGTTTTGCTTTTTTTATCTTGTGAGAGTTTACAACTTGCCTCCACCTAGAAACTGGACTGGCTGCTGACCACTTCCAGGGCATGGCGTGGTCTGCAGGGCCAGGACAGGCAGGAAGCTGGCCTTAACACTCCAACTGGTCACCTAGTCACCTGACTGCAAGGTGACCCAGTGCCTGACTTTCCATGACCCAGTACTGGGTTGCAACCTGTCCTTTGAAAATCACTGATTTAGAATACCTTTTATATGATGAGGAAGTTCTTCTTGAAGCACCAGGGTTATTTTTAGCATCCGAGAAGGGTGTCTGTTTACTGTTTTAGCTGACTGCTCCAGCAGGATCATTAATAACAGTATCGGTTTACTTGTTGAGTCTCTATTTAAGTACAGTTATTAATACTGGTATCAGTTAGTGAAAGAGATATGATCCTTTATTTCTTAGTAAAGTTTTTTTTCCTAACTAGGAATCTGGACAAATTCCAACTAAAGGGGTATTATGCTAGTGACTCAGTTTCATTCTAGATTTAAAGAGCTGGGAATAGACTTAAAAAGATTAAAGTTACATTTCAGAATTTAAATAACCCTTTAACTTAAAAGTAAATGAGCAGCTTTTGGATAATGGCTGAGGAACAATTGGGTATCTAGAAGAATATACAAAGTACAAATATTAGAAACTTCTAATATTTGATCTATAGGATTCATGTAGACATGTGACCCAAGCTGTGTCAACAAATCTAGGTATCTGTTTTCCTCTTAGTTGTCGAGGTCACAGGAATCAAATCTTGTTATGTATTCGTAGTGAATACTTAGATGCAGCAATGCATACCATCTGACTTAATCTGCACTCTGGGCTACTGTCTTTTGGCTTTGCTTTATTTTTAAAGGCAAAGAACTTTCAAGGAGAAAATCTTTTGTTCTACTGGGAGTCCAAACGGCAGTGATGGAAACGCTAGTAATTTATAGCAAAGAATAGTTGGAGTTTACAACAGAACCTTTTTTTAATGTTTAACAGCAGAATTTTTGAGGCATCTGACCTAAATATCTTGTACATTTTGTGTAATACAAAGGTTACTCCTGACAGAACTTGAACCTTTTGATCAAATTAGCTCACCAAAAGAAAAAATCTAAAGAAATTAATTGATTACTGAGGAAATAGAGGTGTGCTTGCTTCCCAACACCTGAAATGATTGTTTGAACAGGTAACAAAACTCTGAAGAATTTAGGCCTGGGACCCATTGAAGGAAGAGTCTGTGTTTCAGAGTTAGAGCTGTTGCAGCTACAGTGTAAAGTTAGATGTGTATCCAGCTCTGCTATACTCTACACACAGCCTTTGGCCTGAATGGTATTCTGCTATTTGCTAACAAACCTCTCGAAGGAAAGCTTCCTGACTTAGGGTTCCCAGGTGTCCGGTATTCACCCAGACAGTCTGGTATTTTTTGCGACAGTCCGGTAAAAAAATTCAGAGAATACCGGACACCTAAAATGTCCAGTATTTTCTGAATTTTTCCCCGGCCAGGAGGCGAAAAAGCCGGGCACCTGGCAACCCTACAAACACTCTGTGCCCGGCTTCCCTCACACACACCCCTGACCCCCTCCGGACCCCAACACTCCCAGCCCCCCCCGACCCCAGCCCCCATGCTTACTTGGCTCCCCAAGGCTGCCGGCACAAAATGGCTGCCAACCAAAAGACCTAGGGGAAGTTTCCCCTGGGTCTTAGCGCTCAACCTCTCCCCTGTTCCTATCCCTGCACTTAAAGGGGACATGCTGTTTTAATGTTGTTTTGTTTTAAATTTTTTTTTTGGATTAATAAGTCCTTGGAGTCCTTTTTTTACATTTTTTTTCTTAACAACTTTGGTCTCCCCCACACTTTTTTTCCCCTTCAACATAATTTTTTCCCGGTGTTTTTTTTGGGGGGGGGGGTGTTCGGTATTTTTGTTTCAACCATCTGGCAACCCTACTTCCCGTATGTCTGTTCTAACAAAACTGGATAATTGTGTAAACTCACTAAGGTGCAACTGTCTAAAATTGTCTAAACTAGTGTAGTCAAGATAATAAGGAAATCTAGCATGTTGCTGTGAGTTGCTAACTTATTTCTCTGTGTATGGTGGGTCACCACGGTAACCTGGCCTGGACCATTCTAACAAGTTAAATGTTTGTCCTTTATTTGCTCTGATCCTTATATATTCATCTTTTTTTAGTTGCTTGGGACTCTTTTCTTTGAATTTATTTGGAACTAGGGGATCACCAAATGAAATTAATAGGTAGAAGGTTTAAAACAAACAAAAAAGTAGTTTTTCTTTATGCAGCACATAGTCAACTTGTATAACCCCTTGCCAGAGGATGTTATGAAGACTAGGACTTAAAAAGGGTTCAAAAAAGAACTAGATAATTTCATGGAGGCTAGGTCCATTAATGGCTATTATTCAGGATGGGTAGTTTTTCCTAATGTCCAACCTAAACCTCCCTTGCTGCAGTTTAAGCCTATTGCTTCTTGTCCTATCCTCCGAGGCCAAGGAGAACAATTTTGCTTCGTCCTCCTTGTGACATCCTTTTAGATACCTGAAGACTGCTGTCATGTCCCCTCTCAATCTTCTCTCCAAACTAAACAAGCCCAGTTATTTCAGTCTTCCTTCATAGGTCATGTTCTCTAGACCTTTAATCATTCTTGTTGCTCTTCTCTGGACCTTCTCCAATTTCTCCATATGTTTCTTGAAATGTGGTGCCCAGAACTGGACACAATACTCCAAGTGAGGCCTAATCAGCTCAGAGTAGAGCAGAAGAATGACTTCTCATGTCTTGCTTACAACACTCCAGTTATGCATCCCAGAATCATGTTTGTGCACGCTTTTTTTTTTTTTTTTTTTTTTTTTTTTTGCAAGAGCATCACACTTTTGGCTCATATTTAGCTTGTGGGCCACTATGACCTCTAGATCCCTTTCTGCAGTACTCGTTCCTAGTCGCTTCCCATTCTGTATGTGTGAAATGGATTGTTCTTTCCTAAGTGGAGTACTTTGCATTTGTCCTTTTTAAACTTCATCCTATTTACCTCAGACCATTTCTCCAGTTTGTCCAGATCATTTTGAATTATGACTTTATCCTCCAAAGCAGTTGCAACCCCTCCCAGCTTCATATCATCTGAAAACTTAATAAGCATACTCTCTATGCTAATATGTAAATCATTGAAGATATTGAACAGAACTGGTCCCAAAACAGACCCCTGCGGAACCCCACTTGTTATGCCCTTCCAGCAGGATTCTGAACCATTAATAACTACTCTGTGAGAACGGTTATCCAGCAAGTTATGCACCCACCTTATAGTAGCCCCATCTAAGTTGTATTTGCCTAGTTTATTGATAAGAAGATCATGTGAGACCATATAAAATGTCTTACTAACGTCTCTAAGTATACCATTTCCACCGCTTCTCCCTTATCCACAAAACTTGTTATCCTATCAAAGAAAGCTATCAGATTGGTTTGACAGGATTTGTTCTTTATAAATCAATGCTGGCTGTTACCTATCACCTTATTGTCTTCCAGGTGTTTGCAGATGAATTTCTTAATTACTTGCTCCATTATCTTTCCTGGCACAGAAGTTAAACTGACTGGTCTGTAATTTCCTGGGTTGCTCTTATTTCCCTTTTTATAGATGGGCACTATATTTGCCCTTTTCCAGTCTTCTGGAATTTCCCCTGTCTTCCATGATTTTTCAAAGATAATAGCTTTTCAAAGATGTTCAAGGGCTCAGATACCTCCTCTATGAGCTCCTTGAGTATTCATCAGGTCCTGGTGACTTGCAGACATCTAACTTTTCTAAGTGATTTTTAACTTGTTCTTTTTTTATTTTATCTTCTAAATCTACCCCGTTCCCACTAGCATTTACTGTGTTAGGCATTCTTTCATCATCAGACTTCTTGGTGAAGACTGAAACAGAGAAGTCATAGAATCATAGAATACTAGGACTGGAAGGGACCTCGAGAGGTCATCGAGTCCAGTCCCCTGCCCTCATGGCAGGACCAAATGCTGTCTAGACCATCCCTGATAGACATTTATCTAACCTACTCTTAAATATCTCCAGAGATGGGGATTCCACAACCTCCCTGGACAATTTATTCCAGTGTTTGACTATCCTGACAGTTAGGAACTTTTTCCGAATGTCCAACCTGAACCTCCCTTGTTGCAGTTTAAGCCCATTGCTTCTTGTTCTATCCTCAGAGGCCAAGATGAACAAGTTTTCTCCCTCCTCCTTATGACATCCTTTTAGATACTTGAAAACTGCTATCATGTCCCCCCTCAATCTTCTCTTTTCTAAACTAAACAAACCCAATTCTTTCAGCCTTCCTTCATAGGTCATGTTCTCTAGACCTTTAATCATTCTTGTTGCTCTTCTCTGGACCCTCTCCCATTTCTCCACATCTTTCTTGAAATGCGGTGCCCAGAACTGGACACAATACTCCAACTGAGGCCTAACCAGCGCAGAGTAGAGAGGAAGAATGACTTCTCGTGTCTTGCCCCCAACACACCTGTAAAGTCATTAAGCACCTCTGCCATTTCCAAGTTTCCTGTTGTTGTTTCTCCCTCCTCACTGAGCAATGGGCCTACCCTGTCCTTGGTCTTCCTCTTGCTTCTAATATATTTATAGAAAGTCTTCTTATTTCTCTTTATGACTGTAGTTAGTTTGAGCTAGTTTTGTGCCTTTGCCTTTCTAATCTTGCCCCTGCATACCTGTATTGTTTGTTTATATTCATCCTTTGTAATTTGTCCTAGTTTCCACTTTTTATATGACTCCTTTTTGATTTTTAGATCATGCAAGATCTCCTGGTTAAGCTAAGGTGGTCTTTTGCCGTACTTTCTATCTTTCCTACACAGAGGAATAGCTTGTTTTCGGGCCCTTAATAATGTCCCTTTGAAAAACTGCCAACTCTCATCAGTTGTTTTTCCCCTTAGTCTTGCTTCCCATGGGACCTTACCTACCAGCTCTCTGTGCTTACCAAAATCTGCCTTCCTGAAATCAGTTGTCTCTATTTTGCTGTTTTCCCTTCTACCATTCCTTAGAATTATGAACTCTATGATTTCATGTTCACTTTCACTGAAGCTGCCTTCCACTTTCAAATTCTCAACCAGATCATCCCTATTTGTTAAAATCAAATCTAGAACAGCTTCCCCCTAGTAGCTTTTTCAACCTTCTGAACTAAAAATTGTCTTCAGTGCTGTCCAAGAACTTAGGGGATAGTCTGTGCCCCGCTGTGTTAGTTTCCCAACATATGTCTAGATAGTTGAAGTCCCCCATCACCACCAAATCCTGCACTTTGGATGATTTTGTTAGTTGCTTAAAAAAAGCCTCATTCACCTCTTTTACCTGTGTAGGTAGTCTGTAATAGACCCCTAGCATGACATCACTCTTGCTTTTTACCCCTTTCAACCTAACCCAGAGACTCTTAACACGTCTGTCTCTTACGTCCATCTCCACCTCAGTCCAAGTGTATACATTTTTAATATATAAGGCAACACATAAGAACATACGAATGGCCGTACTGGGTCAGACCAAAGGTCCATCTAGCCCAGTATCCTGTCTGCCGACAGTGGCCAGCACCAGATGCCCCAGAGAGGGTGAACCGAAGACAATGATCAAGCGATTTGTCTCCTGCCATCCCTCTCCAGCCTCTGACAAACAGAGGCCAAGGACACCATTTTATCCCCTGGCTAATAGCCTTTTATGGACCTAACCTCCATGAAATTATCTAGCTTCTCTTTAAACTCTATTATAGTCCTAGCCTTCACAGCCTCCTCTGGCAAGGAGTTCCACAGGCTGACTACACGCTGTGTGAAGAAGAACTTTCTTTTATTAGTTTTAAACCTGCTACCCATTAATTTCATTTGGTGTCCTCTAGTTCTTCTATTTAGGGAACTGATAAATAACTTCTCTTTATCGGCCCTCTCCACACCACTCATGATTTTATATACCTCTATCATATCCCCCCTCAGTCTCCTCTTTTCTAAACTGAAAAGTCCCAGTCGCTTTAACCTCTCCTCATATGGGACCCGTTCCAAACCCCTAAACACCTTCTCCCTTTTTTCCCCGCCTATCTTTCCATGATGATTACCTGTTCTGTTCTGGGAAACCTGGTATTGGCCACTGTCAGAAGACAGGATACTGGGCTAGATGGACCATTGGTCTGACCCAGTATGGCCATTCTTATGTTTTCATGTTCTTAATTTCTTTCAGCTCTAAGTCTCACTAAGAGTGATAGTCACTTCGAATGATAATTGAAAGACCCTCCAGTATAATTTCTAACCTAAAATTAACAGGTTTGCTACTTTGTTTTTGCTACCATCTGGATTTTTTTCAGTGTCAACTGATTCTCCTTTGTCAATTCTTAGTGAAATGACCCTACCGACTTGTTGGTCCTGTCCTCCCTCATTTTGAGTAATCTCAGCCCTCCATCAGTGCTGGACCATTTTACTCCTTCCCCACCTATCCTAACTTTCACACATCATGGTTAGAGAGTGATTCCTCTCTGCTGAGATATGAGTTCTAAACCTGACTAGCCAAGGAAATGAGCAGAACTAAGGGGAAGTTTTCAGCCCCATGTTGTTTCAGAGGGGCTGTTTTCCTCCTATCTCCTTTGTGTTTCTTCTGGCCTGAGAGTGGAGAGATGAAGGATAAAAAGCTGATCTGAGCAAAAGTACCCTGAGTGCTAGTCCATAAATATGCTTCATATAGGCCTTCGGAATGATGCGGAGGACTCACTGAGTCAGTGCACCATCCATCTCTCTTTACAGAGTTGTTTCTCTCTTCTGCTTATTATCTTCTGGGAGAATGAATAGGCAGTAAATCTCCAAAGAGGCTCTCCTTGGTTGGACAGATCCAAAATAGGACCAGCTTAGAGAAATGGTGATTGGATGACAGAAGTACTTAGGGTGGGCAGGGAACTCATTTGCAATGGAATCTCTTTATGTTGCTCAAGTCACTCTTGGTTATTCCTCTTCCCTAACTTGATTTTCTGCTGTTTCTGTGGTCTGCATATCTTATCCCTCATGTCTCAGCAGCAGAACTACAGGTGTATGTTTCTGAAATGATGTAGTTTAAAATATTTTGATAGTCCAAATCAAGTTCAAACACTTCACGTTATTCAGTTAAAAAACATGAACTAAGTGAAGCACGCCAAAGAAATCTCTTTGTTTCCCAACCATTGATTTATTGACGCTACTTGGTCATACTGCAAAGATAAGTGTTTGAGGGTTGGTTTCAGGGTTGTCACTTGAAATAACGAAGGAGCAAAGTCTTTATTAGGCTTACATGAAGAAGACCTGTTCCATTAAACACACACATGACAGAGAAGCAGGTACTGTGCCAATATGAAGGCACCTGAATGAATCCATAAGAATTAGTTCTGACATCCTTTTTGTGCTGGTCTTTATCTTGCACCTGTGTGCTGATCTCATCATTAGGATTTCATTACCCAAGAGAATGTCAGGATGCACCAAAACGATTCAGCAATAGAGCAGGTGCATTCTTCAGAGATGTTCCTATACCAGTCTACAGCACAGCAGATGCATGGAAATGCTGTAATATTCAGAGGAACAGCAGGGATGTTCCTTCTGGGTATACCTTCAACATCCAGTGAATGTGTTCTGCTGAGAAGTATCTGCAGTGCTTAGCAGTACAGTTTGTGCATCCTATCTGGATGTACTATGGAACGGGGTGGCTTACCCTGGGACCTGGAGAGCCGGGGGCTAAACCAACTGAGATTACGCAGCATGATCCCCACCTAAGTGGGATCCGAAAATTCCCTATAAAAGGGCACCAGGTGGCTGCAGTAAGTTGGGGGATACTCAGCAAACAAAAGCCTGAGGAGAAGTAGCTGATTTGAAAAAACAGCAGAAGTAAATAATAGGATTTGGCTCTTCCTGACATGTTAAACTGTGACTAGCTTTGAGAGAGAGGACTGGGAAACTCCCTGCCCCTCCACTAAGGGGAGATAAAAATGAACTGGGGTTGCAGCCTGGAGGGTTAACACTTACTTGATGTCTAATTAAACTGGGCTCCAAACCTAAACAAACTGGACTCCAATTTCTTTTGGCTTGTCTTGAGTTCATTTAAGGAACTCTGTGAAGGAGACAATAGTGTTGGAGCACTGTAGAATCACTCTCTGTAGGCAGGGGTGGTGGCCAACTCTGTTACATTGCATGGACATATGAACCTCTCTCTGTCAAGAGGGAAGAGAGAATAGTGTCGCAGCAGAGAGCAAGATGGAGGAGATACTGCAGTACTTGATGTGATAGCAGCAGACTTAGGCGGTGTTCTTGCAACTTCTGCAAGCTGAAGTACTGATGAGATCCCAGCTGGGGAAAGGCTGGAATGAAAGAGACTGTAGGGAGCAGGAAGGCTCCTACAGGGTCTTGAATCATAGAACTGGAAGTAACCTCAGCAAACCATCGAGTCCAGTCCCCTGCACTCCTGGCAGGACTAAGCACCAATCTGTACAACCTATGACAGGTGTTTGTCTAACCTGCTCTTAAGAAAATCTCCAATGATGAAGATTCCGCAATCTTCCAAGGCAGTGTATTCCAGTGCTTAAGAATCCTGTCAGTTACAAAGTTTTTCCTAATGTCCAGCATAAACCAGTCTGTAATTATGCCTTCGTAGGTCATAACTGCAAAGGCCAAATTCAGGTCTCACTGCTGAGAAACAAGGCAAAATCTTCCAAAATGTTAGTGGTTATTACCTAAAAGATATACCAAACCAGCCTCAAAAATACTTGTCTCTCACCACACTGGCTAACAAGAAGTCACAAAAGCATCTCGAGGTCCCTTTTAGTCCTCTGGATTCAATGATTTATAACTGAAGTTTTCCTCTCTTAATATGCCTAGCTTTTTCTATCATCACCATTGGAGTCTGACATTACAGAATCGGTGTTGCATGACTAAGGATGTTAGGAGGTGGGTAATTGGGTAATTATATAGTCAATAAGATTTGTATCGACTATATAAGTAGTTGCTAAGGGAAGCGGCTCAGAAGGAGCTGTGGCTCTGCAGTTTAAATGTAGTAAGAGCTGGGTGCACAGGTAGTTCATTTCCTATTACATTTAAACTGCAGAGCCACAGCAAGGGTAGCTCCTGGACCCATCTCAAGCCAGGACTGAGCTGGACTTGCTCAGTCCCGACTCGCTGCATCCAGCAGCACCTGTCCATAGGGTCCCAGCAAGGAGCCGGGAACCCCCGCAGACAGGGGCTGCTGCTGGAGCAGCCCCCCTGCCACCTCCACCCCCCCACCCCCCGCACTGCTGCCTCTGATAGAGGCAACAGTGCGGGGCGGGGGGAGGCAAGGAGCACCGCAGAGACAATGCTGGGGGGGAACCGGTTTTTTAAGCTGGCTCCCCCCAGCACCGGCTCCTGCTTCCCTCCCCTTGCTACCTCTGATATAGAAGTATCGAGGGGAGGGAATGCGAGTAGTCAACTTGACTAATCGACTGTTGTTTTACATCTCCACGCATGACATCAGCTATGTGCTAATAATCCTAGCATGTAATCTAAAATAGCAACAAAAAGAAATGAACCAATCTTTGAAGTCCACATTGCACTAAGTTTATGAATGGTTTATGTATCACTGTGGTTTAAACTATTCAGATTCAGCAAATGGAAAGGACCTTCTGTCCAAGGGGAACCCTTCCTTTGCAGCAGGTTTGGAAAAAAACTTTATCCTACCAGAGCCCCATAAGTCTGTTGGCTTGTTTAGTGCGTGTTTAAATCTGTTTGTTGTTTTTTATATTTCCCCTGTAATACTTTTACCTTAAGAATTAATGTGCTTGCTCAGAACAGCATCTGTGTAACTTGTAACTGCTGACAACACACTCACTGTTCATAGTTCTGGAGAGAAAGCCTAGTGCAGTCACTGGCCATTCAGTAAAATGCTGCTGGGGATATCATAATGTACAGCAGGGAGCTGTGAAGCCTTAAACCTCTTGTCAGAAGGGAGCGTGAAAAAGGTCCCTGCCCAGAGACAGCTGAAATCCTGAGACTCCTGGAGTGGACCATAGAAGAATACCAGCGCAGTCACCCTGAAACTGAGACAGCTGCAGTGCAAGTTTTTTCTTGGATTGTCAGGAGCTGTCATTTCATTCTGTCTATGCTCTGTGCTTAGCACAAGAGGGGCCTGAATCCTGATCCTGATCAGGGCCTCTAGGTGCTAGCACAATACAAACATTGTTGTTTTTGTTCCAGAAGACTTCGAATACTAACCAGCAATATAGACTAAAGAGAGAAAAGGGTGTGTTCTGTTAAAGGTGGCCCCATTTATCAACCTGTTCATACAACTCCTTGAGGTGGATGTAAGGGTTTGAAATTGGTGTTCATTCAGGATTTGTTAGGGGGTACAGGGGCAGCTCTCTATATATTTGGGCAGCCTGCAAGGTGCTGAGTTTCCTGAAGAATGAGTATGCCTCCATTCTCATTGACTGCAAGGGACTTGCGCATGTGCATTAACTTAGTGACTAGATTTTGTATTCTTTGTAGAAAGACAGTGCGGAGGCCGTGCGGAGCTCCACTGCCCTAATGGGAGCTTAAGGAAGGGACAGTATCTCTCCTTGGTCTCAGGTGCAGAGGGGGGAAAGTGCAATTTGTAGCATTCCTTTGGCTGATACAGGATGCTCGCTTCTCTCACTGGTCAGCAAGCTGTATTTGTTGGAAGAGGGGAGCCGTGGGCCTGCCTCCTCCCTTTCTCATTTGAGGACATTTGTACCCTGCTGGCGGTAGGAGGGAAAATAACCTGTGCTCCCCTGAGTGCAGGCACCGCTATTGCACAAGTAAGAGGAGAGGCTGTCCTCCCACATCCTCTACATTTGCAAAGGGACAGTGTCAGAATGGCCAGCATGAGGAATCACAAGCCAGTGTTCAAGAAGGGAAGTGGAGCTTTATTTCAAGAGTTTAATATGTTATAATTTCAGATCAATCTGAACTATATGCTAACAACTTAAGTAGCCTCCCCTACTACAGAAGAAGCATTTCTTAATGAAGGAAAATCACTATTCAGCTGTTCTTTTGTCTCCATAACAACAGTAAGAATCTAACAACAAAATAATAGCTGCTGATACTGTTAGCTAAAAAATCTTAAATGTTCAAGTGATTGTTGATAGCAATGAAATGGATGCTAGGACAGGGTCACTTACAGCCAATAATAGGCATTGCACCTATCACTGAGGTATCATATGTGACATTTCTTAAGCAGAATACATGCCACAGGATAAGGCTGATGCATTTGGCAGTTTTTATAAATTATCTATGATGCACTGTTTTGATATTCAACAGAAAATTGCCATTCAGGTTCTGTATAGAAAAGTTTGCACACAAAAATGAAGAGCTCCTTGTGCACACGTTATGTGAGACCACTAGAATAGATCTTAAGCTTGCCTCTCAGGTTTTTAATGTGATAGAAAGCAGGGCCACACTCAGAAAAGCAAAGTCAGCTTCTGAAGAGAGAGAATAGAAATCATAAAAGCTTTATGTGGAGGTGGAATATTGTTTTTTAAAAAGCATTTTAAAAGAAAAAGCAAAATTTCCCTTTAAAAATGTGTCTTTACCATGAGCTTTTGACCCTAACCCATTGGTTCCAGAAGTTAGGATGCTTTCTTGATAACTAGTGCTACCAAGTATTCAAATGCTCTGAGAAACTCAGACGCTGATTGCCATTGGGGTTAGCAGTAGAAGCCTATGATGAGACAAGAGCCCTTTCATGTGAATGTGCTTTGCTAACATGAGAAGTATTTGGAACTAGTGGCAAGTTTTATCTGTAATTGAGACGCAGGCAAATTGAAACACAAATTCCTAACCAAAATCAGTAATAGAGGGACCAGTGGGGGAAAAAATGTATAATAGAGTTTGATCATATGTGTCCAACACTTGCAAAATCCAGCTGCCAGCTTTGCAAATTGGAATTCACCTATAACGTGCTGTGGCAGAAATATATGGGATTAGGCAACTGCAGTGTACTCTGTGTGGGACAACACTTCAATACCCTTTGAGATCATTACTTCAACTAGGGTGACCATTTTTTCAAAAGGCAAGAATAGCTCTTCCTCCTCCTCTCCAGTGAACTTGTCCCTTCTACCTTCCCCCCACCAAGGCTGGAAATCTGAAATAGGATGTGGTAAGAGCCATCCAGGGCCCTTAAGCTACTGTAGGGAGTCAGAAACGCTTCCATTGCCCTAGCAGAGGACTAGAGAGCAGCCACAAGCCCATTTCCCCACCATCTGGGGCATGCCACCCAGGGCAGGTGGAGGGTCTGCAACTTCCCCCAATGGGTCGCACTTCCTGGTGGCTCTTACTACTGCCTGACTGCAGCTCCTGGCCTTGATGTAAGAGGAGGAGCAAAGGGCAGAGCCTTTTGAGAAGAGGGGTGGGAGCTAAGGCCTACCTCAATTTCCCCCTCATCTCCCAGAAGAAACTGGTGCTGCCCTTGAGCCTCAAGTGAGTGAAGCAATGCAGCAGAAACTCTGAAACAGATGCTTCTGACCAAGTTGTCGTCCTGGGACTCGGACTTGAACTCTGCATTTCAAGACTGCACTGCCCAATTTGGGACACATCATCCTAATTGGATGCCAAAAGTTGCTACCCACTTATTAAACAGTGCTTTCCTTAGACAGTATATAAATACCAGTGCTTTGTAGTTGGCAGCTGTTGATCAGTTTCTTGAATTTTAAGTCTTGGTTTGACCTATGAAGTTCTAAATCATTTGGGACCAATGGAATTGAGAGACTGATCACAGACTCCGCTGCAGTTAGCATAGCTGTTTCAGAGGGACAGGCTGTTCGGAGTCCTCTACGCTGATATGTGTACCCATCTCTTGCTCGGATAGAGCTGGAATTAGCTTGCATGAGCAAGTCAGTTCTTGTTCAGGTTTGTTCAGCTTTGGGGTTTACAGCTATAGATATTAAATATTTGTATAGGCATCTGGAGTTTGTAGTATGGGTGGCCTTCCTGGGTTTTTTTTAATAAATAAATATAACAAGTAGCAGCTTAAGGAAATGTATTTACCAGGGGATATATATTCTAATCTGCATTAAGGAGAGGTATCTCCCCTTAGAGTAGTAATAGGTTCTTGGAAAAGTGTATGTCAGATAGAAGTAGTTCGCATTCATTCCTTGCCCATTTTTGTGAACTCCTCCCATACCAAACCATGCTGGTGTATGTTACTAGTCCAGCAAGCATGACACAAGGCTAATATAATCGTCCATGTTCTTGACAACTCACCACCAGTCCAGGGGGCATTACTAGGAAAAGGCTATTTATAAGACTTAGGTATAAACTCTTCTCGGGCTGGTACCAAAGGGGCAGTGACATGAAAATTTAGAATTCATGAGACTTCTGTTATTTTTAGTTTAAACCTTTGGGGGCTGAATGGTACAGAACATCCACACAGGGCTTTTAACCATTCATTCATTTAGCTGGCAGCTTGGAAAATTTTAGTGGTTCAGATAAGCATAGGTGGTAAAGTGGTTGTGATATTAATGAAAGTCACCAGTGTAATTTGAAGGTGGGAGGTGGTTTCACTAAACTTCTATGAATAAATTTGTTGTGATAAAAAGCATAAGGCCAAAAGTCTTGGAGTCTGGAGGCCTCTTTTTAATTAGAGAGTGGCTACAACACGAGCAGTAGAAGTTTTCCTAAATTGCCTTGTTATTGTTCCTTAACTCTAAACTACAGGGACTGCTCACAGAGAAGTGAAAAGATGGTTGATTGGGAATATCTATTTGGACCCGGGCTTTTCTGCTGAGGCTGCCAACCTAGGTATTTGTTCGTGCCAAATGTGACAGTGATTTTGTGATGTGGACTCTGTGTACTATGAACTTGGCTGAAACCACATGCTCATTTACAAAGGCCACCAAAGCGCCAAAAAAAAAAAAAAAAGTCATTACCAAATTGTACTGGATTCCAACCAGTGCCCCTAAAGGCAAAAGATTTTATATCCCATTTCCAGTATCAAAGCCATCCTTTGTAAAACCTTTTAGAAAGCCCATTCTACCTCTATAGTATGTTCCATTTGTATTGTGTCTTGGCGACTCCGTCTCAAGTTCACTCAGTTGACCAGTTGAACTCTTTTTATTTTTTGGCTCAACTGCCACCTGTGACAAATTCCTCCTGAGACCTGAAAGCCCAGCTGGGTTGTCTCCTGGCCACAACTAATCATCACCATTAATGGAGATTTTGCAGGACACATTCTGTATTCAGTTACACTAGCACAACTCCATTGGCTTCAGGGGATTTGCACAAATGTAACTGGCAGAAGAATTTTGAACCCTGGGCTTGCACAGTTGTAACTAAGGGTAAAATTTATCTATGTGAACTGTTACTGGCATTACATGGACCAATATTTTGATCTCTGAATATTACATTGCCAGCCAGCCTAAAATGCCTAAATAGCTGTTGACATACTATTTGATTTTTCTATGTGAATGTTATCTTTTAAATCAATTCAGGTTAATCCAGAGGAGGTCTTACTAAAATCGTAATTGTTAACTTTACATCATTAAACAGATTAGTCCATAAATTTGGTAATTAAAGTTCCAATTGATCTGTCTGTCATGCACTCTGTAACTATCAAAAACTACTGCTAACCCCTATATTAAATGTGAAATATATTATTCATTTAGTGGACTATAATGAATGGCTGATTATAACTCATTAAGTCTTCAGAGACGGTCCTTCCACTACAGCTGGACACAGAAAGGGCACCTAATCCTTTGTCCCCGTGACTGTTGTAGTAGTTCAGGACAGCAATACAGTAAAATCAGGATTCACCGGTGTGGTATCCTGACAGGTCCTCTGCTCCATTAATGATGATAAATATTTGGCTGCGTGCATTTTGATATGCTCCCTCAGTATATTGTGCCAGCTCTGTGCAGGTAGCTAACATAATAGGCTTCACGAGAGTCCCCACAGACACAGATAAGATATGGAGGTACCCGAGTCAAGTTTATTGTCCAGCAAAGTACATTAATAGTGTTGGTAGCCAGATGTCCTCCGAGCCTTTACGTATTTGTACCAGGAACAATAGACACGGTTCAATCAATATTATGGATTTCACTATTGCCCCCTAGGCCGGCCAAAGAGTTAAGTCGAGGTACCCCAACATTTATAGACAGAAATGAACAATCTATAATACACATTGTACATATCATCTTATTCACTAAAGACACATTTGGTACCTCCTCTTATACTTTCCTCCAAAGCATTCACTACCCATTGTTACACTTTCACTCTTGTTTTTTCCTACTTTTTACCATATACTCAGCTGGGTGTCTCTGTACTGCCCCGATGGAATGTATTTACATATTTCATATGCTTTTATCAGTGCTAGCCGTTCTAGTGCCGAGAGACACCAACTTACAGGCAAACATTTGCTTTAGACATGGCCTGTCCATTACTCATAGTATAACTCTTGCTTACTTTGGTTCAAGCACCAGGCCCATGCTTCAGGCTCTTTCTTTCTCCTACAGCTGTGATCTTATATTTGTCTGCTTCCAACTTTTCATTTGCTCCTTATGTCTCTTCCCCCCCCCCAATTTCTTGATGGCTTTATTTATAGAAGTAATCTAACTGTAATGAATGTAGATTTTTATTGACTCAGTACTCTATGGCCAAAGCATTGCCAAGAAAAACATACAATTTTATGGAATAATTTACTTTTAATCAGAATGCCTTTTCGAACATCTTAAGTACAAGTGTTTGAAAGTTCTACAGTAGAAGTATAAATAAGTATAAATTCTTCTTTGTGGATATTTTTAAATTGCTCCTTGCAAACGTCCTGTTGTGACCAAATGAAAGCTGCCTTTTATTGATTCAGCTCATAGCATGTTGCATTCAAGTAGTAAACCTATCACAGTATATGTAATAGAACTGTGACTAACTCTGTGTTGCCAACATTTACCCTAACCATTATTTAAAATACAGTGGAAAAACTAGCACTTAAAGTCAAATTACGGCTATATATGAAAATATTTCATAGTCCAATTTAAATTTATCACACAGTTAAGAATTTCTGTTGTTGATCAAGTATAAATTTTGATATCTGAGAAAGATATAGGTGTGTTATGAAATAAATAGAGGCTCCATCAAATTGAAAATATCATGTTATCAATGCACCAGAGAAAGTATCTTGACAAAAATCATTGGTTTTAGGGTGGAGAATTCCTTTTTCTGGGGATAAAAATATAATTGCATGAAAATACCTACTATATTGACCAAAGTTTTGGGCCCTAATTTGGTGAACTATTACATTACCAGGTTTATTCATGTGTGCAAAGTTACTCATATATTTAAGCATTCGCAGGATTGGCATTATAATGTTTACTGTGGTAATATTATTACTCTCACCATGGCATTTACAGTAGTCTTTATACTCAGAATAAAGAATAAGGAAAATACCAGGATTGAATAAATTGTCAATTTCAAAGCAAAAAATAACTGGTCTTGGACCTTGTATTGCTTTCAAGATTGTATTTGTTGCTAAAAAATATTTTCTAACTTGTCTTATTTTAGAATGATTAGGTTTGATCTCCAGATTTTTGTGGGATGTCCTAGTGCAGTACTTCTGTCCCAATACTTTAATTGAAATTTTAATTTCAGCTTTATGAGTTCCTAGCTGACAACTGAACATTTAATTAGACTGTTTAAAATATTTTTTTTCAAATACTGTTTTTCTGAAACTTCTGAGAAAAAGTTGAAATAAAATGGCTCTCTATGAAGTTCATACCAGTCCAACACACAAAATGTGAGGCCATCTTTATGCATCATAACAGAGGAGCAAAGTATGCAAGAGCGTGCACACACAAAACAATCCCCTCCCTCCAACCTTGGCAATTTGCCTCTAACTACTATTATCAGAATACCCACTTCTTGTTATCTAGCCCTTCTTGCTGCCAATGCAGGATTGTTCCTGGTTGTATGTTTACTGCTTCTGTTGTTCAGTCCAGATACAAATGTGCCAGTCAATGGAACTCCCGCCACCTCTCTTGGGAGATTAATACAGAAGCTCTTTGGATCTCATGGAGGATGCTACTGCAAATATATAATAATAAAAAAGTCACTGTCAAAATGCTTTGCTTGATATTCACTCTAAATATTTCCTTTTTTATCACATCCTGTTACTCCTAGTTCTCTGCACACTCCCGACTTTCATTATACCTCATAATTCTCTCCTTTTGTGTTCATACACATCAGATATTTGTAGACTGCTATCATGTCCTCACTTAGTCATCAGATAGCCAGGGCAAACATATTTAACTCTTGACTCATAAATCAGACCTTTCAACACTAACCATTTCTATTGCTTTTCTTTGATCGCTCTCCAATTTGTCAATGTCTTTCTGGCAATGAAGTGCCTATTGTCAGCACAATAATCTAGGTGACAGAGTTGTAAAAAGAGGGTCTAATTTCCCTCCCCCATGAAAGCTGGGCCTTTTATATTTAGGACTAAATCTTGTCGCCTTTGCTAAGCATCAGTAATCAAATTTAGAACAAGAGGCTGGTTTACCTCCTCCTCTAGGGCTGTTCCACAGCTACTGTCAGCTCTGAATTGACCCTTCTGCTTCATCACCTTCGCATTGAGGGGACAGTGGCTATTGATTCTGTCTAGTAATCACATCACTGGCCCCACTGTCTCCTCTTTCACATACTAAATCTCTAGCTGCACATGCATATTGAAGGAGGGGTTTGTGTGTCTGTATGTGTGAAGCCACAGTACAATCAGTGCCAGGTTAAGGAAATGCAGTGACCTTTTGAGACATGCAGTGCCATTGCTGCCCACGCTGGCAAAGGGTTCAGCGGTCTTTATAAGCAATTTCTGTCTCAGACCTGACAAACTGACTACATTGTTTTCATGGTACTTATCCGTGAAGAGTAGCATGGGCAGTCTATACTGAAAGCTCATAGCTTAGCTTATCCATACTCAGAATCATTGTGAGGTGTGCATGAGTAATATTTAAGGAATAAGGTAACTGTAGAAAATGATGCCCTTGTGGTCTTAGTGTGAATGTGAATCACCAGGGACTGTTTTGGGTAACAGTCCATTCCAGTAGGAGAGAGTTGTGTCTCCTCCCTGCCTAGCCAATTATGTAATGTTTTGCTACATTATCCAAAGTTGCAACAACATGGAAAAGTCAGTGGAAAACCACCAAAAAAACCATCAAAACCACTTGGAGGTAAAAAAGGAACAGTATTAGAACATGGTATTGCCCCTTCTGTGAATAGACACCAAAAGACTGATTTAGTATGTCACAGGGCAGAGAAAGACACTGGATCAATTCACTTAAGGATGCATCTTGTTGAGCAGATTTGTCTTGTGAAAGAGTGCAGCTAGCTAGCTCTACAATAGATTGAACTTCCTGGAGGAAAACTATTTTATTAGATAGAAAAGTAATGTTGATAATTGTAGGCCCTAGTTCACCGTTTGTGATTTTTATTTCATGCTGTAACTACTTCTTTCCATGACTCTTGTTTCCAGTGGAACCTTTATTCTGAGTTATGTACATCTTGTTTTGTTGGAAGTGCTCATAAGAGTGGCGATTTAAAGCTAATCTGGTAAACTGCAGTACGCTGCTCCTTTGGGAGCAGAAAGTCTGGGATTTCTGTGAGCACCATGTCAGGCTGGTTATCGCAGAGGAATGCCTCAAGAGGACTTGGGGACTGTGCACTTCTTGTTGACTTGCAAGGCAAAGACAGTGCTGAGGAAGAGAAAGGGCTGGTGGGCTGTGAGGGTAAGAGGATGACTGTCCTGGGTACCCTGAGAACTGTCCCATCTGCCGACACCAAAATAGAGCATAGAGCAACCCCCAGGCGTAAGACACTCTCTCTCTCCTCTTGGAGTCACAGTAAGTAAGCTCTGCCTCCTTATCTCTGCAGGACTGGCAGCAGAGCCTGCCTTCCTTCCCCTCTGTTCCTATGAGTCAGGGATTACAGTAGGGGGGTCCCAGTATTAACCTTGGGTATAACTGCTTGTTTGTATGGGCTTGATCTACTATGTTCCTCTCCTGTCACACAATCCTCTGCTGGGATGGGATTGGTGGGGGCCTCCCAGCAAAGTAGATTTTTGACATTAATGCCTTATTAAAATGTATGGGGAAGTTCTCGAATCCAGGCAGATGTCACTGCATGCACTCACATGGTCGCATTTTCAAGCTTTTCTTGGCACCTATGAGGACTACAATCTTACTTAAAAAACAAAAACATTGCTAGAGTCTGTTGGAATTTATAACTCCTTAGGAACTAGGGCATGAGGTACAAGCCAATAATCCCTTCACCTTTCTCTGAGGATAATAGATGTGTTACTCATAGAGCTGGTTTGAAAAATGGGGAAATTTTTCATCATACAATATCAGAATTCAACTGGCTGTAATTACACAGTCTGAATTCAGGCACCAGAGAAACACAGTAAGCCTTTTATCATGCACTGTTTTTACATTCATTTACTCTCTAGCTTTTCCCCCATGTTTCTCTCTGTTCAACCCAGTGGTTCTTTTCAAATGTATTCAGATTTTCCCTATAGATTCAGTCAATATGTTCAGGTGTCTTTCCTCACTACTGTAATTTTGATTTTATTTTAGCTATAAACCCTTGCATGACTGATTTAATCATTACCTATCCCAGCATCTGAAAAACGAACAACTATTCCATGCAATCAGTTTCTAAAGAGATTTAATTTACCGAAAACATTCTGTGGGTAATGGCTAGAAAAAGGTGAGTTTTTCCCTTCTTTCTCTGAGGGTAGCTTTCCTTCTTGTATTGTTTTGGCTGGTAGAGTTGCCAGGTGTCCGGTATTGACCCAGACAGTCCAGTATTTTCACCTCCTGTCCCGTAAAATAATTCAGAAAATACCGGACACCTAAAATGTCTGGTATTTTCTGATTTTTTCCTGGCCAGGAGGCGAAAATACCGGGTGCTTACCTGGTTCTGCAGGGGTGCTGTCCGGCTGGGAGCAGGAAGACAGGATGGCAGCCTGTTAGGTCCAAAAAGCCTCAAAGGAATTTCTTAAAGGGACCATGCTGTTTTTTTATTTTATTTTATTTTTTTAATTTTATTTGCTTAACTCTCGGGGTCTCAACAGAATTTTTCCCCCAGTTGAAAAGGCCTTTTTAAACCAATAGGTAAACTATTACCAGCTTTATCACCATTGAGTTCAGTGGGTCTACTCAGGGCCGGATTAAGACCTTTAGAGGCCCTAAGCACTGAAAAGATTATGGTGCCCCCCCATATGTAATTCAAAATAAAAACAATACTATACCGTAAAATAAAATTTTATTTTTTGAAATGACACAAAACTTACATGTATGCTGAAATTAAAATAGCTTCTTTCTAGATTTTCTGATTGCAAAATTCTGGATAAGTTCATCGAAGCTGACTCGACGAAGCATGTCCGCTTCCATACGCAATAGGGAAAGTGAATCAAGTCTGTCCTGACACATTGTTATTCTCTGAGGGTTTTTTATTCTTTTCAGCTGAGAAAAAGAGCGTTCTGCGGAGTTCTGATTTTTCCCATGATGATTACTTCGATGCTTTTTTTGAAATATCAAATTTTTTCAAAAAAAAAATCTCATTTTTTTTGGTGCCCCTGCTTTGCTGGTGCCCTAAGCACGTGCTTAGTCTGCCTATGGGTAATCTAGCCCTGGGTCTACTTGTGCTTGAAGTGAGGCAAATGTTTAAATAATTTGTTAACCCAGGAGCAGAGTATTTCCTGTGCTTAAAATGGAGATATGCTTATAATGCAGGTAGCACCTTACAAAAGGCAAAATTCAAAAAGATAAATTTAGATTTTCGTATCAAAATAAGGCTGTTTATTCTATAGATGTTTACAAAGTAAATAAAACAACGTTTTGCCTTTTATATGTTTGACTACTGAAAAAGTAACATAGAATTTTAATAGACTTAAATAGTTTGACAACTCTGTTGTAGTCTCATGGAAGTATAGAAAATCTCTCCTCATATGCTTGACATCTTTTGTGATGGCAACTTGGACTTCTTTGCCAATGACAAATTTAAATTCATTTATTGTTTGTCCAAATATTTTATAAAACTTAAGAGATGCAAAATACAATTGTTCTAACTTGCGAAGTTATGTAATTAACTAAATCTATGAGTATAAAACCTCAAGTTTTAAGTGGTTTCTGCTGTGCTTTCTGGGTTTCCAACCCATTTGTGTGTCTCACTAAAATCCTGGCTCTGAAGACACTGTAGTTTAAGTGCGATTTCGGCAAAGTAGATGTGTAGGCTTAAAAAGCCAAACAAACAAAAAAGAGGTAGGAGGGGGTTTGGTGCTGGTGGGGGAGGGAATCCACTGAGAACTTAAAAGGAAATAATAACATTGTCTGTGGAATTCTCATCTTAATTCATGAGGATTCTCGCACTGGTCTTCATGTACCATTTATGCAGGATAGAAGAATAAATGTTTTATTTATCTTGTAGAATGAGAGCCTAAATGAGGTTCATTGCTGGGTATTTCATTACTAAATATTTCCTATTCTGACTGACTAACTTGTGAGCATATTGTTGACTAATATATGCAGGACTAATGTGCGCATGTGTGTATCACAATATCAATATGTATTATCTACATAATGCATATATTGGTATGTATTCAGCACATAATAATAATATAGTAGCAGTTACATAGCCTGAATTGTCCTGCATTTTTTATATAACCTTGCTTACTTATCTAAGTATTCCATAAACCATTGCATTCACTGAAGTAAGTTTTGGTTAGAGCAAATAGGGGAGCTGTCAAGAAAAGGACAGATGGGTGCTTTATTATAGCAGTAGAAAGGGATTTATTCTGACAGGCCAATATTGAAATGTCTCAAAAGAAAAGGACAAGATATATAATAGTTCTATGACAGTACAGACATGGGAGTTGCCTTCATGACCCTTGATACCTGGAATGCGTGTGTTCAGAACGAAGAGATAAGGAGTGTACCATGGTATCAGAAATACAAGGTAGAAAGCTGATTCATGTTTTAGATAATGCACACAGTACCTTTTACTCATAAACAGGTTGTAAAAAGATGGCTTTAGGAATGTAACTTTGGGAACATACATTCTGTATAAGGTGAATGTTACAGCGTTGCAGGAAGCTGCTTCCCAAAGTCAGTATTGGATCGGTTTTTATCCTGTGCTTTGATTTATTTTCAGAACTGTTTAATAGGGTATGTTTGAAATTAGGCTCTGGATGAAATTTGTCCGTCTATATTGGTCAAAATTATCTTTAACCTTTCTCCACACAAAATTTGATATTGAAATGGATGCTGAGTAGATCTAGTGCAATGGGTAGTTTGTGTCTCTATATATTAAAGAAAACTTTTCTTGTGGGACAACAGAAGTGATGTCATGCGTCACTCTGCGTCCCCTCCCTCCGTCTTCAACAACTCCTCTGCCTTCGCCCATGTTCCGGGACTCCCCTGGGCACAGTGGAGTATCAGGGCTGCGGGAAGCGGGGGAGGGGAGGCTGTCCATCCCGTGGTGCCTCAGGCTGCTTCGGAGCAGGCAGGGGCTCAGCTGGGGAGCAGGCAGCTGGGAAACAGGGTGGCCTGACTCCACACGTGGCAGCCACTTCACAGCCTCGCTCTGCCCGCTCAGTCCTGGGTGCCTCGGGTCACAGCCGGGAGCTGCTTGAGAAGAACAGAGGGAAGCAAGGCCTCTCCTGCTCTCTCAGTGAGCCAGGGCAGCACAATAGGATTGGGTCCCGGGCAAAGGCGCCACAGCCTGGAGCAGCTTGGAGCCCACAGAGGTGCCTGTGTCCCCCTGTGCGCCATTGAGTGCGGGTCACTGATTGGAAAAGGGAGGATGTGTTGACTCTCTGCTTTCTCTTACGAATGGGGTGCCCCGGGCTCCCTCAGCGCTGCCTGAAGGAAATGCACCTTCCAGCTGCCGGGGGGTCGGGGGGGAAGGGAGAAGGGAGGATCCCCTCCCATCTCCACGCCACACAGGCCGGGGGTTAACCCCCCCGCACTTGGGCCTTTCCCTCTCTGCCAGCTTCACGTAGCATGAATTGGGGAGTTAGCCCCCTCCCACCACCACACCGCCCACGTCAGGCCTTTGCCCATAACTGCCTGCCCATGTGGCGCAGAGTCCGGGTAACAGCCTCCCACACACCCCACCCCACCCCTGAACAGATTTTGCATGGCTTGAGTCAGGGGGCTAATTCCCTCTACTCACCACCCCATGAGACATCACAAAGAGGCAGCCCAGCAGCATTCAGAGTGGCTGTGAACCCGCTGGTGCTGTTTCCTTTCTGGTTATGTATTTCACGTGTGGATATGCATGCGCACCATGAGCCTGAGGATTCTGACTCAGGCCATACACACTAGTAAGACGGACAAGACACCACTTGCTCCAGACCAACGGGTGGCATTGGCAAAAGTCTCTCCAGGTTTGTCATACTACTCTTTGGCCTGGTCAGAATCCTCTGTGGTATAGAATTTCTCAGTTTGTCTCTCTTAATGAACCTGTAAAATATATTGAAAATAATTTTAGAATTTTAGTGTTGTTAAAGTTTTAGTCTTACCATAGTTAGTATAACTTTCTGCCTTGGGAAGTATTTCCCCATGGACAAAGACTATGCCCAGAATCTGTGTTCCCTGTAAACTATGCATTTTCGCAGCTGCTTAGGAGAGATTCACATGTTGCCCAGCTGATTATTAGAGTGCCCACAGCTAAGTTTTTTTGTTTCTACTGGTGGTGCACATTTGCTTATGTCTCAGTAGACACAAAAATTTATTCTGCATATGGGTGGAAAAAGTTCACACATGTATGGAAAGCATTAAAGGGAACATTAGGCCAATATTTGCCTGAGGGTCACAGACAATATCAGCCACTTCTGTGGGCAGTGGAGAATAACCTTCAGATTCCACTAGAGGTGGCTTAGAATACCAGCATGAGTTTTTTGATTATTTACAACCTCCTTGGGCCATTTAGCTCTCCTTCATGGTCTGGAATACTTCAGCTTCCTGCGGGAGGGGCTGGGGCTGGGCTGAGGCTGTGCTGGGTCCAGCTCTCCTCACAGCTGCCAGGAGGGGCTGGGCCAAGGCCGCGCCGGGCCTGGCTTTCCTCTGACAGCCAGGAGGGGCTGGGGCCAGGCTGAGGCCACGCTGGGCCTGGCTCTCCCCCTGGTTGCTGGGAAAGGGAGGGCCTGGGGCCACAAGCAGCCCCCAGCTCTCCATGTGGGCCCTGCACAGGGTCAGTCTGGTAGTTGGTGGAGCTGGGCTCCTGTGGACATACAGTGATGTGATGGATGATGTCACTCTGTCATCCCACAGGCATTATATTTATATATATATATAAATAAATAAAATATGGAGAGAGAGAGATACGATTTCAGTAATTTAAGTATTAGTTGAACCAGTCTTGCAACCGTTAGCAATTATCTTGGAAAACTCATGGAAGAAAGAGGTCTATAGATTATAGTGTATCACAAAATAAATGAGTCAACAATACGAAGCAGTTGCAAAAAAAAAAAAAAAAAAAAAATTAGTGTCGTTCCAGGATGTATTAACAAGAGTGCCATATAGGACATGGAAGATAATTGTCCCACTCTATACTCAGCACTGTTGAGTCCTCAGCTGGAGTATTGTGTTCATTACTGAGGAAAGATGTGGACAAATTGTAGATAGTCCAGAGGAGAACAAGAAAAATGATAAAAGGTTTAGAAAATCTGACCTAATGAGGAAATGCTTTTAAAAAAAAAAAGGCATATTTCATCATGACGAAAGATGACTTAATGAGGGGAGCACCCACTACATTCTTAAATATATTCAGAGCTATTATAAAGAAGACGGGGATTGATTTTTCTTCATATCCACAGAAGGAAGAACAAATAGTAATCTACATCAAGGGAAATTTAGATTAGATGTTAAAAAGGCTTTTCAATTTAAATGTAGCTGCACTCTGGAATAAATTTCCAAGGGAGGTTGTAAAATCCCTATCACTGGAGGTTGTAAAGAACAAGTTGGACAAACACCTATAGTGTTAGTCTGGGTTTATTTAGCCCTGCCTCAATGTAGGAAGCTTGCCTTGATGACTTCTTGAGGTCCCTTCCAGCCGTACCTTTCTATGATCCTATGTCTTTAAGGGCATTTTCAGGCCCTCATTAAGGGTTGCAAATTAGAGACCAAAATATTCCTTCAAGCTGCTGTGGATGCAGTTGACATTGCATCTAGAGGGATAGCCAGAGGTATAGTCATGAGGTGTGAGATTTGGGTTCCCCAGGGAGGTTCAAATTACCACAGAATACTTACCTTTTAATAAATCTAATGCATTCATTGAGAAGATCGAATACCTATACTTGCTGAAAGATTTTTAGGACATTGCTCTGCTCCCAGGTCCTTTATGCTGCTGCACCAAAGAGAAAACATTAAACAAATAAACAAGCCAAAACAATCTCCTCAACCCTTCTACCACCAGCACTTGTGCAAACCAATGTATAAATGCCAGTGGATACGAAGACCCGCATATACAGTCCCTCTACCACAACTGTTTCTGCCCAGTTCCATCACAATCCAAGAGCTATTATTGATTGGGTGACCCAGAACCATCTAGCCCTATTGATACTCTCCACTACTGCACCCCAATCTTTGGTTACCTCCTCACCCTCTTTGTCTGTAATTGTGTGGGGGCAATCAATAATTGGATTTCACATGAATCAGAGTATACACTAACACGTATTCTTCCAAAAATCTCATGCTTCTAATGAGAAAAGGAGACTATCTTTCCTCCTTCACCTCTGCCTTGTATTTTATATCAGTGTTTCTCAACCAGTGGTACAAGTACCCTTAGGGGTACTCGAGAGAAGTCTGGGGGGTCCGTCAACACAACTGAAATTTGGAGAAAACTGAATTTTTGTTTTAAGTTTTACAGCACTTTATTATTTTTCTACTTTTTACACCCCAAAATGTCATTGCCTGCCCAGCTACAATTAAGTTGTTTAAACAAATGTGTTGCAACGGTAGAAAAAAATTTGTGTGTCTGAAAACTGTAGGTACTGGGGGTACTTATAAAAAAAGGTTGAGAAACACTATTTTATATGATTCACAGTAAGATGAGGAATTGTTGACGCATTGGTTTGCACCACCCTTATGCCCTCCGTTCAAAGCTTAAGGAAACAATTATGCATGTGTGGACCAACAGACACTACTTGCTGTGAGTCCATCTGGTCAAGAACTCCTTTTAAATGGTAAAAGCTAGGACCACAAAATTTGGTATACATCTTCCTCTTATCATAACTTAAAGCAAGGTAAGGGTTTGGTTGTGCCAGGAAAATGGGATGTGACTGGAATGGGGCTGCTTCTCAGAAAACGATACAGAAAAGAGACAGAATCACTAGGCATGTGAAAGGGGTTGGCTGGGCCCCTCCACCCAGTCTGGGATTGCCACAGCCTTGAGCCTCTCACCACCCCACACCCCGGGCACCCTTTAGGGAGGGTGGGAAGGCTGAAATTCCCACCCCCTGATTCATACAGAAACATTGCTGGCTGATCCCCTTTGTCAGGGAGCAAAGGGAAAGTGCACAGTTTGCTACATTCCTCTCTCTCACTGGAGAGCACATGAACTTGTACCTGTCCCAGCTGGGGGACATGCACCAATCCCCTAGCTGTGCCTGCTGGAGCTACAGAGGCCATGGAGAAGCACTTTTCATCTGGCTCCAAGCTGCTGCAGTGAGAGAGGGATGGGGTAGTCCTCTCTCCCCAGGACAACCTCCATACTGAACACCTCATCCCTAGCTCCACTCCAGAGCAATGATTTAAATGGAGAAGAACAAAAATTGAGTTAAGGATCTGAGCAACACTGGGTAAATCTTCTAGTGGTACATAATTTCAGTTGGTTAAATATTTTTTTAAATTTGAGAACCAAACTTCATTTTTGGAAATGAAAAGTAATATAAATGAAAAATTAATAATTTAAAAACTGTTATAAATATTTCAAAAAAACCCACATGTACCTACTTCATTTCTTTTGTTTTCAATAACATAACTATTGTTAAAGGCACTATACCAATTTAATATAAAGAGGATACAAACTATATAAAAACTGTATAACCAGACTTTTGAAGCAATGAATAGGTAACCTTGTCTTCAACACATTTATCAAGACATCTGTTTCACCTGAGTACTCTGTGATGATCAATAGAAGAAATTCCTTGCATCCTGGGGCAGTTCTCTTGCACTTCCATTCTGCCAAGTTTTATCTCTGCTAAACATATATTCATTGACAGAAAGGCTTTCAGTGCACTGTGTGGAAATTTTTTTTGCTGGAATTTAGATAAGACATAAAATTGAAGTCTTGATCGCTTGTTGTCATTAAAAATTGTTCTTGCCCCACCCCAAAAAAAGTTGGTAATCCCAGGCTCTTGGCTAGATTTCAGCTCAAGTTATTTTGTTCTGCTGTCCCAAATTCCTGCTCTAGCTAAATAAATAACATTTGACTTTCCATTCTAAACTGCTATATGTAGTGTTCACCCCAGAACGATCATTTTTCAATGGTGGATTAAATTAACCCTAATATGGAGAAACACAAAATGGGTGAGAAATATCTTTTTGTCAACTTCTGTTGGTGAAAAAGACAAGCTTTCAAATTCATCATTGTTGTATTACAGATCGTATCTCATCAAGTGTTCTGTATACTCACAGTGACTTGGGGGCAGGTTGTGTATGCAAATTCCACCCCTCTATGCCACCAGACCTGCTGGATTCCTATGAGGAATCACTCCTAGGGGTAGACGGATAATGTTTACACTTGGAGTGGGCAGTAGTAAAATAGCTGGAACTCCGTAGGATCCCTGCTGCTGGAGGCTGCTTGGAGTACGTACTGAATTAATACAGCCTGTGGGAATCCTGGATATGTCTTCTCTATGGCCAACATTGCCCACAGGGACTTGTGTGACTGTGATCTCCCCTCTGTGGGGTGTCCACTGCCAGGGCTTCTGGGTTTCATGGGAGAAGCTGGGGTAACTAATGGGTAAATCATGATCACAATCTCAAAAAATATGTAGGCATCTAGATGTCCTATGCAAACTTGAAGAGCCAATTGCAGACACTAAATAGGGAAGTGTGATGCTTGGAGCTCTCCGTGCCCACTGGCAAAGGGTTCAGTGTCATTAACAGCAGCTTCTTTCAAGCCTGACAAACTCACTACACCTAACACATTGCTACCATGATAAAGAATATTGTGTGAGATGCCAGATTAAAGCTAGTGACACACGCGTCATATAATGTCATTGTGAAATGTGTGTATTAACAAGAGGACTGTGTGACAAAGCTCTTCCTCAGCCTTGGCAGGTTCTGCACGTTCAGGCGAATTACTGGCTTTAGAGGCTCACAGCAACCCTCCATTTAGACACTAGCTTGCTGTTTGTTGAGCTACTTTCACTATTGGCCAGCATGGGGAAAAAAGGGGAACCCAAACTTCATAGTTTTTTTGTGGCCCCTCCAAGCGATACTGGGCAGGGCAAACCCTTGTACCAAAACCAGTCTTTCTAATACGAAAATGGAGGAGTTGGTGGGGAGAGGGGAACCCAGGCTCGCCCTCTACTCTGGGTTCTAGCCCAGAGACCCTGTAGTAGCAGCTGTCTGTAACGTTTCTGGTAACAGCTGCATCACTTCCCCCACAGTCTTCCTCAGCACCTCCCTTATCCCAGGTTCTTCCTTCAGGTACCTGAATGCACTTGTTCCTCCCAGATTCTCATCAACTTCTTCTCTCCTCAAAACTTCTCACCACACTGAGCTATTAGAAAGGGATCCTTTTTTAACCAGTCTCAATTTGTTTTCATTGGCCCCAGATGTTCTGATTAGTCTATTTCAGTAGACTCTGGAAACCTCCTAATTGGTTCAAGGTGCTTTAATTGCTCTGACTGGTTCTGGCAAGTTCCTGCTGGTTCTGGATTAGTCTGGATTAGCCCTTGTTAGTTTACCCTGGGAACAGAGATTTACTCAAGCTAGGACTAGTATTCTTCCTTTCGACCACTCTTCTATAACCCTCTGGCCTGACCCTGTCTCTAATGTAAATTCAGCATGGTGACAATTGGGCAGCTAATTTGCATTTCAAGTAAATGGGAGGAACAAATTAACATGAGGATGTGAAATCAGCACAGGAAGACACTGAGAAATTTCGGTTTAATCTCTTTGCATTTGTGAATCGTAAATCCCTAGTTATGTGGGTTGTTGAGGTGAGAAGTAGCCGTAGATACAAAAACTGCTTTAGACACAGATTATTATCCATAGCTCCTGATGCCATCACTAAACATACAGGGGAGACCAAGTACAGTGCTACTGCTCGTTAGCAAATTACACTGGCACATTGCTGATCTCTGGGCCTGATGGACAAAATGAAATAAAATTCCTGTTCTAATGTATTTATGGAACTCTTCCATGCACAGCCTTCCTGGTATATTGGTGGAGACAGCCAGTCCCTCATCTATATGGAAATTTTCATTCCAAAAGAAAATCTGATGAGATAGGTATTTGAATTGGAAAATAATGAGTTACTGTTTTGTATTCAATGGCTTATCAAAAAGTTGGATTGCTCACATCACTAATGAAATGTCTCTAATACACCTGATGAATTGCGTATCCAGATGAACAAGTTCTCTGATGCACGTATCAAGTTCTACATGGTAATTAGTATCAGGAAAATAGTTGTCATGGCTCAGAACACCAACATCCCATCTAAAATCTAAGTCAGTAATAAAGCTCCGGACCATCGTACCATCAACCAGCAGACTTAGGCTTGATAGAGAACTTGTGAAAATTGGCAACACTTCTTTCACCTTTGACTAACTTATCTCACATGTCTGGAACAACTGCTAATCCCAAACACAAAAGTGTCCATTTTTCAGGCTTGCGTTCTCAGTACCCTCCTTTACGCTGTGAAAGTTGTGTCACATGCTCCAAGCAGGAGTGGAGATGGATAGCTTCCATCTTCACTGTGTCAGAAAAATCCTGGGAGTTTCTTAGTACCAATGGATCACTAATAAGATTTTTGAGAGAACCTGACTACTGTCTGTGTAGACTACACTGCCTGCTTGCAGGCTTCACTGGCTGAGACACATGGAGCATATGCTTCAAGATCAGCTGCCAAAGACTGGGCTTTATGGCCAACTCAAGGACTACTTGTGATTCAGAGGAAGGCCGTCAGCAAGGTCTCAAGAAATTCAGACTGACAACTGGAATAACGCTGATCTCAGCTGCTCAGTTTAAAGAAGCTAGGTCACAGCTCATGCAGTCATCATGGAGAGCCTAGATTGAGGCCCACAGGAGATCCAGGTAGCAGTGTGAGCTCCAACCTCCATCTGTTGTGTGGACCTGTAGCCACTGTGGGAAGGTCTGCTGCTTGTGGACTGGGTTCTTCTCACACACTATTCTCAAGCACACTTGTCATGTTTCCTTTAATCTGTCAAGATGTTGGATGGTCGTACAATGGAATGTAGACAATAATCGTGTATGCATATTGAATGTATGACCTCCTTTCTTGTGGAAAAAGCATACTCAGTGCACTTATTCACAGGAGCGGCCTGAGTCCGGCTGTGGCAGCTGGCGCCCTAGGCGGAAGGCGCGATATGCGCCCCCACCTGCACGGCCGTCAATGACCATGATGTAATCAAGGGCGCCCTGGCGCCCCGTGACATCATCATTGGGCAGCCAGGCCCACAGCGCCGTAGGCAACTGCCTAGTTTGCCTAGGTCCACGGGCCACCCCTGCTTATTCAAATCTCACATTGCAGAATTTGATGAAGGCACATAGTAACTGTCACATTACTGTTTTCATTAATGACATCGGATTAGTTTTTATTACAAGTGGAAAGCTATCTTCATCTGTCAAACTGTGTTGCACTTAAGAAAAATGAAATTTTGTGCCACTGTAGAAGCAAAGAGCTAAATCCCAGTTACTGACATTCATTTTTGTGAGTAGACCTTTACCCACATAATCATTCGTATTAAATTCACTCTTAAACTGTCAAATCTTTGGGGGCAAGGATTGTCCTTTAATATATGTCTGTACAAGCCCTAGCTTAGTGGGGCCCTGACCAGTTGGCCTCTAGACTCACTTTTCTTGGAAGATAATAGCAATGGGGAATGCTTGGAGATGGATCTCGCAGCAAAACAGCTTTCAGAAACAAAACTGAAAAGAAAAAATGAAATAGAGTAAACAGTGTTTGTAGTATAGTTGATTTATTTGCTTGGGGTTTTGCCCTTCCCAAGAAGTGAGTAATTTTCTTGCTAAGTTACACACAAGACAACTTTTGAAGTTTAAAAATAAAGTGTCCATCCCTTTGGAGGCCTTTAAAGAACTGGCTGTGAATGTCTAAGTAATATTAAAAACAACAAATAGTCTGGTAGCACTTTAAAGACTAACAAAACATGTAGATGGTATCATGAGCTTTCGTGGGCACAGCCCACTTCTTCAGATGCACTATAGTCATCTGAAGAAGTGGGCTGTGCCCACGAAAGCTCATGATACCATCTACACGTTTTGTTTGCATCTGAAGAAGTGGGCTGTGCCCATGAAAGCTCATGATACCATCTACATGTTTTGTTAGTCTTTAAAGTGCTACCAGACTATTTGTTGTTTTTTAAGTTTATCCTGTTACAGACTAACTCGGCTACCCCCTGGAGCTAAGTAATATTAGGCTTCTTACCAACAGCCAAGAGCAAAAGGACTTAAATTCACCATAAGCTGGGACTGGTTCGTGGACATTGGATTTTAGGCAGGGGAATTTAAAAATCCAGTCATTGAGGTGTAATGGGATGATGCAGCAGAAGAATTAACAAACAAATTCATGATTGGTGGATTTGCAAGGCACTGCTCAAAGATCTGTGTCTTGGGGGAAAGAAACCCTAAATGTAAGTTATCTCAACCTGATTCTCCTATGTGACCCATCTTCCTCACTGCTAGTCCCTTCAGGAGAGCAGGCTAGGGGAGCATGTTCAGGTCAGTACTGCCTTCTCCCAAGTATCTTGACTTCCCCATGTTGCCAATTGTCAGAAAAACTCATCTGACCGTGGGCAATGTCTCCAGCAGTTTAGTTATAACCCCAAGAGAATGTTCATTTCCCAAGATTTTAAATACCTTGAAATCAGACAGAGTTTCTAGCCCGGCTGAGGCACGGTGGTATATCAGATTGGTAATACACATATGAAAGTTTCAAGTACCCATTTTAAACATATTTAATGATAGACTGAAATTATTCCCAAGGAACCATTAATACTGTTGTCAGTAATGTAGGTACTGAGATGTTAAATATCTGATGATTAGATTTCCCACTTGAATCATAAATGTGCTATTGAAGTATATTTTTTTAGTAGCATGTTAATAGCACATATAATAAATAATCCCCAATTGGGCAGTGAAACAACAGAATATAATAGCTTTGAAGGCGCTTCAGTAGTCTAGAGTATGAGTAAAACATAAAGGAAAGAGTCCTTAACATAGGTTTTAAAATGTTTCTAAACATAAGTTATTAATATTTATTTTGTCAGTTATCTACATAGTGGTATGAAGGACTATTGATCCATTGAGGATTGTGGGGCCCATCAATCCTGCAATAGGAGACTGTCAGTTTTTCAAACAGCAATTCTGTTTTTACACTTGAGGCAGTTTTTCTATTAGACGAACACAGTACTGTATTATATTTAATTACAGAGACAAAATTCAAAAATTGAACCTAATAGGATTGAAACCAATATTTTTGCAACTATAGTTTCTAAAAATACAAAATTAAAGTGGCCAGCTATCAATTCTGGTTGTTTGGCCACACCAAATGCTTGTTAACAATCAATAGGTAGCAACTTGTTTTGCAGATTATTTGGTCATCTAACAACTGTGACCCTCAGAAAATGAAGCATTAGGAACTCTTTCACTAAGGGAAGCACAATGTATTGTGTGTCTCCGTAGTATACTTCTGCCCTATTAGTACAATCCCAGTTCTGGGTAACTGCATTTAATCCAGCTCTATGGAAAGCAAAGGCATCCACTTTCAGGCTTCCCCAGCTTCACCTGTCTTGCGTCACTCTGATTTGAATGGAGAGAATCTCAAGGCTGAACAGCTCTCTACCTTCGTTCTGTTTTTCACAACAGAAAATAGGCTGCCTGAATAACCTTCTCTTGCTTTCTCTTCAGAAACTAATATGTGGGTGTTGGGCACGAGTCATAAGTCACCACACAGAACTTCTTATGAAAATCTGTTTTATTCTTAAAGTAAAATCACTATAAAATAATCTGCTCATAAGCTCAACAGAGATCATTCAAATCCTAACATGGGTTCTGACAGAGCCGTCCTTCAAAATCCCACCCAAGGGGTTTTGTGCAGGTTTCAGATTCATCAGTGCTCCAACTCAGAACGAGCCCACTCCCTTATGCACCTTTAGTCCACCCCCCTAAGCAGGTCAGTGTCTTTGATCTGGAGTTTCAAGGAGTTGGTAATTAGTAGACAATGGGTTTTTCCTCAGGGTGTAACTTCTAAAGGCTTCCTGAGTACCCCCGAGAATACCCACCACCCATGTATTGTCCCAGATGGTTCTTTGAAATTCTGAACATTGACATTATCAATGTAAACAGTCAGACACGACTCCCCTCCCCTCCCCTACCACTAGTGCCTAGCTGACTGGACATACTCCTCTGCTTTCACCTTTTCCCTTGACCCTACCTCTCTTAATTACAATTTATGTTAAGCTCTGTATCATGCCTTTGGTATGTTAACCCATATTATTTACATTAGGTCCTTTTAGTACGTCAAGTTTCTGGTTACTTACCTAGAAATCATATTGCTTTTGAATATGTATGTAACCTGTGGAATGTGTGAGATGTGAAATATCCGACCAAAAAGGCAGTTTAGGGTCTATGACCTTTTAAGGCAGACAAAGACCCTGCAAGCAGATAAATTAACTGAGAAGCAGCAAGAAAATCTCTCTCTCTCGGACAAAATGTAACATCACAGCGGAAACCTGGGACCGGCCTAGAGGAAGTAAAGCCTCCTGCAGATCTGAAGGGATCTCCCAAGGATCTCTCATGGTCAAGTCTCCGGTAAGCTGACGCCTAGCCACGCGCCAACCACCAGCAAAATCAAAAGTAATCTACAGTGTACTTGCAGCCTGCCTCCAAACTGCCAGCATGAATGTGATGTATGTGTATGAGTATCACCTTACTCTTAAGAATCTGTACCAATAAACAATCCCAAAAGCAATACTGCTCCAGCCCACCCTTTGTCCAGGTTTGTTTCTCAGCAGGTCTGAGGAAGTGCAACAATCAAGACTCTGGAAAACACGAGCCTACAATAACATGCAAACCCTTTTATTTTTAATACAGAGAACCCCAAAAGTATTAGGCCTTACTGATTGCATTTAACTTTATTCAGTAAAGTTTGTGACAATTCCATAAGGTTCGTCCAGAGTATTGCAGGCTGCTGTCAGTCTGTCACCAGTATGTATTGGTATATGTTAAAATAATTATTCTCAAGGACTGTCATGACTGAGGCCTGAGCAGTCAGGCCTCGTGATTTGAGTAGCAGCAGTCAGAGGTCAGAAACAGTCCAAGTGAAGAACTGAGTGTCCGAGCTGGAGGCCAGAGTTGTTGGGAGTCAAGAGAGGGGTTAGGGTTTGGAGTTGGAGACCAGAGGCAGGGATCAGAAACAAGGCAGGTCAGGAAAGCAGGAAACTAGGACAAATCATGGAGAGAAGTGCTCATGAGACATCTGGTTGCACAGACAGCTTCCAGTGCTGCTTTCTAGCTTAAATAGTGCAGCCAGACCAATCAGAATGGCTGGGCACTTCTCTAATCAGGACTCCAGTGGATGGCTTCTCTGGTGGTGCCCACTAGCACTCAGCCCACTAGTTACTAGTAAGTTTCTGGAAGGTTGCCTGGGAGCCTGCAGTTCAAGACCTTTGAATCCGCACAAGGGCTATCTGTCAATACACCTGTAGGGGTCAGGTGCTACAAAGAACTCAGTGGATATACATTACCTCTGCAGCAGGAGAACTGTCACCCCACTTTGCTGTTCATAAGGTAACAAGTGAGGGAGGATGTGGGAAGAAAAATGATGAGGATGAGCTCTACTAGCCTGTGAATTTTGTATACATATATGCAATTCTACAGTAACATTTACATGTCTGCCGATTCATTCAGCCCTATGCTGGCATTTGTGTTCAGTAAACTGCTTCCCTAACTTCCAGTTTGGAAGCATGAATTGTTGTTGGAGTCCAGCTTACCAAAAAGTGTGCAACAATGATGTAGCTTTAAATTTAATAAAAGAATGCTCTGGTACTATTAATAAAATATTTTGTATTTACATGGAATCTTTCAACCAAAGATCTCCAAAAGCACTTTCAGTGTTTTTAACCTTCCAACATCTGTGGCTGTTCGGGTGAGGAAGGTGGTGGGAAATAATATTTCAACTCATAAGGTTCCAGCTAAAGACAAGTGTGGGAGAGGGAATTAGAGTGATGGATTTACGTTGATGTTGTACTCCAATGGATATCACTACTGAGACTATTCTGATGTAATACTCAAACACTTTATGGTCACAAGGGAATGTTGTGATAATCTTATGGTCTCTGACCTCCTGCATTTTGCAGACCATGGCACCTCTCCCACCTAGTCCTGTAATAAACCACTGGTATATGAAAAATAGGTTTTTAAGTACATGCCAAAGCAATCGGTGTTCAGGTTGGATTTTCATGACTTGGAATTTCTTGTTTGAGTTCTTAAACTGAATGTTGCAATAGGACTAGTTATTTGTATGGAATTTTATATGATGAGTTCCTTGGAATTTTCATTAGAAAGCATTGTCTCCATTATAAATTAAGTAATCCATAAAGTGGATGAAGGTAAATCAGAACAAGGCATTCTTATTTAGGAATAAGCGTATCCACATGTGGGGTTATTCTGGAATAGCTGTTGCACTTTAAATGCACACCTACCTTGAGACATGTTGAATATCCACAATGCCTCTTGAATTCAGGTAGTTGCAGTGCTCAGCATTTTTCAGGACCAGATGCTTAGCTCTGAATAGATCATTTACTGGCATTCTGTTTGTCACCTTAGCCCTTCATCTTTCAGTAGATTATCTAAATGCTAGCAAAGTAAAAATAAATGCTCTCTCATTTGTCTGTTTATGCCAACCATTAATCTCTGGCCTTTTTAGTGGCGTGTCCATGTGGTATATTTATAGTTGGTCGCTATTTGGCTCTTTACACATCTAAGAACTACAATTAATGCACTTTAAACATGTACTCTGGTATTAATTGTTCTGGCAGTAAAGGAGTAGAATTAGCTATGCTTCGCTACAGGATCTATCACAACACATGAATTCTCTCTTCTATCTCCGTTGGATAGGGCATGCTACATTCAGAGGTGGAATGAAAGTGATTTATCACTAAGAATAGTGTGTAATTTGAGAATATGAACAAGAGAAGCTATTTTGGGACATGGCTCTGAACAAATACAATGAGCTAAATTCATCTTGCTTCCTCTGTAACTCCATCCTTGTTTGCCATGCCCTGGCAGAACACATTTTTAGAAAAACTGGTGTAAACAAGACCTATTCATGGAGCAGGGCATGATATTGCCATCTAATACATTTGAGCTTTTTGTTAGACGAACAAAATATGCTGCATCCCAAAGCTACAGCTTATAAATAACTTAGGTCCTGATCCTGCAATGAACTGTGCGTAGACAGAGCCCTGGAGGACATTGCAGGACTTGTACTTCAATCAGGAACTCGGACTATAATTGATTATTCTTGTTTTGAACTGATTTGCAGCTATTCAAGTTCAAGCATAGAAATACTACATTGTTAGTGAACATTTACTTAAACAGTGGCTATGTGTGTAGTACAATTACAAGATGTTAAATTCATAGCATTCTGTAGCAGAAGAAAGGTTACATTTCATTTGGTCTTTTAGAGCTGCTTTATGGAGCCTCTGATCTACCTTCTGTTCACGCCTGTTTATTTTGATGTTGTATTTATTTTTGTTTGCTTTTAACATAATTTATCAAAACTGAGCTTAAATCTTTTGATTTGAAGCTCATTGTAGATAAATCTCTGAAAATATCTTCTCAATGTACAGCGGCACTCAAAAAAGCGCTCAGAAATTATTAAGGTATTAAGAAAGGGATAGACAGAAAATATCCATAGTACACCCACATCTTGAATACTACATGCAGATGTTGTCACCCCATCTCAAAAAAGATATATTGCATTTGGAAATGGCTCAGAAAAGGGCAACATAGGGTATGTCTACACTTGCACCCTATTTCAAAATAGGGATGCAAATGAAGACATTCAAAATTGCAAATGAAGCTGGGATTTAAATATCCCGTGCTTCATTTGCATAATCACGTTATGGTGCTATTTCGAAATAGCGCTATTTCAAAATAAAACGCACTGTGTAGACATGTTATTTCGAGAGAAAACCCTTCTCTCAAAATAACCCTTATTCCTCCTAAAATGAGGTTTACCAGTTATTTCGAGAGATGGGTTTTCTCTCAAAATAACCACATCTTAACAGCGTCTGTTATTTCAAAATAGTGCTATTTCGAAATAGCGCCATAACCTGAAAATGCAAATGAAGCACGGGATATTAAATCCCAGCTTCATTTGCAATTTCAAATGTCTTCATTTGGATCCCTATTTCGAAATAGGGTGCAAATGGAGACATGCCCATATTGATTAGGGGTATAGAATGGCTTCCATATGAGGAGAGATTAAAAAACTAGGATTTTTCAGCTTGGAAAAGAGACAACTAATGGGAGGGAGCATGACAGAGGTCTATAAAATCATGACCAGTGTAGATTAAGTAGTTCTGTTTACTCTTTTTCCCAACACAAGAACTAGGGGTCACCAAATGAAATTAAAGCAAACCAAAGGAAGTATTTCTTCACACAATGCAGTCAACATGTGGAACTCTTTGTCAGAGGAGGTTGTGAAGGCCAGGACTATAAAAGGATTAAAAAATGAGCTAAATAAATTCATGGAAGACAGGTCTATGAATGGCTATTAGCCATGATGGGCAGGGATGATGTCCCTAGCTTCTGTTTGTCAGGAGCTGAGCGATGGGGAATGAATCACTTGATGATGTCCTGTTCTGTTCATTCCCATCCCAGTCTGTTCTCTATTTAACTGAAAAGAAATACTGCTTATTTTCATTTTTTTGAATTTGTTCAAGGGTGGGCTTGGCCAGAATCATTTAATATAAAAACATTACAGTGTCAGAAATCTTCTTTGCCTTGTCCTGGCTTAGTAAGTGGACCTCTGCTTCCAAAGTAAGATGAGTTTATCTAATAACATATCTTCCACAGACTAGTCTTTATTAAAGTTCAACAGTATGCTCTGTGGCTTAGTATTTCATCAAGTTTCACTAGGATTTTTTCATGCTTGGCAGTAAAGGGATGCTGCTGACCAGCTTAATCTCAGAATGAAAATTGTGTGTTGTTTATTAGAAATTAAAAATAATTAATTTGTTGGCTCGATTCCTGGTTGGAACCCAGTTGAGGTAAAGTGACATGCCTAAGGGCACACAATAAGTTAGTGGAAGAGGCACTATTGTGCACTTAGGTCTTCTGCTTCCCAGACCTAGCCGCTGTACCATACTATCTGTTGCACTCAGCAATTCCTAGCACTCTTCCCTCCCATTTTACATAATATTCCCATGATTTGGGCCTGATGCCATTTGTTTGATCACAAATCTTTACAAACAAGTACTGAAAATGCACAGCTAAAGTCTTAATCTATAGAAGAGCAGTATCAGCTTTCTGTCAGCTTAAAAACTGTCTGTTGAAACGCGATTAAAATATCTATTGTCAGTCTTTTAGGTTATATTTGGTCTGATGTCATTAGGTAGGCTATCCTCCCTCTGGAATCAAGTTGCAAACACAGTCCTCAACAGTAATTAGAGCTAAGCAGCAATTACAGCACATGATTTGTTCAGACTTATCACTTGCCTGCTGTCTCTTAGCACCACACATCATAAAAACACCACGGTGAAATGAAGGAATTATTTATCTCTAATTCCACAGATTAGGCTGAAGTGGTCACAGACTATAGTCTTACAAATAAAGGTAAGTGTTACTCTGTGTTTAGCACATACAGGGGTTCCCCCCCTTACTGGGAATATAAATATAACACATAACTTAAAATTTAGAATAATTTCCTAACAGAGTCCTCCGTTAGTTGTTTTTGGAGTGTGGGGATTTGTTTATGGTTAACCCAGTCTTTTCCTGAAAGATTTTCTGGCAAATATAATAAACGTAGAAGGGAAAATTGATCCCTGGAAGTTAATAGAATCACAAAAGGGATGAATATGAACCAGACTTCAAGAAGTATCAAAGCAAGGTTTTTTCCCCCGTCTGTGTTCAAGAAAATTGCTAATTTAGTAGTTGTGTAGCCCAATAGTCCTGTTCATGGTTGTCTGTCATTGTTGTTTCAGTGATGTTATCACATATCAACCCATACATTGGAACAATTATTAGAACCCTTTCTGTATCACCACACTCTCCTTCTGATCTTTCCTGGCGTCCTAGGATAGGAGGTGGAGCTGCAATATCTTACACTTAATGTGAGGGGATTTGGCTAGGCATAGAGGATAGTGAGAGAACGTTCTGGAGCACTGAGAGAAGGAAGAGTAATAATGGAGGGATGAGAGGGGGATGCAGAAGATGGGTAAAATGGAGTTGCAGCAAGAGAAGGAGGATTAGTGCCATAATATTTTGTTGTTTCTATAATGGTTTATCTGAGGACCTCAAAGCACTTGTCTCTGAACACTGCTGTGAGGTGATATTCTGAGTCCATTTAACAGACTGGAAAATGAGATTAAGGGCTTTATCCATGGTCACACAATCTGTGTTGGAGCCAGGAACTGAATCTAGCCTTCCTGACCTTAAGTCTTATGCTTTACCCACAGAATCATTTGGGACTGCATTATCATCAATACACAGCTGATACTTGGCTCAACATCTTAACGTTTCTGATTTTACTCTTACACTCCTACCATCTGAATGAGGGATCTGAAAGAGAGTAACTGACTGCACTTCATCTCAGCTGAGATGTAATAATGGTCTTGATATTGCTTGTAAATGCTGACCTCATGATCATCCTCCATGTGTTTTTTACCACCAGGTTAAAATGCCCTCCTGTATTCAGATCTATTCTTGATGTCTCCCTGGAAACTCCAGTAAGTGCAGAACGTAGGTGCTGCTCTTGTAAGTGGGGTAAGGTGTTCTGAACACAAAATACCCGAACACCAAGTTCAGCTTGGAGGCGCTTGCTGTCCATAGCATGTTTAGGGATCCCATCTACAAAATGTTTTCCCTTGGAAAGTTTGTCAGAACCTGAATCTAACTTTTTTTTTCCATCACAGGACAGGATATTTTTATTTAGTTTGTGTCAACACCCCTTCACTGAGCTTCCAAAATGTTTCCTAGGCCTGAGTAAAAGAGAATCAAGCTGTAGAGTTGGTGAGAATACAGAAAATACTGACTTTCCATTGAATGAGTATATTCAGTTTTCAGATTTTTGGCTTTTCTGCCAAAATTGAAGATTTATTTTTAGCAGAAATACATTTTGTGAAAATAGTCAATTAATTGAAAATTCATTTATCTCTTGAGATTATTTTCAGAGGAAATTTTTCAGACAGCCTTGCCTAACTGCCAAAATGATTATTTTTCTAACAGGTATTGAAATACTAAGGTGATGGGTACCAGTACAAGAACTTAGAGGAAAAAAATAATTTGTGTTTTGTGAAGTCTGTGATTGGGTGGCCAAACTACTCTGAGATGATGATTATTTATATATACTACATACAAAAGGCAGGGTGAAAGTATCAAATACTCAGCCTGTGGCTGAATCTCAAAGGATTTGGAAGTTCTCTCTGATTTGAATAAGCCTCAAAGTTCCTTTGGATAAAGTTGTCTTCAGTAGGGTTACCAGATGGCTTTCAAAAAAATACCGGACACACAAGATCTCAGAACGGGGTTGGGGGTGACCGGCCGGGGGGAGGGGAGCGAGACGGGTCAGGGGGAGAGGGGCTGATTGGGGGGGCGAGGGGGACTGGCCAGTGGGAAGCAGGGCTGGCCGGGAGGGGGTCAGGGGGAGCGGGGCTGGCCAGGGGAGATCGGGGGGGCACCGTCTGGCAGGGAGCGGGGCTGGCCGGGAGGGGGTCGGGAGGAGCGGGGCTGGCTGGGGGAGATCGGGGGAAGAAACCGGCTGGTAGGAAGTAGGGCTGGGCAGGAGGGGGTTGGGGGGAGCGGGCTGGCTGGCTGGGGGGGAACCGGCCGGCGGGGAGCGGGGCCAGCCCCAGGTGCACACAGATCCCGGGGTGCTGCCCGTCCCATGCACAGGTGAGTCCGGCCCTGGGGATTCATGTAGATGGGGCCATTTGTCGGGAAAAAACCCTTTTTCGCAAGATCCTGTAAACCTCATTTTTTGAGGAATAAGGGATCTTGCGAAAAAGGTTTTTTTTTTTTCCAACAAATGGCCCCGTCTACACGGGGCTTTTTGTCAGCAAAACCTCTTCCGCAAAAAGGATCTGCAGAAGATATGCAAATGAGTGCAATTTGCATATCTTCTGCCCAAAAAAACCAGCAGTAGACATAGCCAAAGAGATTTGTGCTCAGAAAAAAGGTTGTTCATGGGAGAGGGAAACAGACTTTCTGAGAGAGCTGGGCTGGGTCCCAAGAAGTCTAGAGTTTGCTAGAAAAATGTTAATTCAATTTGTTCTGCATTTGTAACTCAAGCGGGTAGTCAATATATAACTTAGCTTGTTGTGAAGTGTATGATTAGGTGAGTCTAAGCATTCATGTAGCTAGTTGTTTTAAAACCATTTTCTTTTGTGTTTTGTTTCATTACTAAATAAACCAACTTTTTTTAAGAAGCGTCAGAGGGGTAGCCTAGTTAGTCTATAACTGGAAAAACATAAAAAACAAAGAATAGTCTTGCAGCACCTTAGAGACTAACAAAACATGTAGATGGTATCATGAGCTTTCGTGTCACAACCCATGCTCATGATACCATCTTCATGTTTTGTTAGTCTCTAAGGTGCTGCAAGGCTATTCTTTGTTTTTTAAGTTTTCTGAAGAAGGTTGTTCATCACTGTATAAGTTAAACTTAGCTAATTATGGTCCCTAAAGGCTATTTTAACCGTTGGGAATTGCAACAGCATAGGGACAGCCTGGCTACACATCCTTGCTTTGGATCATCCGCTTTTCTCGTAATGACCTGGTGTTGCACCACCTGTGAATTCCTCTATTCTGAGTGAATCCTTGACTGACTGGTTTGGCTTTCTGGCTTTATGCCCTGGAACAATTCAAAGCAACCATACTGATATCAAGGATCTAGCTGGTTCTGTCTGTGATAATATTTGTTTAGAGATAAGCTGTTTAGGAAGAGTCACAAGTATATAGGGTGATGCTGGACCTACTGTGATCAATGGCAAAACTCCCATTGTCTTCAGTAGGGCCAAGATTTTGTTCATAGGACCTAAGAATACTGCATGTATTAATAGTCAACAGTGTTTATTTAGAATGGTGCGATCCAGTACAACAAATTAGACTCTGCTAGGTTATGACATGCCAGATTCCATGCTGCTTTCCAATTGAGCGAATGGCTTTGTTTGTTTTAGAAGTCTGAAACATTAGTTTTGTAGAGAAACAAATAACAATATTTTCATGCTACTTACAGATAAAAGCAAATCGCAGTTGTACTGCAGCCAGCACATTGCTTCTAACTGTGGAGAAGGACGCTTCTTAATTTATTTAATTGCTTAAACTTGGTAAACAGCCACTGCTAATAAACATGCACTGATATTAATATGGTGTTTCTAGGGTTCATTTGACTTGTAAATATAACTAGTGAAAAAGTACAACACTGTGCCTGCCAAAATGAAATCATATAAGACATGAGTATTTCCTTCTCTTCTGAAATTTATATTGCACAGGAACAAATGTAGGACAAAAGTTAGGAGAAAATAAAGACAATACAGGTTACAGAATCTGCAGCTTAAAAATTGAACAGATTATCATGAGATACAGGAGCTATGAAAGTTTTGAAATGAACTTAACAATTTAAACATGATTATTTCAGGTGAGGAGGTAAAAATACATTTCATAATTCTAATGATTTGGAAACTCCTTTTGCTCTTTTTGATATTTAAAATACAACGTCCATGATGATTTGTTGTTGATTTGTAAGTTTAACATGTAAAAGTATTACAGGTGTAAAGTAAGGTTTCTTGGTGATTCATTTTCCTCTAAAATAGTGGAAGTGTTGTTTTTCTTTAACAGAAAGCTTTAAAGTAGACATCTGTCTTTTTCTGTTTCTAATTTTGGATACATATCCTGAATTCTAGAGATCTGAGGACAAATTCCTAGAGTGTCTTTCATGCATTAGATAATAGATATCTAATCTTGTCTCTGTCCACGAGTCCGTTTGTTCAGAGCTCCTAAACAGTAAGTGCTAGGGCCACCAAATTTGATATACAGCTTCCTCTTCTCCTAATTTAAAGCAAGGTCAGGGTTTGGCTGTTCACCTGGAAGCCCTGGCAAAGGACTGTTTTCCATAACATGCAAAGGGAGGGGCTGCAGTTGGAAGGGACGCAATATGAGAGTGGCCACTGGGGGCAGCAAGCCTACTGGGGAGAGCTATCCTAGAGGCACCCATACTACCAAAGGAGTTGCCAGCAGGGCTGGGACTCCACCATCTTGCCTGCCAGCACACCGGTAAGTAGCCCTTCTGCCCCAAACCCTTTCCCCCTCTCGGCTCTTGGCTGTAGTGTTGGAGGAGGGAGAAAGGCCCTTGGTGGCTGAGGACAAGGCTAGGGGGAGGGAAAAAGGTCCTCGGTAGCTGCAGAAAAAAGGAGAAAAAGGCCCTGGAAGGAGAAAAAAGTCACGTGCTATCTGGTATCCCCTGCTCTGAGCCACTTTTCCCCCTCCAACCCTCACTCTCGTGCACATACTCTGCCCCCAGGCTCCTGCACTCTAGCCAATGCCCCCGAGGTTCTGCCCTCAATTTTGCGCACACACCACACACCACTAGCCTGAAGGACCCAGGCAATGCTGGGTAAGACTGCTAGTAAATTATAGAGCGAGCCCTGTGTGGATATAATGTCTACCCATGGATGAGGATTTCCATGGTTAGACATCGGTATCCCTAATCCACAGGGCTCTACTCCCAAGAGACGCTGCAGCCAATGGACAGGAGCATGTTGCCTCTGCTCCAGGGACCCAGCGCCTCTTGGGAGCAGAGCCCTATGGGTCAGTGGATATCTGCATCCACGGGTAGCTATCTCTATCCATACTGGGCTCTAACTATAAATATTTTAACTGATTGAAAACATTAATTTTTTCATAAGTTCCACACATGTGCACTGTATGCGTAGTAGTGGCAATTTGTTGTACATGTTTTTAAATGGGAAAAGAATCCTTTAGTACTGAGTGATTTGAGGGAGAAAATTCTACTGAGGGGAAAAAGAAACATCTTAACAATTCATAAAAATTAAAATGGGGGCACAGTCAGTCCTCAGTATTCAAGTTAGGTGAGAGAATTTCATTTACTGGACCAGAAATTAGTCTGCTGTTTGGCATTACAAGACAAACAAGGCTGTTTGTGGGTTGTTGAATTGATCACCAAGCCATTAGGTTTCCAGTGCACCATTAATGGCTTTGATTAGCACATTTAAAACTATTAATGGATCTATACTTCATATTTCTAATTTCACATACAAGAATGATACTTGCACAAATATAGGATATGCAAATCCAGCAGATTGTAACTATAAAATCGATATGTTTTGTATAAAGCATCTTGGTGTTATTCATATTCATATTCCTAAGCCAATTTCCATAAGGCATGGGGACATCACAGTGAAGTGAATGAAAATGTGTTGTCCTGTCATGTAAATTATTTACCCAGTTATTCACTAGCAGCCATTCTCAACTAGACAGGTTATTCTGGGAACTCTCTTGAAATGTTTGTTGTATATCTCTCAATTGTATAATCAATGTACAAATTAATCTTGTATAGCTATTAAAAACTTTATATTGTCAAAATTCAAAAGGGTCAGGGTTTCACTCCGAGTTTGTATGCTATATGGCATTGTTAGGAGAAATCCTAAATACATTTGACATATAGAAGCACTTTATTTCAAAATAGCTGGTTTCCTACAACTCAGAGCACAAGGGAGCACATGTGTAGAACCTTCTTAATACATATAATTATAGTACATTACTTTGTGGATGACTGATAATGGAAATATTAGCATTACATTCCACATTTTCATTTCTAAGGACAGAATGATTTTCATAGTTTAGCTTGTTTATAACGTGAAGCTAGATAGTGATCTTTAATAGTGCTATAACCTAGTTATAATTCCCACATGTTATACAGTATAGTCACGCAATATGAAATGAATGCAGTTTGTTGCAGCAGTTATGTAAAAAAGGCAAAATCCCTTTGAGCCTACTGAGATCCAAAATGTTTGGTGTGTCAGTTTCTCTAATTTTATTCCTGTGCAAGGTCAGATATGGACTAAAATAAAAAGTTTCTGTGGTCTGCCTTGCCTCCTGATCTTTGGGCAATTGGCTCTTTGCTGATCATATCCTACCCAATAGCAATTAGTAACCAGTATAGATGAATAGTCATTCCTACTGGCTTTTGAAATACCACCTTTGACAATTCTACGGGTTTTTAATAAGTAGCCATGTACGTCAATGCTAGTATTTCATATTCTTTAGATCACTTCATACATCAGTGGAAAAATTGACTGTTCCATTGATGTTTGAATAAGGTTCGAGAGGAATTAAGTCAATACAACTTCTAGATTTCAAATTATGAATGCATCACAAAGGTTTTAGGGGTAATCTTACTGGCTCTTGAAGCAACTCCTTCATTAATTAGTACAATGTGTTAGGGATATAAACTGCTTAGTATTTTTCCTATTGTTGGTGGAAAGCAAAGGAAGTGTCTCATACACGCTGCTGTTTTGATTCAGAAGTTGTTTTTTAAAATGAGTTACGTTGCCTGGGCAGTGATGCTCTCTCAGGATCATGTTAATTTGCCATTTGGGAAATTCGGATAAAGAATTGGTCTTTAAATCACTCTTCTTTAGTTCTGACAAACCATACAAACCCATATTGCAAGCACTAACGTTTATTCTGCTGGCTGTCTTTTGCCAAAAAAAAAAAAAAAAAGTAAAAAGTAAGTTAATTGATTGTGTGTCTTTGTGGGGTAGGGGAAATCTCAGAGTTCACTTTCTTTAAAATGCTTAATGCGGTACTGGTTGAATCTCTCTAGTCTGGCACCCTTGGGATCTGATCAGCGCCAAACCACAGGAGGTCAATGTTGTCTAGCATCATTACCTACACTTCCACTGCTTACTGGACTCTTACCCATTTAGGGGTAAATTAGAGCTAAATAACAGCACAGAATACTGAGAGCCAGAGTACTGGTGGCAGTAAGCAAACTTTATGGGACTTCAGGAATCTTGGCCACACCCATCATAAGTATATATCTGGCTAACTAAAATCATGCCAGACCACAGATGTTGCCAGACCTGAAAGTGCCAGACGAGAGAGGTTCAATCTTTACTTCTAAAAAAGGGCTTTACTTCAATATTATTATACCTGCAACTTGCCATTTTCAGAACTCAATATAAAATTGATTTATTTTACTTAGCTTTCTTTTAGTAGTAATCTCTCTCTCTCCCCGAGATATACTCAGAGACATCCAACATTCACTCACACAACTAAGCAAAGAAACAGAAAATTTCCAAAGCCTATAAACTAATCAGATGAAGGAGGGAGGGGGAGAGAGAGATTATTTCCGTTTTTAAATACATGGAATTCAGACACCGTGGTGATGAGTCATATAAATACTTCGATTGAGTGATCTGGTATATTTGTATGTCATTTTTGGAAATACAGTAAAACTCCAATAGTCTGGCATCCAATTGTACATCACTCCCGATAGTCCGGCATCAAAATGACAAGAGCCTAGTGAGTGAGCTTCGGCAAAAAACGAGTCACAAGGCAGCAGCGGCAGCAGCTGAACCGAGCGAAACCGGACGGGACCGAGTCAGTCTGCCACTGGCATTGTGTGATGCTGGACAGTGCTTGTGCTACAATAAAAAGGGTTAAAAACACTTTATATACAGTATATGCGTTTTATTTATATGTATACACACACACACACACACACACACAAAACCAGCTTATAGTACCTCCTGATAATCCGGCACCACCTAGGTCCCAAAGGTTCTGGATTATCAGAAGTCTACTGTATTAGCTCCTGATGAAAGTAGATAGTATTGCAGCAGGGTTCCTGATAGTGGAACATCATTTTAATACTGGTTCAGCTCTGAAGAGAAGAACACTAATTGATTATTTTAATACATATTTCATTTACTCATTTAAAATATGATTTACTTGAACACATGATTCTTCCCATATATTTAACTATAAATAAGTATATTAAGGACTCAAAGGACTTCTTCAAGGGATGTCAGAGTCCCCTGAGAAGTAGATGTTGGCTTGGATCATTATTTTTTAGTGGTTACATTATAAATTAAACTCAAAAGATCACTAAGATGGTCCAAAAAGAGTGTTACAGCAATAGAGAAGTTCAAGGACAAAGAAATAGGTCAGATTCCAGATTGCATTTCACAACCATTCCAATGTTTAGTGGGATCAAGCTGATGAAAGGCAGGAAGACATATGGTCAAATTGGAGAAAGACGGTAGTCAAGGCAACAGAGGAAGAAATGGGCTGCCAAAGACAGCAGAAGATGCGTGAATTACATCTGGAACATGGGCAGTAACTAGCAGAACGCTCTGAAAGCAAAAAAGGAACAGTGAAAAATGCGGGCCCAGTTCTTAGAGGTGGATGCAAAATACAGAGAAAAGGACAAAGAAATAAGGAAGAGTTGCAAGGAAGATAGAAATGCCTGGGTTCAGGAGAAAACTGCCATGGCGGCAGCAAAGAGGGGAGACTTGAAGTACTTTCACAAAACAGTGAAAGACCTCTCGGAAGAGCCAGATTTTCACAGGTGATGCCCATCAGGCACTCTCATGGACAGAATATACATGGGAAAACAAGTCAGATGATGGAAAGAACATTTGTGTTCCAAATTAGACTTTCCAGGACCATGCACATGATCAAGAGATATTATCATGCACATATTCAAGAGAAATGCCAATGCTAAGTTTAAAATGGGAGGGGGACTGATAACACCCAATGAAATTAAAGCAGACATCAAAAGCCTCAAACAGGAGAAAGCTCCTTGGTTTGACAAAATTCAAGCAGTGGCGCTCAAGGCAGGTGGTGACATTGCAATCTCTGGATGAATTCAGCCAATGCCTATACAACCAATGGGATGACAGCCATCCACCTTGAAGGTTTGTTCTAAGTTCCAGTAGTGGCTTTGATGTTCTGAAAAGGCAGAGAGAGAAAGAGAGAGAGAAGAAAACACAAAATCCACCCTTTAATTCAGCGGTTCCTATTCTGCTACCCTCCAACACTCATTTGCACATTCTGCAGGAAAAGTTGCCTTGAATGGTACAAAGCATCCCTTAGTGATTCAGCATGGCTAGAACTATTGGAAGAATTTGAGGATGGGTAGCCACTAAATGGAGCACACGAGGGTAGGATGGATTTATAAAATTCCCTGGGGAATTAGCTCCCAGCTCTCACGTAAACTCAAGACTTGAACACCTAACTTCCATATGCACTTTTTCAAATTCCCAACCCAATTGTCTTTGTGTGACTTAAGAAAACTACAGACAAGACCACAGTAAAACCCCAGGCATAGGAAAACTAACTAAACCCTATTGTTCATTGAAACTTGCCTTCAAAAATATCTTGCCACTCTATAAGTCTTCATGTTTGAATGGGAACTGGCCTTTGGGATTTGGGGATTACATTGTTGAATCTGTAGTGTAGAATGGAGGGTTAATAATCACTTATGGTTGTGACTGATTAGAGCAGATGCCTGTATTGGGGGGGGGGGGGAAGTACAGCATAAGACTTTTTTTTTAACAGCATGCTTTAAAATTCCTCTACAACGCCTGTAATTGCAATTTTTTCAGGCTATTGCTTATTTTTAAATCACCTATTTTGTGGAATTCTGTAAAGTTTGTTAGGAAATTGTGCTTCTTAATACGAGGGACTAAGAAAACACTGATGCACATCAGAGATAGTCTAGAGAGGCATTGTATACCTACCAATGTTTGAAAGCTATAAATAAAAACATTTAAGGACAAACCTTTTATCTCCATTGAAATACACTTGAGTGGATAAGACGTACATTTACGGTAAAAAAAAAAAAATAGAGAGAGAGCCTTTTCTAAATAGGGATTAGTGGTGTGCACGGTGATATGTGAACTACGATCTCTCTGCCAATATTCTTTAGAATAAGTGGTCTTTCCTGTCCTTTATGGTAGCTGTGTGCAGCACACCAGTCTGGTACTGGAGGAGATGTACTCAAGATTTGAGTGTAGATTTTTAGAGTTGAGTCTGTGGCACTAGTCCATTTTACCTAATCCCATCCCCTTTCTAATGTTTGGATTAAGCTTTTGTTGGGATGGGTAATCTTTCTTTAACAAAATGAGAGAAATATTGTATTATACTAGAGATGGACTGAAGTGATTCTTCTCACCATAACTAACCGTACATCTAATCTACTAGCTATACATAGTTTTTTTGCTGTCATACAAATCAGACTATGGTAGTTAACCATGACAGCTTTTGATAATCAGTGGAGAAAATCCATCTGATTTTCAGGTTGTTTGAAGCCATACATGGATGATAGCAGATGCTATCTAAGAGATATAGTATTTGTTACATAGAAGGGTTGCTTGTTCGGAGGCACATTTGTGCAGGAAGTGAAAGGAGAATTATTCTAACAAAATGGAAAGTGTGCCAGGTCAGATCTTCAGTTAGGATTAAAAAAAAAAAACTGAACTAAAGAAAAACCTTTCTATTTTAGCTTTTCAGAGGGGTATAAGAACTTTCTGTTGAGGTGTAATATTTTTTGGCAAAGTCTCTGCCTCTTTCCTGAGCCTGATGATGTAACTGTAGATAATTCCTGTAGCTGGGGTCAGAGCAGCAGCAGCAACAACAGATGAACTAGGAAAAATAAGCCGCATAATAGATGGAACACTAGGTAATCATTTAGTAGGAAATGATTTTTTTGTTTGTTTTTAATTATTTGAATCCAAACACTGGGAATTTCTTCTGTTATAGAATATATCTTAATAGTGCATATAGAAAGAGGTCTCTTGTTTCTTGAAGCTGTCACTATAAAAAGTGTGGTAAAACAGTGTTTAAATTAATAATTAACAGGTCAAGGTGGGTGACTTGATTTGCAAGAAATATCGCTTATATTTATGCCCAAGATTTACTAGTGTTTTAAAACAATCTGACACAGTAAAATGTCTGTATCATTAAAATGCTAATGAAATGGTAAACATCTGCTAAGTTTATAATGATAATGAACATTGTCAGCTACATCTTTCTTGGGCCTGTATTCCTGCTTGGTTCGCATTTGCATATGAATTTGATTGGGTGATAGCGGGATTGTGTTTGACCTTTATGGGCAATGTGGTGCAAGTCTGTGTTCCATTCTGCTTGATCTGATGACTCTTAAATGAAGAGGTTGTAGTCTTGTCACTTCTGGTCATCTTTTCCTGCTAACGTTGTGAGCGATTTTTACAGCGAGGTTGGGGGAAGAGAGAATGGCCAATGGGCCTCTGTAACTTAAATGGCAGGGGCAGTAGAGGAGAGGGATTTTTAAAGTCAACTACAGGGAAAAAAGTGAAAATAGTTAAACACAGGCTTCTGTGTTAACCACCTTCATTAATGAAACTGTAGGATGCGTGTTTTAGGGTAGGTTCTTTAGAATCTCTGAATCCATCCTGATATCCTGAAGATATTCCATATCACTACTTTGATATCATGTATCACGGGCTGCACAAACATCAGTGAGGATTCTGGGATATAGTGTGTTCAATTTGATATATCTCTCGTCGGCCAAGTTGTATCAAGAAAAGTGCACACAGATATGGAAAGGTTGTGAAAACTTATTTCTATGATGAATATTCACCACAGCCTGGCTAGAAAGGGTGGGAGATCAGTCATTACAGAAATTGGCCTTAATTTTTATTTTAAATTTGAAGAAATATTTTTAAGTCTAGCTAAATCAAGATCTGTAAAAATTGTTTTAATGGAGGCTTAAATTGACAGTGGCTGGGCCATTAACTAATTAGAAGCACAATGTGAAATTAAATACATAGCTGCAATGTGACTACAGTACTGAATTCTATGTATCTGTCACGGGATGGGTATGCACACCCTCCCCTCCCCTGCCCCCAGGCAGGGCATGGAGCTTATCAGGTCCCTCAATGTGCGCTCCACTCTGAGTGGCACCATCCCATGTACCACCGTTTAAGAGTCCAGCCTAGCAATCAAAATCAGTCGAGGAGCCCAGCAGTCTAAGTCAGTAGTTAGTTCTGGTTCACTGGGCAGCAGGGCCCACTAGCCTGAGTCAATAACATTCTGCTATGCGCAGGGCAATAGGGCCCAGCAACTCGAGTCTATAACAGCCCCCAGTTCATGGGTAGGGTTGCCAGGTGTCTGGTATTGACCTGGACAGTCTGGTATTTTCACCTCCCGTCCAGTAAAAAAAAATTCAGAAAATACCAGACGCCTAAAATGTCTGGTATTTTCTGACTTTTTCCTGGCCAGGAAGCGAAAATACCAGACACCTGGCAACCCTATGACACACTCGGCAACTAGGCCCAGCCCATGGCCTCCCTGGACCCCCGATACCCCCAGCCCCCTGCCTCCGGACCTCCTGCTTACTGGGGGAGGGCTCGGGGCTCGATGAAGAAAACAAGATGGCCCCTGAAGCAAGGGGAAGCAATGCCTTCCCTGCGTCTTAGTGCTCAACCTCTGCCTGTCCCTATTCTGACTGCATGCACTTAAAGGGGACGTGCTGTTTTATTTTATTTTATTTGCTTAATAACTCTCGGGGTCCTTTTTTTTTCTCAACAACTTTGGTCTTCCTCCTTTTTTTCCCCCCTCAAAAGAATTTTTTCCCCGTTTTTTTGGGGGGGAGGGCGGGAAGGTGTTTGGTATTTTTGGCTAAACCATCTGGCAACCCTATTCATGGGGCAGTCAGGTCTGGTGACCAAAGTCAATAACAATCCCCTAGGCATGGAGCATTAGGGTCCAGTGCCTGAGTCTATAACAGCCCCCAGTTCATAGGGCAGTCACGTCTGGCAGCCAGAGTCAATAGTCCCAGCAGTAGCATCCCCTTCAGGTATGAGGAGGCTGGGTAGGGGGATCCGGGCCCTCCCTCTCCAATAGGCCCCAGCCCAGGGCCCTATCAGTGGTGGCTGTATCCCACCCTCAGCTCAGCAGGGAATCTGCCCACAACATGCTGAGCTCTTGGGGGGGGCTCCAGCTCCCCACCCAGGGCTACTTCTTACCCAGTTCACAATTGTCTGCATCTTCTCCACCTGCATCCTTTGGGCTGGGCGCTTCTCCAGCCAGTCTCTGTTGGCTGGCCTCTGCTGCAATGTCCGGCTGCTGCATCTTCTCCTCCTGAGCTCTGGCAGCAGCTCCTGCCTGCTGCCTCTGCAGTGGTCAGCCCTGACTGAGCTGTTTCACTGGCCTTTATACTGGTCCTCCAGTTGGAGCATGCCCAGGATGACTGTGAAGGTGGGGCCCTCTCAGACAGGAAGGCCTGGTTAACACTTGCCAGCCCAGTGCAGGGTTGGTACACCTTATTACAATCTAAAACAGCAGGATCGGCTAGTAAAAATACAATACAGTCATCCTTTTGCAGCTTTGGTAAATCTCTTGTTGCCCCATTATCCTGCTGATATATTTTTTTCATTGTAGATCTAAGGAAGAGGCTCTAGGTGCATCAGACTGCCGTTAGCTTTTTAGGGTTCATGAATTCACTTGAATAAGCTCTGACCTATAGTTAATTAGGCATAACTGTCGATGAGTTTCTCAATTCTGTGCAAAATATAAAATGTAACTTACCAAAAGATTTCCCAGTTTTAAATTTTGCAGTGATAGGTCTGGGAAAGGAGAAAATGTAGGGTCATTTTATCAGGATCAGTCCTCCACGCAAGAATGAATGTAACCAGCCTGATGGGGTACTGCTGCCATCTTCTGTCCATCCTTTCTGTGGCCTCCAGGATTCACCAGTGCAAGAAAAAGAGAGTGGTGACTAAAAGTAATATATTTACCGTTTCCTATTCAGTAGTATCTACAAAGAACCTGTCTTATATGGTAGGCTATCTCGTCAATCCAAGTATCCACAGCAGGGTTCACAATATTCAATCTGCTTCTGAAGTGTACTAAATAGTATATAAATGGTGTCTATAAACTTATAGTGTTGAGATCAAAAGAAGAGGGAACAAATGCATTGGCTTTTTTTAAATTTAAGTTTCACTCAGTGTCTGACTCAGGGATTCTTAATGCACTGGGACAGATCTGCTTAGTCAGCCCCAGCTATACTTCATAGACTCATAGAACAGTAGAACTGTAAGGGTCCTCGAGAGGTCATCAAGTCCAGTCCCCTGCCCTCATGGCAGGACCAAGCCCTATCTAGATCATCCTTGATAGATGTCTATCCAACCTGCTCTTAAATATCTCCAGAGATGGAGATTCCACAGCCTCCCTAGGCAGAACCTCCTCCTTCTTGGCACCTCACTAATGGAATCTAAGGAAGAGTGGTGAGTTTGATGAGGAAGAGAGAGTTGCACTTGCTGCTCCACAACCTACCACCTGCCCAGGGACCCTGCAAAGGCAGCAGCATACACTATTCACTCTCCTTGGGACCAGAGAAACATCTAACACAGGAGTGGTATTCTCCCCATCACTGATCAGCCTTGGGGGACAGGAGGAAGAAAGTAACTGAAGAAACAAAGAATCTGTTAGCAGTGGGGTAGGAGCTGGAAGGAGGAAAAGGGGTAATTGAGGTGGGCAGATGCTCAGCTGGCTGCAGTAATTGTGGAGCAATGGATGAATTGACTGGAGTTGCATACAGGGGTGAGAGATGTTTGATTGACCTGATGGGCTGAGAGGCTGAGAGGCCTGATGTACAGCACAGATGAGCTGGGGAGATTGAGGGAGGGGGAAGGATGGGTTTGGGAAAAGACTGGATTAGCAGCTCTGAGGAGGAGGAATGATGGGTAAGGAATCAATTGACTAGAAAGCCTTGGAAGGGTTGAACGGCAGTCAGTTTTTTGTATTAAATGTTTAATTTACAGTATCTAGAAGTCACTCAACACTTGAATCGAGGCATATGTTGCAAACCCAAATAGCAGACTGTAAATCTAATTATTACCGATTTGCATTTGGAGCTCTAGAAATAGCATTTTAAAAATAAAGTCTATAATGTAAAAAGTGTCTAATCTGGGGCATGAATGTGCTCTGTTTCAGAAGAAGAGCAAGGGATGGGAGCAGGGAGAGGAAAAGACATTTTAGGTGACATAAGCCTCTTGGCAAATCTAGAAAATTCCCACTGGAAAATCCAGCAAGAGATTAGACAGAAAGTTGCCTCCTGCCCTCAGGAGAGGCTGAGGGGAAAGGATCTATACAGCCAGGGAGCCAGAAGCAAACCTGACTTTGCTGTGAACTGTTCTGTGAAAAGGGAGACCCTAATTCTCAGCAGTTAATTGACGAGAAATTTTTTTGTGGATTTTGGGACACCTGTGCCATTAGATAGACAAATCTGCTACACTTTCTCTTGATGTTAATCCCTTGCTCCCTTTTCCCTTTGGAATGAGTGAGTCAGGAGCTCTGCAGGAAGAAAATATATAAGCCTGTTTTGGTATAAAATATTAGTCTGTTCCATTTTAGACATTCATCAATTAGGAAAAATTCCACTTATTTGAGGCCACATTTTGTGTGAGTCTGTTTATGAAAATAGTTGCCATTGATTAAAAAATGGGAAAGCCTTAGTTTGGAAAGAAAAATGTAGGTTTAAATTAAGAAAATATTGTTGAGTGGTGATGTTGAGGGAAAATGGGAAATAGGGTTTACTTTTGTGCCATATGGTTTTTTAGTATAAACACATTTTATGGGCTTACTATTTTTTTCTTGATTTCTCACATTTTTTATCTTTGTGTCTTGCATATACAGCATTAAGCATGTTACAGATGCCATTATAAGGGTGAAAAACATACAACTCACATTAAAAATACTTCTGTATCCCAGCTTGTATTAATGTCCTCTGTCACTACTCTCACAGGCAACCCTGAATTGCAAAAGCATCTGCTTGTAAGAGATGCCCAGTGCTGTCTTTTTGGCTCATGAGAATTTCTGAGTGTTAGAAATGTTTTTATTCTACCTGCTAATGTGATTTATGCACCAGATGTCTCCTCTTCAGGATCTGAGCAGCTTTGTCCATGGGCATGGGGAAGTGTTCTGCCTCATCCAGACTGTGAAGAAGTAGGCATCTTTAACTGTATTAACTCCTACTGAATCACTTTACCAGATGCGTGTCATGTTTATTTCTTACAGGCTGTCAGCCAGAGGTGATTCTGCTCTACCTTTACAGTGTGCATGTGCGTAAAGAAAGGGCATTTTTGTCTATGAGAGAGTGATGAATTCCTCTTTTGGTTTGTTGGCAGGCAGTACATGTCATACTACTACTCTTCCTGCCCTTGTGCGCACTCCGACTCTGATGATGCAGCCTTCACTGGATATCAAGCCCTTCATGTCCTTTCCTGTGGACAGTAGTTCTGCTGTTGGACTCTTCCCAAATTTTAACACTGTAAGTAAATTTGTGTTGATGTTATTTAGCCCCATCCCCGGTTTCTGCTTTCTCTGTACACTCTAATAATTAGCACACAAAGCCTGTCTTACAACACTATTTATTGGTTACCTCAAACATTTGACAGCGCTTTTCAACTGTTATTGTAGCTAATTTCTGACACATGGATGGTATCCCAGTATTCATCTGTGTATGCATTTGTCTTCGCTTTTAACCCATCTTGTTGCATGGCTACTGTCAAGGTTCCAACAAATACAAATTATGTACCTTTGGAAAGATGGCTGGCATGCAGAAAGAACACAACAATATACAGTTGTCAAGCAATAGTGTAAGTGTATGTGCACATGCATATACCTGTAGTATAAAATAGAAAAAGTAAGACTAAAGATGATTTGAAAAAAAATAATTTTTCATGTTAAAGAGTATGGACCAGGCCTTCAGCTGATAATAAATCAGCCTAAATAATAAATCAGTCTGGAGTTTCTCAGACGTTCACTAACTGAATATTTGGCCTGTCATGGAAGGAAGAGAAGTGAAACTGAAATTGATATTTAACCAGCCAAGGAGAAAAACAATTTCTCATTAAAGTGTTATGTTTACTGTGGTTCATTTTTTGTTTGCTGTGTTTTTCTTTTGAAGAATTACATCTCCATTTTCACAATGCATTTGCAATAAAATCACTGCAAAATGCAGCTAAAACACTGACAAAGCTGCTACCCTATTTTTTGAGTAACAAAATCGTTTTTACAGTCCAATCTTTATTTTAATTTCTATGACTACTTTAATTACCCCATTAATAGAGTCTAAATATTATTAAATCCCTATTGTTAATATGCTTTACAGTTGTTTATTCTCATATTCTTAGTACATACAAATTAAAACTACTTTTTTTTTTTTATGTTTGCTGAGCCTGGTGTGTAGGTTTTTGTTTTTTGTCTTTTTTTTAAACAATTCATCCGGGAATCAGTCTTTAAATAACAAATTAATAGCAGCAGAAAGGAGAATGGTTCAGGTCATTGTGTGAATAATTTTTGGCCAGTCAGTAAACATAGTAAACATAGTTTGTTCACAAGGATTACATGAAAGGTACAGCATCATAGTACCACTGAAGTCAGAAAAAACCCTGCATTATCAGCAACACCAGACAGTGGATATTTGAACCACTGCCAAATGTTTCCTTTTGCAAAGTTATCTCCTGTATGAAGTGAAAGCAGCAATAGGATTTTTCCTCATGACTTTTAAATATATTCTGCAGAGAGGCCGTGTGTTGTTGTGCTTAGTGTTGCAGGTGATCATGGGGTAGCATACCAGCAACTTCTTTCTCAAGGCCAGTGGCCCATATTCATATTTATATTTAAGATTTACCTGTCATTGCTTGGGTCCTTCAGGTCAGAGGGCTGGGGATGTGTGATATAGGGCCAGGGACTGTGGGATATGAAGGATCAGGGCAGGGGGCTGGAGGTTTGGGGTTGCAGGAGTTACAGAAGGCGGTGGGGGCTTAGAGCAGGGGATGGGACTGGCTGCCCGCTGGTGGCGTTGCTCCCCGGGGCTGGCCTGGGATGATGGGGGCTGTGCTGCTTGGCAGCAGCTGCTGCACTGCTCTCCGGGGCAGTGGGAGCATGCTTGCTTGTTGCCCGCTGTGGTCATTCTGGAGTATAACTGACCCTACTATCACAGCTTTTCCTTTCTGTTTGATTAGAAACAGTCGCATTCCACGCATATGCCATTTTCCTGGCACAGCCAAACCCTGACCTTGCTTTAAGTTCTAAAAGGAAGTTGCATACTAAATTTGGTGATCTTAGTCTTAACTGTTTAGGAGGGGTTTTTGAACAAATAGACAGATGGGCAGACAGACGGACAAACTCTCTCAAATATCTATTCTATTCTATTCCATTCTGTTCTGTTGAAGATTTACCTGGCATTGCTCAGGTCCTTAATTCAATTAATTTTTGCTTTTTGGAAAAGGAAGTGAAAATGTACATGCTTTGTTTAAATCATTGCACTGGGGTGGGATTGGGGTTGGGGCTGGGGGGTTCAGTATGCAGACCGCCCTGGGGAAAGAGGACTACCCCAGCCCTCTATCACTACAGCAGCTTAGGGGCAAGTGAGAAGGGCCTCTCCATGGCCACGGCAACTCTAACAGGCACAGTGGGGATGGGGTGCATGTCCCCCAGCTGGAGCAGGTCCAGGTTTGTCTGCCCCCTGTGCTCTCCAGCCAGAGTGAGGAATGCAGCAAACTGTGCACTTTCCCCTTGCTCCCTCATGAGGGGAATGGCCAGCAGTGTTCCTGTATGAATAGGGGGCAGGAGAGCTTCATTCTCCCCACCCTGTTCTCCCTAACAGGCACCTGAGAGGTGGGATGCTTGCGCATGGGGCAGTCGCAGATGGGGGGGGCGTCCCCCGCCAGCCTCTTTCACCTGCTTAGTGATTCTCTTTTCTGTATGATTTTATTAGAATCAGTCTCGTTCCAGGCACATTCCATTTTTGTCTGGCACAACCAAACCCTTGCATGCTTTAAGTTATTGTATTAGGAAGATGTGTACCGAATTTGGTCTGACCATGTAGGAGGAGTTCTTGAACAGACACACAAACTCTCTCAAATACATAATAGATTATAAACCATTTAAAATATTATTGTATTAATTACACACATGTATAAAATATATGGGGGAGTTTGTATGTGTGCAGATGAAAAAAAAAATCCAGGGGTGCTTAAGGTATGAGTGAGTGAGGCCATACCATTCTCCAATATACAATAATTGCGTTCTGTTCTGTTCTGTTCTAAGGCACTTAAGCATCTTGTTTGTTTATATTTGTTTAAAGCTGCTGTGCGTCACCCTGACACTTTCACTGGACTTTTTCTCTCAGGATTCTGCAAATGTTGAGCCTATCAGTATGCATTATTTATTACTATTATTATTGACCATCTATATTGCAGTAGTATCTGGAGGCCAGTAAGCCTGGAAATGTAGACTATTTTTGCCTACGTAAATTCCTTTACTCTTACTCAAGTAACCTTCCATCTGCCTCATCCCCCTTCCAGACTGTTTAAACCTACCTAGAGCCGCTCACAACTCTTTGTGATATTTACTAATCTAAAGAGCAGCAAACTCCAACAACTACTGTCTATTTCCTCTCTTGAAATTACCTATAGCTATATTAAAATGCACTGGTACATGCCACAGACACACCACATTTTAATCTCCATTCTTTGAGGAGCAATAGTTTACATTTACTCCCTTTTAAATTTACAAGAATTTCCGCACCTCCCCCATTACCTATTTTCCTTCATAGCCTTTTATGATGGGCTTTGTCATCTACTGATGAGCTGTGATCACTGACTTTCTTGTATTCGTTCCTATTAATTAAACATATGAACAGCATGTGTGTGTGCATAAAATGTATATGTACGTATAATATTGATTGCCTTATGTCATAATGTGAGGGATGGATTTAGGAACAAATCCTGTTGTTTTTCTTTTTCATTGTAAGCCTGAGGAAGTGGCTTGTAGTGTGTGGTTTGAGAGGTGGTGGTATGTGAAATCTGACCGCTCACAAATGTTACAAAATTTCAGTAGGCAAAACTGAACCCAAGTGAATACATATTGTGTCGAAGATCTACCTATATCTAGGCCTAAGGAAGTCATATAATTAAAAGGGCGTTGCATCCTCTTCCCAAGTGCCAATAGCACATAATGATTTAACAGTATGCATTAGGTATTGCAGGACTCTGTGGCTATGTCTACACTGGCGCAATCTTGCGCCAGAAATATGCAAATGAGGCTAAGCGTGGAATATCGCCGAGCCTCATTTGCATATCTAATGAGCCGCCATTTTTTTCAGAAGAGGCTCTTGCGCAAGAAGGAGCATCTACACTGCCCCTTCTTGCGCAAGAAAAACCCTCTTCCGCAATACTGTTACACCTATTACTTTTCAGGAAGAACGGTATTGCGCAAGAGGGTTTTTCTTGTGCAAGAAGGGGCAGTGTAGACAGCTCCTTCTGGCGCAAGAGCCTGTTCCGCAAAAATAGCGGCTCATTAGGTATGCAAATGAGGCTCGGCGATATTCCACGCTTAGCCTCATTTGCATATTTCTGGCGCAGCAACCCATTTTAATATATAAAATACATTTAATACATTTTTTAATACATAAAAAAATCCTAAAATAAAAACATTAATGTTGCAAAGACAAGCACTCAAAAGTTAGGAAATGGCATACTTAAGGATGCCTGTGCCAACTTAATTTGTCCCTTATGCATATGTGTTATAGTACAGTCTATATAATCCATGCCTCATTCATCTCACAACTTCTAGCTCCTATATCAAATAAGGCAAGAATCCTACAGACAACAGTCTCTTTCAACACACAGCTCTGATTAATTGCCTGATCACAATCCTTTCTGTCCACTAAATGAGACCATGGTCTTACAGGAAAAAGAAAGTTTGTGATCAGGTGGTTAAAAATGTAGCATAATGCATATGCACACGTTTATATGCAGAATTAGCTGTGAAGTAGAATTTCAGTTATTCAGTAAAATTCAGGTCTTGGAAATTGCAATTTTACCACCGAAAACTTTGATTTGGCAGAAAGCATTTTTTCATTCAGTGGGTTCTCCATCAGCTCTAGTTACAAGCAGCTGATAATAGTGTCTTTTTAAAGAAAATGTTGAGTAACTTTACTTGTTGTGCCAGCTGTGCCACTTACAATAAGGAATGCACATTTTCTAAAAGACTAGATGTTTTTCTATCATCTCATCAGAAAAGTGGATTTTGGAAGAGAGCAGGACTCCATGATGTAAATTTCTACAAAATAATGCAAGTGAATTCTCATTCTTTTACGATGTAAAAGCAATATCAAGCCGTTTCTGAGTATCATAATAGAAAACAATCAGCAATTCATATGCTTTCCTTCTGAGTTTGCCTTGGCCTCGGGGGTAATCAAGCATTATAATCGCAGTTGCAGCTTTCATATAAGTGAAATATTCTGTATCTAACTAGCTCATGATTGATTTCTAAATGCCAGCTCATACCGTCACATTTTGGAGATGGTGTTGTTATTGCTGTAATGCCTATTCCTCTTCAAAAAGGGCACGCAGGCTGATTCTCTACTCATATATGTTTTTCCCCAGCCCCCATACTGGACAGAGACATCCAGAGCTATCAGTCAAGGTGAGCCAGATTGGAGGGAGAGTTGGGGAGAAGCTGCCTGATAACTTAGGGTGCATCTACACTGCACTATTATTTCGAAATAACTAGCATTATTTCAAAATAACAATGCGAGCATCCATTCCAAAATCTGTAAAACTCATTCTACGAGGAATAATGCCTATTCCGAAATAGCTATTTTGAAATAAGGCGTGTGTCGACGCTCCACTGTTGCTATTTCAAAATAGCCTCTCACCAGGGCCATTCTAAGTTATCCCCCCACACACACCACAGTGCCTCCTCCTGGGGCTCTAAATCAAGATAGGCTTCCCTAATGTTGATGCGCTGTCTCAGACTAATTTTGAGGCTTCCCTGCAGTGTAGACATGCTATTTAGAAATAAGCTATTTTGGAATACCTATTTGAAATAAGCGTGCTGTGTAGACGTATCCTTACTGTCAGAAGCCACTGCCACTGCTCTAGTCCTGGGCAGGCAGCTCAGGGCCACTGACTCTAGAAATGACTCTATCCAGGGTAATCAGTGGGAGGAGATAAATCCCCTTTTTATTTTGGAACTGGACTTTTAATACTCCATTCATCTGAGGAAGTGTGTTGTACCCATGAAAGCTCATGATACCATCTACATGTTTTGTTAGTCTTTAAGGTGCTGCAGGACTATTCTTTGTTTTTTAAGTTCTTCCAGTGGGAGGAGAGTTCATTACTCTTCCTGTTTCTCCTTTACAGTTTTTTGTTCGTTATATTTTTGTTTTCTGTTCCTCCTTTTGCCCTCTCTTCTCCTCCCCCCGCATCAGATTTGTTCTCCTACAGAGAGTCCCGTGATGAGCAAATGCAAGAGGGGGGCCCTGCAGGACAGTCCCCAGTGAGCCCCCTTTTACACTTAAAGCTTCAGGTGTCTGCCTACAAGTGCTCCTGGATGACAGGTCTCTGCTGCAACAGGAGATGCTCGTCCTTTCCCCAGCAGGGCCTGAATTGCAGCGACTTAGGAAATGGTGAGGCAGGAGGGTGTCTGCTCCAGTTCCACAACATGCCCAGGAGCAGTCAAAGCACCATAGGGAGCAGGAACAGCACTGAAGCAACAGCAGCCACCTCCTTTTCCCCTCAGAAAAAGGCAGGCCAATGTGCCTCCCCTCTTCATCTCTGCACTGTGTAACCTGCCCAGCTGCTTTGATTCTGCCTTATCTGAAGTGCTGGCCGGACTGATAATGGCTCTGAGGCAGTAGAAATAAACCTAGGGAAAAGCTAAATAAACCTGAAGTTAATCTTTTTTTTCTTGCCCAGCGCAAGCCAACTTCTTTCCCCAGTGGAAAATGTTTGGTAAGCATGGAACGACTGTGATTTGAGAAGGGAATGGGAATAAAGACCAGTTCCTGGGGACAGTTACACTTTTGTAGCCTTATTAACTTCAGGCCAGAGTCCAGGAGAGCAGATTTTTTTCACAAGACTAGATTTAGGTCCCTTCTGCTTTTTCATGCCTGGATAAGCAAAATCTCATTCACTTTCCTCCCTGGTGAACACTTGGGCCCTTCTCTCCCACTAGCCTTAGGTCCCTCATAACCTTAAACCAGCCCTGAATGTGAACTATATTTAGAGGGAAATCTCCCCATCTACTGTATAGTTGAGAGAGTTTGTGTGTCTGTCTGTGTCCATCTGTGAGTCCATTTGTTCAAGAACTCCTCCTAAGTGGTAGGAGCTAGGACCACCAAATATGGTATGCAGTTTCCTTTTATCATAATTTAACACAAGGTAAGGGTTTGGTTGTGCCAGGGCAATGGGATGTGCCTGGAATTGGATTATTTCTCATAAAATGGAAAGGGAGAGGTCTGGTAGGAGGGAGCTAAACAGTAGAATGATCACGGGGAGAGGAAAGGGGGCAGCAAGGGGCCAGAGATGGGATTGGGACAGCTATCACCCCGTTGGGCCGGCAGGAGTGGCGAAAAGGACAGCTCTCTACTGTATATTTCAAAGAGTTTGTCTGTCTATGTCTGTCTGCCAGCCAGTGGACATGCACCCCTCCCCCAGCTGTGCCCACTACAGCTGCAGCGGCCAGAGACAGGCGCTTCTCACCTGACTCCAAGCAGCGTCAGTGAGAGAAGACTGGAGTTGTCCTACATACTGAAATTTTCATCCCCAGCCCCGCCCCAGAACAATGATTTAAATGAAGAAAAACAAAACTTATTTGAGTTAAGGACTGGAACAATGCTGGGTAAATCTTCTACTAGAAGAATAATTGTTTAAATGTTTCAATAGCTCTGAAAGAACTTTCTCTGACAGGAAGTTAATAGGTGGGCCTCTTTAGTGATCTCTGTCTGATTGTCAAGAGGGGACCTTACCTATAAGTAGAGAATCATCTATATGTCTGTCTCTGAGAAAAGAAAAAAAAACCTTTTTCTAGTTTAATGCATGGACTTCAGGTTTGAGATGAAAATGTTCAAAAACTACTTCTAATTTTGGGCCTAAATCAAGCAGTTATATGTCTACATAATTCCATAAAAAATCTGTGTATGCAAGAATTCCGTCACTTGTAGTGCAAATGAAAAAAGACCAAAGAATCTGTTTCTTAATCTTTTCTGTGTATTATTGCAAAATGTTTGAAACCAATTACTTTGACACTTTAGCTGTTCATTTCTTTAATTGGTCATCATAGGGAAAATCTAAGAAGTCTTCATCGGGGTGGAAGTCTTTCTTGTCACTAGAGGTACAAGCTTAACAACCAAGTAAAAGAAGCAGTGAGAGATAAAAAGGCATTGTTTAAAAAGTGGAAGTTAAATCCAAGTGAGGAAAATAGAAAGGAGCATTAACTCTGACAAATGAAGTGTAAAAATATAATTAGGAAAGCCAAAAAGGAATTTGAAGAACAGTTACCCAAAAACTCTACAAGTAATAGCAAAGTACATCAGAAGCAGGAAGCCTGCTAAACAACCAGTGGAACCTCTGGATGACCGAGATATACTAAAGGAGCACTCAAGAATGATAAGGTCATAGCAGAGAAACTAAATAAATTCTTTGCATTGGTCTTCATGGCTGAGGATGTAAGGTTAATTCCCAAACCTGAGGCATTCTTTTCAGGTGACAAATCTGAAGAACTGTCACATATTGAGTTGTCATTAGAGGTGGGTTTGGAACAAATTGATAAAATAAGTAGTAACAAGTCATCAAGATCAGTTGGCATTCACCCAAGGGTTCTGAAAGAAGTAAAATATAAAAATGCAGAAATATTAATTGTGGTTTATAACCTACCATTTAAATCATATTCTGTACCAAATGACTGGAGGATAGCTAATGTGATGACAATTTTTAAAAAGGGCGCTAGAGATGATTCTGGCAATTACAGACCACTAAAGTCTAAACTCAATCCCGGACAAATTGGTTAAAACTATAATAAAGAATAGAATTGTCGGACACATAGATGAACATAATCTGTTGGAGGAAAGTCAACATGGTTTCTGTAAAAGAAAACCATTCCACACTAATCTTTTAGAATTATTTGTAGGGGTCACAGTCATGTGGACAAAGGGCAGACTGGCAAACAGACAGATGCACATTTCTAAAATACATTGTAAAATGATCTGGAGACGGGGGTAAACAATGAGGTAATAAAATTTGCAGCTGATACAAAACTGCTCAAGATAGTTAAGTCCAAAGGAGAGTATGAAGAGCTTCAAAAAGATGTCACATAATTTGTGACTAGGCAACACAATGACAGATGAATTTTAATTTTGTTAAATGCAATGTAATGCATATTGGAAAACATAATTCCTAACTCTACATATAAAATGATGGGGACTAAATTAGCTGTTACCACTCGAGAGAGATCTTGGAGTCATTGTGGATAGTTCTCTGAAAAAATACAATGTGCAGCAGAAGTAAAAAAAGTAAACAGAAAATTAGGAATCATTAAAAAAGAGATAGAATAAGAGAGAGAATATCTTATTGCCTCTGTATAAATCCATGATACATCCACATCTTTAATGCAACATGGATATGTGGTTGCCTCATCTCAGAAAGATATCTTGGCATTGGAAAAAAGTTTTGAAAAGGGCAACACAAATTATTAGTGGCTTGAAACAGCTGCCATATGAGAAGAGATTAATAAGACTGGGAGTTTTTAGGGTAGAAAAGACAAGACTAAGAGGGAGAATGATTGAGGCATATAAAATCTTGACAGGTTTGGAGAAAGGAAATATGGAAAAGTTATTTACTTGTTCCCATAACCAAAAAACTAGGGGTTACCAAATGAAAATAATAGGTAGCAAGTGTGAAACAAACTAAAAGGAAGTATTTCATCACAAAATGCATAGTCAATCTGTGGAACTCCTTGCCAAAGGATGTTGTAAAGGCCAGAGTTCAAAAAGCAGCTAGATAAATTCATGGAGGATAGGTCCATCCATGCTTATTAGCCAGGATGGGTAGAAATGGTGTCCCTGACCTCTGTTTGTCAGAAACTGGGAATGGATGGCAGGAGATGGATGTCTTGATGATCACTTGTTCTGTTCATTCCCTCTGGGGCACCTGGCATGTTCTTTTTTAGTGAAACAAGAAACCTATTTAAAAAGAGAGGTTGGTTAGCTATAAATATTTTAGGCATTAGAATACTGAAAGATGATTTGCAAATACAGTGTGAGGAAAAACAACTCTTCTTGCAGCTCACATCAGCAAAATTATAGCCTAGAACAAGATAGCCACATATGCAGCACAATTTGCTCATGTTAGTTTTCAGTGGCGATAACTCTTATATAATAGAAAATCTTAGAAAAATCTAAATTCTCAATGTGTGTCTATCTAATAGAAAAAATTCTCTCTGCCTCCATGATGGCTTTATACTAGTGGCTTTACCTAACCCTCAATCAGAGCTATGGTGTATTCTTCCATGCAAATAGCCAAAAATGAATATTTGTTCTGCCAGGATATTGCACCCTGTAATTCAGGCTCCTCACACTTGTTCAAACTGGATGAGTACAATGTATAATCTTTTTAGGATTGACAGTGAAGGTCACCCTGACTGTGTCAACTAGGCACAGAAGTCCCCTGCTGGAGGCCTCATGGCCCTGCCTGACCCTGTCCCAGAAAAATAGCAAAGACTAGAGTAGCTACAGGGATACTACAGGGGGCTCTGGCAGCCAAACGGAGGGGCTGTAAGAGTGGCCAATCAGAGGCTAGATAGGCCATATAAAAATGAGCAGCAGAGGCAGCGCTGTCAGTTGATGCCTTGAGCTAGAAGAGGAAAACCAGGTGGCTGGCTGGCTGGTATAGAAGCGTGACTAAGGACTACTCAGTGCAGGCAGGACTGAGATCAGAGATGGCTGCTGAACACTGGGAGAGCTAAGCAGGAGCTCCTGGCTAGCTGTAGCTCTGAGCAAGGACTGAGCCCAGAGCCAGGCCGAATCAAGCAAGGATACTACGATGGCCCTGCTGGTATGGTTAAAGGCAGAGCCCACTGAGGGCTGCTGAAAAGGACACACCAACTAAGGGTACTACAGTGGGTTCCTCTTGGACTGTCTGGGTGTGTCTACACAGCAGGGCTTAACTCAAAATAAGCTACGCAAATCGAGCTATGTCAATTGCGTAGCTTATTTCGAAATTGGGAACATCTACACAGCATTTATTTCAAAACAGAGCACTCTTCCTCCAACTTCCCTTAATACTTGTACAATAAGGGTTACAGGCGTTGGAGTAAGAAATCCTCCTGCTTGACAGTATTTCGACATTATTTCAAAAGAACTGCCTGCTGTGTAGACATGGACTAAGTTTTTCGAAATAACGCTGCTGTGAAGACGTACCCTTACAGGAGAGCAATGTCTCCAGGGAGGAAGTCATGGTGAAAAGAGGTGGGTTTGTTTGCTCCATCTGTGGACAGAGTGAATGACTCACCACAAACTTGGCAAAGAAACTATTGTAGACAATGAGAGTTATATAATGTAATGATGTCTTGTGTATTGTAGCTTAATGGTTAGTGATAGAATAAATAAATATAGTGCAATGGTTAGCATAAGAAGAAACGTTAAGCAACTATAACTGCTGGCTATCCTGCTTTGGTTAACAGGGAGGAATGGTCTTTTAGGCCATTGATAAAGATGCAGGTGGGCTGTTTCTGTCTGTATCGGATGTCAAGGCAGAAAGATTTCAGAAGGATCCTTGTGATTCACCATGATCACACTGTTGCTCTTAGGAATAATTGGGATATAGGTTGTGTTGTAAAGAAGCTATGATAAATAATTAAAAGTCTGCACTAACAAAAGTTGTGTATTAGAATTAGATTGGATACCTTACAAGGGCAATTATTCCCCTTTGTCTATGTGAAGCAGTTATAGAGTTCTTGGGAGGAGTGAATGGGTGAGGAATGTGAGTATTTGAAGAAGAGATAAAAACTGATACCAGATGACAATAAAAAACCACTTCCAGATAAACAGATGTTGCAAGAACTGACTGTGACTGATAAAGAACTGACAGAGCAAAATGTATAGACCTCAATGGGAGAAAAGTCCTATAAAGGATGGGGTGTTATATTATCAGTAAATGTAGCATTTTGCTGTATCCCACTGGAAAAGATCCTGAGTAATTCTTTCAAGTATAACTGCGTCAGCATGGGCAGGGGACACTTGCAAGAGGCAAGTGCTACCCTGTTCCAAGCAAGAAGTAAGAAGCAGCAGGCTCATACCTTATCAAAAGGGAGATGCTTATGAGAGGTGGGTGTTGACCCCATTGCAGTCATGCACAAATTGCAGCTGTTAAGGAAAAGCTTTTACTCTTCTATTGAGACTTTTTTTTTCTTATCTTTTCAATTCATGTTCAAGACATATTCTTTGTTTAAGTTTCAGGCTATATTTGATTAGTCATTCCCTTCCACACTTTATTTTTACCAGAAGCTCTTCAAAGGATGTTGGTTAATGTATTTTGCTGGTCAAAAGACTATTGATTTTTAAGTCAGGAAAGCACATTGCTCCCTCAGTTGATTACAAGGAGTGAATGACAGTTATCAACTGGCATAACAATTGCTCTCTGAGTCCTGGTCTGTTTTTCATCTTTATATTTGGCTATAATAAAAATGTGCTCTAGTGAGTGTATTGTTTCCCCTCTCTAGCTATTGTGTTTTATAGGTAAATGAAAGGTGGCAGTGTTAGAGATGGCCAGTGAGAATTAAGCTTTTTTAGGACTTTTTCCTTCCCCACGTTCTTAGCCCAGCATAAGTTCCCTTTGTATCATTCAGCACAACACAAGTGACTTAAAGGCTGCCTTAGTGGGGATACTTGGAATCTCCATATCATTCAGCAATGGCATAAGTCCGTATCTCCCACACTCTCTGACCTGCATATCCTGAGCATTCTGTTGTTTTTAGGGGATTCCTTCAGCTATCACAATTTAGAGCAGCCCTGTTATATGGGGAAAGGGATTGTTCAATTCCCAGCCATCTCCGAGTTCATGGGAGATGGAAAGGATGCTTAGAAGCACATTTGCTTATCCTCACACCCCACCTTACTACCATCACAAGCGTGAGCTCAGTCATCTTGCAGAATTAAGACTTCAGCTGGGATTGTATTCAGATTATTTTCATATAGCTTTGCAAGTTTAGATTTTCTTGTCAAATTCTAACAGACAAGAAACCAGATTCTGCTGTAACCAGAATCACTCTTTCTGTGTATGTTAAACATTTAATATGATGAAACATGTTCTGAATAAGTATTTGATTTCTTGCACATCTTAGAAACAGTAGCATAATTTCATTTCCCTCCCCCCTCCAACTCTAGAGGAAAAAGCACTTTTTTTTCCCAAATGTGAATCAGATTTTGAATAACAGCATCCTTAAAAATAAATAACACTTATATAACATCTTCATCAGAGGATCATAAAGTGCTTTCAATACCTTAAATAGGCTGCTCAGCAACTCTGTGAGATTGTAAATATTATAACAAACACGTTTCAGATGAGTAATGCAAAGCATAGAATTTAAGTGACTTGCCTAAGGTTAAATGATGAGTCAGTAGAGCCACTAATAGATCCCAGATTTCCATAATCCCAGACTTCTGTTCTCACTGTTAGAGCTTCCCCCCGCCCCCACCTTGAATTTCTGGCCTATCTTTACTAGATTGCATTTCTCAGTCCTATATATTTCCTATATAGACACTAATGTAATAGCACTGGTGTATGCTGGCTGGTCTAAAAGAGAAGCTGTCAACTTAATACTCTCAAGGTAGATTCCATTTCCAATAAAAAGGAAACCTTTAGTCACAAACTCATCAATTCCCTCCACCCCCTTCTTTCTTTCTATAGATGAAATCTCTTTTTTGCAGTGCACATGTCCTAAAGTGTTTTCATCATCTTTTAGGTTCTTTTTTATCAGCGTCAAACCAACATCTGAAGCAGAAAATATAACATTTTCTGCCATAAAGAGAGCCTGTCATGTAAACCAATCAGGATGGAATTCTGAATACCATCCTCCAGTTAAGGCTCAGTTGGCACTGACGCGGCAAACACGGCGTTTTTAGAGAACAGGGATCCCCACGTGAGAATAACCTGTGTAGGGAGCTGAGCTCCGTCAGTACAGGTAGGACCTCCCTGGCTTGGCACCCTTGGGACCTGACCGGTCCCAGATGAGGGATTTTGCCGGTCCACAGGGCCGGCAGGAACCTGTCATCATCCCACTACCCTGCTGGCCCCACCGGGCTTTCTGGCCCCAGCTGGCAGCCCTGCTGAGGCATGCCAGACTCCTGGCCCCTGGCAGCTCTGTTGTGATGCACCAGGCCCCACAGGCAGCCTGCTGGCCTGCATGGTTCCCAGCTTGTACCTTCCACAGATGTTGTCAGACCAGAGAGTTCCTGTTTAAAGAGGTTCAATCTGTATATTTCCTGTGGAGTTTCCTTCTGTTTCTTAATGGCTTGAGTTAGGATCTTTGTAAAGAACAGACGAGGGGTTTAATTTTATAGTTTTTAAAACTGTCCCCTTTGTCACTCACTTTCTATTTTTTACAGTGTCAGTAGTATGTGTGCAGAGCATATTGTTCCATCGGCTCGGTTTCACACACTGAACAGCACCAAACAAGAAATTATTTTTAGCCTTTGTTAAACATATACCAAAATAATTAATGGGGGCCTAGGACAGTTAAAACACCCAAAATAATCGTTTTTTAAAATTCCCATAAATCTGTGTTTTTCTCAGTTCCTGAATCTCTGTCTCTGTAGAATTTTTAAAAGCCCTAATATCTTGCTTGAAGGGTTCTTTCTGAAATCTTATTGCTGGCGGAGGGGGAAAGGAAGGCTAGTTTTAGGCGACAGCTTTTTGTTTTTTATTCAGGTCTGAACTTGTTTATTTTTCAGACAAAACAAGACACTCACACACAAAGAGAGAAGAAAGAATAGCAAAAGATCAGAAAATATAGCTTTTGTGTCTGATTGTAGTTCAATTCTTGAAGGACCATGGTTAGTGAAAGTGGTGCACTACTCAACTAGCCATACTCCTTGGGCAGGGAGCTTTACGTGCCTTAGTCGGAAAACTTTTTTTTTTTTTTTGTGGCTGATTTCTGACATGCAGAGCTTTATTGAAATCAGGCTTTTGAGTGTTTCTCTTAGACTATAAAACTAGGCATAGCAAAGCATTGCAATATTATATTTGTTTACATTGGACTCTTATTAGAAGGAAAGAAAGAGAAAGGTAGGAGTAAGGTAGAGGTGGGGAAATTAATGCATGAGGTGGAGAATAGCAAACACCATAGAATAATATCTTGAGAGTTTTTTGAGACACTGGGATATTGTGTCTGTTTCTGGGGTCCATCTTCAAAACGGATGAGAGAAAAACTGAAGAGGTGTCAGGGAAGAGCTACAAAGTGATTTGAGATCTGGAAAAGATACCTTATCATGAGACACATAAGCAGTTTAATCTATTTAACTTAAGAAGGGAGGGTTAAGAAGTAATATGATTGCAATCTATAAGTACCTTCACATAGAGAAGGTGTCAGATATAAGACTACCTTTTAATCTAAGAGAGAGACTCACTAGTTCCACTGGCTGGAAGCTAAAGTAAGAAAAATTCATACTGACAATAAGACTCAACTTTTTAATTGCAAGGGTAAAAATCATTGGAATGGTTTCCTCAGAGAGGTGTTAAGTTCATCATCATTTGACACTTAAATGGAGATTGGACGTCTTTTTCTTAAAAAAAAAAAATGTTCTGGCTAACCACAAGTGATGGGATTTCATTGTAGGGAAACATAATTCTCTCCATTGAGTGAGAATCAAAAGCTTGTGCTATTCAGGAGGTCAGACAAGATGATCATATATAGTGGTCCTTTCTGGCCTTAAAAATCTAGCAACCCAAATGCTCTTGAAGAATGTGCTTTCAATAACCTCCATTGCTGCACCTTGTAGCTTTAAGCAGGTAGAAGGAGAGTTTGGTGGAGTAGAAACAGTTTTTGTCTTGCTCCTTCCAAGCTTGTCAGTTCCGCATCAATCCCCCTGAGAGGGGCTTTCATGGGAGAATATGTTAGAGGCAGTTCTCCTCACTTCTGTAGGTACAGCCTCCCCTCGTCACATAGGCAAAGGGAAGTTAGGGGAGCATCAGCTCTGATTTCTACCTCAGGCACTTGGCACCCCTATGAAGGCCAAGTATCAGAGGGGTAGCCGTGTTAGTCTGAATCTGCAAAAGCGGCGAGGAGTCCTGTGGCACCTTATAGACTAACTGAAGTGTTGGAGCATAAGCTTTCGTGGGCAAAGACCCACTTCGTCAGATGCATCTGACAAAGTGGGTCTTTGCCCACGAAAGCTTATGCTCCAACACTTCAGTTAGTCTATAAGGTGCCACAGGACTCCTCGCCGCTTATGAAGGCCAAGGTTGCGAATTGCACCCTACCTGTGCTCACACAGGAAAAGCAAAGCCAGTACTGAAAAACAATAATGGCAAAATTGAATCTGAATGAAATCCTGGCCCCACTGAAATCAATGGGAGTTTTGCCATTGACTTCAGTGAAACCAGGGATTCACCCTCTATGCTGATAATATGTATAATTAATGTATCAAAGCACATCATAGCTATATAAAGAGAGTATTTTTGGATCACCCCTCAATGCGATGACAAAATTATATCAGATGACTACTGGACATCCAACACTCTGGTCATCTGAAGAAGTGGGCTGTGCCCACGAAAGCTCATGATACCATCTACGTGTTTTGTTAGTCTTTAAAGTGCTACCAGACTATTTGTTGTTTTTTAAGTTTATCCTGTACAGACTAACTCGGCTACTCCTCTGAAGCTTTTTTTCAATTAGGAGCTCACTGTTCCTTCTTTTAGATTTGGCCATTTTCATGTTCTTGGAGTCAGCTGTTGGGGATTTCAAGGAAGCTCTCTCCTGTCTCAGATCCTCAACCATTATGTTCATGTGACTTTTTCCAAATCCAAAACATTTTTGAATATAGACAGCAGAGACCAGCTCAAGACATCAGAGAACATTGATGATACTAATGATTTTCAAAATGAAAAAAAGTGTCATCAGGGCCAGTTCCAGAATTGCTGGTAGTGCAGAATGAATGTGTGTATGCAGGCATGCGCGCATGCACGCACGCACACACACACACTTCAGTTGAATCTTAAATTAGAGTTGACTTTGACCCAGTGAGAGGGGTTATAGCAAAGTTTCTCTAAGAGTGTTTCTATGTTGTATATTGTGGCAAATGTAGGAGTAAAGAATTGTAAATATTCTTGAACATTTGCATGTCACCAAAGAAGTGTATAATGTCTCAGAGAGCAGAGGAGTGAAGTGGAATAGTATTTATTTACCTAATATTTAATTTTTTTTTCACATTCCACTTTTTCTATTGTCAATTTGTGATTTTTACAGTGTCTATCATCATAACTGGATTAGTCATCAAAATATGAAGAGTACTAGGGAGAGAAATGCTGTGAGGGGGTGTTAATATGACAGAATTTGAATTAAGCTCCAATATATAGTGGTTGTTCATAATGGCAGCATGCCCAGCTCTCTTGAGGAGGTTTAAAGTTGAAATGTAGAATGAAATCATGTTGGCATCAAGCCTTGAGCTCTAGAGTGAAGTTGAAAAATATACTGGATCTGACCCTGTGGGCAGTGTTCCCTGTAAGCTGTGCACTTGTGTGGGCTCTCAGGAGAGAGTCAAATGCTGCTCAGTTGATTAGCAGAGTGCCCCACTGCTAGGTTTTTTGTTTCTAACAATGGTACACATTTTCACATGCCTTGGAGCACATAACAATTATTCTGCACATGGATGTAAAAAATCCACACATGGATGAAAAACATTAGATGGAACATTGCCTATGGATTTACTTGTTACTAGTTGCCCAACTATTTATTTTAAATTTTAAAAAAGGAAGTGTCACCTAATAGTTTGGATAAATACTAGCATTTAAAATTATAACACAGGCCTTACCAAGGGATAAGTAATTGTGTGTAACATGCTTTGTCTCATTTCACAAATGGAAAACATTGCAAGATTTAATTTATAAAGCAGCAGCACTGGTTGCACCTGCAAATCAATTATTAGTAGATTATAAACAGGATTTTATGACAGCAAGAAGGGAGAAAAGTCATGGAACTTTGATTGGCAACTCCAGTTTTCGAACACATACTGAGTCAGAAGTTACACCAATTTCAACTTTAATATCCACTTATCAATATACAAGTTTATAACCTTTCACACAGTTTCAAAATGGGACCCATGCAGTCTCTCATAACTTATAGCAACTTTAAGGAATGTTTAAAACCCAGATGGCAATTCTGAACTTCCTTTGAATTGAATGGAGAACCTATGGAGTTGTTAGAATATGAATTGCACTATTTCTGATGTGAGAGGAAACAAGCAAGAGAAGGAGGCAGAAGAGTCAGAACCTGGAGAGGCATCATTGTGGGAATGGTAATCATTAAGGTGAGAGGAGAAAAGGGTGGGGTACACATTTCAGCAGTTTGGAATAGTGGCAGCAGAATACATGGATGCCTTACAGGAATCTGAGGGGAAGAAATGGAGAAACTGTGTGCCAGGCTGGTACCCAGAGATAGTGGAGAAAAGTGGCAGCCACATATACCCAAGGCTAGATGACTATCCATTTTTGTTTTATCACCAGTACCTCTCTAGTAATAAGCAAAAATCAAAAGTTTCCTTTCAGATAGTTAACCTAGCTTCAGAACTACAAATTGCAAGAGAGTTTAAATACATAAAAGCAGGCAGGTTTGTAATGTCACAAGAATAGCTAATTTTGCAGTAGTTGGTAGTTTAGGTGAAGCAAAAGTTTTGGAAACACCTAGCTTTCTTGGAACAACAACAGGTCACATCTTGGGGCAGGCTCAGCTCAGCTCTTCATCTTTGAGGTACATAAACAGGGTTCTTTGTAGCTGTGTGTGACTGTTGCACAAGAAATTCTGCTTGCTGTATTTGGATAACAAAGTAGGGTTTGTTTTGGTGTTCTTTCCACATTTCCTTTCCTCTGACTGTTCTGAAATATACTGTGACTTTTTTTTGCTTCTCTCCACCCCAGAAATGACTGCATTTCTGACAGTTGTTTATATATTTTGTGAAGTAACTTGGGATGCCTTTTCAATGTAAAGAGCTACATAATGTAATTCTTCTGGTCTCGGCTGAAATCATGAAGTTTTGAGGGGAAAAAAATAAGCAACCACTGATACAGTCCCTTCAAATCTAGTAATCTGTGCTCTCAAGGGGTATTCAAGGTGATTCCGTTGTGACTAATAGCATGAGTAAGGTTGCTCAGGTTAATTTAGGTTTGCAGTGAAGGCTTGAGTGTGGTTTAAGCTTTTGGCATTATTCTTGCTTATTTAACCCATCTGGTTTTCCCTTTATTTCATATATGCATTTGCAATAAAATAAGAGAATGAAACAGAAAATATTTTTAATTCTCAACATCATTGTTACCCACCTTCAGTGCAAAATGTATTAACTCTCTACTATGCCTGTAGCTCATATTGTGGTCTAAATAATAGGCATGCAGATGCTGGATTGTTGCTTGTATTTACAGCAGATATATCTCTAGAGAGAAAGAGAGCAGATGTTCACCTTTTTTACAGAAATTATTCTTAACTACTGGAATATAACAGACCACAGAGTTTCCATGAGTTACAAAGCACCTAAATCAGCAAATGACCTCTCCCCCCCTATTTGAAACAACATGTATTTTAATTGTATTTAGTAATCCCAGATCAATTTACTCCACAGCACTAACCTTCTGGCAGACAGATACTATGTTACTATTCAAACATGCTGTAATCCACCCTAGTTTCTGACATATTTAAAACCTATTAATTGTTAATGTTGCACCTTCTTGAATTCTAATTATGACCAAACTGCATTCAGCTCTTCTCTTTGGGAAAGATCATCAACTACTCCCCAGGAAATCTTAAGTGGTAGCTTCTGGGGATGTGTGCTCTGTATTGTTCATGAGAATTTTTCCATGTGCTGCCATATCAGTTTGAATTGAGACTTTATGCATAGTCTCCATTGTTTTTGAACTGCTAATTGCATAATGTTAATGCTGTGGATTGTTTATCTGGAGTACACAGGAAAATCGCTGCTGGATTTGCTTTTATAGTAGTTCTACAGGTAAGTGTTTTCTTTTCAGTTTCTTTTTACTGGCCTCAGATTCTTCAGATGGGCTGAGGTACTTTTCATCACTATTCTGTTCTAGATTAGCAAATCTAGGCATTATCTGTTTAAGTGAAAAAGCAAAATATACCTTATGCTAAAATATTATGGCATTAAGTATGAGCATATTAAGTGTTGGTTACATGCCAAAAAATTTGATGCAGGAACAAATTCTAAATATGGTCTTGTATATGTTTCTGTTTGATTGATATTATACAATGGTTGGTTAAAAAGTTTGCAAGAAGAAGTTCTGTAACCTTTACTTTAAAGCAACATTTTGCTGCAGTGTTTTTATTTTGTAGAATGATGCAATGAGGAATAGAGTTCTGAAATAGAAATTGTTTTACTAATATTTATTTAATTTTCTTAATGTATCTAATTTTACTTAATTTTAGTATTACAGTTACTCTGAAGATTTGTCACTGTATCCTGGAAATACTGGGAGGGGCGATGTTTTATTCCAATAATTTTGATACAATCCCATGTGATACTATCAGACCCAAACTAAGGAAATGTGGTCTAGATTAAATTTCTATAAGGTGCGAAAGGATGTAAAATTCCGGTTAATCAGTTAACTGGTTAACCGTTAGGTTGACCTAATGTTTAACCAGTTAACCAACTAAGCGGGATCCTGGGCTGGGGCCCACTCTAATGCAGCTAGAGCAGCCCCCAGCCTGTGGAGCTCCCGCCCCCAGTCCCATGGTGGGGCTCGCTGCCAGCTCCTAGCCCTGCACTGAGGATGGGGCTGCCACCGGTTCCTGGCTTCCAGCCCCTGCGATGGGGCTGGTTCTGCTGGCTCCCAGCCCCCACCAGCACCTGGGCTCCCTGCAAACAGAGGCTGCGCTGGATGTCAGAGCTGCCCCTGCCTGCAGGGCATCCAGGCCTGCTGTGGACAAAGGCTGCTCCGGACAAGAGCAGCCTCTGTCTGCAATAGGCCACTTGTGGGGCTAAAGCAGCCCCTTGCCCGCTGCTCCAGCCCCCACTGGTTACCAGTTAACCGGAACTGGAGAACATTACCCATTTAGGATAACTGGTTAACCTTTCAGATCCCAAAGGTGGGTATGTAACTAGTTGAAAGACCATAGTTGGAGTAGTTATCAATTGTTCGCTGTCAAACTGGGAAGGCATATCTAATGGGGGCTGCAGATGTCAGTCCAGGGTCTACTACCATGCAAGGGAGGCATAAGCATTTTGGAGGACAGGATTAGAATTCAAAATGACTACAACTAGTTAGAGAATTGGTCTGAAATCAACAAGATGAAATTCAATAAAGACAAGCACTACACTGAGGAAGGAAAAAATCAGATACATGTATACAAAATGGATAAGTGGTTAGGCAGTAGAACTGCAAAAAAGGATCCAGGGGTCACGGTGGATCATAAATTGAGTGTGAGCTAACATTGTGATGCAGTTGCTAAAGGCTAATATTCTGGGATGTAACAGGTGTGTTGGATATAAGACATAGGAGGTAATTGTCCCACTCTTTTCTGCAATGGTGAGGCGTCAGCTGGAGCACTGTGTCCAGTTTAGAAGGCACATTTTAGGTAGGTTGTGAATAAATTGGAGAGACTCTAGAGCAACAAAATAAGTTATAGAAAACCTGAGCTATAAGGAAAGAATAAAAAACACTAGACATGTTTAGGTTTGAGGAAAAGAAATCTCAGAATTAGGGGGCTTGATAAGTCTTCAGATATGTTAAGAGTTGTTATAGAGAGGAAGTGGTAGGAAAAAAACAGGCTTAATCTGTAGCAAGGGAGATTTAAATTAGATATTATGAACAACCTCAAGTAATTAAGTACTGGAACAGTTTACCAAGGTAGGTGGTGGAATCTCAGAAGGTTTTTTTAAGAACTGGTTGGACAGAGACCTGCCAGAGATGGTCTAGGTAAGCTAGGTCCTGCTTCAATGCAGGGGGCTGTACTAAATGATCTGTCACAGTGCCATCCAGCCTTCTATTTCTGTGATGTTTTATTCAAGCTTGATAGTTTATTTTTCTTGATGTTCTTTTTTTAACAATGTAGTTGTCACAATGGTAGTGTCATTTTATCAACAAAGTAATCCACTGTAGCTGAGTTCCTTTGTTTTTTAATTATTTTTGCCTCTGTGACTCTTAAGGCACTGAAATATAGTATTTATTGTCAAACAAGAGTAGAAATTACATTACCGTTCCAAAAAGGATAAATTCTAGCTGTGAAGTTTACAATCCCTCTTTTTTGGGTTAAAATCACAACACTCCAAAAATTATTAATCATTTAACTGTTTCTTAATAGATAATTTCGCACCTATGCTTTAAAATATATTCTTGAATGTGTGCATGCATGCACATGTATGTATGTGTTTATATTAAGACAATCTTCTTTGAAGCAATTTTCTTTCTCCAGAAGCATAAAAAAATGTTGTAAAGGGGACAACTAGACTATTTAGCTACCAGCTTCAGAAAATCTGGAAGAAGTTAATTCACTGCAAAAACCTGATATAAAGAATCAATTAACTTCAGCTTTCTTTCCCTATCTCTTTATTAAATGTAGTGTCAAATGCAAGCTTTACATCATCCTAGACATATGGTTCCTTCATATATTATTGTAGCCAGAAAATCACTGCTGAGACTGCAAAATAATTTGCAAGAAAAACATAACCTTTTAACAAATCAAACTACTACTTCCTGCAATGGGAAATTACTCCCGGGGGAATTCTTCTCCAAACAATGAAAAATTCTGCAACATGTTTCATATTTTATTTGCCAAAATAACACTGTATAATCATGCCAGATTCAATTATTTCAGTAATTTATTTCAAAATACTTGTCATCAATGATATCTGTAACAATACAGACAATGAAACAGATTTAGGAAAATTTTTGGACAAATAGATTTCTTACTAGGCATTTCAATACATAGCTCTGATTAATAATTCATTTAAACTAGGGATGTAAAAATGCATTTATTTTGGCAAACGTGAAACCACTGAAATTTTCAGCGGTTACGTGTTTACACACGGGGGTGGGGAGGCAGCTCCACGGGAGCCAGTGCACACATGGAGCCAGCTTTTAAGCCTAAGTATCAGACGTAGCAGCATAGGGGGACAGAGGGCCCCTGCTTAAAAGCCATCTCCCTGCAAGCACAGCCTCCCCTCCCCCCCTCCCCCATGCTGCTGCCTCTGATACAGAGGTAGCAGCATAGGAGGGGGCTGCAAGAAACTGTGAAGGTTAACTGATGAGCCCAAGCTCATTGGTTAACTGGTTACACTATCACATTCCTAATTTAAACCGCAATATAGAAACTTATTTCCTCTACTCCTCAAAAGCAGTGCAAAGACTTGGGGGTAGTCAGGGTAATAGAGGAGCTGAAGGAGAGGAAAGTTATTGTGGGAAGAAGCCTGGCAGTGATCCTGAAGGGCTGTTGGGTATGAGTGGGAGAACCATGGAAAAGTTATTTTGGGGGCGGAGAGCAGGCCCAGCCAAAAGTTTGCGGGGCCCAAGGCAGCATGCTGTGCTTGGCTGAACCGCACGGCCGTGCACCTCCCAGTCAGGGCAGTAAGTGGCGGCAGGGTGGGCGGGCCTGGGAGCTGGGCAGCACAGAGCCCTGACTGCGTGGGGCCAAAGACAACCTTCTCGCTCGCCTTGCCCAAAGTCCAGGCCTGGTGGAGAGGGTTGTTAGGGAGTTTCTACCATGCAGACCTTGGCTGACCCCTAGCCTGTTCATTCAATCAGGACATCTGCCCTTGTGCCCCCACTCAACCACTCCCTCCTCCCATATGTTGCTGCACCCTTTCTCTGTCCCCATCTATCCCTGCACCCCACACCCATTCAGCTCCAGCCCCTGTGTGGTCCTTCCCTCCCGCCCCCCAATTAACCCTTCTGAACTCCAGTATATAGCAGCCCAGCAACCCATGTGCTGTATATGAAGTCCATCACCCTTGTATCCCATGCCTCCTGACCCGGCCCAGCCATATGGTGCTGTGAGGAAGAAAGCCCCTTTCTCTTTCCTATTCATAGCTGGGGCTGTTCTGGTGCTACAGTGGCCCCTTGTGGGTGAAAGGAGTAACTTCAACACCTTTCTGACAATGTATTTTCTGCGGAAAACATTCTTTGTGGCACATGAATTGTGCACATGTGCAGCGGCCCGGAATTCCCCCAAGAGTAGGAACCGTAAAACCAAGTTAGGAAAAGTAAATACTTTGTTCATGATAGACCACTGTTTTTCTTCCTCATTGTCAGTTCCCTGCTTATCTTTAAACAAATGAATTACATCCAAACATGTAGCTATAGACATGAAATATATTACTCTAAACTGTCTAGGTTGGGGACAACATGTTACTTTGTATAGTGCCTCACACAAAGAAGCCTTATTTTTAACTGATGCTTATGGCTGCTACGGTAATACAATTTTGAGATAATAATGATAATTTCTCCCCTCGATACCCTGAACAAGCCCCGAAGAGTTAGCAAAGGTCTGGAATCCTGAAGTCTTCTCAATTGCCAATGGAGTCAAGTTTCATATCCAGCAGGAGTTAGGATACTTGGAAAAGGCTTCTTTAGTTTCTAATTCGTGAACATTTTCTCTCAAGCTCAGGATTCAGACACTTTGTGTTTTCAGTTTGTCTCAAGTTTGTCTCTTTTTTTTCTTCAGTGTGAAAGCATTTTCTCTGGTATGGTAACGGCTACATCTTTAATTGGTGTAAAGTCATTTTTAAACATATCCCAAGTAGTACTCATTACTTGAATTATATCACTTATTGATTCTATTTTGGAAATCCTTGAGGAATATGAGTCAATTTTTCCAGGCAAGTAATTGTTGTAAAAGAGTCTGTAAAGAAACTCCTCTCACAAAGATGTCTCCATGAGAGAAGATTTTCCCAATTAATTTGTGTGTGTGAGAGTGGGAAGGTGCTATAAGGAAGCTGCTACTTGAAGCCCTTTCCTTATGACCTTTGAATTGGGCTTAAGGACAAAAAAGCTCAGGAGCATTGTCACTGACATGGATTTCTCTAGTAACTATAACTTATGAGGTAGCTGGTTCTGAATAATTACCAACCCACCAAAGGGGGAAAAATAGTAATTTATTACTAAGCAAAAAAGTGTGGTGGGTGGGGAGGGGTGGTGGTGGTGGTGGTAATCTAGCTTTAACACTGTCCCCTTCTCCGTCTAAAGCCCCCAAACTCCTATCTCTAGTTTTACATCCCAAACCCAGTTTAGCTACATATACCACATAGGATGATTCTGGCGCTTACTTGTGCCACAAAACCTAAAGGCTCTTATCTCTCCCTCTTTCCAGAGTGCTGATACTTTTTCTTGAAAAGAGAGAGACCAACAAATGTTTAGTGCTTCTAGGGGAGGCAGAGTGCTTAGTGATATGGCTAGAGAAGCAGCATATGGTTCAGGAGGGATTTATGGGCTCCTTGCCTCTTGACGTGATATTGGTGCTCTGAGTGGTAAGGGAGAAGAAACGCAGTAGTCTGTGGTGGGGCTCGCTGAGTTGCTTTTTTTGTAAACTCTGGCTTGATACACATTCCCTATCTTGAGATAAATCTAATTATTTTTATGAAGTTTGAAATAGTATTTCCCCCTGTTTATTAAAAAAATGGAACTTGCAGGGGGGAAATGTTATTTTGAGTCTTTTCTGCACTGTTTATTGTCCTGTGAAGTTGTAAATTGAATATTTTATTGCTTGTTCTCCAGATGGATCCTGTGCAAAAAGCAGTCATAAACCACACATTTGGAGTATCCATTCCCCCAAAGAAGAAACAAGTTATTTCCTGTAATGTCTGTCAGCTTCGCTTTAACTCTGATGTGAGTATCATTATATTTTTTCTAGCAGTGGGTCTAATTAATCTAAACATCTTTTCCCAATTAAATCCTCTACAGTTCTGCCCACACTCATGCCAGCCATTTAGGATGACATTTTGCCCACTCGCAAGTGAGTTTGTAATGGCTTCCCACACTGCAATTTTTCTTTTTTTCTGGTATCTGGTGATTTATATGCTTAGACTTAGTTGCCTGACCATGACTGTCACCATGAAGGGAAATCTACCAAAAGAGCAGAAAGACCTGATTAGAAACTTGCTCCTTATTTCTGTAATTTGAGGCTAGATCATATTGTTTTTAACTCGAGTCCCAGTTCAGGAAAGCATCCCTCTTCGGTACTGCACTTGAGTGCTTTTCAGGACATAAGTACTTTGAGTTCAGGTACACTGGTGAATGACAGAAAAGACCAGATCACAATGCAGTTTCTTATTGGCTAATTATATTTTATTTTCCACCAATCTAATATCTAAGGGTGCCTCTACACAGCAGTGTTATTTCAGAATAACGGCCGTTATTCCAAAATAACAATGCGAGCATCGACATGGCAAGTAAATTCAAAATAACGGTTGGCTTATTCCGACTTCTGTAAACCTCATTCCACGAGGAATAACGCCTGTTCCAAAATAGCTATTTTGGAATAGCAGTAGTGTGGCCACTCCTCTGCTGCTATATCGAAGTAGCTCCCCCCAGGGTCATTCAAAGTAATTATTCCCCTGTGCATCCTGGGGCTCTACATTGAGGTAGCACGTCCACATTAAGGAAGCCTGCCTCCGACTAATTTTGAGGTTTTCCTGTAGTGTAGATGTGCTATTTCAAAATAAGCTATTTTGGAGTATTTCTTTCGGAATAGATTATTTTGTAATAAGCGTGCAGTGTAGACATACCCTATGTGAATGGCTCAAAGGATTCAAGAGAAATTGGAGCCAAAGACTTCCTCCAATTGTATGTGTCCTGTATATTTTATATCCCTGTCCTTTTTAGAAGAAATCTCTTCCTCCTCCTCCTGTGTTTCTACATGTTTTACTGGTAACTTCTCAGATCTCTCAAATTATACCCTTCCAATTGTAAATATTTTCAGCTAAGATAAGTGTGGACTTTGGCTTTCTGTTGTCACTTCAGTCTGGCCAAGTTCTGTGAAGCCCTGTTTACTTCAATGCAATGCAGGTCAAAGTGTGCTTGAAAAGAGAGCATTAAATTAATGCATATGTGTAAATTAGGATCTTTCCTAAGTAGTTAATACCAAGAGAACTAATTTCCATGTGTAAGACTGCAAGATATACCATACCCAATCATGAGGAATAGCTTTTACGCAATTAAGGTGTCATTAACACAAATGAAAACATCTCTTAGCAAACATAACATTTATAAGAAGCAAGTATGTGATGTGTCTAAATGATATTGAAGTACTAAAATATTTACTATTTTATCTCCTTATAAGAAACACTTTTTGAAAATTTTTGAAAGCTGCACCCTAGAGTCCTAGGGATTTTTTTCCATTCTGCCCTTTTCTGGTATGGCTTTGGTCATGCTCTTCCTTGATTTACTGCATCTCAATTTTCTTACAGAGACAAGAAGACCGCCTCCCGCCACACACACAAATTTCGTTTAGGAAAGTCTCCTGAGAATGGGGTCTGTTCAGTTTGGCCTTCTTTTGTTTGTTGGCAGAAGTTGGTAGCACTACAGTCCATGTTGATACTTGGCCTAAGAATGATTTCATCAGTTTATTCTCCTTTCCTGTACATTTAGTTCCCTTTTTTTCCCTCCAGAAATTGAATAGTTCTTCCATACAGGTCAATAGAATCACAGAATCATAGAATACTAGAAGTGGAAGGGACCTCGAGAGATCATTAAGTCCAGTCCCCTGCCCTCATGACAGGACCAAGCACGGTCTATATCATCCCTGATAGATGTCTGACTGACCTACTCTTGAATATCTCCAGTGATAGAGATTCCACAACCTCCCTAGGCAATTTTTTCCAGTTTTAAACACCCTGACAGTTTGGAAGTTATTCCTAATGTCCAACCCAAACCTCCCTTGCTGCAGTTTAAGCCCATTGCTTCTTGTCCAATCCTTAGAGGCAAGTAAAACAATCCCCCCCACCCCCCGTGACACCCTTTTAGATACCTGAAAACCACTATCATGTACTCTCTCAGTCTTCTCTTTTCCAAAATAAACAAGCCCAGTTCTTTCAGTCTTCCCCTATAGCTCATGTTTTCTAGACCTTTGATCATTTTTGTTGCTCTTTTCTGGACCCTCTCCAATTTCTCCACATCTTTCTTGAAATGTGGTGCCCAGAACTGGACTCAATACTCCAATTGAGGCCTAATCAGCGCAGAGTAAAGCGGAAGAATGACTTCTCGTGTCTTGCTCACAACACTCCTGTTAATGCATCCCAGAGTCATGTTTGCTTTTTTTGCAACAGTGTCACACTGTTGACTCATACTTAGCTTGTGGTCCACTATGACCCCTAGATCCGTTTCTGCAGTACTCCTTCTTAGACAGTTGCTTCCCATTCTGTATATGTGAAACGGACTGTCCCTTCCTAAGTGGAGTACTTTGCATTTGTCCTTATGAAACTTCATCTTATTTGCCTCAGACCATTTCTCCAGTTTGTCTAGATCATTTTGAATTATGACCCTACACTCCAAAGCAGTTGCAACCCCTCCCAGCTTGGTATCATCTGCAAACTTAATAAGAGTACTCTCTATGCCAGGACTACTCAACTTTGGAAGCTCCACAATGATACAGCACATGCCAAGGGCCGCAACTTAAGTGTGGTTGCATATGCATGCAAATATATATGCAAATAACTTCTTTCACACTGACAGGCATGAATACAGAGATTTAAGGCAGGACTATACAACACGCAGGCCCCATTTAAGTCATTTCTGCTGATATTAATAAAATGCCATATTTACCCGATTTCCACCCATATGACAGCACTTTTAATGAGCAATGACAATCCAGGAATTTAACTTCTAAAGCACATATCAACAGAAGACCATTATATTGGCTCGCTGTTGTGGAGTGTGTTCCAAGTGGAGACTATGTTCAAAGGATCCCACCTGTGGGCCGAATGTTGAGCCCCGCATAAACCCAAACTGCACCACGGGCCGCAAACAAATGGGCTGCAGGCCACATGTTGAGTAGCCCTGCTCTATGCCATCATCTAAATAATTGATTAAGATATTGAACAGAACCGGTCCCAGAACAGACCCCTGCAGAACCCCACCTGTTATGCCCTTCCAGCATGACTGTGAACCATTAATAACTACTCTCTGAGAATGGTTATCCAGCCAGTTATGCACCCACCTTATAGTAGCCCCATCTAAGTTGTATTTGCCTAGTTTATTGATAAGAAGGTCATACGAGACTGTATCAAATGCCTTACTACAGTCTAGGTATACCACTTCTCCCTTATCCACAAGACTTGTTATCCTGTCAAAGAAAGCTATCAGATTGGTTTGGCATGATTGTTTACAAATCCATGGTGGCTGTTACCTAGCACCTTATTTTCTTTCAGATGTTTGTGGAAGAATTCTTTAATTACCTGCTCCATTATCTTTCCTGGCACAGAAGTTAAACTGACTGGTCTGTAGTTTTTCCGGGTTGCTCTTATTTCCCTTTTTATAGATGGGCACTATATTTGCCCTTTTCCAGTCTTCTGGAATCTCTTCCAACTTCCATAATTTTTCAAAGATGATAGCTAAAGTCTCAGATACCTCCTCTGTCAGCTTCTTGATTTTACTCTATTACCTTACAAGTGAAATAATACCTTTCTCATACATTGGCATTTGCTGGGTTGTATGTCACTCCTGTGTTAGACCTCTCTTGGCACCACTGCCTTTTTCTTCCTTTCACCTTTTAAGTTCAGGCTTCCCTTGGTGAACTGCTATATCACTGCACTTTGAACACATTTCATTCAGGATCTGAGAGCAGCTTTTTTCTCCAAAGTATATGGCAGTAGTAGCAAAATTTCCTTTAATTAGTCTGTGAGGAACTTATTTATTGGATTTTCAGTCATCAGAACCACATCTTTCACTGTTTTCCCTCAGTAGTGTACCAATGTGGTCTATCCCATATTGCCAGTCTTCATGTACCAGCAGACCATCCCATTAATTGAAATCTGCAGGATAATAGCCTTTTTATTTTCTCCTCTTAGGTTCTTCCTATGCATGCCAGAGCAGCCTATTAGCTAGCTACCACTTTACTGGGCCTGCCATTCATTCTGCACACAGCAATATAGCAGAAGTTCCACAGCTATCAGCAGAGAGAAGAGTAGGATTGGAGATGGATATGGAGTAAGAGGAACAACAGTGCTCATATGTGGCAAAGCTACTGCAGCTACTCTATCCAGTGCATTTTAGAGAAGGAGAAGGTTCTCAAACATCAGAGCACCTGTCAGCTCTTTACTCTCATGATTTCAACCTCTTCTTTGTCAGAAGATATTCCAGTGTAACTTCAAGGCAACCACAGAAAGGATGAGAGGTGAATAGATACAAAAATGGCAGTTTTCCAACCCCTGCTAAGCTTTATGACTCCTGGTGTACAGAATACCTGTAACTGTTGGAGTTAAATGGGAACCTGGAGTTTTACCACAACCTTCTTTCCCTTGCAGACTCTCTCCCATTTTTAGGAGAGGACAAATAAGGCGTTTCAGTAGTGTTGAGTAAGCAGCAATTCCCTAAAGCATTTACCCCTACATTAGCTGAATGACTTACTGCTAAAAATGTTGATAAATGCGCCCATATAGCCCAATGCACCAGCAGCAATTGATAATTAGACAAACATACTAAAAAATAAACCTTGCTTGCTATTGTATCAGGATCTTGGATTTTTTGAAAATCATTTTTAAGATACCTCTTAAGTGGTAATCCTCACAGTTTTCTGGCTTTAATTCTTCTCTTTACTGTTCTCAAGTAGTTTGCCTCCCAATATTTGTGATTCATGCCCATGTTGCTGTTCTGCACATACAAGGCAGCACTCCAAACCCCTTCAGTTCTTCAACCTGCATAATTAGCTCAACTGTTCAACTCTAATAGTACCTCCAAAGCAGTGAAAAGGACATAGAACCCCTACTTCACAAAATTCCTAAGGAGTGCCTTGACATTCCACATTAGGAGGGACAACTAGAACATGCTGGCATATGTGAATGGCCGAGGAGGAACAAAATAAAAATCTGTGATTACTAAATACAAAGTGATTTTTCTCCCTTCCCCTTCTCATATCTAGACTTATCCACAGCTTAGAACAACTGGAAAAGTCTGAGAGTTTTGGTCTCATTGATAGCATTGCTTGGCATGGAAGAGGGACACGTTTTCCTCCTAGTGGGCAGGTGCACTTATGTATGCCTCTCCCAATTTCCTTTTAATCACCAAATTGATTTGGAAAAATAAGATTAAAGAAAGCATCAGTGACCCTGACTGTATTGGCCTCAATCTAACCTTTGCAGATTTAATTTTACTGCACAGAACTAAAGATTCTGAACTTTCAACAACATGGATACTGCTGGGAACTGGTTAAGTTTCTATTAAAGTCTCTGAAATATTCCATAACCACAACATCTGAGAATATTTGGAAGATCTGTTCACCAGGTATAGAGGTTTTTGCTTGAGTCCACTACAGACATATGGCATTGGGTCTTCCCATTTCATGTGGAGTGCTCCATAAGAGATGGTCAGTTACCTAGAGATTCAATCTTCTGCCCATGGATTTCTGGTGTCAGCCTTCTCTTGAGAGCTCTTTTTTTTTCTAATAAATTTCATCGGCATAAGACTTATTCTCAGGGAAATGACAATGGTTCATCCTGGTTCTGCAGCTTCGTAAGAAAGCTCCTTATCATTTCTCCAGTGGAGACCTCCCCACATTTTTTTTCCTCTTTGCTTATAGCAATTATGGAATGTAGAAGAATAAGTTAAATATTAACTTTGTCAATTAAAGAAAACTGTCTTCAACTTTCCCATAAAAAGATGGTGCTTACTTCTCATTTTGCCTTGGTTGAAAGTGAAAAAGAACAGAGTTCTAATGAATGTGTTTCTCTCACATTTTTGTCATCAGCCTAAATATTAGAAAAGTATCTTAATACATGCCACAAGAAGTGGCTTTAAAGTACAGGTTAGACCTCCCTGGTCTGGCACCCTTGGGACCTGAGCCATCCCAGACCAGGGAATTTGCCAGACCAGGGAAGGTCAAGGCTCCCCTGCTGGCTGCCCCACTGACGGCTCCACTCCCTGGGGCTCCTCACCCTGCTGCTGCCAGGCTAAAGATGGCCCAGACGAGGCTCCCCACGCTGCTGCCCGCCAGCTGCGCCGGTGGTTCCTCAGCCAGGGCCGCCTGGTCACCACCAGCCCCACTACCTTTGGTGGTTCCTTATAGTTTCCCAGCCCTGGGCCACCCAGCTCTGCTGCTGTGGCCTTGCCCCACTGCCGCTGAGGGTTTCCCTGGGTTCTCCAGCCACCGTCGGCCCCGTTGCCAAGGGCTTTCTGGCCGCCTGACTCCACTGATACTAGGGGTTCTCCAGTCGGGGCAGAGGCTCCCCGATGCTGCCTGGCCCCACTGAAGCTGGGGTTCCACTGCCTAGGCCAGGACTTCCCAGATGCCGCCTGGCCCCACTGCCAGGGTTCCCCAGCTGGAGCTCCCAAGCCGCTGTCTGGCCCCACTGCTGCTGGGGGTTTCCCGGTCAGAGCTGCCTGGTCATACCAGCCCCACTGCTGCTGGAGGGTTCCCAGCAGGGTTCCCCAGCTGTCACTGGCCCTACTGCCAGGGGCTCTCCAGCCACCTGACCCCACTGACTCCAGGGTTCCCCAGTGTAGGGGGAGGCTCCCCAATGCCACCTAGCCCCGCTGACACCAGGGTTCCCCTGCCTAGCCACTGCTGGCCCCTCCAGGTCTCCGCAAACCCCACGTCCTCACAGCTGGTTCCTGCTCCTCGGGCTCTTTTGTCCATTAACATCCGTGCTGGACCACAGATGTAGCCGAACCAGAGAGTCCCAGATTTGGGAGGTTCAACCTGTACATCCTTATTGGACTAGAGTAGGACTTCATAGGGGAATCCTAGAAAGTGTATGAAGCACTTCAGTTATGGCTCAAATTTTATATATCAGCCATTAGATACATCTAGTCAGACCTTTCCTGGTGTCATCTGATTATATTTAGTAAGAGTTTGCATTCAAACTGTTGGGCTGAGAAGCACAGAGCTTTGAACAATGAGGTTTATAATGCAATTTCTTCTACAAAATGTACAAAACTGGCATTCTTTCTTTGGCTGGCAAAGGTTTTGATCATTCCAGATTTCCTTGACTTAAACCGTGCAAGCAAATAAAATGAAAATGACAAAAATGATTAAAGTAAATTTTCTATTTTTGTTTCTCCTAAAAGAATTTCAGTGGTGTTACAATTGAAGTTTTTTCCCCCAGATCTTAGTGTAGTTTTTGCCTTTCCCTGATTTATATTTAGATCAGTGGATGCTCATTTATAAGAAAGATAAAATTAGTTACCTTAAATGTAATTTTTATTTCTTATATGAGGAGCTCTAGACCAGTAGCTCAGAATACTCCAGATTAACATTCAAATGGCAGATGCCAATCCTTCCATTCAATTAATCATATAACGTACGGTTATTTCAGTAATGTTTTCTACTAGTTTACATAATTTCAGCTTTGATTGTAGTGGCCTAACATTAGCGTTAGTGTTGCAGCTGTCCAGCAAGGAGAGTCTGAAGTCAAAGGAGAAAGGAATTTAAAAAGTCTACACTGTCACCATTGAGGTGGAATGAGAATATCGTAATGCATTAATAATGTCCAAATCCTGTGGGTGCCCTTTATTAGGAGAAATAAAAAATACAGGTAAAGACATTCATTTTCTCTCTCTCTACATTTATCATGATTTAGAGAAATGCAGTTTCCTGACTCAAATATTCTACTGTGCCCAGGCTTTGGATTCTTTTCTATACTTTAAAAAAGAAATGTTTAGAATAATGTCAAGAAAAGATCTATTTATGGATCCTAGACCCAGCTGGTTTTGTCTTGATTTTTTTCTTTCTAACATCTTGCAAAGAGACTGTTGGATCCTAACAAACATTTAGAGCCAACCACTTCTTGTCAGTTACAGATTAGTCTGTCAGTATGTGTGGGAAAAAATATGCATCTTTGGTCTGTCCTCTTATCCTGAATGTGACTCAGAAGTGGTCAAGCAAATTGATCTTTAACAAGATGGAGAGAGCCCTGCAAATCTGTGGATATCCACTTTATATCCATAGGTATCCAGGTATGTGGATGTCAGTGCAGATGTCCGCAGCTCATTTTTGCAGATGCAGATACAGATATAAATTTTGTATCCACGCAGGGTTCTAAGGATGGACATGCTTGTGCTTGGCTTTAATTTGTTTTCCCTTTCATAAACTGACTACCAAATGAAAATTTTAATAGAAAATCTAAATATGTATTTTCATTAGTGTCTAATACCTCAGGTATACTGTTTTTACCAGGCTGACAAGAACAACTCATGGTATAAGTAATAGCACCCATACTTTACAAAGTGGCATTTTTTTCCTTAGAAGTCCCTGCTTTGCTCTGGCAATTCCACATGCCTTGTTCTACTCAATCAAACCTATTCACATTTGTTCCCGAAAAGCAATACTTGAACAGCAGCTAGTAGATGTAGAGTTACATGCTACTGACAAGTCAGGTTCTGTTGGCAAACTAATATCACAGCTTTTTGTGCCCCCCATCAATTGTGCATATAGACTTTGCAGAAGCAATCAGATTGTTAGACCTCTTTTGTATACATAATATTAGGGTTTCTGATTCCAAACATATGGTCAGAGGAAGCACCAGGTGAAAAGATAACTTATAAAGTAGTTAAGTTAACTGAACCTAAATAGTTACATTATGCATTCACTCAGACAGTGAACAATCTATCAAAGGTCCCCAGTCCTAACTAGTTAGTAATAGAATGTCTGACACCCTTTTAATATAAGGTCAAAAGACAGATCCTGCACTTACAGATTGGTTTAGTAAATGCTGAATGGGAAGCATAGAAGATCTCGTCTTTCAAAACAGAGATGATTTTAAAATGGACCTTTATGTTTAATTGTAACCATCATATACCAAAGTCCATGAATTTCTATTAGCAGAGGATGAATTTCATGCATGCTCATTTAGATTTTAATAAGTCATCATTGTTGGCCATCTTCCAAATATGAGAATAGGCAGATGTGTGAGTATGTACCTAAGGGATCGCAGGAAGAGCTCAAAGAGCTCCCTGAAATAGTGGAAAGATAAATTACATTTCTGGATGAATCATGCTTAGATTCACAGAAGCCCACACGAGTGTCTGTGGGAAATCCATAAGCATGCCAGATATTGCATATACTCATAGTATATATAATAATAGTGAAAGAATAGTATGTAACTTTCCATTTGGTATTACTAAATGCTATTTTCTTATAATTGCACTAATTTACATTTTAATGTAGGAACTTAAATGATGATGATCCACGCTTTCTTCAGTAACATTTCTAAAGTAAAATGAGACTGAGTTAATACAGTCGATGTAGAAAATATGAAAGCTAGAGTTGAAATGTAAACAGTCTGAACATCATAGTAGATATATCTCAACAAGTAAAATGTATTGGAGAAGACCCTATGCATTACAGTTCAATGTGATTGTGCCCAATTTTAAGTGCCAATAGAGCCTCCTTTGTCTTTCTTTCCATACTTTCAGCAGCACACAATGTTGGAGGGCAAAAAACAACTGTTTTATTTACACAAGCACTGATAATAAACACTTCCTGATTGAACTTTTACAAATTAACACTAATCAACTTGCCAATGCACAAGGAGTTCACTCTAAGAAGAACATGTCTTTTCCATCTGAATGGTACCAAATTAATTCATTGTTTTGTCATTTAGTATTTTATATGCAGCGATGTATGCACATTACAAAAATATGTTCACCCCTTAGATCATAAGTAAACTAAAGTAGAAGTAAGATGCAAAAATTAATGTTCCCACAAAAATGTTAATTCAGTCATACTGCCCAATGGGGCTGGGCTGATTGATTACTTAGTTCATCCCAGCTACACCAACGGAGCTCCACAGAACTACACCAGCATAAAAAAGGAGAGACTATAGTGAATTAAGTCCATTGTGTGTATTTTGGGTAGATATTTTAACACAGGTAAAGTAATCTATTAAATTACGCATGTAGAGATTTATTTTCAGAAGTGCTGCACATACAGCTGTGCACTACAGTTGCTCAGCACCCATAAAATAGAAGGAAAAATGTTATGTATGTTCAGTGTGACCAAGTTAATGTTGCTGTAAAAATCTGATCTTTAAAAATTCTTGACCTGAAGTTTAACTGTGCAGTGCTAATGTCAGAATAACATTAGTTCTGTTATTAGCTCTCATAATTGGCAGCATGGCCCAAATAGCCTCATGAAAATGCTTTAAATGAGACTTGGTTCAAAGGGTACATCTGCACTCTGAGCTGGAGGTGTAATTTCTGGCTCAGGTAGCTGTACATGTGCTAGTTTGAGCTAGCGTGCTAAAGACAGAAATGTAGGGGCAGCCGCATGGGTGGTAAGGCAGGTTTGTTGCCCAAGTAAATACTTAAGATATGTCTACACTGGAGTGTAAGCTCAGGGTTCAAACTCAGATTCAAGCTTAACTTCTTTTTCTGTATACACACACTGCGCACTACCCTAGGGCTCTGATCCTGGTTCATTCTGAGTCTGCACCAAGCCTGGACCCAGAATGCAAGCCTTGTCACTTTGCAGTGTAGACACAGCCCCACAGAACTAGTGCTCTGGGAATCTGCCCAAAATATTCCACAATCCCATGGCTTGACTTTCTCCTCTTGACAGTCATGTTTTCCCAAACTGCTCTATTAAAAAAGGATTTTAAGAAGTGTAGGATACAGGTGGTGCCAACGTAATGCAGTGTAGATGCTGGAGCCCCAGGTTGGGACTTGGGATTCCCCTATTCCTAACCTGGGATTGCAAATGGATGTGGATGCTCAAGTTCTAGGCTAACAAAACAAGTGTCTGCTAACTCATGTTCTACTAACCCACAACTTACACAGCAGAGTAGCCAAACGCATGGGGTTCCAGAGTCTAGGATCCAGCCTGTCCCCAAACATCGACCCTACCATTTTACAGCACCATAGCCTGTGCCCTGCAAGCCTGAGTTAGCTGACATAAGCCAGCCACAGGTGTTTAATTGTGATGTAGACATACCCTTTCAGTCTTGGGTGGGATTGTACTTAGGGTGGCTAGCCTTTCCTGCCACCCGCACCAACACAGTTACACTTCTCTTTTTATCATGCCCATTCAAACAAAGTAACTAGGTAGATGAGCACACACCATAGAAATGACATTTTTAGTTCAAAGTGTAGATGTACCCTTCGTTTGAGCTACCATCACGTGATGGGCATAGGAAGTAAATAATCTGACAAGGGGATATGAAGGCACAGGGTTAGGATGGCCAGAAAAAGGCCATTTCTGCTGCTTAACCTGATTTGAAAAGTATACAGTTAGATCTCATTCCTGTATACTTTAATGGATGTGATTCATTTCCCTACTTTCTTGTCACTGGTAGCAAGTTTTAACATGGGGATAAGTGTTTGCAGGACTGGGGGCTCATTTATCTGTGCAGGTCTGATCCCTGATTCACTGAATTATAAAATCCAGTACTGTGGCGTGCTCGTGAGAGAATATGCTGAGGTGGAGTACACTCAAGTGATCTTTTAAACTTTTTGTAGTTAACCACTTGTATTTTCAGACTTTTAACACCATGTATCCTGTAGCTAAATGGAAATTTTAGCACATGATTCTGTATGTGTGGTTCACCCTTATCTGGATGTTTCTGCAGGCAAGAAAGCATTTAATCTGCTCTGAATCCTGTTAGTGTTCTTTGCAGCCCCCTTGAATTCATCCCGACTTACACTTCTGCCACATTTTGATTTCATCTCTTACTGAAATGCATTGCAACGAGCTGTAAACAAGTACAGGTACAGTTAAGTGTACCAATGCTAAAGTTTCTAGTGCCTTGGCACCTGCTTTAGTCTTCTAAACTGACAGCATGTGGCTTTAGACTGCAGGTGACCATTCATCAAATAGTAAAAGAGCAATGGGTTTAACAATATAATTGCATCAGTTAATGTTTAGCTGAATGTCAACTCTATAGCAGTCCCCATCACTGTGTCAGTGAATCTCAGCCTTTCCCTAGCTATACAGATAGTAGACAGCAATGTGTCCAGATATCTGGAAAAGGAACAAATTCAGCATATTTCCTCCTGTAACCATAGCTAGCTTGGAAGAGGCTAAAGTGCAATGGGCAACTAATTATCTTTGCTTTTTTTAAAGGGTGGATTTTGGTGCTATTAAAGAGGAAGAAGTGACAGTATTTAGTGAGAAGACTGCATATGGGGGTAAAAGGAGAGAGAAGAATGGAAGATGACCCCAAGATTATGAGCCTGGGAGACAGGAAGGTTAGTAGAGTTGTAAATGGTGACAGAAAAGGGAGGTGGTGAAGAGGGACTAGAGGAAAGATAACAAATTTCATTTAGGAGAGTTTGCATCTGAGAGAGTGGTGAGGCATCTTGGAGGAGCGAGTTGGTGGTGCTATACTGAATATATATGGAGATTTCAGAGATGGGGAGAGGGATTTGGGAATCTTCTAGACGGAGGTAGTAGCTGATGAGATAGTTGTACAGATGGAGTGGATGAGATTTCCAAGGGAGAGTATAAAGAGATGAAGAAGGGGCTTAAATGTGGCATTGGATATGGGAAGAGAAAGATGAGGAGCCACTGAAAGAGTTGTTAGATGATTGAGCTGCGAGGTAAGAAAAGGGCCAACAGTTATGGTAAATGAGAAAGGAAAGAATCAGAGAATGGGAAAATGATCAAATGTAGAAACTAATAGAAACCTGAAGAACAATAAGAACAGAGAAGCATCCGTTCGAAGCTGAGAAAAAATTGTTAGTGACAGTAGCTGACCATACCTATGATGCTAGATTTATCAGAAGCATTTGACACAGGTGATCACAAAGTATTATTAAATCTAAAAAAGGTGCATTGACTTACATTGTGCTGGTTCCAATCCTTTTTCTTGGGTTGATCACATGTATGTAATGATTAGCTGTTCCTCTGCCTTAAATGCCTTTACCTGTGGGGGTTGCATAATGCTCAATTCTATTCCTCACCTTTAGGCTATATTGTGAATAGGATGGAACTCCAAAAGTAAATGGTCTGAGGCAGTTAATGGGAACTGGGCATCCAAATCTTATTGGTGACTTAAATCCAATCCTAAATCTCTTGAGGAGACTGTAGGATGCCATGGACCTAGGATATATGCAGCTTGCATCCACCTCTGCATTTCCTTCGGATTCTATGCAGACTGCACCAAAATCTCCTAAATCTTCAGGTATCTGAACAATATTAGTATGGGTGAAAAGACATTGGCTGAAAGTTATCATAGCCAAGATAAAGTTTATGCAGTCTGTAAAAGGAAATGTTCTGAGAACATTTCTCTGGGCTTTGAGGGCATCAAACCTCTGATCATCAAGGTGATAAAAGCAGTCTGTGCTTCATTCTTAGACTCTCACTGCAGCTGTGCAGCAAATTCTTCTGGGTCAGAAATACCTTCCTGTTTGATCTTGACCTGGATATTCCCATGCATAATTTCATCATTTCCTGGCTTAGCTTCTGCAACATGCAGTGGCTGGAACTCAAGGAAACTCCAAATGGGACAAAATGCAGTAATCTTTTTTATAAAGAGCTGGAGCATAAGAAACCATCACTTAGCATCCCCCACACTACAGTATCCTTCTTGTGAAATTCTGGATCCAATATAAAACCCTGCTCTTATTTATTAAAACCCTAAATGGATTGAGTGCCAAATATCTTAGGGTATGTCTACACTAGCCCCCTACTTCGAACTTAGTTTGAATTAACTTTTAACTGCCGTGTGTAGCCGCGGGCAGTTAGTTCGGACTAGGGGGATTTTAAAATGGCGCCCGCCCGGGAACATGCAAATGAAGCCCGGGATATTTAAATCCCGGGCTTCATTTGCAAGTTCGAATGCCTACATTAGCCTCCCTAGTTCGAACTAGGGGGCTAGTGTAGACATACCCTTAGAGGAACTCTTGTTGGCAGTGCCTAACATGGAACATGTACATGAAGGGGATGAAGCCATCTCAGAAGGTATGGAATTTGCTTCTACACAATGTTAGAATAACCACAGACCTCTTCCTAATCAAATCAAAAGGTAAACTCATTTCTTAATATACCTTAGCCTTCCCCTTTTAACTGCTGCAAAATAGCAAACAATACATTACTAAATTAAGCTTTCCAAATGCCTATTATCTCAGCAAATCAAAAGCCTATGGGAGAATGATCAGGGCAAATGACACAATGTTCTCCTTGAAAAAATGAAATAGTGAATTTGAAGTGAAATGCGTTTGTCTCTTGATTCTGTGCACCATTCACAGCGTCTCACAGAGAAGTGGTTTTTACAAATGAAGAATGCATGTGCCCCACACTTTGTCATGCATGTTCCAGTAGAGGTGGCCAAAGTAAACAGAAGGATTGCAGTGGTGGCTTGGAAGCCAGCAAAGAACACCCACTTAAAATTGAGAGAGAACCAGTACTCGAGTGTTTTAGAAGGTTTTTTTTCTCTCTCAAAATTCTAATAGACTCTCATATTATGGTATGCCTGGATGGATAGATAGGGCTGTCATAAATAGCGCTTTGATATCTAGCATATATTATCTGGTTTGTTGTTATTAATCATTTACATTACAGTAGCTCTCATTCAAGCCAACAGACTGCTCAAATTGCCTAGTTCCTCTGTGTCATCTAACAGAGGTTTGAGTAGCAGTGGGGAAAGAGGAAAAAAAATCACAACTTCCCATCCCACATGGGCTCACTTTCTGTCTGCTTTTGGCTGATGCATCATCTTCACTGTGGCCACCAGACCAGTCTGCAGCTTCTCTCACCAGCTGCCATGTGGCACTAATCCCTATAGCAGCTGTAGAAAAGTAGCCAGGTTGTTCCTGATACAGCCATACTATTAAAAGTGTCTGAAAATTCAATGTGTAGCTGCAACAGAAGGGTAAGTCACATCTGTTTGGCTTCTACAAAGCACCGTGGCCCTTTTTCTTCTTACATAACAGTCTTCAGTTTATGATGGAATATGTTTTCTGCTTTCAGTTTATGATGGAATAGTTTTTCTGGAAGTGTTGGAGCCAGCGTACCATGGAAGCACTAAGTGCAAGATCTATTCCCTTACATTACTTCAGTCAATTCTCCTTCCTTCCTCTGTCCCACTAGCCTTCCTATATAACAAAAACAGGCTCACAAGTCCATGCTTTTTGTACGTGTCTAATCATCTTCCTTTTGAAATCGGAACATTACCATTTATTGATCATCTAGCGTTCAACAAATGCTAGATATAGTCTAAGTCTTTAGGTTGAATGATAATTTCACAATTAAAAGCTAACTCAGTGTCAGTGAATACGGCAGTATGAGTGTCAGGATACCTCAGTACCACATTATGGTGTCACCTAAGAGGGACTCAATTCAGGAAAGAAAACAAATCTTTTCAATTCAAAGAAGGCAGATTTTATTGCAGGGTAACAAACCCAGGTCCTAGGAGATACTGAAGGTCACACTAGAATTGAATTCAGTAATAGCTGATTAATTAAAAAGATATCATGATGATAATTATATTGTTTTTTAAGTATAAGTAGCCAAAAGACAAGTTTTTGAAGTTTAAATAAAGGTTACTGGATAAATGGTAAGTTGATAAGTTTGAATGACTAGCTGGTGCTGTCAAACAAAATAACACAGAAGAAAATCAATAACGTCAAATAGAAATCTACACAACTATAGCCTGCTTTTGTCAAACATTTTACATTTTCCATATAAATAAGACTATTTATATTGATTCTTTGGGTTTTGAGGGTAGTGAAGCAGATAGGAGGTAATTAAAAGCATAAATCTCAGGAGCCTGTGAAGGTAATTCTCAGATTTGTAGCCAGAGCTGACAAAATGATGAACATTTTTAGCTTCAACATGACAGAAATATTGCATGATTACAGGGTGCAGGGACATAATGTGCTGAAAGTTCTGTTCAATAGCAGCTATTGAATAAAGCTTCTAACTAAGTTCAGTCTGATTTTTAAACATAGAAGTTACTTATTAAGGGTCTGATTGGCACTGTTTCTCCACTCGTTCCATGTCCATTTCAGTAATATCCTATTTTAAATTAATATTTTGGGGAGCCAAGCTTTAAATAGAATTAATCATTGGAAAGTAAAGTAACATTGTGAAACTAGGATTTTAAAAATAGTTAATGTATAGCTGCATTCAGAGGTGAAAGTGGGCTGGTATGGCGTACTGGTAAGAAGTGGCCACTGGTACTGGCCCATACACAACTGACATTAAAGCACTGTGCTTTAAAAGGACCCTACTGGCAGGGCTGTTAATGGAGGACAGGGGCTGAAAGGGGAAGCTGTCCCGTCTCCTGGCCACCAGCACTACTGCAGCAGTGGCCGGAGCCCCAGGCTCTTCATATCACCACTGGAGCCCCAAGGCTCCTAGCTATGGTGGCAACACTGAAGGGCTGGCTGGGGGAGTCTGGTCACACGTCTTCCTTCTGAGGTGCCGCCCCTCCCCGCCCCCAGACCTTGGCTGCCCTGCATACCCAGTAAGTCGTCTAAGTTACTTTCACCATTGTAATTAAGGAATAAATACTTCAACTTTGAATTTTTCCTCCACTCAGCTTTTAATTTCAGGGAAGTTACCAAATATGGAAGAGATTTTAAATTCTATTTTGCTGTTGGACACACAAATTTTACTAGATATTATATAGACAATATTTGCATTCTGAAATCCCTAGTAATATATGGGCCACTCAAATAAATTGAAATGCTAATTCATGTGGGATGTTAATGCTTCACAACTCCCAACCTATAAAATTAAGTACATGTGTAAGTGTTTATGTGTGTGATTTGTCTCAGTGACTTAAATGGGGCTACTTGCCTGTATGAAGTTAAGCACATGAGTATCTTTTGCAAGATCAGCACCAAGAAAATCTAAATCTAACCTTCATATATAAATGTGATTACATGGGCTTTAAAGGTATTGCGTTCACTTGCACCAGGGCAGTATTTGGCCTGAAATATCTAGACATTTTGCTGTCATCATGTAATCCTGTCCCCCCAAAAGTATATAACAATCTGTGTTTGTGTAATACTGCGTTTTCTGCATTATGTATAAAAGCAATAAGTGTGTCTGTGTGTGAAGGAGTTCTACTCATGGCAGATGTGCCTCCATGTGGCTGGGGCAGGGAATTAGCTTTTGCCCTGTCTGCTTCCCCCTTCCATTGTTAGAGGCCACAGTACAAACCCACTCCATGACTTGCCATGCTCCCTCTTGTGACTCAACTCTCTGCTCAGGTTACTGTATAGTCCCCCTGCTTCTTGGGTAATAATATCCTGTCACACAAGTTGCCTGAACACTCTCTCATATTATCTTTCATACCACATCTCCAGGGCCTGTGCCATTTTCTAGTGACTGGTAGAGGAGCCTAGGCATGCCCACAGTTCTGAGTTTCAGCCCAGGGGACCCTATAATTAGCAACCTGTGCCTGCTCCAGTCTCAGTCTTGAAGGCACAAGAGCAACCTTAATTGTGCTTTACAATTATGCCATGTAATTACTATAAAGTTACAATTAAAGCACTTCAGGATTTAGATTTGATGGCACAGCTTTTTTAATATGCACGTAAGATTTCATTCATCTTCATGGTGTCATTGTAGGGCAGAGTTAAGGTTTTTTGAGTATTAGATTGTGTCTTCAAGTCTTCTATCTGAACTGGCCAAGAACATTCAAAATCAGCTTCGAGTATTGAATTGCTATGGGTTTGCTTCGTATATTCAGTTGAACCTGATGAGACAGAGCAATACATGCTCCCGCAGAAACAAGAAAATTCAGTTTAGGGGAATTTTGCTGCAGGTTGTCATGGAAAAGAACTGGAAGGCTAACTTGTCATTTATTTAGACTGCATGTGACTGGCTGACCCCACTGAGATAAACGCATTTAATTACTCATTCATATTAGCTAGACTGTCAAACTCATTTACCTGTGAAAATTTGACAGACTTCATTCATGACAGTTTCCCATAAATTATCCTTTGTGCTACAGTCTTACTGTAATTTAAAATGTTTCTTTAAGGTCATGTCATTACAAAAGAATATCTGTGATGTATCTTGATTATTTTAGCAAATAAATTAAAGTGAAATAATTATCATACATAAAGCAAAACATTTTACAGTTAATAGGGTTACAAGGTAATATATGATAGTATTCGGTCGGTCGTGGAAAGTTATGTGTATATGTATTCCTCATATAAAACAGGAAGGATTTTTAGTACAGAGGATGCATTGGATGCAATCTGGAATGCAAATGAATAGATATTTAATGTATGCATAATTAATTCCATAGTTTTAATATCCTAAAGTTTACATTTCCAACTGGGTGTCTTCATAATGGGAAATGAGTAGTTTAATTTTCAATTAACAATGAACCTCAGATTTTAAATAAAAACTTGATATTTGTGGGATTTTTGTTTCTCTGTGAGAAATACTTTAAAAAAAAAAGCCTAAAATACAGTATATTTACAGATTAGAAGGTTTCTTGATTTTAGTTTTCTTATACAGCATCCATTCCTTGTTTTGTCTTTTACTTACTATTCAGATATGTTGAATGGCATTAAAAGGCCAGATACATCATAAATAATGGGCATTTGAAGAACAGTGGGGTATGCCTGGCATGCTTATTGGTATTTCAGTACCCAGAACATTCTTGGCTATTTCATAGCTATGTTGGTATCTGAACTTTAGGTACAAATTGTGACAAAGTGGGAATTGTATTTGCTCTTTTCACTCCGTTATACTGCATGCAACTTCTCTTGTCCTGTGCTAACCCTCTGTGTGTGTGTGTCAGTTTCCCTGGGCACTGTACCAATACCTAGATGGGGATGGGAATTTGGTGTGTGATCCTCAATGAGGGAGGCTGCTCCAAGTCCCAGGACATACACAATGGTCCAGGCTTTCTGTAACATGAGCCTGGCAGGTGACACCTTTTGCCCAGGAAACTGGACAAAGGAGCCTGCAGGGATGGAAGGGTTTGCTGAGTGTGTGAGTTAGTCTCAGCTGGCTTAGGATTCAGGGAGGGGGCCCGGGGCCCTGGCTGTGGGCCCCCCTCTCCTCAAGATGAATTGTACTAACTGCTTCTGGTTGCTATGCTGACAAGTCTGTCTACACTGTATCCCTGCCAACAAATAAACCTTCTGTTCTACCTGCTGGCTGAGTCTCACATGTCATTGCAGAAGGGGATGCAGGGCCTGGTGATCTCTCTACACCTCGGTGACACACATTTTTCACTGAGTCCAAGTCCTGTAAAAATGTACATGTGCACTTATGCACTGAAGCGAATGGAATTTAGCATGGCGTGCAGTGTGTAAAGTTAAGCACATATTTAAGTCTTTGCAGGATCTGGCCCAAGCCTGTAAGTGTGCCAAGTTCTTTTTGGCAATCTGAAAGGTTTTCCCTACTGTTAGCCTCCAAATCTGATTTGTTTTAAAGTTGTTCCTGTTTGTTAAACTTTTAACTTGCAAATTATTATTTTCTCATCATTTATATAGAAACACAGAGCTTCTAAATTAATCAAATTTGAATTAGCTATTGGCAATAGTATGTCAGAAGCTGGATTTTCTATTTCACAGGGAATTCTGCTGTTCTGAGTTTTTTCCCCATTCACAAACAAAAATCCCACAAAACAAAATAAGAAAAATTATTTCAGATCAGTTAATTTTTTTTCATTTTGATAAAATGAAAGCACTTTGTTCTAATTTCCACATTTATAACTTTTAAAATATTTTATCTAAAACAAATGCATTTTGAAAAGTCATTTTGAACTGAGAAATCAGGATATTTCATTCAGCATTTGTTAAAATGGTATATTTTGGTATTATCCAAATACTTTCTGTTTTTTAACAAGATTTCATTGAAATTGGCATGTATTGAAACCTTTTGGTTTTGATGAAAATGATATTTTTGTGCAAAAAACGTTCAGTGGGAAAATTTCTGACCAACTCTGTTTGTTGTACCTTTTTATATCAAGTGCATTTTTATATAAATATAGAATACAGAGGAGAAAAGTTGGCCAAAGTTTTCAAACTTGGATGCATCAAGCAAGGCATCTAACTTATTTGGGTACCTATCTATTTATCATGATTTTCCTAGGTACAAAAGCAGCTCTGGCTGCTCACTACCAAGTTCAATGGAAAGACTTGAATATTCCGTCATCGTTCTTTGAGCTACTTATTTCTAGTCTATGGAATTTTAACAAATAAGATTCTTGGATTCTTCAAAATAAAAAAAAAATATTAATGGCAAGTTGAGCATTTTCTTTAAGTCAGTCAGCCTGCTGAGCAGGCAGTTTGAACTTGAAAACAGAGGCAGCAGCACGGGGTGCAGGGGGCTTTCCGGGAAAGGAGCCAGGAGCGCATTGGCTGCTGGTCCCACCCCTGGGGACTATCGAATAGTTGTGTAACCAATAATATTTCATGTGGTTACACAACTATTCAGTTACACACTATCTAACATCCCAACTTTTAGCAGGTAACAACTTTGAATTCCATTTTCCTTGAGCCTACACAAGCCTCCAGTAGCTCATAGCGCTGGTCAGACTGCATCATCAGTAAGTGGCCATCATCAGTAAGTGAATGAATTGGATGCCAGCCCAAAACTATAGGGGGCCAAATTGGATTTCTTCTCCCAGATGCTCAGGCCAAGGGAGTGGCTTGGCACTAAAACTGGGAACATGGATCCTGCCTCTCCTGTGCTTTCAAAGCCACCCCAGACACATGCCACCCAAGTTGGTACCAAGACAGTCTGGCGGAAGAAGTTCTCTGATTTGAATGCATGGGGTAACAAGGAGTCTGATGGGACTGGGAAGGGATGGAGAGAGATACTGAGTGACAGCAAAATACTGGTGGTGATAGCTGGGATGGAGAGGCTAGGAATGGGAGCTATTGGTGGAGTGGGTGATGGGAGGCCAGAGTTGTTTGAGCACATGGATTTGGCTTTGAAATTTGGGGTTGGGGAAGAGGATGGAACTGGTTGGACAAGGAAACTGGGAGTTGAGGGAAATGATGGGGGCTGGGATCAAGTTGAGTGGGAGGGTGACCCCTGAAATTGGATAAGGAGTTTGGGGAGGGAAGTGTGAGACTGGGACAGGGAACCAGTGAGTGGAGATCAGATAAGTTTGGGACTAGGAACCAGTGGGTGGAAAATGGAAATGAGAAGGGCAGATAGCGAGGGTGGGAAGGGAGAGAGACCAGACACAGGGAGCTGCGAGACAGGGCGAAGAATTGGAACTAGCTGGGCAAAACAGAGTGGGAAAAGGAACTTGGGGAGACAGATTCAGGCTACGGCTACACTATGACTTTTGCTGCAAGAGGCAATGCAAATGAAGTGCGAGTTAGCATTTTCCCATGCTTCATTTGCATACTCTCTTTTGTTCCGTTTTTGCGGTAGGGGTTTTCGTGCAAAAACAGGCAGTGTGGCAGTGGCTGTTTTGTGCAAAAACCCCTTTTTCCTCAAGATCCTTATGCCTCTCCAGGGCAAGCATAAGGATCTTGCAGAAAAAGGGGGTTTTGCGCAAAATGGTCATGACCACACTGTGCCTGTTTTTGAGCAAAAACCCCTAGTGCAAAAACGGAATGAGAGTATGCAAATGAAGTCTGGGAAAATGCTAATCCGTGCTTCATATGCATTGCCTCTTGCAGCAAAAGTCATAGTGTAGCCGTAGCCTCAGTGAGGAGCCTGGGAAGGGAAAGTAGAACTGGGAACCAGTGTGGGGAGAGAGAGATCAGACAAGGAGGTGGGAGTGGGAAACTGGGATTTGTTGGACAGGAAGAATGGGAGACAGGAAGTCGAGATTAGAGGAGGGTATTAGACAAGTCGTTTGGGACAGGGCATGGAGAGGGGGATTTGGGAGTAGACTGGAACGTGGACTGGCAGCCTGAAAAAGTGGATCAAGTTTGGGGGTAATGTGCAGAAGTGTTTGTGCCCACTAGAGTATACTCCTCTCCAGATCCTGAAATGGAACCTAGGTTTAAATGACATGCTCATCATCCCATAAGAAATCGCTGCCAGAGTCAGGGATAGAAACCAGTTTTCCAGGGCATCATTCAGATACCTTAACCATAAGACAGTCCTGTCTTTTCTTGCACTCTCCCACCTCATTGGCCCTCACACTTTCCAACTTCTTCAGCACATGAGAGAGCGGCCCACAGAAAACAGTGTCTTTCACTTCACAGTCCTAAAATTCATCCACAGAGCAGGTCCATCTTCTGCACTGAGTGAGCAGGGGCTGTGTGGGGGAAAAAAACAGTATGTGATCACATAATTAAAGATTTTATCATATTCCATATGCTTGTGGGGACCAAATTAAGGTTGCACCGCTTATCTTAACTGTTAATTGCTTGACTTTGCAACCTTAACAGTGGTGTGGTGTATTTGTTTAACATTGCTTTTTTGTAAGTAATATTGATATTTCTAATATAGAATTTTCATGCACTGAATTAATTTCATTTGGCCCAAATTTAACTATTGCCGAAAAAGTCTCTTTCTTCACTTTATCCTTAAATACTGAAGTGCTAATACATTAACTTAGTATTATTTTATTTTCTACTGGATTTTAATGTCTACATAGCAAATTATCTTTATGTATCTAATAAAACATAGGCTAATTTCACATTTGGCTTTTTAACCTTGTATGCAAATTTCTTCTTTCAATGAACTATTTCAGTGAAAATGAAAGAAAATGTAATATCTCCTAACTTAATTAAAAATTAATACTTTCAAGTCTAGTGGGCTAATTTAAAAGACACTCAATGTTAGAACTACTTACATAGTCCGAGCTAGCAAGCCTGTATTGCATTTTAGTGTTTGTTAATTAGAATTGAGATTATGAAAGCATATAATACAAAAAAGTTTGCTGCTTAATGTGATTTCTGTACAAAATATCCTCTCAAAGTAGGAGGCAACTGGGTAATAATCAGTGTCAAATCAATGACCTCTTCTAAAACAGCCATTATTTTCTCCTGCTTGCAGGGCTTTGTGTCTATATTACTGCCTAACTGCCAAAGAAAAGTAGAAGTAAATGAAATAGGCAGATGTAGAATAAGAAATATTTCAAGGACTTATTTAAAGGACAGTGCCTCCCACTACACCTGTGCATTCCTTTGGAATTGCTATCCCGAAGGACAGTGAAACTGTTTGAGTAAAGATAAAATAAAATATTGTGTTAAATTAACACCTGTTTTTAATTTAGTAATTATAAAAAATGTGTGCGTTTTTTTCTTTATCATCTGGTGCCGCTGATGGCATAGGCCAATAAGATAAAAGAATATATAGTTTTAAGAAAATAAGGAAATCTGAAACTATAATTCAAGTTTGCAATGTTTCATGGATTATGCATTTCCTATGACTTTACAATGAATTTCAAACTAAAATGAAATATAAAACAAAGACATTATAAATGGTATCTTTTATTACAAGTCCTTGCTAATAATTACTCCCAGTAGAAGATACTGGTTCAAAATTAATATTAGTCAAAAGTATTTGTTTTGGTTCACTTGGCTTCCATAAATAACATCCCAGAATTAACTTGGGCTGGGATTTTCAAAGGAGTATAATGAAGTTAGGTTCCTTTAGGCTTCTTAGAAAAGCCCAGACTGAAATTGCAGTTGGCAAATAATTTGCAAAACTATTAAATTCTGAATGTTTAAACAATCCTATCATTTTTAATGTTTTTTTCTAAATATAATGATCGGTGGCAGCTTTTGTATGCTACAAGCAATTGCATCCTTTTGCTAAATGTTTGACTCTGTAATTTCAGCATTGAAATATATCCTACAGAAATGTAAAACAAAATTGCTAGTTAGCAAAAAAAATGCATTACAGCTAAATTAATGTACTTAAAACTACAAATTGTAATATGTTGCCTACTTTTTATTATTAATTAAATATTTTTATTGTAGGAGGGCACAGTTCTGAAAATGCTGAAATGTAAGAATGTTATTTTTTTTCCCCCTTACAATTCTGGTGTAGCCCAATTTAATCCATGAAAGTTAATTTGTTTGTATAAGGCTAGTTCTTAAACTCATTATATACTCTATGGGGAGTTTTTCTGGCATAAAAGTTGCATGATTGAGTCTAT